>JAPDOI010000092.1:882500-1482500 GCA_029168955.1 Aplectana chamaeleonis | reverse complement strand
CGAATGTTCGGTTTATTTAGAAATGCAAAATATTCGTTTTTTCGAATATTCGGTCTATTCGGAAAAGCAGAATATTTGATTTTTCGAATATTCGGTTTATTCGGAAATGCAAAATATTCGTTTTTTCGAATATTCGATTTATTCGGGAAAGCAGGGTATTTGGTTTTTCGAATATTCGGTTTATTCGGAAATGCAAAATATTCGTTTTTTCGAATATTCGATTTATTCGGAAAAAAAGAATATTCGTTTTTCGAATAGTCGGTTTATTCGGAAAAGCAAAATATTCGATATTTCGAATATTCGGTTTATTCGAAAAATCTAATTATTCGTTTTTTCGAATATTCGGTTTATTCGGAAACTCAAAATATTCGTTTTTTCGAATATTCGGTTCAATCGAAAAATCATAATATTCGTTTTTTCGAATATTTGGTTCATTCGGAGAATCATAATATTCGTTTTTTCGAATATTTGGTTCATTCGGAAAAACAAAATCTTCGACAGCGACCTTCACTAGTTGTGCAGTATTCTACCATTTTGCCATGAAATAAGTTTGCTGGTCGCATACCCTACCGACCATTGAGGAGACTTCATCCTTTTCCCTGTAACTTTAATGTGAGGTGTACTTATACGCTGTCCCAATCAAGAAGCAGCGCTCCCCCTGCGGCTGACATTTTTTGATTACAGTAAGACGTTGCGTACGCAAATGCGTAGCATTTGTTACCGTAGTTCAAAAACAAGATTCGGAAAGTTTTTCACGTACCCACTTCTCTTTTTCACATACATACTTCATTACTCTTTTCGAAATGCCCGTGGGGCATGTGGATCGAATCCACACCGCGGGTGTGGCTAAGGAGCAGTTCGGCTGGTACATACGACGCGCGCGGCGGTAAAACGCTGTGCGCGCTCATCGTCATTGGGGCGCGTTAATCAAGGGCTCTCAAAAAAGTTGCGAATCCCATTGAAACGATGGTATGTACGAGAAGCATTGCGTCTAAAAAAGCACATTAGAAACAAAAAAACATGAATGAAATGCAAAAAATGATAAAGGGGGACGGCTACAATGGGACAACGACTACTTTTTTCGGAGGTCCTCGGTTAACGCGCCCCAAGGACGATGAGCGCGCACAGCGCCTTTCCGTCGCGCGTCACGTGTGCTAGCCGAACTGCTCCTTAGCCACACCCGCGGTGTGGATTCGATCCACATGCCTGCCCGTGGTACTCACTTCCAATACAGATATTCTTCTTTACGTGGCAGGGAAAGCGTCAGGCACTCGGGGGGACGACCCGCCACACTTTCAAGGCCGAAACGGCGAACCGCAGACTTTGAGAGTCGTTCGGCCATCCGCGCCCCTATGCAGCTGCCATGTACCCAGGGTCCATGATGGGTGCGCCCCACTGTGGACCGTGGCGGTGGGGTCACCCCCCCCCCCACGTGGGTGATCCTTGTGGGATGTCCCCGGGTCCTCTGTGCGAATCTGGGGCGCGTTCCAAGAACGTTTCCAAGGGAGGAAAAATTAATCTGATAAGAGCCGAACAATCATAGTTTGAGGGACAGCCTGAAATGAGCCTATCTGCTAGACTATAATTCGTTATATCTTATCAGACCTATTTTTCCTCCCAGGGAAATCTTCTTGGAACGCATCCCTGGAAACGCCAAAAATGGACATGGACAGTTCTTGAGCCGCTTATGGGCAAACTTTGGACCGCTCGGGGGCCGGGACCGACAGATTTTACCGGAGGACGCCGATCCGCGCACCCTTCGACATCAGTTCGCTGATCGGAGGCGCGGTTCGGCGGCCAATGGTGCGGCGGCCGTAGCCCCCGAGTGCTTGAGTAGGAGGGCCTAAAGTCACCTGTTTTCAGATTACGGTACGACATGCTACGTAACGTGTAAATTCAAACCACGGCTGGCGTGGCGGTTTAAAGGCAGTGTTCACGATGATTCTCGTTTCCAAGTTTTGCACTCAAAACAATCCGTTGGCAACCAAGTGTTACCAAAATCACGAAGAAACGGCGAGAAACGCACTAAAACGTCTTGTTTCAGAGACATTAATCTCAGGCCTGGACTAGTTGTCTGATTGGATTAACATGTTCACAGTGGTTGTCACCGGTAATAAATGGGACTAATCGGAAATGGAAGAATATTTTGGGCAAAATAGTATTAGTTAGGGCCCGAAGGAAAGAACGGAGCAACACAGAATGGAGAATTGCAAAAGACGGGTCCACAAAAGATTTCATTGTCACAATGAACAGTTCCATTGATACTTGAGAGGCGGGCTGATACTTGAGGATGTCGTGCCCTTCTGGTGCGTTTTTCTCGGTTTCTTCGTCATTTCAGTTCTACTGGGGGGCCAAACAATCGATTTAGCGATTAATCTCAAAATCAAAGATTATCGCGAACACTGCCTTTGAATCCCGATCTCTGAGAATTGAACCGCCCTGCCAGCCGCGATTTGAATTTAAACGTTATTTCGAGGAAACAGGCCACGGGCCTAACTATATTTGCGTACGCGACGCCCGAAAATGCGAAAATCTCAGAGACGCAGAGGGTCGCTGCTTCATTGGACTCTTCGCTTGCCATCTCGCTTGGGAGAGGGTATACCTAATCGTTAACCAATATTTAACATTAACAGAATTTTTTTGCACAAGATCATAATTTACCATCATCACCACGCTCTCACTGAAGTTAGTAGTTCTTTTATAAAGTTTTCCATGCTTGGGGCCCGATTTGGTCATGCCTTTATCACCCGTGAGATTTTTTTCTGTGTTTTCAACCTTCCTCGTCCGCGTATCGACTGGATCGACCATAGCAGGCCTAAATTCGAACAGCCGGAGGATTCAGGCTTCAGTTATAGTTAGTCGAAGAGAAAACGCCGTGACCTGCCGTGGCAGACTTGCATTTTTTGGGATTCTCCGTGGAATTCCGAATATTCATTTGATTCGAAAATAGAGAGCATTTTTCGAATCATTCATTCATTCGGGAATCTCGAAAAGCGGAATATTCGAAAATTCATTCATTTGAAATCTTGAAAAGCGGAATATTCGAAAAATTCATTCATTCGAAATTCCCAAAAAACCATATTCGAAAAACTAATTCATTCGGAAATCTTGAAAAACGGAATATTCGAAAAATTCATTCGTTCGGAAATCTTGAAAAGCGGAGTATTCGAAAAATTCATTCATTCGGAATTCCCAAAAAACCATATTCGAAAAATTCATTCATTCGGAAATCTTGAAAAGCGGAATATTCGAAAAATTCATTCATTCGGAAATCCTGAAAAGCATAATATTCGAAAAATTCATTCATTTGAGAATTTCGAAATTTCAATATTCGAAAAATTCATTCATTTGAAAATTTCGAAATTTCAATATTCTAATTATTCATTCATTCGAAAAAAACCTTCGAATACCAAAGTATAATATATATATATATATATATATATATATATATATATATATATATATATATATATATATATATATATATATATATATATATATATATATATATATATATATATATATATATATATATATATATATATATATATATATATATATATATATATATATATATATATATATATATATATATATATATATATAATTTGAAGATAGACCAATTGGCAAACAGAGCTATTTCAAAACCTGAAGATTCTTCCCTGAGAATGGATTTTGTGATCTATGCACACTTCTTCCACTATCTTGTATTCATTTTTATAGGATTATAATTGTAATATTTCACCTTACGTATTCACTAGACTTGGGGGCGAATCGAAAAGTTATTCGAAAAAATATTCGAACTAATGGAACTTTCGATATATTTGAAAGCCCCAGGATTTTGGACTCTTAGTTTTCTAGGGTATTCGGTTTATTCAGGGAAATAAGAAAATTTTTCATCCAGTTATCGATTCTCTTGGAATTCTGTATTGATAGGTGTTTCGAATATTCGATTCATTCGGGATTTCAAACTAGTTGGCTTTCCCAACAATTCGCTCTTTTGACAAACTTAAATACTCAGTTTTCCGAATATTCGGACAAGTTTGGGTCAAGGCCTTCGAATACTCTCTGTCACTGATAAAAATTAGAGAATTTTCGTTAATCATTCTGGAATAATTCGAGGATTCTAATTTTCATCTGAATATGCGGACAAATCTTGCGATTATTGGTATCGAATAGAGGATAAGTTTTTGAAAATTTTCATTGATTTCAAAAAACGGATTCAGTTATTATCCTCCTAAGTCAATTATTATTTTTTAATAATTTATTCAACATTTTTAAGACTGCGTTATTCGACGAATTCATTCAATCGCAAATTTGAGAAGGTCTCATTCAAATACATTTATTCAATCGGTGAATTTATAATAAAAAGGGTTTATTCAAAAAACTCATTAGCCCGAATTTTTGCAGAAGTGGACATGCGAACTATTTATTTATTTCTTCGGCGTATTCTAGAAACATGGTAATCGGATAATTAATTCATTGGAAACCTAACGTCTAATGTCCATGTCTTGCACTCACTATTACTTATCGTGGCAACTCTACCTTTTTGAAAATTAGTTATTCATAGAAGACCTACTTTCAGCTGAGAAAAAGCTTATCAAATGGAAATATAGAAAAACGTGGTTCAAAAGTTACGTGGGAGTTTACGAATTTAAAGGTAAAAAAATGAGCCATTAATTGGTGTTGAAATCCTTGAAAATCTTGTTTCACCAGCCCAAAACCTTACGAATTGAAGTGACATTGATGTACTTGCTCAGTAAAAGAGACATTCACCTCATAAGCATATATGTGAGACCAGTTAATCATGGAAAGCAGGCTCGACCGTCTGTTGTCGCCGCGCCACTTCGCCGCACCGCTCGGGGTTGCAAAGCGGCGCCGCCTGGCCACGCGGCAGCCGCCAGCGGCGGCCGCTGCCGGATTCTGACCTGAACAGGTCTGATCGACCCGCCGCGCCGCCTCGCGGCGCCGCGTGATCGATACGGCTGCACACCATGCTGCCGCGCCGTTGCGCGGCGAGACTCTATTCGGCCCCTTAGGCCCTCCTACTCAAGCACTCGGGGGCTACGGCCGCCGCACCATTGGCCGCCGAACCGCGCCTCCGATCAGCGAACTGATGTCGAAGGGTGCGCGGATCGGCGTCCTCCGGTAAAATCTGTCGGTCCCGGCCCCCGAGCGGTCCAAAGTTTGTCCATAAGCGGCTCAAGAACTGTCCATGTCCCTTTTTGGCGTTTCCAGGAGTGCGTTCCAAGAAGATTTCCGTGGGAGGAAAAATAGGTCTGATAAGATATAACGAATTATAGTCTAGCAGATAGGCTCATTTCAGGCTGTCCCTCAAACTATGATTGGTCGGCTCTTATCAGATTAATTTTTCCTCCCTTGGAAACGTTCTCGGAACGCGCCCCAGATTCGCACAGAGGACCCGGGGACATCCCACAAGGATCACCCACATGGGGGGGGGGGGGTGACCCCACCGCCACGGTCCACAGTGGGGTGCACCCATCATGGACCCTGGGGACATGGCAGCTGCATAGGGGCGCGGATGGCCGAACGACTCTCAAAGTCTGCGGTTCGCCGTTTCGGCCTTGAAAGTGTGGCGGGTCGTCCCCCCGAGTGCCTGACACTTTCCCTTCCACGTAAAGAAGAATATCTGTATTGGAAGTGAGTACCGCGGACATTTCGAAAAGAGTAATGAAGTATGTATGTGAAAAAGAGAAGTGGGTACGTGAAAAACTTTTCGAATCTTGTTTTTGAACTACGGTAACAAATGCAACGCATTTGCGTACGCAACGTCTTACTGTAATCCAAAAACTCTGGCAATTTAGGGTGTCGACGCGCCAGAAATTTGGGTGCGTTGGGTGCTTTGACTAGAGCGCGCGTCTACCCCACTCCGATTTTCTGGCCAAAACTGGAATCGGGCGACGCGCGGGGGCAAAAATAGTGGCGTCGCCTTGGTTGTGCAGTGTGTCCCTGCACATAATGTTTTTAACCAGACATCAAAAAAACTTTCTGAACAGTTGCTGTTCCACACAATCTCTACACCGTTTTATTGCATATTGTATTTATTTATCTTCTGACTTTTCTCTCACACTATCGTCTGTGATTTCCCGCGGTTTCTATCCTATACAGCATTTCCTGATTTAAGGTATTCGGCGTGCTTTTCACAGATGCATTTAGATTCATCACTCTGTCTACAGAACAGTTCTAATTCTATTCGGAGGTTAAGTTTAGAGTGGTATTTTGAAAAACATATGAAAAACAGAAAGACGAAAAAAGGGCACTCAATATCTTCAACGATCCTCCACTGACCCCACCTTGATGCGCTGTGTCGCTGTATTACCTGTGGTAATCCTGTAGCCCTTTGCCAATGGGAACGATGCCTCCACACATAGAGCCATAACTACCCCAACAAAATTGTTTCATCCACCTTATCCACCGTCATATCCTTTTTTTCTCCTAATGTAACCCGAAACTGGTCTGAACACGCCACAATTGTTCGGTGACATAAATCAGTGCGGTTTTCATGATGAATAAGTAATAGTTTTTATTATCTCAAACTTCAGCGCCTTATAGGAAGAAGAAAAACTGTAAAGCCCGCTAAATTCAAGTAACAATACCAGTTGTGTGATTTAACTCAATTTTACTACTTTCAGTGGGTGATGTGCCTCTAAGTTTCAAAGCTATGCATCTCAGGGTAAGATGTGCTCATTTCTCTTCAGCGAAACGGGAACGCTCGATAACTTTATAGCACGCACGTATTGCTTTTGTAAACTTCTTCAGTAACACATTACCAATGTTGGAATTATTCTGTTGTTCAAATACATACCCGTATCAAAGAACATTTTTAGGCAGGATGTGAGCTCGTACATGCAGGAAGTCAAAAAACAGCTTTTGATGGGCAACTCCTTATGTAAGTGCTGATTTTGCTTTGTGATGTCTAGTCTATAGTGTTCAGTTTCACGTTGGTTAACTTTCAATTTACTTACAGTACCGAGAGCGACCTTGATTGTACTCTGCCAACACGTAGCTAGATGCCTCCGAGGGCGCGGCCTGAAACACCGCCCCATTCCATGTAGCGAGAATTTACGAGCTTTAGCTACGATAGCTAAAACCCGCATATTCTTGTGTCGATGGTACAAGGGTGCAAATTCTACGCGTATCCTACGTAAAAACGAAGGCTAAAGTCGATGCATTGATCTCGCTGTCGCTAAACCCGTATATTCTCGCTATAATTTTGTAGCGAGAATTTGGCGACAGCCTGTGTTGAAATGCAATCTTAAACCCGCGCAGGCTACGCGGAACGCAGGGATGCCGTTCGAACTGTGTTGGCCCAGTCATATCGCGGAGTGATAACTCGACACTCTGTGGCTGGCCATGGAGGGTGACCCGGTGTTGCTCTCTGGGACACCATGGCGAGGATAATTTTGACCATTGGGATGCTGCAGGCCGTGGGGAAGAAACGGCGATGCTGTCGATCGCAGCTGGGATCGCCTTTCTAGCATGGATCAGGACTGGGTGGGTCAATCGACCGAGTGCTGTAACGAGAATTTGTGTAGAATATGCGGGTGCCGTAGCGAGAATTTACGTAGAATATGCGGCCTCTGTAGCTAAGATTTCACCAACTGAGGCTAAACTTTCCGTAATTTGCGTAAAATCTCGGGTCAAAATCAGACTAGATGCCTCCCAAACCCTGGGCATCTCAGGTTTCCGTGTGAGGCATCTAGCTACGCGCTGGCAGAGTACCACAAACACGAAGACTGCCAAGCCCTGCCCAGCTTCTGATGGATTGTAAATGAAGCAAATACGAAAACGACGTTTTCATTTTTATTCTAATCAAATACGTGCTCAATCACTCAGGTAATGGTATGATTGTTTTTTGTATTTTTTCCACTTGTCGCCATTCCTTTCTCCGTTTCCATGACACGTGATTCCTACTTTTTTTACTGTGAACCGTATTACTGTTAATTAGAATGCTGCTTGCTGATATTTCCATCGAAACTCATTGTGACATCCATTCCCTGATTATTAACCCTGATGGATGTAACGATAGTAAGATCTACGTAGGTATATAAAGGATTTCTGGTGAGCCGTCGATTTCGATTGTCATCATCAGCTATAACTGGTGATAAATATGCTTCGATGAAGGAGCGATCGCTCGCAACTGGTGATGAGCGACATCGAGAGCCCTTTAAGGATGACCAAGACCATAGTATGAATAGGCAATACCTCGTCGACACCCTCACCTATTAGGTATACATACATATTATAGCGAATAAGTAGCAGATGTTCCTTCATAATTATTGTGAATAGCTGTACATTTCTTCCATCTGCATACATTTGATTTTCCTACTATGCCTGTGAATTTTACTATTTCATGTATTGTGAGCTTTCCTTCTGTCCCATTATCATGGGAATAGCAAATGATCGCAACAATAATAACCATCTTGTATATTCACCTTTGCGCTTATGTACTCATCTCGTATATAATAATAATGCTGATGAGCGAATTGTAGTGAACATTTGAAAGCGTTTTCAAGTGGACAATAAAGAATTAATTATATTATACGCTGTTTTCGCAGCAGCAAATTGAGCTGGAGAATTAAAGTGAATGGAAAGCAATATTGCAGTTCATGGTGTCTGCACGGGTGCAGTAGCTATAACACAACTCGATTAGATCACGAAATGCACCAATTTGAAAAGGGTAGATTAATAGCCTACGGCGGCTTCGGGTCACCCGCGATGGCCACTGGGATGCTCCGAAAGTATCGGGTCTCCCGCGCTACCATCGCGTTTCGGAAGTCCCGCGGGACCTTAATGGAGACGACGCCTTGGAGCAGATTCGGATGACACCGCAATTGGTCGTCGCGTCGACGCCCTCAATTGCCAGAGAATGTCAGCCGCAGGGGGAGCGCTGCTTCTTGATTGGGACAGGGTATAATTACACCTCACATTAAAGTTACAGGGAAAAGGATGAAATCTCCTCAATGGTCGGTCGGGTATGCGACCAGCAAACTTATTTCATGGCAAAATGGTAGAATACTGCACAACTAGTGAAGGTCGCTGTCAAAGATTTTGTTTTTCCGAATGAACCAAATATTCGAAAAAACGAATATTATGATTTTTCAATGAACCAAATATTCGAAAAAACGAATATTATGATTTTCCGAATGAACCAAATTTTCGAAAAAACGAATATTATGATTTTCCGAATGAACCGAATATTCGAAAAAACGAATATTTTGAGTTTCCGAATAAACCGAGTATTCGAAAAAACGAATAATTGGATTTTTAGAATAAACCGAATATTCGAAATAACGAATATTTTGCTTTTCCGAATAAACCGAATATTCGAAAAACGAATATTCTTTTTTTCCGAATAAATCGAATATTCGAAAAAATGAATATTTTGCATTTCCGAATAAACCGAATATTCGAAAAATCAAATATTCTGCTTTTCCGAATAAACCGAATATTCGAAAAAACGAATATTTTGCATTTCCGAACAAACCGAATAATCGAAAAAGCGAATTTTCTGATTTTCCGAATAAACCGAATATTCGAATATTCGAATATTCGAAAATTCGAATATTTATTCGAATATTATTCGATTTGGACCAAAGTATAATATATATATATATATATATATATATATATATATATATATATATATATATATATATATATATATATATATATATATATATATATATATATATATATATATATATATATATATATATATATATATATATATATATATATATAGAGGTTAATAGAGCGAGTGGATTTGTGCAGACAACACAAGAGGTGAACTCCCTAAAGGATTAACAGCATCCCTCTATGAAACTTATGAAATACGTGCCCTACGTTCCCTGTGCAGCTGGGCCTTTTGGGATAAAACAGAGCGGAAGCGTACACTAATGCATGCCATAAGTCTGGACAAACACATTCCAGTTTTCTCCGATCGACAGTTGACCCTAAGATGAGGTTGCTCAGCATTCGATTGGCGATTACTGGGCTTTTCCAATCTTAATCGCAAGGTTTCTGGTTATCCGCTATATTACTTACGGATCTATTCTGCTTCGGACCCGCAAGTAACTTTTGAAACCACAGGCACCCAGATGGGGGACGTGTTACTATGCAAGCAATCTGTAAGGTTGACAAAAGATCACTGGATTGCTGAAAAGTGGGTGCTGGAGAACAGTGAAACCAATGAATAGCACACAAATAAAAATCACGAGTCCACAACAAATCAGGCGATATTAGCGGGCCACCTACCGGAAATAGCGCAGTTTGTTTACTCATGGACTCCATACTCCCTTGAAATTATGCATCTTAGGAATATCTACTCGGGAATAATATCATGCAGCTCTCAGTAATGACGTCAAAGTTTCCATGAATCGGGTCATACCCCCTGCAGCGATGAGGTTGATCAGTTGGACACATCTGGAGCGTTGTCCTTACTGAATCCGATTTCAGATGGGCAGAGCATAACGTCATCGTTTTGGAACACATGACTTCTGGGCCAGTACTCGGACAGTCGGGGCTTAGTACGTCGACACAATACCGTTAGTACGCCGGCACAAAGGGATCGGCAGCACCTGTGCTGTAGCTGCTGGTAACAGCAGGATATGCTGGCAACGACCAGGATCTCCAGTTGCTTGTGCTGGCGTACTAACGCTTTGTTTATCGTGGCACGCGTTTATTGCCAGCCACTCTCTCCTGGTGTCTGCTCACACTCTTCCATTGATTTGTCTAATACGAATGAACATTGCAGCATCCTCTTGTACGACGGCGGCGGGTATATAAGCCGGCCAGCCTCGCTTAGGGGGCAGTTGGCCGTTCGAAGCCACTCCGAGGCGGTGACTTTGTGTCACTGTGCGGAAGTAAATTTCTGGAACGCCGAGGGGATCATCCCCATCGCCCATCGCGAGGGAAACCTCCTGGTTGCGGACCGCGGCGAGGATGTTCTCCTTGCTGCTGGCCGTGACAAGAGTTTTATCCAACACCTGTAAGGAGGGTGGCAGTCCAAATTCTGTCGATAATGAGCGTTAGTATGCCAGCATACGTTGGCAGGATATGCTGCCGCAACCAGCAGCTCCTGCACACAACGAGCGTTAGTATGCCAGGTTTGCCCTGGCGTACTAACGGTAATGTGCCGACGCACTAAGCCCCGACTGTCTGAGTAGCCATCCACCCGTAAGGTCAAAGCTACCGGCTGTCACTGCGTGGTGACTGTGTCAATCACTAATCGACTATCAATGTGAACACGCGGCGCTCAAGTTGATGACCGTTGTAGTCAGCCACCTGGCAGCAGTGAGCCCTAGCTGACTGCAAGAAGCAGATGGTGAAATCGCTCACGGCCGTGAAGGAAAGAGAAATAGCGCGCTGTGCGAAGAGAAGTTCGCTCGATACCGCAGACATGGGGTCGTGCACGACCAAGGGTGGCAAATTCTTGAGGAAAGTGCGCCCCGAGAGAGGGCAGTGGAGCGCTCGCGAACCGACCAGTCCGCTGTCCACTTACGACCCCAGCACAGCAGGGTAGCCATTCTCGTTGTCTAGGTGGGCAAGGAAAATTTGCACCCGCAGGCTGGCAGGCATCCAGCTCCGCTGCCAGCTAATAGGAACGACAGGCGAAACTTTCGAAAGTTCAATTGATGACTTAAAGATTCCTGACAAAGATTAGCGGGAGACTTACTTCGCCTCCTCTATAGATTTCACATGCTTTACTCCTATTCTGAGCTCAACTCGAATTTCCTAGAAGTTGTTGTGGCCATAATCAACCAATTTCGGATTTTTTTTTCAATAACCGCTCACTGTAAGTGAAATCGGATTTGCTATTATAGCCATCTAAAAACGATGGCTGCGAAATGGTTTTGTTCTCGAGAAAAGGCCTAAAACTCCCGATCCGCTTGTACTAGTTACTAAATTCTGTAAAATTGTTTATCTCAGCGCGGTTTTTGTCTATATTCGTTTTCCTCTTCTAGGAACAATTCCACTGCTTTCTATGTGGACTGGGAAGCGTGAAAAAGATTAACAAAAAAACTAGTCTATAATTTAGAGAAAACAATATTTTGAACTCTTTGGTTAACCTTGTGAAGAAAAAAAACAAGGTTGCCTTCTCGACAATCATATTACAAAGTATTGCGTATCGTGGAAACGGTGATAAGTGGCCATCTAACAAAAAAATCTCAAAATCGCTTCTTAAATCTAACGTTGTGTTGTCTTGATGAGTTTCGCGGAAAATTCTAAAATCCCATCATTCAATGCTGAAAAATTGCTATATCTGAAAGATGGACACATGTGCACGTTCTCGAAACCAATATTAACGACAGCTAGTTCGGTCAAAGTTACAATCAATACGAAGAACTGTGGAGGTAGTGTATGTAGGAAAACATGAAACGGCCCTCACACGTGTACATGTGGCCTAGTGCTCTAAGGGGTATGGTATACTTTGTCGCTGTAATGAGCGACAGACATGCAATCTAAGACAAATCGTGGCGGGACCCGCATTGAAGCAACGACAACTGCCGTCGTAGGAACAGGTGTCGCGTGTGGGTCGCAGCGACGTGTCGCGAAGGGCTGACACACTGCAAATGTGTCATAAGGGGTCTGCAGAGTTGGTGAGACCGGCAAGTGGTCGCCGAGCGTCAAGCTTGACGCGGCGACAAAAATGTTTAGAAACATTATCGTCGCCGCGTCGGTTGCCGCTCGCTGGCAGTGATGCAGGGCCGTCGCGGCGTCAATACACTCTGCGGTGCCCCCTCGTCGCCCTTCACTCTGCGTCGATGGCCATCGTCGCCAAATGTAATCGATACTACATCACCCAGTGCTGTTCGTCGCTGCGAGCAACGCCGCAACTTCAACTGTGCGGACCCCTATAGCCTGTCGCTACCACTGTCGCTGTCGCTGTGCAGACTGACGCGAGCGTGTGTCGCAAAAGTATACCATACCCCTAAGGCGCTGTGTTGGGCGTCCGTCGCCTAGTCCCCTTTGTTGGCATGTGAATCGAATCCACACCGCGTGTGTGGCTAAGGAACAGTTCGGCTGGCACACGTGACGCGAGCTTTGTTCGTCCTGTGCTTCCTTGCTTACACGACACGAACAAGAGAGCTCTTCCAACTTCTTTACTCGACCTCAAACTTGGGTAATTAAACCATACAATAGTAATACAACGGATATATGTATTAAACGAGCAATCGCAACGTTAACAGTAACAAGAGAATCATAATATCGCGATCGCACAGCTAATGGAATAAATGAGTAATAACAAGAATAACAAGAACATAATGTGCATCGCAACTGAGACATTCGCACTACTCATGAAAGGCATTCGCACCACAAAAGCCGAGAGGGCGAGGAAAGCCGCCCCCTCGCACTTACAGTCTTGCCGCCGCTTTCCCATTCCTCTGAATATATACGAGTTGATGGAATGATAGATAAGGATAAGGGAATGAGAAAGCGGCGGCTTTTCCTATATTGTGTCAATATCTCTCGAAGCTGAAAGCTTAGAAAGCTTTCAGCTTCGATACTCCCGCCGGCGTCTTCAGTTCAGGTGTGCCATTCTCTCCGCCAGTTCAGCCAGTTGCATACCTTTTTCCTGCTTGGTCTTCTGTGCTTCGTTTAGTCGTCTGCGAATGTCCTCACTTCGCTCCGGTAAGGTACATGCCGCCGAATGATGTCTCTCCTTGCAATGAAAGCACTTCGTACGGTACTTTGGGCACTGGCTATCTGCCGGACAGAACCATTCCAGACACATTTGACAGCGGTGTTGCTCTTCGAGAATACGCCTTCTTTCTACTCCAGTGGCAATCCGTCTACAGGAGTCGGCGTAATGATCGCCTCGCACGTCGCAGAAGATGCATCTCATAAATCTTTCTCGACCTTCACTTCGCACCTTGCCGTCGTATGTTCTCGGAGCGCACGTCTGAGTATGAGACAGTTCATTTATAACGTTGTCCAGCTCTGCTATTTCACTTTCAATCGCATCGCACTCAGATTTCAACGTTTCTATTTCTTGTCTTCTCTCCGCCTCGCCCTGATCCTCCGCCATTTCGCTGTCCTCACAGACCTCAAGGTCGTCAACAGCTTCCATGAACTCGCAGTTACCATGGATCACTTCCTCCTCACCTTCTGGCTGCTGCTGTTGCAGCTGCTGCGGGCGACCCGAATTTGTAGAAGCTTCAAGTACTTCTGAAAGTGTGGTGAACAGCTTGCGTTGATTGTCAAACAGCTTCGCGAATCCGGCATCGCATTTTTGAAGGATTTTTGAGAAGCTGGATCGCATTTCGGTGACGTTGCTGGAAGAGGAGGTTTCAGGTGAATGAATTTGCATTTTTGCCATCGTTTCCTGAATGTTCGAAATGCCGTCATCTAGACGTCGGCGCAGAGAATCAGCGCTATCCTGCACCAGAGATTGAAGGTCTATTCGTTCAGCGTGTTCCTCCTCCATTAACTGCCTTCTCGCTTCTTGAACCTCTTCTTGTAGTTCATCGATGTATCGGAGCTGGTCTGCGATAAGGGTATCTAGGCTCCCGAGGTTCGTAACAATGGGTCTGCCGTCCTCGAATTCCATCTTCGTTGCCATCAGTGCTGCCCAACCCTCTTCAGATATCTTTTTGGTAGCGATGAGCAAGGGAATAGTCGAAGCGATCGTGCGTATCTTCGTATTACAGAGAGCATATGTCATTCGCATCTTGTCCAATATTACCACCGTAAGCTCAAGCTCATGAAGTCTGTTCTGCCATGGGGCAAAGTTCGCATTTCGTAGGTCTCGCACACGTCCGCTGAGAAAGTCGACTGTGGATTTGTTGAAAGTAATGTCGATGCTGGTCTGCACGATCCTTTCGTGAAGTTCATTCGGTCGTGGGAGTACCGGAAGCGCGAACTTCAAGCGTCTTAACTCTTCTTTCACCCTTCGCAATTCCATCAGTGGATTGTTCATGATCTGAAAATATGTTTCTGCGCACAAATATTCGAGAGTCGCACTATGATACAGTTGATTTGAAGTTTTGCAAACTAGACATTCAGCTATTTTTTTTGGAATTTTATGACGTTCTCCATCATAGTTTCTTAATGTGTGGCTCAAAATCCGCTGTATGTCCTTTTGGTGTCAAACCTATCGCATGGCAGACTAAGCGTAGCGCCCTTTGTATAAGTACTCGAGGAACCGTGATTGCCATAAACCACATGAAACTGAGCAACCCTTGAAGAACTCGCACTGCGAATGTTTGTAAGTAGATGTACGACAGAAGAAGGGCGCACAGAACGCATATTACTGCGACCATGATAGATTTATACCAAGAAAGTATGACGTCTCCTATATGGCCGAAGTCTGGCCAACGGAACTCGCTGTAAATCGTGCTATTGCTGTCGAGTATGGCGTTGGGAGCGAATTTCCAGTAATTGATGTATTTCAGTATTCCTGATAGCACGAAATAATTCGCATTTTTTCCGCATGTAATGGAGCAGTTCAGGAACTGGCGTGCCGCATCTTTGTGGGATCGCAGTTTGGTCTCTATTCCTGTGGTAAACAAGGTACCCCGAATGCATCGTCGGAGCATATAATTTCGCCCCGTGTGGGAGATCGCGCAAAACATCGCACATTTGCAAATGCACCCTTTCCGCAGTGATAGCAGCCATAGAGTTCGCTGTTTTTGATTTCGCACGGAATATCGTGTGGTTCGACAACGGAAACGTGAACAGCGTCTGAGTAACTGACCACGAATTCGGCTGAAACTAAGGCTGGGACCTTTGCAATTAACCGAGACTGTCCATAATAATGTTGCATGAGCTCTAGAGAAGCTCGCTTGATGGGAAGTTTCGTGTCAAGCCGGCTAAATTCGTCCAATACTGTAGAAGCTCCACAGTCGCAACGGACCTTGTTCTCTGCTGGGGAGCAGTAGCAGTCGTCATTGAATGTGCAATTGCTCACCTTTGCTGCTTCCAAGGTTTTGCATCGAAGATGGGGACGAAATGTCGGACCGAGAATCGCAGTGTCTTGTTTGCGATTGGTGATGAAGGGATCACTCAAAATTGGCAAAGGAGGCAGCGATAACGATGTCATGGTGATGTGGAAGGACTGTATCTGTTTAGGTATGTTGGGGACAATTGCAGTCACATACCGCTTGTTTTCGGCTACAACTCCTAAACTATCCACGACAACCTCCAGTTTAGCTTCTTCTCTCCATCGAGTACAATGAAAAACTTCATAGATATCCGAAGTCCGTGGAGTAGCATAGAGTCGATAAAACAGACATCCTGAGCTCAAATAAAAACAGTCGCAACCGACTCCTCCGCAGGATTCTAAACAGCCTGTTCGTCCTGGATAAGAGTTGCCTTGATCTAGTTCAGGTATAATGCTGGAAGCATTTATCGCAGCGCACTTTTCCCCTGTACAAGAGCCCATGTGCGCGCACCGCTTGCTATCTACCACTCGAAGTATGGTATATCGAGTAAAATAATCCGTCTCTTGATCGCATTCCAGGAAAAGACCCTTCCATGCTATATTCACGTTGGCGATGAGCGTATTATTCCCTGTGAGGCGTAAGCATGCTTCCTGCTTGAAGTTATTAAGGTAAAGAGTTGCCGAAAGCGATGTTTTGCACGTCACATGAGTCTTGTTCTGATCGCACGTTGTGGTCTGATGCTCGAAGACGTTCACGTCCTGACAAGCCAGGGAATGAGGGATACTTCCAAAGTGAAGAGCCATCGGTGGTTCAGTGGTAGAATGCTCGCCTGCCACGCGGGCGGCCCGGGTTCGATTCCCGGCCGATGCACCAATTTGTTCGCCCTGTGCTTCCTTGCTTACATGACACGGGCCATACCCCTAAGGCGCTGTGTTGGGCGTCCGTCGCCTAGTCCCCTTTGTTGGCATGTGAATCGAATCCACACCGCGTGTGTGGCTAAGGAACAGTTCGGCTGGCACACGTGACGCGAGCGACGGAAAAACGCTGTGCGCGCGTCGTCCTTGGGGCAGGTTAACCGAGCGCCCTCAAAAAAAAAAACTAATTGTTGTCCTATTTTAGCTGTCCCCTTTTATCATTTCTTCGCATTTTGTTCATGTTCTTTGTTTATAATGTAGTTTTCACACGCAACGTTATTTATACCATCGTTTCAGTGGAATTCACACTTTTTCTATGAATTTTCTAAGAGTTTTTCATCGTTCGCTTCTCGGAGCAGAATGGGAGATGGCGATATTGATTCCGACGCCGACCCTACGTCTGACACAACAACGGCTAAAATGGAACAACAACTACTTTTTTAGGGCCCTCGGGTAACGCGCCCGAGGACGACGCGCGCGCAGCGTTTTTCCGTGGCGCGCGTCACGTGTGCCAGCCAAACTGCTCCTTGGCCGCACCCGCGTTGTGGATTCGATCCACATGCCTGCTGCGTTGGTTCAAACACTTCGATCGCTGCGAGTTCTGCATTCAACACCTGTCTTCCAGAATAAATCTGGTTCCAAGGTGGCAACCATAGGAGGCATCCAGGCGTCACCGCCCTCAGGTTGGCTGCCTATTTGAAGTCACCACATTGCGGGATTGCTGCTGGCGTTGACGCCTAGATAATCGTGATGACGTTCCTCTAACATCTGGTACCTGGGGAGACATATTACCTGACTCCTGGGTATAATCCTGGCTAAGAGGTTAGCTAAGCATCACTCGGCTCCGGGCATATGCCAGAGGATACCTTTAAGGGCAGAGCATCCCTCTCATGAAAGTTCTGGGAGATATAGTTCACTTTCTGCAACGCAGACGTGTTCGAGAAGGTTTCTCGCACGAGCAATGGAGCGCTACTTTCAGCTCACAAAAATAGCTATACTTCAAAGGTCTTGGCTTGTTATCATGTTCCTGCAGCTCTATTCTGAAACAGGATTGGACTTCAGTTTATGGAGGCATGAGAAATCATGGGGTGCATCTGAATTCTGTCTAAGAAACCTCGTAAAGCCATCCCACCATTTTAAAGATGATGAATGTTTTCTGGTCAATTCTGGGTCATTGTCTCCAAATCTGACATCGGATTTTGCTGCGAACACCGCTGAACGAAGTTATAAGCATTTTGAAGCTTCGCGAAAGGTAGAAGAAAATGACCAGCCAATTTCAAGGGTGTTTCAAAAAAATTGGAATCTTCTCAAAACTTCCGACTGGGGGTTATTCAAGACGCTGAACGCGAATCTGAGGTCTGTTTGTCGCTAGACTCATCGTCACTAAAGGTTACGGTGGAGGTAATGTCTTTAAAGTGGCGTTGCCTACCTCAGTATTTCGACAATTGAAAAATTGACCTCAAATTCGTGTTCGGAGTCGCAAATAACACTCACTGAGAAATTTTCAGTCAAATCTGAGACTTTGATCAAGCTACAGTATGCCCACCATAATCTGTCGAAAATCGAAAAGTGGCTTGCGGATTCGTGTTGAACACGAAAATAATCCCCACAGAAAAAATGTGGGCCTAATCTATCGAACCATCCCGGAAATCGTCCAATATCGCTTTTTGCCCTAAAAATTTTCCCCCGATGTGAATATTTGATTAAAATATATTGAAAACTCTCGAAAACTGTTAAATGGATATCAGATTAGTGATCAGCACCTCAAAAAGGTTTCCAGAAGAAAATTCTGAGTCACATTTGAAACGTTTCTCTGAAACGCTTCTAGAACCGTACACTTATAGAAAGAAGGCGCTCAGCAAAAAATTAGAGGCTTCAAGCCTCTCCGAATTCACGGATCCCCAGCGTATTCCCTTTCGAAAATGAAGAAACAGACTCAGTATTCAAGCTCAGTACGGTGCGGTCCACCAAGTTTTGCGAATCCACTTATCAGTGAGAAGCGTTTTACAAGATATGATCTCCTCGGCAACACGCACGCTACCAGTTGAGCGTCACGTTCAGCTCATATATGGGAGATACAAATATTGGCCGACTATGACTTTTTTCGCAGGGGTGGTAGTAAACTTCCCAAACTTCGAAGTTACCCAACACTGATAACATCGATGTTAACTACGAGGTTACTAAAATTGGCTAAAATTGTAGTATCGATGTTCAAGGTCCATTTAAGCCATGGTAAAAATCTTTAAGATAAACATCGATGTTATCACACTCTAACAACTTAGGTTGCCCCCCTCGAAACCCTCAACCGCGAACATTAATGTTCGCCAATTAATCGGCGCACTCGGCAGGCCAACGGTGAGACACTACGTCTGTAGTGGAGTGTGCCAGACGGACATGGCGGATTAGCGTAAAAAGTCCTCTCGAGGACTTTTTATTCTAACCCACCAACTGCGAGTTCCCCGTCTCTCTCTCGGAAACCGTGGAATGCGTCAGCGTGTTTCGAAGACGCGTCAGTGTCCGACACGCTGGCGCAAAGTCGATATCCCACGGGCGGTGCAGGGAAATATCAATATCGACGGCGGGGGGTGTTTTTGCCTTCGCTCCTGCACGTGTGTTTTAACTGTCAAAATTACATCCTTGCGAGCACTAGATTTCCTATCCAAGCATTTCTCCCTCACCATCTTTGCCGAAATCCGTTGATTTTTCCGAATGTGTACGAAAAAATCCTGATGTGAACTGCATATTTCTAGAATCGTGTAGGTAATCCGGTGTTTTCTAGAGTCCTATATTTTCGTTTTTTGATAAGAAGAATGCTCATCAGTTCTTTGTCGTGTAATGTTATCAATTATCGACTGTATAGCGGTTTCAACTCTCGTCGATGTTTCGGTAGTATTCATTGTTGATGTGTAATAGTAAATTATTTAGCGCCGTCGGTGTCCATTGGCAAAGGAGCTGCTGTTCATTGTGGATTCGGATACGATTACGGAGAATGGTATTTCATTTGCTACTTTCTGTTGTTTTTTTTCAATTTTTGTCATTTCCTGTTGTTTTTGGGCTCAATCCGTTCGAATAATGTTATCCAGCCCACCCCCCAATCGACTCATTGGCCGTGAGACAGATTTTTGCATTGGAGCAGGCTTTTCGCGCTAGCCTTCTAATCTCAGAAAGTATCAATATTACAATTTCGCAGGATTTCTCTATCGTGCGAGCAAATTTCAAGGAGAGAATGGCTCAACTCACATGTTTGCTATGTAGATTTCTTCTGATTTTATTTATTCATTCACTTTAAAGGGTAGAAGAACTTCACTAAAATGTGGATCTGGTTTTGGTGCGGAATATTGATGTAGTAAAGTTGAATAAAAGTCCAATTTCGTGCTTCATATGCCATTATTCTAAAAAAGACACATCGCTCACATTTGGTCATTATACCAATGAGAGGGCTTTGAGAGCACTCAAAAAAAATTTTCCAGATTTGACTCAAAATCCTCCCATATGGGTTATTTGGGGCGCTGATCACGAATCTGGGAATTAATTCCCTATTTTCCAAAGTTTTCGACTTGATTCGTTCAAAGCTTCCCAGCAGGGGAAAATTTGATGGCAAATCGCGACTTTTGACGATTGCCGGTGTACTACGATAGATATGGCTCAAATTGTGTCTGTGGGGGATATTTGTAGTGCTGAGCAGGAATCTGACGTCCGTTTATCGACTTTAGTCAGACTACGGTAGATCACGATGGGTATTCGGTAGTTTGTTCAAAGTCTCAGATTTGACTCAAAGTTTGTATGCGGGGGTTATTCGTTGCGGTGAACACGAATTCAATGTCCATTTGTCGATTTTCGAATTATTGAGGTACATTTTGCTCCCTGAAGGGCATGGTACCTACCGTAACCCTCAGTAAACTTCAGAATTTTGGCAAACGGACTTCAGATTCGTGTTCAGCACCCTAGATTACCCCTGCATACCGAATCCGAGATTTTTCTCCAAAATACCCAAAAAATTCATGGGGGGGTACCCTTACCTTGCCAGTAGGCTTTGAAAAGAGCGTATAACTTTTTTCAGAGTGGTTTCAGACATCTGCGAAGACGATAATCGGATTCTACGCCAAAAATAGTTCTAGAATAGTACATTCATAATAATAATTATATGCTTCACTGATGTCTAAAACGTAATAAAATAGAATGTTTTCATTATAGTCCTTCAGTGATACATTTCACTGTTATACAGTCAAACTATATCGAAACCAGTTATATATGTGAATTGAGCCATTCTATACTTGAAATTTGCTCGTACCATAGAGGAATCTTGCCAAATTGTGATATTGATACTTTCTGAGAAGATTGGAAGGCTAGCGCGAAAAGCCTGCTCCAATGGAAAAATCTGTCCCACGGCCAATGAGTCGATTGGGGGGGGGTGGGCTGGATAACATTATTCAATCCGTTCGGACGCATCTCCGACACTGGCAGCGGTTTCCCACGGGCAGGGTTGGGCAGCCTTGCGACCTGTCGCAACGGGGGTCGTAAAAAATTGGGAAATTCTTCAAAAAAATCGGGATTTTTTCGGGGAGGGGGGTCGTAAAATTTTCGGAAAAACCCGGGTTCATCTCCAAACCACTCGAAAAGTCGGAAATATGACATTCTCGGACCAAAGTTTGATGGATAGCGCCGTGTATTGCATCGCGGCCATTTCGCCATCCCAGGGGGGTTCGTAAAAACCGTGGTCATAAATTTTTTTTGATCCCGGGGGGGGGGGTTCGTGAACATTTTGATCACCAAGAGGGGGGGGGGTCGTAAAGCTCTGGTCATCGGTCGCAACGGCCTGCTCAACCCTGCCTACAGGACACGCTGTCGCATCGCTTTCACTGGGTCTCCTACAGGAGAAAACAGCTCCGGTAGTTGACCTGGAACACGCACGTTGAAGTATTGATCGAACCCGCGCGATGTACGATACGCGTGTGCATCGGGTTGAGAGCCGATTCGCCCATTCAGGTTTACAGAGGCGCCCCTCTCATTGATTGCTTGGGGTGTGTAGGATCCGGACTTCCTCCTTCATGATACGTGAGGGACGAAAGAGGAATGATATTGGGGCTTTATGCCCTACATTAATTTTCGACGTTGACAAAATTGTCAACGAGGAAGTGTGGAATTAATGCTTCGATAATAAACAAACCGAAAACTAGGCGGTTTTGGTTGGATTCCTGCAAACTTGATTTCAAATTCCCTCCAAACTACCGTACAAAATCCGGTCTCCTACAGGAGAATAGTAGGACACCTACTGGAGAATAACAGGACTCCTAAAGGAGAAAACCAGGACTCCTGTTGCAGGGGAGACTAGGACTCCCAGTCTCCCCTGCGATAGGAGTCGCCAGTGTCGGAGCGCTCTGACACTGGCAGCGGACTCCTACAGGAGAAAACGACGATCGCGGTCTCCCACAGGAGCTGTTTTGTCCTGTAGGAGACCGAACTAAAGTGAAGCGGTCCCCTACAGGCAGGGTTGGGCAGCCTTGCGACCGGTCGCAACGGGGGTCGTAAAAAATTGGGAAATTCTTCAAAAAATAGGGATTTTTTCGGGGAGGGGGTCGTAAAATTTTCGGAAAAATCGGGGTTCATCTCCAAACCACTCGAAAAGTCGGAAATATGACATTCTCGGACCAAAGTTTGATGTATAGCGCCGTGTATTGCATCGCGGCCATTTCGCCATCCCAGGGGGGTTCGTAAAAACCGTGGTCATAAATTTTTTTTGATCCCCGGGGGGGGGGTTCGTGAACATTTTTATCACCAAGAGGGGGGGTCGTAAAGTTTTGGTCATCGGTCGCAACGGCCTGCTCAACCCTGCCTACAGGACACGCTGTCGCATCGCTTTCACTGGGTCTCCTATAGGACAAAACAGCTCCGGTAGTTGACCTGGAACGCGCACGTTGAACTATTGATCGAACCCGCGCGATGTACGATACGCGTGTGCATCGGGTTGAGAGCCGATTCGCCCATTCAGGTTTACAGAGGCGCCCCTCTCATTGATTGCTTGGGGTGTGTAGGAGCCGGACTTCCTCCTTCATGATACGTGAGGGACGAAAGAGGAATGATATTGGGGCTTTATGCCCTACATTAATTTTCGACGTTGACAAAATTGTCAACGAGGAAGTGTGGAATTAATGCTTCGATAATAAACAAACCGAAAACTAGGCGATTTTGGTTGGATTCCTGCAAACTTGATTTCAAATTCCCTCCAAACTACCGTACGAAATCCGGTCTCCTACAGGAGAATAGTAGGACTCCTACTGGAGAATAACAGGACTCCTAAAGGAGAAAACCAGGACTCCTGTTGCAGGGGAGACTAGGACTCCCAGTCTCCCCTGCGATAGGAGTCGCCAGTGTCGGAGCGCTCTGACACTGGCAGCGGACTCCTACAGGAGAAAACGACGATCGCGGTATCCCACAGGAGCTGTTTTGTCCTGTAGGAGACCGAACTAAAGTGAAGCGGTCCCCTACAGGCAGGGTTGGGCAGCCTTGCGACCGGTCGCAACGGGGGTCGTAAAAAATTGGGAAATTCTTCAAAAAATAGGGATTTTTTCGGGGAGGGGGGTCGTAAAATTTTCGGAAAAATCGGGGTTCATCCCCAAACCACTCGAAAAGTCGGAAATATGACATTCTCGGACCAAAGTTTGATGTATAGCGACGTGTATTGCATCGCGGCCATTTCGCCATCCCATTCTTCTATCGGGAATTTCGTACTGAGTTTTGAGAATTCCGACAATATTTCATGTATCATTCCAAAAAGTTGAGCTACAAGACAGCGTAGTTATTTTTTTTTCTTCCAAAAAGAACCCAATTGTATTGTTTTTCGAATTTATAAAGTGAAGGGTTAAAAACATGATCACACTCTATTGGGCCGAAAATTAATGAGAATGAAGTTGGTCTTAAATTTGTTTACACCTTTTGTAGAGCAGAAAATTTACTTCCGACCTATCCATAACGTTTTTTTGTCGATTTGGAGAAATTGAAATTTTAGCGCGCAATTAGAGGGAAGTGAAGCATTTCTCCAATTTTTGGTAGAAAAATAATGTTTCGTATTTTTGTTTTAGTGTTATCGACCCCTGTAGAGCAGAACATTAGCTGCTATACAAACTAGTGTAGTTAGATTCCAAAATCACATTCATTTTCATCGATTTTCGGGTCAGTAAAGTGAGGTGAGGTCATTTGGATGTCAACTATCGTGTTTTAAGGTAGCGGATATCAGATGACGGCTGTTGGCGTGACGGCTGTTATTGGAGCACGTTTCCCGCATCGATTATTTCATTCGTATTTCATGAGGAAGACGTATGATTACGTCAAAAAGAGGTGCATTTGCTTCCATTTCCAATATATTCGTAGCTGTTGTGGTTCAGAAAGGATAAAGCAAGGCTGTTTATGTGAGCACATGAGCCTATTTTTGACAGCTATCGTAGTAATATCTAGTCCCAATTATGCTGAAGGTGATGAATACGTGATGAATATTGTACGTAAAAGTTCAAAACAGTCCTTGCTTTTGGGAAAACAGTTATGACAGTCAGGCTCCTATACATGAACGTTTTAAATGCGGTTAGGCTAGCGTGTCAGTCATTATCATTATTCAACATTATTACAAAGGATTTTGTGATGATAACGACTGATACGTCACCCTAATCTTGAACGTTCATGCATACGGCACCACGCTCGTGTTGAGCTTAAAACTGAGGCCCATTTGTCAATATCCAAAAAAAACTGATTTCGTCCCAAGCTTCAAAATGGGGAAGTCTTGCTGGGCAAACGCGACTTTTGACGATTTCGAGAATGCTACAATTAAATCGTCTTAAAACTTCTTCATAGGGGTAATTTAGCTGCCTAACACAAATTTGTGGTCGGCTTATTGATTTTTCTTGGTTTACGGTATGTAACGGTGGGTATGCTCAGGCCGGAGTAGTACCAGAAATTTACCAGAGTTTTCCGAGCAATCACTGGTAAATCTGCAATTACTGCCCGATTACGAAAATTTTGCTAGAGAATTCACCTAGATCTCTGGTGTTGACAGATTCTGACAGATTACCAGAAAGTTACCACAATATTCCTTTGTAATTTAGAGGACTCCTCCCGTAATCTGTCAGAAAACAGGCGAATTCTGACAGAAAAATTCGGCCTTAACATTCGAATTGGAGGTTATTGGGTCCGTAAGAATAGAGGTTCAGGAGCGAGACTGTTTCGAGATTCAGAAAAAAAGAGCAAGGCGCGAATTTACCCATAGTAAATTCCGAAGCAAAGGGATTGAGAAAGCGTTTGTGATTCATGCACCTCGTGGTGAGGCAGACTCACGCACACGCAAGTATGCTACCTCCTCTTCCACACTTCAAGGCAGTGTTCACGATGAATATCGCACTCGAGTTCGACCCAAAAATGGGATTGTTCGGTCGTGAGGTAACTAATAGTGAGGAAACAGTGAAGAAAAACGTCCTGAATAAGTCAAAATAACGGTTTCTAAATTCAGGGCGCGGACGAGAATCATGGGCCCTGCTAATTTCCGCAAGCGCGCGCTAATCGCGAAACCTGCGCAAATCGATAATGCTAACTGCGGCACATTTGCTTGGCAATTAGCCATCAAAACGTGTGCGGCGCCACAAACTCGTCCGATTGGGGGCGGACCGGGATAGGTAGGCGCACCGGTAGAGCTTTCAAAGCCGTTTGTATTTATTTCTGGCCAGCTTTCGTAGCTTGCTTCGACCCTATCCTCTACAGCACCTGCCAACTTAGGGGCTGAGCAGAGTGCCACCGCGGCGCGGCGCGGTCTGATGATTGAGAGCCGTATTGATAGATCGCGGCGATCTATCAATACGGCTCTCCATCATCAGACCGCGCCGCGCCGCGGTGGCACTCTGCTCAGCCCCTTAGTGTTTCACACCGAGACCTCGAGAACGAGTTTTATCGTGAACACTGCCTTTAAGAGCTTTTCATACTCCTCAACACCAGCCCGTGATGCGCAGGCGTGACATTGCAGTATGAATGACCAGACGCCACGCCCGCGCGGCACGCGATTGACGGTTGCAGAGCCATGGCGGCGATGACAGCAAGGAGTTTTTCATTATTTTATTTATTAATTGATCATTAATTTCATTCTTTTCTTAATAATTAATTCCAATACTATTCTCTGCCACCATGGTGGTGAACGCTTACAGGTTTAGATTTGCAAAGTTTAGGACCACTTCAAATCGAGCTGTCACAGCGTTCTTCGTGGGAGTAATAATAGTCCCCGCAAGCACCGCCACGCCTGGCGGTAAGTTGAATGGCTAGCGCCTCATGCGCACGCTAGCGCAACCACGCTCACCTGCACGCACATGCCCGCGCACTCACACACACACACACACACACACACACACACGCACGCACACACACACACACACACACACACACACACACACACACGCACGCACGCACACACACACACACACACACACACACACACACACACACACACACACAAAACCCCGCGCCCCTACAATTTTATTTGTGCTCGAATATACGCCCCATGTCTACACACAAAAATACATGCGGATACAAGCATGAAGGCTATAAAACCATGAAATTATAATAGTTTCCACTCGTGCTGGTGCGGAGCGGCGGTCAGAGACAGTGAGAGAGCGCACGACAGACGGAGGTAGCAGAATCGCAAACACCATGAGTCGTGTGAATTACGATGCTTTACAACTCAGGCCGGGGTCGTACCAGAAATTTACCAGAGTTTTCCGAGCAATCACTGGTAAATCTGCAATTACTGCCCAATTACGGCAAATTTGCGAGAGAATTCACATTGATCTGTGGTGTTGGCAAATTCTGCCAGATTACCAGAAAAATACCACGAAATTCCTGCGTAATTCTCCGGACTTCTCCCGTAATCTATCAGAAACTCGGAGAATTCTGACAGACTACAAAATTCGGCTCTGGAATTCAATTCGGCAGTTTTACGGTCAGTAAGAATGACCCGTCAAGATCGAAACTCTCAGGACTCGGAAAGGATGGTGAGGCTCGGCTTGTACTCTAGGAAAGTCCGAAGCAAAAAGGTCACGCGAGGATGCGTAAGTGTCTCAGTGATCCATGTAGCGCAAAAAGTGCCAAACTTATGTACGGACACGCAAGTGCGCTCTCCTCCCCTCCAACTACGTGCGCACTTAAGCCGAATCATACGCTCATGCACGCCCATGTGCGTGCACATACACGCGCCCTCACGCCACCTACCTAGACCGTTATAGCACGAGAAATTCACCAGAGTTTGTCCAGCGAGCACTCGTAAGTGCGCAACTACCACCCAATTCTGGGAACTCTGCTATAAAATTTATCCCAATTACGGGCATTTTGCTATGAAATTTGTCTCTATAGTGTGAGATAACCGTGGAGTTACTACGATATTCCTTTCTGAATCACCGGACACCCCCGTAATGTGTCAGAAAATTGGCGAAATCTGAAGACTATGAAATTTGGCCTTGACATTCGAATGGACAGTTTGTGAGTCTATAGGAATAGTAGTTCGAGAACGATTATATTTTGGGAATTAGAAAGGAGAACGAGAAGCGGATTATACCATAAGATTCCGGAAGCGGTCAAGAAATACGCGATGAACTCTCAGTGATTCAATCACCTCGTGCTAAGGCAGACGCACGTACAAGCGCGTACGCTTTCTCCTCCGCACACATGCGCACGCAATCACAACCACGCGGCTCCTGCACGCACATGCGTGCTTAACCGGGCGCATCTGCTCCCCCTGTGATCAAATGTGCGCGCGCGCAATCACATGCCCTCACATACGAACACACACGCGTGCAAAGGTACAAATGCTCACACGCGCCTTTGGTTACGCTCACATAAATGGGCGTGACATCATTTCCATGAACACATCTGATTTCTGCCATTTAGATTTCTAGCCACCAGCTGCTTCACACCACCGCGGTTTCATTTCCGTGGGGAAATTTCCGATGAAAGTTTCCTTTGGAGCGCTTCCCACGTGACAAGGACGTGACAAGAAGCGCGTTGCTGTTTGCTACCCTCATAGAGGTGGACACTTTACATCTCAAGATTTTGTAAAGTGTGGAAGAGTTGAATCAATGTTGAGAATCCATTCTGTTTTTTTTTCTGGATTTAATCAAGTAGCGTTTCTCATCCGGATTACACATTGTAGTGTCCAGAAATTTCAATCACATGAAAAATTAGTAGAACGTTGTGCATCAGTACGGAGAATCGTCGCTCACGCACATATTTCGCATCTCACCTCGATCACACCACGGTAATCCCTACAAAATCATACTCAAGATAGATTTCCAGGGCACCATTAGGCTGTGATCTGCTAGATATGACCATCAAAATCATTCCTGGTCGGAGCGGAATCAATACGTCCACTCAGCTGACGTGGCAACCACGTTTTTCCCCATAAAACTATTTGTTGCCGACGAAAGATTCTTGTTCTTTATGTTCTCTTTTATTTTTCTGGTAACTGGGCTTTTTCAGCTTGCGTGTTTTTTTGCTTGGTCAAGTAAATGATTCTTTTTTTAAATAAGACACACGTAACAACGATTCCGAAGGTTTGAATACATGCAAAATCCTGGTTACTCTCTCAGTCAAATGAATATATTCAAGCATGTAATCGAACTTTTGAGTAAGTATTCGACTTCTTGAAAAAATCAGGGTCTCAGAACTAGTAAATTTAATTCACGTGAACAGAGAAATTTTTTCATTCCATTCCATTTATTACTCTGTGCAAGACAAGCGTGAGATTAAGAGTACCCTATTTGGAATTCCGTAGAGTAGCGCGCAATTTTTTTGCAAAACGGCGCCTCACGAGGTTTTTTTTTGGGCACAGAAAGCGCCACATCGCCATAAATTACTTCAGAGTGGTCCGATTTCGATTTTGAAGTAATTGCTCAATGCGTTCATCGAGTTCTATACATTAACTTTGTGAATGGATCCAACTCCACAAAGTTATTGCAAATTTTATATTTCCTCTTTAAAATCCCTCGTTAAGAAATGATTAGACGATCATTATAGAATAATTTTGTCATATTTTGACTTGTGGTGGATGGGGTTTCCAGAAGGAAATACACGGTTTTCGAGAAAAGTCGAAAAGACTTGTCAAACATGCGTTGCCCTCGACTCACTGACAAGGAAGCTACTATTAGCCAAACAGGCCATTCCGATCGAAATGAAATTTTCTAGAATAATTTCTTCACTTAGAGTTCGAATATGCCCGTCGCAGCTGCCTATAGTCACACTGAAAAAAGTTACAGACGTTTTTTCTATGGTTTTCGTACATATTGTCCCTCCAAAAAGCGCATTAGTTCTACGAAAATTCTGAACCCTATAATTGTGTTCAGCACCCGAAACAACCTCCTTAGGCAAAGTTTGGGTGAAAGCACATTTTCCGAGCCGTCTGTAGACTTATTGCGTTCTGGACTTACCCGGATTTTCGAATCAGCGTTCAATTATATCAATTACGGGGTACAGGAAGCGTTGAAGAAAAATATTCCAGATTTGACTTAAAATTTGTCCTGGGGGTTATTGGGGGTACCGATCACGAAGCTGAGGTTTACTTGTCGTTTTTTTTAGATTTTCGACCAAATTTGTTCAAAGCTTCCCACCGGCAGAAAAAATTGACAGCAAAATCGACTTTTGACGATTTCCGAAATGTGACACAGATGTGGCTCAAATCGTTTTTCTAGGTGTTATTTGGAGTGCTCATTACGAATCTGATGCCGTTTTATCATCTGCTTCTGCGGAAACGAGTTCTATTATCGCTGGTATCGCTATGGCATCTGTGCGAAACTGTGCAGTATTCCGCCCCAATCTAGTTGTTTCAAGAGGATAAGAGCTTGAAAGCATCTTACGCGCCGAACACCATAAAATATTTTCCTACGTTTTTGTATAGGTTAGCTCCTCTAGTGAATGGAAATGCCGGAAGGACCCTCGGAAAACCTTCATTTCTAAGAGAAAACCTTCCTGAGCAAAACGTAAAAATGAATTTGAATTTTGCGCTAAAATCCTTTTTGAAGTTTTTCGGCGTTCAGAGACCTGGTCATCGTCATTTTTGAAGTTTTCTTGCTTGTGAAGTTTGTGCTACAGTTGTTTTTTTGTTGTTTGACGGTCGCATCAACATTTCGTGAAAAAAGGTTAGATGATCGACCCAGAAGTGCTGGACGATCGACCTCGCAGCTGTTCCGGTGGGCTTAGCTTTCACAGGGCGCATTTTTAGAGCTTCTGGTTTCGTGGGTGCTGCCAGCTAGCCCAAACTGTTTGGTTGTACACGAAAAATTGAAAGTGATATCCAGAGCGCAATATGCAGTCGTTCGACAGTCGTTTTTTTGTACTTTTTGTACCTTCCAAAACGTGCAGTGATCTTTCTAAAAGATTTCAACGGACCTCATATTCGTGTTCAGCGCCCAGAATAAACCCCACGGACAAAAATTCCTCACCGTTTTTCGTCGCACTTCTGTTCCTACTCTTCTCAGAGAATCTAGAGCTCACGTTTCAGCCAAAAAAAGGAGCATTTTTTACATCGTGAACACTGCTTTTAATATTCAATTTTATTTAGCCTTCAATTTAAAATTCATCTTTTTTTATTCTTCTATCCCACCAATTTCATAATGGCGTGCACTCGTATCTCAATCAAAACCGCAAGAGTAGAACATGATTTCTTTCAGGATCCGAAAGAACCTGTGAGGTGTGTGGCTTTCTTTGTGTTTGCATTCTTTAGAATTGCTTCTATTCCGAAATCCGAGAGGGCGCCTTTGATCTATACAATACTGTACAAAAAAATGTCAAAAAAGTTGGTAGTGCGGCGAGATATTCGAATAATTCGTATTCGAATGATTCGAATAATCGAATAATTCGATTATTCGGAAGTTGATTTTTCGAGTATTTTGTTTATTCGACTATTCGGAAAACTCAATGTTTTGAGTAATTCGTTTATTCGAATATTCGAAAGAGTAAATTTTTCGAAATATTCGTTTTTTTCAAAAACTTTTATTAGTTTGATATACTCTACTTCCCACCATGGGGCAATTGTGAGCTGAAAACAGGACCTTTGTCGCCTTGCTTCAGGGTGATACTAGGCAGCCAAGGAGGGTAAATTCATACTCTACGTGCGAGAATCGTTATTAAAAAGTACATTTCATCCAAAATGGCCACTGCAACCAGAGATTGTTCTCTTGTAAGAGGAGGAAATGAAGTATGTGCAAGCTGATAATTATATGATCAGAAACAGCTTCACTTCAATGGCATTCCATGAATTGAGAATAAGGCAGCTTGTGATCTAAAAGCAGTGGCATGTGTGTTCCACTCTCGCGATAAAATAGCCGGATTCGAGCAGTACTGATCGAAGAAGGTACGTTATACTAGATTACCGAAGAATTGCGGCGGAGAAAAAAGGCGGAATTTCTCAGGCAGAAATACTGCAAAATTCCAACAATTTTGAGTACATATCTAAAGGTTTCGGAAATCTCAAGCTCCATTTTCGGCCTATCGGGACCCTTTCATCGGAAGAATGTCTGACGAAATAGAACCTTTTTGGGGACTACTTAATATTTTTCAGCCTATGTGAGTAGTGGAGAATTCTGCCAGATAACTAGAAAAGTCTGCCAGATCACGAGAGAAATCTGACAGAATACGGGAAAATTCTGTCAGAGGAGGGCAACATCGTCACGTAATCTGGCAGATACTTCTCGTAATCTGACAGAAATTCTCGTAATCTGGCAGAATTTTCTTGTATTCTCCAGTCCGTATACGGGAGTATTCTGCCAGATTACTAGAAAATTCTGTCAGATCACAAATGAATTCTGCCAGAATACGGGAGAAATCTGTCAGAGGAGGGCAACATCGTCTCGTAATCTGACAGATTTTTTTCGTATTCTTTCAGAATTTTCCCGCAATGGCCTGGCCTGAGTGGGTAGCTTGGTCGAAGTCTCAGATTTGACTCAAATTTATTCCGTAGGTGTTATTTAAACATACTTTGAAAGTATGACTCTTGATTTAGGTGTGCTCTGCATGCGGCTGAGATGCGAATGGCGTTTCCCTGGGTTCAGATGATAGCAGAGAACTGCAATGCGACATGGAGACATTGAGGGTACAGGCACATGGATAGAGATAGGAAAATGGATTGCAAAGGGCATCGTGACCATCACCGACACAGCAACGGCTCCAAGGAAGCTCCGCCATCGAAGCAGCAAAATAGGGAGATTGAGGGTGATTGTGTAGAGTTCCATGCGTTGCTAAGTTCGTAATGTACGTCCCAGAATGATTCCACATGTTATGCACACCAACATAACTCAATTGCATGCATTTTTTATGTATCCGACCAATGCGGTCCTTAAAAATCGTGATCTTGTTTCTCAAAATGAGGCATTTGTATGCGTTATGCTTTTGTAATTCGTATCCTTACTCCGGTTAAATACGATCTATGTGGTTTGATTGATTGGTGGGTGAAAATTTTCACCAACACCTAATCTCTGTATACAACTTGCGAGCTATGCGTTTGACATGATGAGGCTGGTAAATATCTGTGGAGCGCTGAACAATAGAATGAGGTTTTGAAAGGTGTATAGCTCTATAATCAGAATCGGACGATTTTAAAGCGGTTTGTTGGTAGCAGTACCTGTTGGTATAATTTCCGCTTCAAAATTGTCTAGCCTATTGCCCATAGCATTCAGGCGTTTTTTTCACAAAGTCGCCTCCAGTATTTGGTCCTTCGACATCAAAGGAATCCTTCTAAATACGTTGTTCGGAGACAAGAAGAAAAATGTAGATGCGAGAAACGAGGCGACATTTCAATATCCTTCGGCGCTCGTTGTCTTGCCTCCAGCCTTCTTGCATCATTAACGCAACTAGTCTCAAATCGAGGTACGGCCAATATTATGGAATTTTCGCCCTACCAGATCTGCTTAACTGTTAGGAAGCCTGTGTGGGCTCGTAAGCAAGAGCAAGTCTTTATTCGGTAACTACATTCTGTCAACAATATATTGTCGAATGTCCGCGACGTTCCGAGGAGGGTGAGGAATCGTCGCTCTCCGACGCCCAAGCCGTCGCAGGCTATACGCGCGAAGGCAGTAGCTAAGATTATGCAGCACAGCGCATGCAATGACGGTTTTTACGGCACGTTCGGGATGCAATCGGATCTCCGAGGACAGTATGGGAAACCTACGCTTCAGGCGACCGATTGTCATCTCAACGATCGCCCGCATGCGCATGTGCTGCTTATTATAGCGCTGCTTCCGGTTATCGCCTGCTATGCTTCCCGGGCGATAGGGAGTCAGTATTCCGTTACCATTGGCGTAACCACTGTCTCCCAGCAGCTGATATCCACTCACAGCTTCGCCGCTGGAGAAAACAGCCGCTGGGGAGGAGTTGCGCCAGACGGTGGAGTCGTGTACGGACCCTGGCGAACCGCTGTTCACGTACAGAATCCGCCCAACGGCATCTGATATGATGCAGACGTTGAGGCTAGACCTGCCCTTCCTGCTGACATACTGGTAGCCGTCAACTGCAGGAGTCTTGATGAGCACCAGCCTCCCATCAACTGCTCCAACTATATCTGAAGAGCATTTTTCTTGATCCACAGAGTAAATAATAGCCGGGAAACTTCACTTACTGGAGAGTTTCCCAGTTCTCGCAAACTCGTTAGTGCGAGCGCGGCACCACTCGTCATCTTCGGGTCGGAACACTATGTAGCGACTCACTATGTCGCGATGACTAAGTGCATCTACGACACGCCGAACAATATTGGACACAGTTTTCTGTGAACAGCCGGCCGTGTCGCTCACTACGTTTTGAAACGAGTTCGTGCAGAAATAGCGTATTCCCATACATACCTAAACGTGAAACTACAAATATCCAGTTTTATAGCTTCTCATATAGGCATCATCACCTGCATTCTTTTCGTTATACTCCACGGAGCATAGGTTTCGTTCCCTAACATCGGCGACAGTAGGCGGGTAATTTCGTCCAGTTGTCGGTCATTGAACCTATATCTCTGCCGAATCAAAGATTGGTTGGCCGACAGTCTCTCCCTCGGGTCTTGTCGCCTGTAGACGACATTCCTCTGTCGCATAGCAGCGGGAGCATGAAACATCGGTATCTGAATATTCTCAACACAGGAATACTGCATAAGTACGACCGATCTCGTAGGCATGGAAGTACGTCATCAAGACTACGTGGAAAGTACACAGGGTTCTGATGACGTCATCGGGACGTCGTGAAAAATGCATTGGGTTTCTGATGACGTCATCGGGACGCCATGAAAAGTGCATAGGGATTCTGACGACGTCATCGGGACGCCATGAAGAGTGCATAGGGATTCTGATGACGTTATCGGGACGTCGTGAAAAGTGCATCGGGCTTCTGATGACGTCATCGGGACGCCATGAAAAGTGCATAGGGCTTCTGATGACGTCATCGGGACGTCGTGAAAGGTGCATCGGGCTTCTAATGACGTCATCGGGACGTCATGAAAAGTGCTTTGGGCTTCTGACGACGTCATCGGGATGTTGTGAAAAGTGCATAGGGCTTCTGATGACGTCATCGGGACGTCGTGAAAAGTGCATTGGGCTTCTGACGACGTCATCGGGATGTTGTGAAAAGTGCATAGGGCTTCTGATGACGTCATCGGGACGTCGTGAAAAATGCATAGGGGTTCTGATGACGTCATCGGGACGTCGTGAAAAGTGCATCGGGCTTCTGATTACGTCATCGGGACTTCACGAAAAGTGCTTTGGGCTTCTGAAGACGTCATCGAGACGTCATGAAAAGTGCTTCGGGCTTCTGACGACGTCATCGGGACGTTGTGAAAAGTGCATAGGGCTTCTGATGACGTCATCGGGACGCCATGAAAAGTGCATGGGGCTTCTGATGACGTCACCGGGACTTCACGAAAAGTGCTTTGGGCTTCTGACGACGTCATCGGGACGCCATGAAAAGTGCTCTGGGCTTCTGACGACGTCATCGGGACGTCACGAAAAGTGCTTTTGGCTTCTGACGACGTCATCGGGACGCCATGAAAAGTGCTCTGGGCTTCTGACGACGTCATCGGGACGCTATGAAAAGTGCTTTTGGCTTCTGAAGACGTCATCGGGACGCCATGAAAAGTGCTCTGGGCTTCTGAAGACGTCATCGGGACGCCATGAAAAGTGCTCTGGGCTTCTGAAGACGTCATCGGGACGTCATGAAAAGTGCTTCGGGCTTCTGACGACGTCATCGGGACGTTGTGAAAAGTGCATAGGGCTTCTGATGACGTCATCGGGACGCCATGAAAAGTGCATGGGGCTTCTGATGACGTCACCGGGACTTCACGAAAAGTGCTTTGGGCTTCTGATGACGTCATCGGGACGTCGCGAAAAGTGCATTGGGCTTCTGATGACGTCATCGGGACGCCATGAAAAGTGCATAGGGATTCTGATGACGTTATCGGGACGTCGTGAAAAGTGCATCGGGCTTCTGATAACGTCATCGGGACGTCGTGAAAAGTGCATCGGGCTTCTAATAACGTCATCGGGACGTCATGAAAAGTGCTTTGGGCTTCTGACGACGTCATCGGAACGTTGTGAAAAATGCATAGGGCTTCAGATGACTTCATAAAGACGTCGTGCGAAGTACATAGGGCATCTGAGATGACGTCATCTCAATTGAGTTCATTTGTAGAGTGCGTCACAAGTTGATTGCTCACTGGTTATCGTATCAGTCCATAGTGATTGATAAGTATCGATTATTTTTCAGGGATTTTACTGCATAATATCAAGAAAAAAGTGAGCAATTCCCTCCAAAAATTTTCTTCCTAGCGAGAGAGGTTTGGTTCGCGTCAGAAACCTTTATATAAGAAGGGAACAATAGGAAAGTAGAGTGAGGAGAATGTACAAAAAGTGAACAATAATTTCTTAAAACGATATTCTTAGTCGGCTCTTCTATACAGCGAAAACAAACCGTTGTGGTATTCTACGAGGAAGAGTTCAATGGTTTCCAAATAAGGACTTTTTTGTCTACGAGAATATATGGGAATACTCTTGCTTGATCTTGTATTTCGATTGTTTTATTTTTCCAAAGAGCTGGAGCTAACCGTCTGTGTCGGCCATTGTCGGCCGTTGTCGATTTGTCATCATCTCTTTCAATGAAAACTATTGGGTACAAATACATGTATGTTTTTAGTGGTTCTCGCATGATCGGAGGTATTTTTGAAATACAAAAGCACTCCGAGTAGAATATCGCAACGATTTATTTTCGATGTATAGAAGAGTCGACCAAGAATATTGCTTTGAGAAGATATTGTTCACTTTTTGTACACTCTCCTCACTCTACTTTCCTATTGTTCCCTTTTTATTGGAAAGTTTCTGACGCGAACCAAGCCTCTTTCGCTAGGAACCCTTCTTTTGGATAGAATTCAGTATTGGTTTTTGAGGATGTAGCAATCTTCCAAGCAACTACAAATATTATTGTAGCCGTATCGAGCAGAATTCTCGTTCAGATAGATTTACGGCAAAAAGAATTTTTGCATTAATGGGCGAATAAGTTAATTGAAAATACAATGGTGAGGTGCTGAGTTTGGAAAATATTGAATAATGAGATATTCTATAACCGAACCACTGTCGAATTCAGCATTTCACCATCTCTTCAGAAATAAGGCATTGCGAAAAGAAAACGACGACGAGAAAGTAAAGGAAAGTCTAAAAAACGAGCACGAGAAGAAAAAAGCGCTCAACAAAAGGAATCGATGATTTCTGCTGCTCTCTATATCACCTTTACTATCTCTACTGAGAGAGCGTTAAACTGTTCATGCATAAGGAGCATTGTTTTCGAGCCTAGGAGAGCCTCTCACTAACCACACGCATCGTGGCTGTGTGGTGTAATGCGAAGTGGCGCCGCTCACGTCGGCGTTATCAGTGGTTCGATTCCGCACATGACCATTTTTAAACACGCTGCCTAACAGTTGAGAATGTAAATAGTTCTCAGCGCAGGACGAACGTTTCCGATTGGTCCAAAGCAATGTATCGCCGTTGACGCTGTGGACCTAATGAGTTCTTTGCCCACAGTGTGCTAACTTTGCTAACAAATGTGTGGCAGTTCCCAGTCCGACTTGATGTTACACCGATGTCTCAACCTATAATTTCTCATAGTTATCGTGACATTATCAGAGTTCTTAACTCCCAGTTCTGGCTAGTTTACTACCACCCCAGATGTCTGCAGCAAAATCCGAGCTCAGATTTGAAGAGAGCGTGCCAGGATTAGTCAGAAAACATTCATCAGCTTTTTGATCTAGAGGAACACCATGAGAGGTTCCCTACTGAGCAGTTCTGCTCTGATATCGCCCCGTTTGATGGCAGCGTCAGTGTTTTTTTTAGAGCGTATGAGGTTGAAGTGCTAGGATGAAGTAGAGTCGAGCGGTTTTGAAAAAGAGAATTCGTCTTGAATCGGACATCTAGCTTATAGATATAGAGCAGACAGACATGCCCAAGCCGAAAGAAGTGAAGGATGAGAAGATGTCGCTCAAGGTCTCTAAACGACCCCAGTGCGATTAGCGGCAGTTGAAAAATACCATGCACTTTGTCCCTCGATGACTCTCCACACATCCGCCTCTCAACTCAGATGATGAGATTTCTGTCATGGCATAATGTAGGGCGTCCAATGTGACATGTAAGCTTTTTCCCTTGACGTTCGCATGTCCAAGATACATAAAAATGAGTCATAGAGACGCTTGCCACATCCAGGCACATCCTGTGGTTCCAGTACAACGATAATAAAACCGAGTGATTACGGTCGGGTAAGAGAATGTTTCAATTCAATACTGCTGTAGTGTCAGCACAACTTTCTCAAATTTCGCGCCATGGTACCGTAACCCGTCAACGCACCGCAGCAGGCAATCCCAAAATCAGTGAACGACTTTCTAATTCTCGCTCCTGCTCGCGCACGTTACAGTCGCAACGTCGATGCCCACACTCAAGTCTGTTTGAATTCCTCATTGTCTTGGGGATTTATTCTCTGGTGGGGCCGCGAGAGAAGGTACCCTATAGGAACCCTATGAAGGTATGTTTTTTAATTGACGTGTTCTGATATTTTTTGTGAAATGTCTATACACACTTGCGAATCAACTGTGAGAGTACTTCAAGGTAAGGAAACAAAGAACCGCCCAAGCGACTATTGTGACGCTTCGAAATGTTCAACTACGATTCTGGCTCTATTGTATAATGAGACTAATGTAACGTCTTCAGAAATCTACTTCTGCACAGGTTAGCTGAGCAGCTTTCAATATTGCTTAGAACAACATCTGACCGACTCCATTTGAGAAGAGAATTTTATAGTTTTTCTGAAGTTACGGCACCACATTGTCTCTTATCAACAGTGCCGCAAGACTGTTCCTGCCGAAACTACTTCTCCCTACTTTCGGGTTTGGAAAAAGCAACTCTCTCGCTTGAATTACCAACTATTGACTTCAAAAACCCTTATTAATGAAAAAAAGATTATAACCCTATACACAGAAGGTTTTCTCACACCATTCTTCGCTCTTTCGATAGTTTTTTGTCAATTATCGATTTTTTGAAAATTTGATTTGCGTCATTGTTACCGATGTCGAAAACATTTATTGATGATTGGCAAAAATATTGTGAGTAGTGGAGACTTGGCCACTATACTAAAGTGTGAAGCTTCAGTGACGAAACTTTTCGGATAAGCCAGAAAATACCGAAGTTGCAATATCGCACACTCCGGTAAAAAATCAATGATTACGCTCAAATCTCCGCAAACACTATGAATTAGTCCTAACGCAGCTCAAATATCCTGTCAATTCTGAAGGGGTTGGTGGTTTACCTCAGAGTAAGTAGAAGCACTCAAAGATGCTCAGTACTGATGTTTACCATTGAATTATAGCATATATTTCGCAAATGAGCAAGTTTTGCCCAAGTGGAAGGCAGAGTTGAATAGAAAAGAAATTGTGCTTCAAAAATTGTCAGAGCCATGTGGCGGGAAACATTTGCTTCAACCTAATACACTTTTGAACTTTCGTTTTGTTCACGAATCGCAGTTTTTGAACGGCCTTTGTGCCATTTTCATCTTTTTTTAGAGTGAAAACATTGAATAAATAGAAAACCGTCTTCGTTGCATGTGTTGCCTCCAATCACTTGTAGTGAAATGTGTAACGGATAGTCAAAGTGACTGCGTAACCTCAATGTGCGGGTGTTCTTGAAGGCAGTGTTCACGATGATTTTCGTCCCCGAGTTTTTCACACAAAACAGTGCGTTGGGCTCCAAGTGTTACCAACATTACGAAAAAACTGCGAGAAACGCATTAAAACGTCGTATTTCAGTGGCATTCTTCTATAACATGGACTAGTTGTCCGGTTGGATGAACATGTTCATGGTGGTTGTCACCGGTGGAGAATCGGGCCAGTCGAAAATAGAAGGATATTCTATGCAAAGCAGGATCAGTTAGGGTCCTAAGAAAAGAACGGAGCAATAGAAGGAAGAGAATTGCAAAGGACGGGTCCACAAAAGATTTCATTTTCACAACAAACACTTCCTGTGATGCTTAAGAGGCGGGGTGATACTTAAGGATTTCGTGTACTTCTGGAGCGTTTTTCTCAATTTCTGCGTTATTTTAGTTTTAACCGGGGGCCACTTAATCAATATAGCGAATAATCTCAAAATTAAAGATTATCGTGAACACTGTCTTTAAGATGGATAAGGAAAATCCTCGCCGCGTAAAAAAAGAGAAACACGCAGAAAATAGACGACCAATTAGTTGTTCGTGGTGAGTAGCATAATTCAATTTCTGCACGATCTGCAGCAAAACCGAATTAGTTAGAAAAGATGCTTGAGTAAAAACAAGGTTTCAGATTCCCTGATGAGAACTGCTCTTCCGCACGCACTGAAATTGAGCTGAGCTTCGGATTTTTCTAATTACATAAATGAATCGAGCTTGAGTCAATCACAATCTGCTGTACTTCTGATTGGCGCCTACAAAAAGTGATGACCAGTGTTCAACGCGGAGTATGATGCGCCCTAGGTAAGTCCTCGCTCAAGAGGCCTGGAATGGAAGGGGTGTGAACTGAAAAAAATGACAAGTTGAGATGAAAAGGTAAGGATATGGTAGGAAATTGAGAAGAGCACAACATACATATGAGGTAATATGTACCTACATATGTGTAACAACTTAAAAACGATTTTAGTGTGTTAGCGGAAGTTAGGTACCGTAATCGTTGCCTTGAAATTAAATGCATTGGGAGTGTTGGCTGCCGGAAAAAAACACTAAATAGACTTCGACTAATACTTTTTAAACCCTCATCATCCCTTATGAGCTTCTTTTTGAAGAAGTTCACAAGCAGGCCGGGCGTTATCGCAGCAGAGGGGGGGCCACTTGGCTATCGCACTTGGCCGCGCCCATTTTTTCGTGCGGAAACGAATTTATAACACCAAATCGTGCTCTCCAACCCCTTCCAAAATCAGTACAGCCGTTGCGGCACAGAAACATGGGCGTGACCAAACGCAACAGCCGTGTTCTTCCCCACCCTATAGCGATAGCACCATTTCTTAAATTAAGTTTCGGACACTATAGTACCCAATTTTATTAGAGTGCAACGGTCCGTCCCTCCATACTCATCAAAAAACACATGGAGCACTAAAAAGGTGAAAAAATAATCATCAGTTGCCGTCAAATTAGTTGTCTGGTCTGCAAACAACAGCGACTGAGCATTTAATTTCACGGCAAAGATGAGGGTACTCACTCTCCGCTAGCGAACTGAAATCGTTCTTGTCTGCCGAAACAACTTCACCCAAAGGTGGCGGCTAACTGAATGGGATAAGGCGGGGAATCTGAAGAGTCAGCAGGAGCAGCACGGAGATGAAAACTCTGGGAGAGGGCTTAAAGCCATTGGGACCCGTTTTGTACCATTCTGATAGCGGTTTGGAAATCGTTCCCGTGTCTGTGGCCGGTGCGTGCGTCAAATACCCACATAGAGCATAAAAGACAGGTAATGAGTCAAGGGTATCTTGAAAAAATCACTGCTGGCTCCCTTCGACGACGCTCCTGACTTCAAGCAAAAAGTCTGAATTGGTTTTCGTGCAAACCTTACAAATCTGTTCTTCTAGGACAAAATGGGACCACTCTGAGAAATACATATAAAACTTTGATATGCTTCTTCAGACGTGCGATGCTTTCAGCTGAACTGCGATGTCTGAGAGGTCTCTCGATGAGAAGGTGGTTGGGAAAACTAGGGGCGGACCGCCCATAGCAAGCACCCATAGCAAGATCTAGCCAAGTTGAATTTTTCTAAATATGCAATTGGAATACGGAAAAAGCTAACATATAACACTAGCGTTCGCACAAAACCAATCTTCAGGATAATTAAACCCTAGCGGTCATCATATGTAGCTTTGAATACCCGTCTCATCATGATCTTGAATAGTTTTTTTTTCGGATACTAAAACATTGAATTTGGAGGAAGTTATCAGAAAAGGGCGCTCAAAAGGCGAAAAACCGCCGTAGCATGCATTCTGACCAAAACCTACAAGCGGTATTGTATGAGACGATTAGCCCACTGAAAATACTGTGGTCACCTGAGAATTAATCGTACAGAATTCAACAACACACCGAGCTAGTACGTGTCCCACGAACTGTTGGCCGTGATGACGTTTAGCTGTCGAGAGTCCCGTCCAAATTAGGAGTTTGGGAGATCGGAACTCAGAAAAATGAAAACAAGTTACTCGTAACATAAAAAACCGAAAACAAGTTACTTGTAACATATCTGAGCCGATGTAAGTTACTTGCGACTTATCTAAGGCCATTTAAGTTACAGGTAACATATCGGCGGGATATTGAGTACGGTGCGCCTTCGATATGGTTACTTACATCGGCTCAGATATGTTACTAGTAACTTGTTTTCGATTCGTGAGAGGACACTGTGTGCAGTGCGCCTCCGATATGTTACATGTAACTTAAATGGCACAATATAAGTCGTAATCAACTCAAATCGGCTGAGAAGATATTCTCAAGGGGGAGGATGTACGACGCACTCGCGGGGTCAGACTTACGACTGGCGTTGCTGTTGTTTCAATTACCCAAGTTTGAGGTACTAGACCCACACCACCAGGGAAAGCATTTTTTGCGTAGTGTGTGGTCTGGGACGCGCTCTCTGCGTCGCGTGCCGTCTGCCTCACGTGATGGCCACCCATGGTGAAAATATAAATGTAAGTCACATGTAACATAAGTGTAACTTACATGCAATATAAATGCAAGTTACATGTAATATAAATGTATGTTACATGTAATATAAATGTAAGTTACTTGAGACATTCAAGTTAGTTACATTTATATAACAAGCAACTTGTTTTGATTTTTCTGAGAATGCGACTCGATGAGAAGATGAGGCGCGGAGAGGTGGCGCGGCGCTAAGCACGCCGCGCGCCTCTTTTGAAATTTTAGGCCACTAGGTGAGCCATTGCTTTTTGGCTGTCTCAGCGGCGTCGTACGGCGCTCATCCCACCACCAATTTTTCTTCTTTTGTATCCCTGACGTTAAAACTGCTTCTATCGTTTGTTTAGGGTCGAAGCTGACGACGAGAGTCTGCCCGACAATTTTTCTCCGATCCTGGTTACAGTTTTGAGAACTTCATTAATTTTTGTGTGATCAATGTATTCTGGTTGGTTTCGTGAGGTCGTCAAGAGACCCATTAAATTCCACTTTACTGGTTGGTTGATGGCACCCAATGGAGGAGAGAGACAATCAAAAGGTGGTCCTTCAGCCACTTTAATCCAAATTTCTCCTTCTCTATTATAATACAAAAATTTGTTTGAAAAATCGAATACGGTTTCTGCAAGAACGCTGCCTTCAAGCTCTTCAGCGTGTAACCCATTTTTTACTTCTCGAATTTTTTCGCAGCCGTTAGATAGTAATTATGATTGTTAATTGTCGTGTTTGCATTTCCTATTTTTAGCAATTAAGAGTGAATGTAATACTCTTGTAACGATTGGTAACAAGGATTAATCATTGAGTGGGCAGTGTTTCTAACGTTCTTTACTTTCTACAGAGTTTGTTTACGTGGTTAAACTGTTCACACCAGATATCGTGTTTTATTTTGATTTGGTCGACAAAGTGAAATCAGGGGTAGCTGCATACTTACAACCTTATGGTCGGCATGGATTCTGAAGAGACTTTGCGTTCCCCATTGGAGGTTGGCGCAAACTCGGTGCGCCTATGTTATAGCATATGGCACCGAGTTTGCGCCAACCTTCAACTATTCCGGATCCACGCCGACGTTATGTGGACAAGCGGCTTCACAAGAATCCTGGTCGCCGGAAATACCGGTCGAAATATCAGAAAGTGTACAAAAAACCGGATGAGAAAATCACCCCGATTGGGCACCAGTATTCTTTTGTAAGTGTAGGCGACAAATGTCTTCAAGTCTCACATAGAGTGAGGCCCGTTCTTAGATCACTCACATTGAGATTGGCTGTCGGAAATGAACGCTCGCTAGCGCAGAAGGATACTTGACAGCCAGCCGTTCATTAAAGGCAGTGTTCACGACGGAAAAATCTCTAGTTTTTTCACAGATACGTGAGCTTTGGGGTTTGCCGATGAAAACAGTGAAGAGAGAATCACGAAAAACCATCGGGAATAAAAATCGCGTGGGCCAGTCAACCCATTGGGCCACCCCGCCCCTCGAACTAATCCTCTCTGAAGTAGCTTGAATAGGTAAACAGCCGGTCAGCAAAGGAAATGGCTTCGATAATTGGCAGTGGATAAGGTGGATCACGTTATCACATGGAAAGACTTCATTCCTTCACACCGGTCAATCCTTTAATTCTAAAAATATGACGTCACACAAGAGATCCTGCTTAGGCGGAAAAGGTGCTTTCTCGTCATTTTCTGCAGTTTATCCTGACGCTGCGGTTACAGTATGCTCTTGACCTATCATAATCTGTGGAAAACTGAGCATCCAGGATTTATCGTGAACACTGCCTTTGAGCTGAAACTTTCGCCGAAAACACGCGTCGCGCCGACTGAGAGTGCTGAAGCTTGAGCGACCATAATAGGACAGAGGTAGTTTCTTTGCAAAATGCCTACTATTGCTTGCTATTCGCTGGGTGAATCAAGACAATTATTAAGGTTGGAGATCGGCTGGCAATCGAATGCGCAGATGGTCCAATTCCGGGACCTGATCCCTCTCACCACCCCACCTCTAATCTTGGAGAAATCGCAGTCGCATGCAATCTAACCAAAATTCACGAGCGGTAATGTATCTTATGCTACTCTGCGAAACACACCGTATTCCATTTGGGGTAAACCTCCTTCTCGATTCGGTTAAGGGGAAATTCTTGAGTTGAATTCTGGGATGTGCTCCATTTTTTTCTCGAAAAGGACTTTTCCTTTCCCTCAAATGGTATATATGGTTTCCGTTTTCGATTTAGTGTGACGCATGGACAAGGCGGCTGGTCGTGCGGGGTTGGCGGCCTCACTGAGCAATGGGTTTTCGATTCGCGCGTGGTGATCTACCGTCGCAGCCCCGTCCATTCATCAGGCTAATATTATCACGCGAACTCTACAGTCGGCACGCATAGCACTGATACTTTGCGTTCCTTATTGTGCGTTGGCGCAAGTTCGATGCACGTGCGACAAAAGTTTGCGCCAACGCACAATAAGGAACGCTAAGTGTCAGTGCGACCCGCGTTGACTGTAAAGTGTGCCCGAATGAGAATGGCGGCCCACGCGGCCGTCGCATGTGCCGCCCTCGGACGAGTTTTGGATTTCAACGTCCCCTCTCCCACCGTCTGCAGAGCTGATTGATCGGCGCAGTGCTTGCTGCCATTCGGTGCCGGCCCCGTTCGTAGTCGATGGCGGTGGGGACTTTTCGCATGCTCGTCCGGGAGCGGCGAACGCGACGGTCGCCTGTAAGGCACGCCGGCCGCATGGGCCGCCATTCTCATTCGGACGCACCTTACGTACTAGTTCGACAAGTTAAAGGCACTGTTCGCGATAAACTTCATCCTCGAATTTTCCATGACAAACGCTTCTCGTGGCTCTCAGAAGCAGAACAGCGTCGAAAAAACGGGACGAAAGGCTACCCGGGAGCCGCAAAACGGCTCAGAATAGTGGGAAAACCCCGCCATTGTGGGCAAGTCCCGCCTCTACCCGCCCCTCGACGTGAACAAATGAACACTCGAAATCGTGAGTTGAGCGATAGTTTCCGATCAAAAGCCCCGTTCTTCCCTTCATTCTCAACTCCTCTCTTTACTCAGGTCAGCTGGCTCACATTGGCTGCAAGAGAAGGAAGTTACAAGCCTCGGACAACTCGTCCACCATTTTCCCTAGCTCAGTTTTTGAGGGACCATAACTCCATTCCCAGGAGGTCTTGTACGATTCCAGAAGCATCATTGGAATCAGAATGGGACCGGTTTCAAGACAGGCAAAAAAAACAGAAAAAAGATTTTTATCGCGAACAGTGCCTTTAAGCGATGAAGCCTTCGCCAGCAGAATGTATTGCTTGTGAGTGGATCAATTCGGTCCACTAGATTAAAGTAATTGATGCCGATCTCATATCAACAATGCTGAATAACTTGAAGACAGCGTTCACGGTGAAAAATCGTCCACGGTTCTCCACCGAAGATGGAGGGTATGGGGTCTGCTTGGATCAATACTGAAGAAAAAACGACAGAAAACTCTGAGAAACGGCTGAACTTGCGACTCTCTTCGCTGCAGGTAATTTTAGGGCTGGACGAGCCGCTTGAGGGGGGAGATCTGAACAAGTTCGCGCGTTATCTTAGTCAGCTGACTCCGTGGACCGCGCTTTTGTTAAAAGGCACTGTTCGCGATAAACTTCATCCTCGAATTTTCCATAAAAAACGCTTCTCGTGGCTCTCAAAAGCAGAACAGCGTCGAAAAAACGGGACGAAAAGCTATCCAGGAGCCGCAAAACGGCTTAGAAAAGTGGGAAAACCCCGCCATTGTGGGCAAGTCCTGCCTCTTCCCACCCTTCGACGTGGAAAAAGGAATACTCGAAATCGTGAGTTGAGCGATGGTTTCCGATCAAAAGCCCCGTTCTTCTCTTCATTCTCAACTACTCAGGTCAGCTCGCTCACATTGGCTGCAAAAGACGGAAGTTACAAGCCTTGGACAACTCGTCTACCATGCTTTCCTAGCTTTTGAGGGACCATAAATCCGTTCCTAGAAGGTCTTGTACGATTCCAGAAGCATCTTTGGAATCAGAATGGGACCGGTTTCAAGATGGGCAAAAAAACAGAAAAGTGATTTTTATAGCGAACAGTGCCTTTAAGCTTTCAAGGCCTTCCTCGAGACATTGAAGTCAACCTGGAAGGGAATCAACGAAGAGACAGCAAAGAAATCCCTCAAGAGCAACCCCACGAAACTGAATGAAAGGAACGAACTGCTGCATGAAGTGTTAAAGTGAATGAAAAACAAAACAAGGAAGAGGTAGTGATAGACTGTCCAGCCAGCCGCCAGACGAAGTAGCCATGATTGCCCCTGATATTGACCGAAATGGGCGGACCGGCTGTCTTTGGCAATGTGCCATTGGAATAGTCAGCATCCTGGAAACTCGTCACGAGAAAGGCGGCCTAGCTTCTTTGGGACGGGTTGGCTTTCCACACTGGACATTTCGCATCCGTTTTTGGCAAGTCCTGGCTCGTTTTCGGAGTTTATCCTACACTGTTTGTGTAGAAGAATGCACCGGAAACGCGCCCGGACATGCCGAAAAAATCCCATCCGTCTTCTACCAGTATTTTATTTCAGTCTTGAAACGCGTTTACGAATTCCAGACTTCCGGATAATTGCAAAGTAGACCCTCGCTGTACAACATCTGCCAAGTGCGAGACCTCAATTCCTCCTAATAGAGGAGACATATGTAGGAAGAAGCCACCATAGCGTGTCTTTAGCAAAAACTCAGAAAAATGAAAACAAGTTACTTGTAATATAAATGTAACTTACTTGAATGTCTCAAGTACTATCGTTTTCTGAGCCAAATTCCGGTCCGCACTTGCGGACTACGGCTGTTGCATCATGCGAGGCGTGTTAATCGTGCCGCGACCAGGTGGGCCCAGCACGATTAACACGTGTCGCATGATGCAATAGCCATAGTCCGATATTGCGGACCGGAATTTGGCTCCTTCAAGTAGCTTACATTTATATTACATGTAACGCACATTTATATTACTTGTAACTTAAACTTATATTACATGTAAGTTACACCCAAGTTACACGTAACTTACATTCATATCTTCACCATGGGTGGTCATTACGCGACGCAGAGAACGCTTTCGCACGCGTCCCAGACTACACGCTAAAAGAAAAGCGCTGCCTTCTCTGCTAGGGTTAGGTCAAGTACCTCAAACTTGGGTTATTGAACCGACAACAACGCATGTCCTGAGCCTGACCACGAGAAATCGTCGTATACTCCCCTCGGAAATGCCTCGTTGCCGATTTAGGTTGCTTGTGAATTATCTTGTGCCGTCTAAGTTACATGTAACATATCGGAGAGGCATTGCACGCAGTATTCTCCCAAAAAAACAAAAACAAGTCACTTGTAGCATATCTAAGCCGATGTATGTAAGTTATTTGCGACTTGTCTCAAGTCATTTAAGTTACAAGCGACATATCGACAGGAAACCGCGTGCAATGCGCCTCCGGTATGTTACATGTAACTTACATCGGCTTACATATGTTACATGTAACTTGTTTCCGGGCATATGTGTTACAAGCAACTTGTTTTCTTTTTTCTGAAGAGTCATTTCTTCACGCCTCCTTAGATGATCTGTCCATCATGCTTCTGTCGCTCAATTTTAGGCTGTTTTCGAGGGGCCATAACTTCGTTCCCCGTGGGTATTGTACGATTCCGGAGATACATATAATTGGTAAATGTGTGGAACCATCTTCAATGTTAGCAGAAAACCTCGAAGGACATTCCCAGGGTGTAGTACTATGCCTTTCAATCGCCCATCCGGCACTTTTTCGCTCATCTCCGGGCTAGAAATCCCCTTAAATAAACAACGTTTTTTTTCCTCGATCATCCTTGCCACTTCACCTCCTCATTGCCGTCTTCAAATGTACTTCAATCTCAGCGGACGGATGATTACTGCCTAAGAAGGTTGCAATTGGAAAGCACATGCTTCTCGGCTAATCACCACTTTTCAAGAGAAAATTACTTCTAATAATAGTCGTTGATTTAAAGTAATGCCGGACAGAGAAAAACGTTAATGGAATGAGGACAACGTACGTGCATCTTCGGGGTTCAGGGTTTTTCAAGAGTTGATCTCGTATCCCTTCATTTTCGTTAATCCTCGGATTACCTCGTAGAGAACGAAAAGAGATGGAGAGACTGCACATGCCTCTAATTGGAGAAGAATTCTGAACTCGACCTTCGCAATTGACATATGCATATCCCAAAAAATACAGCGAGCGATTACAATTACAATTACATTAGAAACTTGGAGTTCGTCCGATCCGCTGTGAGCTTCATAGCTGCAGACAAGACGAATTTTGATGGATTGCGATAGATAAATTAAACTTGGGGTTTTTTAGTCTTAACGTATCACATCGATCTTAACTTGTTTCCAGATCACAAGGGAATTCTTACATCAAAATAGTTAAACACAGAGTAAGCAATCTTCCATGGAATCGTTCATGATGTAAACAGTTAAGAAAAGTGTAACGATCTTACTATTAGACGGAAGTCTAGTGAGATGTGTTCTTCACTCTGCATGGATTCATGTTTTTATGAGCAGAGCCAAGAGAAATCAGAGAACAAGAAGATTCATAGCTAGGCTATTTGCAGTAGTGACAAAGGTAATTTTAGAAGACTTGATGATTGCAGCGAAGAAACGAACTCGTCAACACCGCCCCCATCTAGGTCGAAGCCCAAACTCTGTCTGGGAAGGAGAACTCTGATTCTTACAAGGGAAGTGTTTAGAGCGTGAACGTATCTGCGGAAACGAATTATATTGTTAGCCTCTCTTGGGCACCCATAATAACACTGCTCAGTATCCCGCCACGAGCTGCTGAGTTAAGGAAGTTGTAAGCTCGAAACGGTCATTTTCTGCACCTATTGTCCCTTCCGAAAGGCTGTTCAGGAATCCGGGAACGGACCACATAATCGTAATAAGCGCCCATGATGACCCCCATGTAGGGAGTTAGGGTGAAAAAACATTATTAGAGCTTAGCATAGAGTGATAGCGTTTTGGAGTTGTACGGATTGTCTGTTGAGCGCTTGCTTCTACCAATTAGAGGGTTTTTGAAGTGTTCGAGAGAAATATTTCAGATTAGACCTAAAACTTCACGAAATGGGTTATTTGGAGAGCCGATTACGAATCTGAAGTTTATATGTCCATTTTCCGAAGTTTCCAGCTAGAATCGTTTGTTGTGTGTACTATAGTTGTGCTCGAATATTCGCAATCGAATAAACATTCGAATAAAGTATTCGATTATTTATTCGATTATCGAGTAATCGAAAAATCTCGATTTTCGATTATTATTCGAAATCGACGATCGAAAAAAAAAACAGATATTCGATCATTATTCGAAATCGACTATCGAAAAAACCTCATATTCGATTATCATTCGAAATCGACTATCGCCACTGACAATTATTCGGACATATTCGATCTTCGAATATATTCGAATAATCTAACACAGCCATTACCGGATCCTACACAGAAATTTTTCGAAGGGCCAAAGCACCAGCACTAGTGTGAGTCAGGGCTGTGCGTAACTGAAATTTTGAATTGCGTAAATCGTAATTTTCAAATCATCGTAACTCGTTAATCGTAATTCGTAACTGATGAGTAATGAGCTCAAACACAGCCTCAAACCTCATTAAACATGGGAACGCCTCAACTTCCCAGTGATGATAAGTGTTTCAAAATAAATCTGTTTTCGACGAGTACTTGAAAAAGCGCTTTCATCCGAGCGAATCTCTGGTCCGCAATCGCAGAAACCCGCTATGGCAGCACGCGAAACGATGACAATACTGGTGGGACCACGTAGTCCCGGCACGATCAACCTTCGTCCCAGCACGACTTCATCACATTACGTGCTGCAACAGCGTTTTTCCACAATTGCGGACCAGAATTTTCTTCTGGTAAGGGCAATACTGGTCGAAAGTGTTAACCGTCTTCTATCCAACGCTTCTCTTTGGTTTTCAGCACAAGTTTGCGGTTTTCAAAGTTGAACCTGAAATTTGATGGAGATCCAGGGTACCGACTGAGCATTTTTTAGCAGCCAAAGCTAAAGCCGCGAAAACTGATAGGGCAATTGAACCCACGACATAAGCGCTAGATCAAAATAAGCACGGGAATCCTCAATAGAGCGAGATTTGTATATTTTTTCCCAACCTTTGACAAGGTGCTTCTATGGCTGTCGACGATGGCTAAATTGGATTTTGTTCTTTTTCATCGATTTTTGGAAACGAAATAAAAACGAATAGGTGGAAAAATTAGTAACACTCAAAGGGGTAGAGTAAATATCAAATAGCAGCAAGTTTTGCGGCTCATACTCGTTAGGGCAGAAAATGCCGAAGTAACAAATTCACGAAAAGCGAAAAGAAGCTAGGAATCACGCCTAGTCCAGAAATTCCGCGAACACTATCCCCAACTCAGACAGTAACACTGATGGAATCGCTGGTGCGTGGCGGGCCGAACAACTCCCATCTCGCTATACGACCGCTATCGTTCTAGGAGAAAGCGCGTCATTATCGCGTCTCTTCACTGTGGACACCCAGCGACGTAGCGTGATCGAGATGTAGGCGGATTATAACATCGCGTCGTGACGCGAATGAACTCTGAACGGGGTCTAAAGAAACGCCCGCTCGTGACGCACTGGCGTTGTATGAATAGAACCGCTGTGGGTGGCATCAGACAGCTGCTAGTGTAGAAACGATGCGTATCGACTTTGCATGCCGCCACTCATGAACCCTGCCTGAGCGGAATATTGAAAATATTGAGCAGTTCAAAAGCTTTCGATGCCATTCTTAAAAACTGCCTCTTCAAAGCAGTAGCGTCGCAGGACTCTGAATTCTGTTGGCCCGTAGTTAAATTAATTCATTTATTCGAAATTATTCGATTTTCGATATTCATTCATTCGAAATAGAGAATCGAATGTATTCATTCATTCGTTCATTCGAAAATTTTGAAGTCGAATATATTCATTCATTCGTTTATTCGAAAAACTTGAAGTCGAATATATTCATTCATTCGTTTATTCGAAAATTTTGAAGTCGAATATATTCATTCATTCATTCATTCGGTCCGTTTAGTCTAAAAGCACCACTATAGTGTGTACCCTCTATAAAATGTCAAAATTCACATCATTTGAGGCGCGAGCGGCGCGCGCGACGCCTCGGCCTCCGTCTGCCCTGCGCTCTCTCACTGTAACTAACCTCCGCTCCGCACCAGCATGCGTAGGAACCAAGTGAATTTCGCCGTTTTGTAGCCTGTATATGATGTTACTAATAGTTTAGAACAAAATAAGTTACGCGTATTTCAGGCTGAGACCAACTTCCGATGCCGTTGTGCGCAATTTGGGGTTACGGTAGCAACATTGGTGCGTCTGCATCTAGCACGCCGAAACACACGCGCAAATTTCATAATCGAAATCTCGTGGGAACAAATCAATATGGCGGCTGAATCGGCGTTGATTTTCAGTTCGTCCGTCGCCTTCGCCGAGGATAGGGGCTGCTTCTCTGCTGCAACACCCAGGGTTAGAGTCTGGGCTGACTATTCGCCCCTTCTCGCGTAACTGAATTGGTCTAAGGGGTCAGGTATCGGCTTTACTTAGGTTTAGGCTATATTCCCTCTTTGTGTTCTCTGTACTGTTCGTGTCAAACATTTTTGTATATTGCTGTTGTGCATGAATTTTTCTATTGTCCCGTGTATACGTGATCATATTAGTTGTCACCAGGTCATTTTTCCTATAATCTATTCACAACTCGTTCAAAGCCCATCAAATGAGAGTTTGAGGACAAAGCAGCGTGACTTTTGATGAGTTCCGGAAGACTACGATAAATGTTGCTCAAGTTACATATTTCTCAGTTTTATTTGGACTGCTTGACACGAATCTCAGTTTTTGACAGCTTACGGTAGATTATGATGGGTATACGGTAGTTTGGTCAAAGTCTCAGATTTGACTCACATTTTCTATACGTGGATTATTTTGGGTGCTGAATACGGATTTTATGTCCATTAGACGATTTTCGAATTATTAAGGTAGAATTCGCCCCCGATTCGTGTTATTCGTCCTGGATTACAACTGGATACAAGTTTTCAGCAGAATCTGAAAAAAATTTTAAAACACCCTAAAAATTGCCTGATAGGTACTGTGCTTCTCTGGGCCGAATTCCGGCCCGCATTTGCGTCTCGAAACGCTTTGCGGCCGCACGCACACGAGTCAGTCGAGTTTCCAGCGCCAAACTCAGAAAAATGAAAACAAGTTACTTGTAACAGAAACTGCCAAAAAGAAGTTACTTGTAACATATCTGAGCCGATGTAAGTTGAGAGCCTGGACAAAGGTTAAACTATTCTCATCTCCATGGTTGCGAAGAGCTTCACAGTGTTCTGATAAAAAAAATCTGGAAGCTGGTCCAGCTGCTAGGAAGGGGTCCCGTTCTTCAACCTTGGTTAGAGACAAACATTCATGTTGCCGCCTTCTTCAGCATGTCAGATTTTTTGAGCATGCTGTGGCACACACGACGTGTTTTTCAACGTTCCGAAACCACTAATAGAGTTGATTTTTCAGAAATTAGATTTCAAGGTGTATTTACGGCCGTAGAACCTAATCGGATTTAAAGTCAGGGTCCGGGCAGAATTTCGATTCTGAGATTTTCCGCTAAATCTGTGCTCATGGTATGGGTAGTCTGAAGGAACATGCGAAAACTGCGTTAAAACCGGTCTTCTTCAAGATATTGAAGCCACTTCCGTGAGCCGATGATCCAGAAAAGTCAGAAAAGTGTGGCCATCGTCCATATTTTAGCCGTTGTCCAAGCATTCTTCAAAAGTGCTGTGTATTTATCGGTCATTCCAGCCACGATTATCATGCTGTGAATACTGTAATCCCTGACTTTCAGGCTGTTTTCTCCAGGAATACGGACTTAGAGTTTGTGAAAATTTTGGACGGTGTCCAGCTAGACCACCGCAATCTATCTAACCCGAATTTCGAGAGAAGAAACGATTCTTTTTGATGGAGATGCTAAGCTCCAACTGAAAGAATATATAAACAGGCGTTCTCAGAGCGGCACCACTTGGCATAAGGACCTCATTATACTTTCCCCGCCGCGTTAAAAACAAAAAAGATGCTCACGCTAGTAACCGAACAGGCTCGTCTAAGTCCCGCACAGGTCAACACAATAGCCACAGCTGTTGAAACCTCTGATATCGTCCCAGAATCTTGAATAACAACGATGTCCTGATAAGGTCTGGCCTTAGCTATTGTGTTCGTATCCACAGATAGCGAGAAGCTCACAGTTTTGAGGCGCCGGAAATCGAATTTTCGCCCGAAGTTGGCCCAGAGGCGTAATTTGGGGCGTATTACGAATACTAAGTTCATTTTCAGTTTTAAGAAAGACTAAAATCGGTTACGGTTATTGACAAGTATAGTTAGGTAAAGTTTCTTGCCTCCTCAAAAAAACAAAACATTTGAATCTCACCCGCGGCTGGCGCGGCGGTAGCGTGCTCCGGACAGCTAATCGATTGAGGCCGAAAGGAGCAGCTGATCACCTTACCATACCGCCAGCCGCCGGTGAGATTTAAACCACCGGCGCCAGTCGCGGGTGAGATTTAAATGTATTTTTCTTGAGGGGGCAAGCCGCGGACCCAACTTTATCTATATGAAATTCAAGTGTGAAAGTCTCTAACTCGGTCCAGCGAAACTGGGCGCAGCCGTGAAAGCCGATTCCGAGTTTTTCGTCGGAAATGTATCCCAAAAAGTTGCACATCGTTGGGAATGGCCACATTCTCCAACTGAACTCTCCTTGTGAGCTTGCAAAACTTGTTTAGTTTACTTGAAACATTTGATGCTGATCATGTTTGAACAGACAATGACTATCGACAACCAAGAAGATAAAGCTGAAACAGAATCAAAACGATATCAAAAAAAGTATGGAATTCGACTTCTTTCCCAGTCAACCCCAAATCTGTGCTCTTTCAGTGCGCAAAGAATTGCAAAAGTAGAGGGATTGGAATGAATCCGTTCTGCAAAAAGACACTGCCCTTAGTCAACATCCTCTCCAATCACGACTCGGATGGCGTTCTCGGAAACGATACGATGTTTCCCGGGGGCACAAAAATAGCCGGCCACGGACAGCATAATGAGGTCTGCAGAGCGAACCAACGTCAGACATCCAATGAAATTCGTTTATCCCCAAATCCCCCACCAGCACGGACAAGACTAATGGGAAAAAAAGGCGAACTGACATCAAGAAAGTCAATTTGTGACGAGAATGGAAAAAATTCAACATTCTGAGAGTATGTGGATGACGGGATGAGGAGGCAAGTATGACGTGATGTTGAGGGTGATCATCAAAGACAGCGGCTAAAATTTTGACTTTTCTTGGCTCTAACGTAAGCTTTGGGTTCTTAAAATAAAAAGGGGCATAGGACAGAATGGCGAAAAACGACCAGGAAAAAGGCGAAAATTTCGTCGATCAGCCCGCCCACCTTATGGATGAGTTGTCCGTCCAAAAGAACGATTGCCGAAGCGTTGCATACTCTTTATGTCGAATCGTCCTACAATCCAAACATGGTCTTCAAAACGTATGTTTTCATCCGTGGCTTGCTTCCTCAAGAACAAACATTCAAATCTCACCCGCGTCCGGCGAAGGCGGCCGCGTGCTCCGGTCTGCTAATCGATTAAGGCCGAGAGAAGATCCAGCTGATCAGCTTAACATACCGTCAGCCGCGGGAGAGATTTAAATGGTTCTTCCTAAGGAAGCAAGCTACGAACCTAACTGCCAAGCATATCGAAATTGACACAGGTGATAGAAATTTTTGGGCTATAGGGCCAGTGCACAAAAATGGAGGAGTTGGCCGCCTTGAGAGTTCGATTTCCAATCGGGACCACCGCTTGAATGTGATAGCCGTCCTCTGCAAGTCGGGACATCACGCATGCGAAGCCGTCCCGAGCGGAATCCCCAAAGCAAAAGACTGGATAACGTCTCCATTTTTGTGTAATGGAGAACTTTTCTACTGGATTTCCCCTGGAAATCGCGGTTTTCGAGGATATACTACGTCTGTTGCGAATCGGTGGTTTTCCCCCGGTTCCGAAACCAGACGTCAGTCCATACAGGTTTAGGCCTAAACCTGTTCATTGAATATACTCCATGCGAGCCAGCTGTACAGCAGGTGTAATAGTAGTGTTCTAAAGGCCAGAGACACTCAAACGATGCACAGCACAGGTAGGAATAAAGAGCAACACAGAGCTGCAATAGAATAGACCACGCTTGGTCGCGGCAAGGGCGAAGAATAATGACTCAGACCGCGCCGCCCGAGCCAGTCTAACGGCGTCTCTACCGTGCGTCGGCATTCGCTGCGGGACCGACCGCGCCCAGGTCTCCTTGAAGAGCGATAGCATCGCGCTTTCGCGACAACGTCATTATCCTCTACGGCGTGGATTTAATTAGGCGAAAATGTACGGTTTATACCGTGAACACCGTTTTCAAGAGCAGTGCAGATGTTGAAGGTGGTACGAATGTCAAAGGTATTCCTCTGTTTCGTGAACTCAGTTCTACCCATATGGTATACATATGGGTACGGTAGAGGTGTACCTCTGCCGAATTCATGATAGGGTACATAAGACTACTCGAGTGGAACACAACAACAATCTACGGCTATGCAGATGACTAACAGAAACAGAATGGGCTCTGTATGCTGCTCAGACAGACTTCCTGGCACATACCTTAATTTCATAGAAGTTTTACCGTAATGGGCAATTCTTTAGCTATAATCAATTGTGCACACTCACTTTCCAGGAACTTGCTCGGGTAGTTAAGGCTGCCGATCAAAAATAGCTAGACGGGGCAACCTAATTACATTGGTGGAGACAACCAGTGTCAGACATCTGTGCGAATTTATTTTTCCTCAAATCACTCATTCACTCTAGAGAGCAACGCTTACGTAAGTCCACAAAATAGAGGATAGTAGCTCTAAGTTCGGACAACAACCTTGGCCAAGTAACCATTCTCAGAGGTAAAACAGCTATGGGCAAGAAACTGTTAGCTTTGAGCAAAAAATGGTTTTCGAGAATTGAAATCGGCTGGAAAATCGGGATAGTATTTTTTGTATCCGTTAAAGCTATTCGACCTGGAGTTTCGCGAAGATTTCAAAAAGATTCAATGACAAAAAAGTCGTGAGCGCTTATAGAGCGATTTTCTAAATCTTTTCTGAAACAAAAAAAAAGATATTGGCAGATGTTATGTGCAGCTTCAAACCGAGTATGATACAGATTTATTCGGCTGACGTTTCGGCGTCTTCGCCTTCTTCGGAGCCTGGAAAGTTGAGAGCATTTTGAAAAACTACTCGATCAAGCGTCTTTTCATTCAACAGAATCGCCTTCAGTGGGAGGCCGGACCACCCACGACGCGAAGAGGTAAGGAAAAAACAGACCAACCTTAGACTGCGAGCCGACGAGCTCAACGAGTCACCCTCAGATGTAGACAAACGCAGGGGATGAGACTCGCGCCACCGGGCCCCCTTATATATGGTAGCGACCTGCCTTAAAGGACCACCTAGGATCAGTTTCCATTGAAATGGCCAAATCTATAGCGATTGCTAACGGATACGCCCCGGCGATATGGAAGGTCAGAAAAGAGGGACGACGCTATGCAGATGATCAACGCGATGGCGGTAGTACGAAAATACCTTTTCGTCTGCCCTTCATTTCTGACGAGTTAAGCACTGAAGTTCGAGCATGCATCCGAAAGGCTAATCTGCAGGATTTGGTCAGATTAGTTGAGATCCCACCGGCTACTCTCAAAAAACAGCTGACACGTAACCGTCTGTACGACCGTCTTTGTACAACTCCTTCATGTCTGGTCTGCCCCTTCGGAAGAGAGGGTGATTGCATGATCTCTGGGGTTGTGTACCTCATTTCATGTCAGCTTTGCAAGGAAGAGTACATTGGTGAGACGGGCAGACCACTCTGTCTTAGAATAAAAGAGCACCTCTGCGGTCTTAATAAGTCCAAAACTTCCACGCCTTTAGGGGACCACCGCGTCCGCGTACATGGCGATGCGCTATTTGAAATCACGGTAATTATCTTAGCGCGCGAGGCTGACATTTCTGCGCGCAAAACGCTCGAGGCATTTTGGATCGCTGCAAGGAATCCAAAAATCAATCGCAGGGAGGAGTGCGTCGCAATTACCCAAGATTTGGCGCCTTACATGGACCTCTGCGGGCTATGTCACCTTAATCAGTCGCCCTAGGTGGTCCTTTAAGGCAGGTCGCTACCATATATAAGGGGGCCCGGTGGCGCGAGTCTCATCCCCTGCGTTTGTCTACATCTGAGGGTGACTCGTTGAGCTCGTCGGCTCACAGTCTAAGGTTGGTCTGTTTTTTCCTTACCTCTTCGCGTCGTGGGTGGTCCGGCCTCCCACTGAAGGCGATTCTGTTGAATGAAATGACGCTTGATCGAGTAGTTTTTCAAAATGCTCTCAACTTTCCAGGCTCCGAAGAAGGCGAAGACGCCGAAACGTCAGCCGAATAAATCTGTATCATACTCGGTTTGAAGCTGCACTTAACATCTGCCAATATCAACGTTGCCAATGCCGAGATTTATTGAAAGTCGTACATGGACAGTGAAAAAAAAGAATTTTTATAAAGTTTTGACTAGCTCAGCTAAAAAGAATTAGATGGCTTCATAAGATCATTCTATATACAATGATAAATCTCACAAAGCGTAATACCCAATAAGGGAAATCTTTTGAGAAAAAAATCCGGAATAAATATTGAAAAAAATCGCAACATTCAGGAAGGAAGAAAAGTTTTTTTCGAAACCTTCACTTTTTTGCAGTTGAGCATCCTAAACAATCTTCAATACTATGACAGCTCTCTACACCCAAACGAAGCTATCTCCGAACGGCAGTGAAAGTATGGCTGGAATCATACTTGCCGCGTCCCAGGCACATCGATTTTTGGTCTCGATTGATGGTGACCATTAGGCCGGGATCTCAGGGGTATGGTATACTTTGTCGCGGTAATGAACTACAGGCATGCAATCTAACACAAATCGCGGCGGGACCCGCATCCGAGCAACGGCAACGGTCGTCGTAGGAACAGATGTCGCGTGTGGGTCGCAGCGACGTGTCGCGGAGGGCTGACATACTGCAAATGCGCCATTGCCTCTCGCTACCACTGCCGCTGTCGCTGTGCAGAGCGACGCGACCGTGTGTCGCAAAAGTATACCATACCCTTCATACTAGCCGCGACCAGCCACGGCGATAGTGCAGGGCAGGCATATCGATTTTCGATCAATATTGACAATAAACATTGCGTCGCTCGTTGCTGGAAGTATGATTCCGGCCTTAGGCGGTGCTCAGAGTTCGTACGCGGCGCGACGCCATGGTACTATTAGCATACGTATTGGTCAAGCGACGTCGCGTAGCGTCCACAGTAAAGAGACGTGATACATTCGAAATGACGCACAGTTTCCCTTCACGCGGCGTCCAATGCCTCGCCTTGCAATGCAATGCGACGCGATGGAGGTCGCGCGTTGGAAAACTCGTTGCTGCTTTTCTTCAGCGCTTTAACGTCAACACAACTCAATCTAACAATGAAAGCAATAAAATAGGCATGTATAGGATCACTCGCACTGGAACGAACACGAAAAAAGCTGCTGGGATTGCCACAAAAACTTGCCGTTGCTTTGTTACGAGAAATCGCGTACGTACGCGATTGGGCGTAGTCGCCCAGCGTTCGCGCAGAATTCACTTCTGAATACCCGCGCGACCCGATTTTCGCGTCGCACTGCCATATGCCATCGCGTCGCCCCGTGAAAACTCCGTCTTACCTCGCGTCGCTCCTCGCTGGAAGTATGATACCGGCCTGTGGACAGTTCTGGCGAACCGGTTCGGTCATTACTCGCTATAAGAATGCGCTTATTGATGAAACAGCTGCAGGGCTTTGGAATTCACAAAACCTTTGAAAATTAGCAGCTGGCGACGACATGCCTTACAAGGGAACCACAATAAGTCATATTGACCATTCCAAATGAAATGTGCTTTTCTAGAAGTATTTCCGGACGAAAAGTCCGAATATGCCCATCGCAGCTGCCTAGACCCACTCTGAAAAAAGTTATAGGCATTTTTTCTCTGATTTTCGTATCTATTGTACCCTCTGAAAAGCGCATTATTTTTACGAAAATATGGAAACGAACCTCATAAACGTGTTCAGCGCCCAAAACTACCCCACTAAGCGAAGTTTGGTTGAAGGAACATTTTCAAAACTTTGCGCAAACTGACAGCGTTTTGGACTGGTACGGATTTTTGGTTGGGCGTTTATTAATGTCAGTTAGCTCTCGAAGCGTTTTAGAAAAATTTTCCAGATTTGACTTCAAATTCGCTCTGGGGGTTAGTTGGGGTGCTGATTACGAATCTGAGGTACATTTGTCGATTTTACGAAGTTTTCGACTCTATTCGTTCACAGATTCCCATCAAGGGAGAATTTGGTAGCAAATCGCGACTTTTGACGATTTCCGAAGTGCTACTATAGAATATGCTCAAATTATTTCTCTGGGAGTTATTTGGAGTGCTGAACACGAATCTGATGTCAGATTATCGATTTATGTCAGCTTACGGTAGATTACGGTGTGTATACGGTAGTTTCGTCAAAGTCTCACATTTGTCTCAAAGTTTCTATGTGGGTGTTATTTGGGGTGCTGAATACGAATTCGATGTCCATTTGTCGATTATCGGAATATTGAGGTAAGTTTTTGCCTCCTAAATGGCATGTTACCTACCGTAACCTACAGTAAACCTTAAAATTTGGGCAAGCAAACCCTAGATTCATGTTCAGCACCCCAGATTACCCCTACATACATGTTTTTAGCAGAATCCGGAGACAAATTTAAAAACACCCTAAAAATCTCATGGGGGGGGTATACCCTTACAAATGTACCTTGCCGCGAAGCTTTAAAAAACGCTCATAACTTTTTTTAGAGTAAGTCTAGGTAGCTGCGATGGACATATTCGGGTTTTTCGTCCAAAAATGGTTCTAGAAAAGTACATTTCATTAGGAATGGTCACTATGACGTTTTGTGCTTCCCTTGTTAGTCACATTACTACATTTAACGGAACAAATGTGTGAATAGAAAGCACTAAATAGCCTTCAGCGTGCTCCCATAATCCTCGTGGTCCTCTTTCCCCCAATAGGACATGTAAACTACCTAACGTCCAATTTGAAGTCTCACTGCTGTTCCTAGAGGGGCACTCTTTCATTCAATGTCCTTATTAGGTGCATCAGGAGAACCTATCGAGTGCTCTGTCTCCACGGAGAACGCATCCAATTTTGAGTTAGTTTGGAATATGTTCGATCACTTCAGCTTTCTAGAACAACCTGCGTGAGGCTCCAGTGCAAGAAAGGGCAAACAATTTCAAGGACAGAAATAGACTATGTACTTTTGCTCGGCTCCAAGCTCTCACCAATGAATCTTTTCAATTCTCCCACTTTCCTACATGCGTAAACCGGCACAAATAATAAAGGAACGGTGGCAGTGGCACATCCATCTCGCTACAGAAGGCAGCTCATACTGAATGCTCAAACTATCGAGAAAAGTTAGAATTCTTCAGAAATGTCAAAATAAGGTCATCATTCATTTAGAAAACTGTAAAATTGTTCCCGAGAACCAGCATGGGTTTTGGAAAGGTAGAAGTACAGAAACTGCTCTACTTTTGTCTCTATACGAATGGACGAAAGCGGTGGAGAGTAAGCAGCAAGCAGCAAGTTGATGTAGTATTTTTTGACTTTTCGAAAGCTTTTGACAGAATTCCCATCACGAGGCTGATTGGTGAACTAACGACAATAGGTATGCACCCCATGGTCATCAATTGGTTGACCAATTTTCTTCACGATCGTACTTACCAAGTCAGGGTTGGTGAAGATTTTTCTGAGATATACACTGCCGCAAGTCGTGTTCCTCAAGGAGGAGTGTTGTCCCCGCCCGATTCTCTTTCTTATCTACACGTCGGGATTGCCTGATTACCTTGAAAACTTCGGAGTGACTTGTGAAATGTATGCCGACGATATCAAAGTGTTCACTGTTGTCAAGAAATCGGAGGATGCCAAGACTCTTCAAACGGCGATCGATCATGTCAAAATATGGTCAGATCAATGGGGGCTGCCTCTCGCGGCGGACAAAACTAAGATTCTACGGATCGGAACCTGTAAGGTGAATGCTGCATATAATATCGGTGGCGTGGAACTTGAGTTAGTGAAGGAAGTGAGAGATCTTGGGTACAGAATAAACGACAAACTGAGTTTTGACAGTCATTACAAAGCGCTCTTCTCCAGTGCAATTCATAGAACGTACAATCTCTTCAAGGCACTCAGGTCTAGGAATTCCAAAACTTTATTCAAAGCCTACAAGACCTATGTAAGACCTATTCTAGAGTCTGGAACTACAGTTTTCTCTCCGTATAAAAGGAAGGATATAAATTATCTCGAGAGTGTGCAAAGCAACTTTACGCGAAAGCTTGCTATGCGTTGCTCTGGTCTCGGTTACGAGTTTATCCCTAATGCTGTGGAACGACGCCAGCTTTATGCTCTTACTAGTCTAATCAGTCGGAGAAGGAAAAACGATCTTGTTATGGCTTTCGAAATTCTTACAGGTAGGGCAAGAGTCAACTCGTCTCAATTCTTTTCAACTGTCCATTCTAGAATTAGGGGTGGGAGCACAAAAATCAAGCTTCCGATAACTAAATCTCGAATTTGGACGCAGTTCTTTTCTATTAGAGTAGTACCTTTGTTGAATAAGGTTTTTGATCAGGATATGATGCACTTGTCTCTGACTACGTTCAGACGTCTAGCTACCCATCTACTAAAATCGGAGGTTTTTAACGTAGTCGATTGATCTCTGATCAGAGCTTTCTTTTTTTTTCACTGTTGGCTGTTCCAAATAATTGATTGGCTGCTTGGTTTTAATTATTAATGATTTGTGCTATTATTTCTATTTTTATCACGTGGGTGTTAACCTGCGTCAGTAAAGAAGAAGAAGAAGAAGAAGAATGTTCATACGGCACAGTCATATATAATCCCAGTAAAAAGGGAATGAGCCTCAAGTTGGAAAAAGTGCAAAATAGTTTCACACGCAAGCTCATGATAAGGGCCCTTGGCTTTCATTATGACTTGATTCCCGGCAGTACAACAAGGAATACAAACTTCGGGTTGTGTTCACTTGTTAGAAGAAGACGTAAATTCGATATGATAATGATCTATAAGGTTCTTCATGGGCTCACTGGCATCCGATCCAATAGCCTCTTCGAGTTGAGAGCATCTAATACCAGGGGTAGTCACTTCAAACTTGCTCTTCCTAGAGCCAGAAAATGCTTAAGGCGTTTCTTTTTCGTTCATCGAGCTGGTACGGAGTATGACAAATTCAGTAAAAGGAATAACGTTCCTAACAATCTTATCCCTTACAAGCGCATGCTGGAAAAGTACCTTGAGTCGTAGGAATTCTCTTAGACGTGCATGTTAATCATATCTTATGCTTTCATGCCACCGTTTTATCTCATTTTATCTCTATTTTTCACTTGTTTCTATTTTTAACCTGTTTTATTCTGCCCAATTAGCACCCTCAGGACTTTGTTCCTAGAAGGGCGAGTGTTCTGCTACAAGAGTTATTGTTCTAAACATGGATATCCATGTAATAAACATACATACATACATACATACATACTTCAGTGATCGTAGAGTCCAGTAGGGTCAATCAGGGTGCGCCTTGCTCCTCATATGAATTGCACAGCCAACTGGTCAGACGTGCGTGGCATAAATTGCAAGATGAGAGGATGTTTGATGCTTGGAGTACTAATATCATGGAAACTTCCTCTTGCTCCGGAGAAAACAGTTATGTATCATGCGGCTGGGATCTTCTGACGTTACTTCTGAATACAGAATCGAAGATCAATGTATATATTTCCAGGGTTCACAATGTCAGAGATCTTGGATTTAATTATAATGACAAGTTGGACTTTACCGAACACCTGAAAATGTTAAGTAGAAAGGCACAAGCGCGAACATTCCAGATTTTCAAGTATCTGCACAAAAAATAAGGAGGTTCTTTTGAAGGCATACAAAACGTATGGCAGACCGATGGCCGAAACTGGAACAACTGTGTTCTGTCCGTTTAAAAAGAAGCACATTGCACTGATTGAGAAAACTCAAAACAATTTCACAAGAAAACTGTTTATCCGTACGTTTGGATTCACGTATTCTAGGATATCCCGAGCGAGAGTAAGAAACAACTTCTTGAAACTGAGTAGTTTGGAATCACGCCAAAAGTGAGAGATGTGTGTACTGTGCTTCTCTGGGCCAAATTGCGGTCCGCAATTGCGTCTCGACACGCTTTGCGGCCGCGCGCATTCGAGTCGCAAAATTTTCCAGCGCCGTAGCCGCCGATCTATGGACTCTAGGTGGGTTTTAGAGACTGGAAAGTAAGCAAAATTGAAGAAAACTGTATTAAAAAGCCATATCGAGTCGGCTTTGGAGCTGAAAACTCGACTGACTCCAGCGCGTGCGGCCGCAAAGCGTGTCGAGACGCAATCGCGGACCGGAATTAAACCCAGATAGGCACAGTATGGTGCTCAAGATGATATCAAGAATCATGAAAGTTGATGTTTCACAATTTGACACTTCATTATCTTCACGGACTCGTGGTGATTCAGTAAAATTTTTTTCAGAAAGCCGAGAGAGATTAAATTTTAGGGCATTCAGCTTCACCTGTCGAGCGGGGGCGGCGTACGGGGCCCTAAGGCATGGGCTACAGCCTATCCCTCAACTTTCCGGACAGTTCAAGCGTTTGGCAAGAATTAAGATTCTTTGTGAGTAGAACTGCGGTTTATGGGCATCCTTTGTTGTCTTTTGTTTCATTTGCTACGTTTCCTTATCTGACGTATGTCTTAAACTACGTAATAAATTATTATTATTATTATTATTATTATTATTATTATTATTATTATTATTATTATTATTATTATTATTATTATTATTTTTATATCGGCTAAAGAAAGCAGGGTATCATACTTCTTACAAAAAAGGTGGAAGTAAATGAGGTTTCGAAGAATTTAATCACATGAAGGCCGTCTCAAGTCCTTTTTGTCCTCATTCGGATAGCAGTTTGCTAATGGGAGAGGAAGAACGGAGGACATGACGTGAGACCGAAAGCCACTGAGCTTATAAAGGCTGCAAGATTTTAGCCTGAGGAGGGCGTCTAGCTAGTGTTTGACCGGTGCTAGCCGAGACGAGCATCCCGTTCTCGACAATGTGGCCGTCGATTTTCTCTCCTTAGGGAGTGGAAGGGAGGAATAGGCTATTTCTCGAAATAGACTTGATATACGATGGATACATACATCACAGTATAATCTCATGTGCAGTGTTTATGATAAAGAACAGTATTCTAGTTTTTTTGTTTTTGTTTTTGAGCGAGCAAGTTTAGGAAGTAGTGGATAATGAGGAAAAGCCGTCATGAGATCACCGAAATTCAGAGAGAAAAATAGTGAAAAAAACCTATTAAACACTGATGTACACCTGTTGGTGTGTTTTATGCACTGCGGACAAAACGTCAAACCAGATGATTTGAACTTTGAAATTCTTAGGTGAGCGACTTCTCTGTTTTCTGTTTCCTATACCGAGAAACTCTTGGGAAAGAAGAGAGGTCAATGCACATGTTTGACTTTTAGAGTCTTCCGCGGCAAAGAGTATTCAAAAAAATTGGCGGTGGATCGCTGGCTACTGCAGGGCGGATCGCTGGCCACTGGTGGGCGGATCGCTGGCTACTGGCGGGCGGATGGCGGGGGATGTCGATCCGCCCGCTAAATGCCTATCCTCTGGTTCCGAGTCAAATTTACTCTGTTCCTTCACGCGCTTGTGCGGGGCGAGGATAGAGACAGCGAGAAAGTGTGGGAAGAAGGAGGCGCAGCGTACGCGCGCTGACGCACGCGAAGAACGGAAATAGATTCCAGAGAGAAACAGAGGATAAACGACCCCTAGCATCCATGTATATCTGTGTGCACGATATGCAGCGGTCGCGCGTCGCACGAAGTACTGTACTTCTCTGGGCCAAATTCCGGTCCGCAATCGCGTCTCGACGCGCTTTGCGGCCGCACGCGCTCGAGTCATAGGTGTTTCTAGCCCCACAGCCGACTCGATATTGCTTTTTTATACAGTTTTCTCCAATGTTGTCTTGTTTCCAGTCTCTAAAACCCACCTAGAGTCAACAGATCGGCGGCTGCGATGCTGGAAACTCTCCCGACTCGAAAGCGCGCGGCCGCAAAGCGTGTTGAGATGCAATGGCAAATCGGAATTTTACCCACAGAAGCACAGTGTGAACCTAATCTGAAACGCCTAATGACATGCCCTTCCCCATTCGCTAATTTATCTCAGATCAATTTTTGGAAGATTCCTCAAAATATCCAATCAGCGATTACGCAACTTAGCTAAAAAAAAGGAATTAGTACTGTGCTTCTCTGGGTCGAATTCCGGTCCACAATTGCGTCTCGACACGCTTTGCGGCCGCACGCGCTCGAGTCAATCGAGTTTCCAGTTCCGAAGCCAACTCGATATGGCTTTTTTATACAGTTTTCTCCAGTTTTGTTTAGTTTCCAGTTTTTAAAACTTACCTAGAGTCAACAGATCGGCAGCTGTAGCGCTGGAAACTCTTCCCACTCGAAAGCGCGCGGCCGCAAAGCGTGTCGAGACGCAATTGCGGACCGCGACTTGACCCAGACTCGGACATTCGGATTCAGCAGGCCGGGAGCCCGCCAGACAGCAGGCGCGGGCACCCCGACCGCGCCTGCCAGCAGTGATGCCCCGGCCTGCTACTTCCGCGCGATAACGGGCCGGCCGGGGCGCATGCACAGCAGGCCCGCGCACTGGGGCTGCGGCAGGCCGGGGCGCTGAAGCGGGCCGGGGCGCCTTAATAGTGGCAGGCCGGGGCGCATTAACCGTAGCAGGCCCGGGCACTTTACAGCAGGCAGATGCGCCTTTATAAAGGAAACTACTCAACTAAACCGTACCACAACAAATCGAAATTAAATCAGAAATTCGTTTATTATATCAAAATAGTAACAAAACATGATAAGATGTCTTCAAATAATATTTTTCGTTCGATTCAGCAAAAAGCCATATAATAGCGGAGAAACAAATTTCTAACGGGGTTGGCTGAGGTACAACAATGTTTGGGGAGATGAAAACATAACAAAACATACGAAAAAATTTTCTCCGGTTCAGCTGCGAACCAACGTAATAGCAGAGCGACACATATTCTAACCGGGTAAATATGGATACAAAGATGTTTGAGAAGTTGAAAAAACATAACAAATCATACAAAATAACAATTTTCCTTCGGTTCAGCTACAAACACACGTTATAGCGAAGCGACACGTATTCTAACCGGGTCAATTGATACCACGAGGTTCAGAAAGAGGTAGGAAAACATAACAAATCATACACAAATGGGAATAAATGGTAGCGAAATGAGTAAGTGATGGAAGACAGGATACAAGCGTACTCGTGCGCTCTTTGGGTTCGGCATACACGTGAAAATTGGAGAACGAATTCCAAAACAGCTTTTTACAGAACAAAGTTTTGGAAAATTCAATTTCCACTAGGACACAGAGTTCTAAAAACCCATAACAATCGAAATCAACACCAAATAGAGCAGCTCAACAAGTGGAAGTAATTGATTTATAATAACAAAAAAGCTAGTAAAAAATAAAGGAATAAAGCTAGTGAAAATTGGTATAATTGACATCGCAGAGGGCTCGAAGACAAGAAGAGAAGATATGCAAAAGTTTTCACAAGAATAGACAGTATACGGGATTATTGAAACTAGCGAGATCAAAACACAGCGCGCGTCCAAAGTACAAGAAAATGCCAAATTTGAATGTTTCGTTTAAAATTTGACCTTTCGGTCAAAATTGGGTGCTGAAATCATATTCTGCGTCTCATATTACTTTCTTAAGGCAAAACTAGGAAGTTTGAGACAGAGAAAAATTGTTCACGATTTTTTGAACAAAAAAAAGCGCAATTAGAGATCACGTCAAAAGTCTAGTGTGGCAAGAGGACAAATTTATTTCTTAATAACGAAAACTTTTAGAAATGATTCAAAAGCACTGAGACATAATGTGTCATTTTTAATAGGAGATCACCTGGTGGATATGTTTTGGCATCGACCCCACCCAGCTTGTAAAATACTACAATTTCCTATACTTTGACGAGATTTGTGATAGCGTTTTTTTTCTGCACAAAAGCAGTGAAAGTTTTCTTCCTGGTTTAAACTTCTGATTTTTTCCTAGTGGAAAGATTTAACACGCAGAATATCCATTCAGCTTTGAATTTGAACCAGAGTGTCAAACTTGAAACGAGAAAAAGAAATCTGGCTTTCCTGTACGTGCGTCGCTCCACTAGTATGACAGAAGCTGGTTTTCCTGGTTTTCGGCATCTCCCGGCTCACCATCCGATTGCGCCTCCGCAGTTGCTTCACACTCCTGTTCTTCACCGAGATCTGCCTGCGGCGCGGTCTGCGTGGTGGGGTGTGCGTAGTGCTGAAATAGTAGAAATAACACATAGGAAATTGAGGCTTTCAGTTATTATGTTATGTGTTGGTTTCCTAGCGACTTACAGGAACCTATCGAGGTAGTCCACAAAAGTCGCCTTCTGCCAGAAAGATTGGAGCGCAGAGGTCGGTAAAATTTAGCAAATCTTCAAAAATCATGGAAAGGGGGGGGGTCGTATCTTCGCCGGAATTGGCGCAACGGCCTGCTCAACCTTGCCCACCGAACACTGAATTTCACCCAATTCGGACAACATTGAAATGGCTTCTCTTGCCAGTGAAACTGCGGGGCACCATTTCCAAGTAAGGAGAAAAAATCAACAAGCACCCTAAAAATTTCCTGATGGTTGTTACCCCTACCTTTTCGCAAGGCCTGAAAAACGCTCACCACTTCTTTCAAGAAAATCTGGGTATGGTGTAGTCCACCAAAGGTGGAGTCCACCAGTGAAATATAACTAGTGATAAGGAAGATTCGACAAAAAATGCTAGAGCTCCGCGCTGTGATAGTCGAAAACATGAGCTCACATGTAATGAACTAGAGTCTAGATGTGCAAAATTTGGTGGACTCCACTACACCTGCGAAGGGCATATTTTGACTCTGCGGCCGAAAATGGTTCTTGAGAAGTACACTTCAATCAGAATAGCAACTTTGACCAACATGAGTTCCCCTGTGAGGTAGGCCATATTGCCCCGCTGAGCCTCATCGCACGCCTCACAATCAGCTTGAAGGCTTGGAAACACGGTCTGGCCCAATAGCAGTATGAACATTCCCAAACCCGAAAACAAGGTCTAGCTTATGTGAAAGAAATTATGATCTAAGATACCTTCAAAACGAAGGAATAGGCTCCAGCAGTACGCGAACTCTTCAGAAGACCATGAGCAGTCGGATCCAGCAAGATAACTGCGACCCCTAAACAGTAACACAAGCTGAAAGGGTGAGATTTCTTCGAAATGAAAGAATGAAGGCATACAATCACGAGGACATTAGAAATCTCTCAAATTTAGAACCACTAATTGTTTCCCCCAAACGGGTTTTGGAAACGCAAAATGCCGGACCGGACATTTGGCCAGTGCGGTATGATACCATCGCATTAGCCATTGATTCGACGTGATCAACGAGTGGGTTGGCCATATCAACCAGCAGCCGATAGCTCGGGGTTTTCCTCCCGTAAGAGACGGTGGCGCACCGTAAAAATAGGGATAAAACTGGTTTCCACCCCCCCCCCCTTCGAAATACCCGATACACGACAGATTTAGCCTCCACGCAGGGGATTTCCTCCCTTAAGCACCGTCCAAATAGGGGAAAAACTGATTTCCACCCCTGAAATACCCGATACACGTTAATATGACCAATCCATCCGTTGATCACGTCGAATGAATGGCTAGTGCCATGGTACCATACCGCACTGGCAATATGTCCGGGCCGGCATTTCTCCTCCAGTAACGGTTTTATGGCGCCAAAACTCAAGAACGCCATTACAATTGGTTTTCAGCGTTCGTTTTTACCACTACCTCTACATCGGGTCTTAATTATGACGAAACCGCGCCAAAATACGAGAGAAAACAGGAGAAAAGCCCCCAAAATCCCCAGACAGAGCAAAACGTTTCGAGACAGAGAAGATTCGAGACGATTTCGAAACCATAGTGGCCCCCGGCCTGCTCACTTCCCATGTTCCCGGCTTGCTCCATTCAAATTTGCGTGCGCGATGCGTCTGCGCTGCGGCCGAGTTGCCCCGGCCTGCACGCTCAATTATCCCGGCCTGCCGATCTCGACACTCCGCTGCTTTTCTACGCTCCCGGCCTGCCGTTTCCCACGGAAATTGCCCCGGCCTGCCGATTCCGAATGCCTGAGGATGAGCACAGTGCCTTCTCGCGGAAATTCGAACGCCTCTAACTTTTTTTCAGAGTAAATGTGGGCTGTTCAGGAGGCCAGATCCGGATTCTACATTAAGAAGTTTCTTGTGATGGTAAATTTCTATTCAAACGAAAAATTTTTCCAAATATCTTTAATCTGGAAGTTCTGAAAATCTCGATTCTTATGTATGTTTTGAGAGCGCTGTTCGTCCGAAATTGAAGAAGCTAAACATTTCCGAACTACAGAGATCAAATTTTTCCATTTCGTTCAAACTTCACACAAGGCTTTTTTTGGGTACGCAACCCAAATCTGAGGTCCGTTCTCAGTTTTACGGAAACCTACGGGAGGTTCACGTTAGATTGGTCAAAGTCTCGGTTAGGCTACAATTCACCCCAGACAAGATGAGTACTGGAGTGTCGATTGGAGCACGAAAATCGCGAAACTCATCGAGTCCCATTTTCTTTCCTTCAAGAAATTGAAGGTAGAAACATTCGGAAATTTCAGAAAATAAATGAAAAAAATCTTCAAATACGTATTTCCGGGCAACCTCACATAACAAGGAGCAACCTCTTCACATATGTAGCACATATGACCACCCACCCTCAGCAAAAACAAAACACTATGCTATATTTACAGATGATATATTTGCCTCTTGTGGCCATTGATGGTGGGCGGAAATCCACAAGCAAAACATCCGGTTGCCTCCCTCTTCAATACCTTTTCTCAAGGCGACAACCACCTTCTACATATAGAGAACCGCAGATGGACGAGTTTCTCTTTCGGGACTGAGAGCGGATGTTTGTGTGTGCCCCAGCACTAAAAAGGTGTAGGCTAGGCTGTTAGAATGTAACTCGTGGAGAAAACTAATCGGTGGGGCATAAGGGATTGTTCATACTTCAGCCGCCGAGCACTACGGCGAAATGCAATTCTACAATATCGACCGTACCTCGTAGAGAGATCGATATTACAGACATAGTACACTGTGTTCCGTCGCTAGGCGGCGAAAGTATAAACGACGCTTGATAGAAAACCTAGAAACCCCATTGTTGAGGTGTTCAAAATTATTCATTCGCAGGTTAGGGCTGCCGTTAGGGGTGCACCCAAAGAAAAAAAAATGAATAAGCACGTTTTGATGACGCATCCATGGAAATAGACTAACTTTGTGCTTAGCGTGCTTATGGAATGCACAGATTTTGGGTAAAATTTACCATTAGCCCATAAGTTCGTCCTCGATGACCCCAGGACGTGCTTCTCTGGGCCAAACTCCGGTCCGCAATTGCGTCTCGGCACGCTTCGCGGCCGCGTGCTTTTGAGTCGAAAAAGTTTCCAGCGCCACAGCCGCCGATCTGTTGGCTCTAGGTGGGTTTTGGAAACTGGAAACCAAAAAAAATTGAAGAAAACTTTATAAAAAAAAGCCACATCGAGTCGGCTTTGGCGCTGGAAACTCGACTGACTCGAGCGCGTGCGGCCGCAAAGCGTGTCGAGGCGCCATTGCGGACCGGGATTTGGCCAAAAGAAGCACAGTAACTAATCCACATGAATGCATAAATTGGAATTCCATCTGGAAATCAGAAAAACCAGCAGGCGCTGTATAAAGCCAGTCCTATCGAAAATGTCCACCCATGCAGCCGGCGTGCGTGTTGAGCGGTCGTGGAGTGGGCATTCTCTAATTCTGTTAATCGACTGGCAGGAAAACTAGGCAATCATTGAATAACGGCAAAGTCAGCTGCTTGTAGTCGTGCGAAGTCTCGTCGGCAGATAAAACCTTGGGCGTACGACACGCACGCCGACTCTGTGGGGGCGGGCACTTTCATTTCGACGGATTTTCTGTGTACATATACTGAGAAGTGGAAGAACGATTCGGCTCGTTCTCTCTATTTGCGGGTCGGCTTCTGTTGCTGTGTGGGCCACTGCTGTGTTGCTGTTCGGGCTCCTCCTGTTCGCAGAAGCAGCAACGGCGGGGCCTAGAAATTGGGAGAACGAACCGAACTGCAAGGCGGCTTCAGGCCGAAAATCGCCTCAGAAATCCAAACTTCTGTTGAATGATAGCGGTGAGCTTCTTTTTGAATTATCAGATGTATGTATGTACATATTTGGCCCTATAGGATGGTCGGGTGCTATGCACGAAAGCGTACATATAACCATTTTTTTCACCGAACAAATAGAACTGAAGGCCTCACTCCCTTTAAAAAAGGTTTGTTTTTCAATTCAGAAATGCTATCAGCAATAATTGTAATTTTTTCAGTTTTGGCAATACAACTGAAAGCCCAAATCTTTTTGGGAACATCGCTTTTAACACTCGAATCCGCAGAAGTAAACCTTGTCATCCCGAAAAAAAAAAGTTCACAAACATTTGAATTCGTGAGTTCTAAGTGAAAAATCTATACTTATTATGTTCCAAAAAAAAACGAAAAAAAAACAGTTTGATCATGCAAAGAGCTGTGTATCAACAGAAAAAAGTAATCTCCTCCGTCACGCCCTTGAGAATGAGTTCAGAAAAGCCTTGCGGGATTATGTTCTCACAGATTCTCGATCCTATGCGCTGTGACGAACGAGTTTTTGAGCACGACTACTTGACTATACGAAAGCTCGAGGTCGACGAGCCAAACAACAACTGCAGCCCATATTTGTTTTTGTACCTTTGTGCTGTATCTGAAAATACCAATAGGAAAAATTGGTCACAGAGGCTGGACTGATTTCAAAAACCCTCAGCTCAATATATGGGTGGTGTGGAAAGAAAAATAAAAATGTTGAAGTTCTTAATTTCTACCCAATCCTAGATAGAACAAACGGCTAAAACTCACTTTTTCGGATCTCGAAAATTTGGATATTCTCAGCCCGAGGATGTCCAGGATAAAACAAAAATGAGGTCCGTTTCCAGTTTTTTTTTTCAAAAGACTGCGGTAGGTTACGGTGGGTGAAGTGTCAGATATCTTATTTAACCTACCGTAAGCTTTCGGGAAACCCGAGAACGGATTCAACTGTGCTTATCTGGGTCAAATTCCGGTCCGCAATTGCGTCTCGACACGCTTTGCGGCCGCGCGCTTTCGAGTCGGAAGAGTTTCCAACGCCGCAGCCGCCAATCTGTTGACTCTAGACGGGTTTAGAAACTGGAAACTAAACAAAATCGAAGAAAACTGTATAAAAAAGCCATTTCGAGTTTGCGTCGGCGCTGGAAACTCGATCGACTCGAGCGCGTGCGGCCGCAAAGCGTGTCGAAACGCAATTGCTGACTGGAATTTGGCCCAGATAAGCACTGTATATGGTGTAGGGTTTTGAACAAGCGAGTTTTCTAGTACTCCGAAATTCGAATCAAAATTTTTTTTAAAAAATAGGCATAAATATCAAATGCAAAAAATAAAAAAAATATTAAATAAAAATATATAGATAAAGAAAATGAGTGTTTGAAAATACGATTTTTTTATTAAATTTGAATTGAGATTGAACGAGTTCCTGATGAAATCTGGAACTGTACCGTATACCCATCGTAATCCCCCCTAGAAAACTGAAGACGACAATAACCAGCTACTGTGCTTATCTGGGTCAAATTCCGGTCCGCCATTGCGTCTCGACACGCTTTGCGGCCGCGTGCTTTAGAGTCGGAAGAGTTTCCAGCACCGCAGCCGCCGATCTGTTGACTCTAGGCGGGTTTAGAAACTGGAAACTGAACAAAATCGAAGAAAACCGTATAAAAAAGCCATTTCGAGTCTGCGTCGGCGCTGGAAACTCGACCGACTCGAGCGCGTGCGGCCGCAAAGCGTGTCGAAACGCAATTGTGGACCGGAATTTGGCCCAGATAAGCACAGTATTTTCGTATTCAGCGCCGCGTAACAAAACGTTTTTTAGCAGCCGGGATTCCGTGTTACCGTAACCACATTCGCCGTGGAGCGCGTTATGATATCATCGAGCGCCAGCGTCTCACCTAAGTGGTATTTTAGACTCAGATCAGCCACGGGGAGTGGTTTTGTTTTGAAACTGAGGGTATTTATCATCTACATTGTATTCTTAGGTATTTAGAGCGCATTACAGTGTTTTCCTTGCTTGTATCCCTTCACTTAAAAAGTTTCTCTTATTATTTCTATCTGAATCGTTCCATTTCTTGAATCCACGGTTCAACATCACAATTTTCACATCAGTCGAGGTCTTTATATGTGTCGCTCAGACGGGGAATTCGATCGCAACTTCACTCCTTCGGTACACTATTCAATGACCAGTATTTGCTTATTTAGAGAGATGGCCGAATGCTTCCTTTGCGGTCTGGAAGTGAAGAGGCTATACGACCATTTATTCAGTAAGCACGGATACATTAAAAGTGAGGTGCAGAAATTGAAAGAAAGCAGAGCTTGTATTCGAAGGAGAGGCGAAGCTAATCCTACCGACGCGTTTCGATGTAATGGCTGCCAGCGAGAATTTTCCTTGAGGAATTCACACGTACGACATGAAAGACTGCTAGAGGAGTACGCCCCAGAACGTGTTGAAGTTTGCGGATTCTGTTTCCGCGAAAGCCCCGCCGATAATAGCACAATAATCTACTGGCTGGAGTGCTCTAATTGTGATGTTTGAGCACATATGGATCATTGTGGGGAACTAGATGAATTATGTTCTGTATGTAAGATCGGTTTGTTGCAATATAGCGGAAGTTGACAGGTCTTTCGAATGATCTCCCAATAATAATGAGTTAAGCTGATCTCCTGGAATGATCACGAATACGGATACTCGCCCCGTTTTGTCAACTTGCTCGCCTACATCGCCAGCAAGGCCAAGTGTTTGACGCGCTCACCGTTTGCGCTCTCAATAAAATAGAGTTTTCTTTTGTGTATGACTGTTACCTCAAGTTGTGATGTCGATTGCTTTCCAATTTGCTCTGTTTCTCACAATATCTATGTGCTATATCTAGGTGCACCTTAATAAACACATATGGCTGATACCTTCTTTCATGTAAACGCAGCTGTTTTCAACATGTCAATGCTGCAGTGATTTTTTCCGCTACCTCTAGTCACTACTTTTCACTCTTCGTGACTGAAAAAGAACTGCATCATGACAGAGAAGTCGTACATAGCTACGTTTACTACGATTACCCCATTCACGACTGCATATCTCATCACAAGAACGTGCTTTCCGAATGTCGAGTTCTCACCACAATAAGGAATGCCCGGACATATGCTTGATCGGAATGTTCTCCTCTCTACATTTGCTTACAAGTTTCGTGGTTCGGGTGCAGCTGCGCTTTAACACCATATCTGAACCTTTGTTTGATAAAAAAGTTTGGTCTGCAATAGAAACCATGGCTGTGAGAGATTTTCAGCGAGCTCGTATTTCCAGTGCTGCGCGCATTCACATTTTTGGTAAGGTAAGAATCGTTTGAATTAGTCCGGTATCGTGCCTACCGTTACTGCTAAGCAATATCAATTTTTCATCTCAACATCCACACCTGTCATTTATCTTGGGCCCAACAATCAGTTGCTGACGAGATGGACCCCTAGAAAAAAAGAAACGATGGGCCAGCAAGCAAATCGAAAGAACACAGCTTTTTAAGTGAAGGGATACAAGCAAGGAAAACACTGTAATGCGCTCTAAATACCTAAGAATACAATGTAGATGATAAATACCCTCAGTTTCAAAACAAAACCACTCCCCGTGGCTGGTCTCAGTCTAAAATACCACTTAGGTGTGACGCTGGCGCTCGATGATATCATAACGCGCTCCACGGCGAATGGGGTTACGGTAACACAGAATCCCGGCTGCTAAAAAACGTTTTGTCGCCGCGTATAACTCCACTGGACGAACTTTGAGCTAGAAAATTTTAGCTAAAAAACCATGAAATTGAATTTTTGGCCGTTTTCGATGTTCCTTTTGTTGCGCATTGAACGAAAATTTCTGGAATTTCAAAGTGTTTATCTCATCTCTTTCAAAACTCTGAACAAACCATTTTCCATAATTCCAGTTAGGGTTCGAAATGTTCCATAGCAAGTATTTGTGTAGGGTACCCAGAGTCGCCCCTATTAAACGAAATTTGGGCACAAAAAATTCTAAAACTCCAGTGTTTTAGAAGGAAATGGTGCCAAGTTGTTTCTTAAGTTATCAAGTGTCGGAAATGTTCAATTCGAAATAATTATCTATTCGATAACTGGCGTGCATTGAATGCCTGTCTTTTATTCTCATGTGATCCTCGATGCTGCCTTACATATTCGGCTGCCGCGCCCTATTGCTAATTTTGGTACTGTAGTTCAACGATGACATTGGCGTCCTTTAAAACGATTAAATGTTCATCTGATATATTTTTCCAATTTTTACTTCTTCCTCGCACGAGTCCGTCTCATTTTCAAGGTTTTTCAATTCTTTCTTGAGTTGATCTGTTCGATTTCTGTTTTTTTTTCGATTATTCGGAATTGACCCCAGGTTTTCGAATTTTTATTGATTTATTTCTTGTTATTTTATGCATATCACATCTCAAAATCATTTTTAGATAATCTTGAGGTGAGGTTATTTCATTTCAGTATGGTGGAGTCATCCGGTCCGACTGCTGTGGCACCTGCTGTTGAGGACGAGAAGTCTCGTGCGCTCACCAGTTATCGGAAGAAGTTGGTCGAGTACAGAGACATTGAGCAGCAGCTCAAGCAACTGAGAAAGAAGGTATCGAATTTGACAAGTATATGTCTTGAAATTTTTTGTAGTTTTTATACAGTTTATATTAGTGCAGTGAAGCGAGGTAGGGTTTTCGGCGCAAAACTAGTTGGGGGGGGCACTCAGATTCCAAGTGAGAAATTAATGATTCCACTTTCATAAATCGATGTGATTCGTTCATATTCCGAGGGAACAATGAAGGATAACATTATCACCTCACTGTTAACGGGAAATTTTCATTTTCATTAATAAATCTTCTCATTTTTATGGGTAAATCCTGAGTGCCCCCCCAACTAGTTTTGCACCGGGGTTTTCATCTGTCGTATTCCTTCGCCTCATTTTTAATGACCCTAGTTCCAACCCTAAAGCCATTGATGCCCCCCCCCAAACTAGTTTTGCAATCTTCGGCGTATTTCGGCTACCGTAATCCGGCTATCGCTTCAGGACCCAAAGCCCGATTTTTCTCTACTCAGACAGGGGGGCGGCTATTCCGCGGGGAATGTCGGTTGCCCCTCCCTGGGGTCGTATTCGCCAACAACCCGCCGAGGGAAGTCGAAGGGAAGCGGAAGGGATGATACCGCGCGCTGCAGAGGAGCAGATCAACCCATCTTACTCTATGCAAGATAGAAATGCAAACTGTGTTAGGCCCCGGTCATAGTTGGATGAGCCGACGCCTCCAGCCCGGTCGATACACACAGAATGCATTGGAAATGGGATGCAAAAATCACTCGGTGTATCCCCTGCACCCCCAACACCCCCTGCACCCCCAACACCCCCCCGCACCCCCCCGGTCGATACGTATGAACAACATGGTGAGGTGAAGCTGAGAAAATCACTCGGTGTATCCCCCCCCCGCTCCCCCCAACACCCCCCCCGCACCCCCCAACACCACCCCGGTCGATACGTATGTTTAAAATGATGGAGTGAGGTTGAGAAAATCACTCAATGTATCCGACGCGGTCGATATCCATGCAATACGTGGATGAGAAAATCACCGGGTGGGCGGGTCGAAGATAAAACATTGCGTATCACTAGAAAGCTAACCTTACTGCTACCTCCGTGACTTCACCATACTCGCCTTCACTATTTCTCTGAACAGGTGCAATCCTGTTGGCCACGTAATCATCGTCATATCTAGTTGGATGCATCGAGTGATTTTCTCAACCTCACTCCATCATTTTAAACATACGTATCGACCGGGGTGGTGTTGGGGGTGCGGGGGGGATGCAGATGCAAATAGCACCAACTATGACCGGGGCCTTACGTATAGATATCACTGCGAAAAGATAAAGATTCCATCGCGAAGCGGCCATTCTTCAGCTATGCGATTCGAAAAATTTCGGCGGTCGCGAGGGAAGCCAAGGGAGGCGAGAGGTGGCCGTGGAGCGCGCATTTTGTACTGAAATTTCACCTCATCTACCCTTCGACTCCCCGGCGGGCTGATGGCGAATACGACCCCTGGTCATCCAGCGTATAAACGATGCTCTCCCTCCGTACATCCGCACAAACACGTGGGCGGTTATTCGGCGGGGGAACGTCGGTTGGCCCGCTGGGGATCTGCGGCGCAACCGATCTTTCACCGCCGTTCAACCGATCTCACACCGCGGTACAACCGAACCAGATTGCCGATCACGCACTTTTCAATACATCCTAGGTCTTCCCGGGTCTTCTGAGCGGACCCCCGTGGACATCTCCATTGGGGTGATCCCACCGCCATGGTCCACGGTGGGGTGCACCCCACTGCGGACCGTGGGGAGATTGCCCCACAATTGGGTATCACCCCCCCCCCCATAAGAACGTAAAGGCCAACCGAACATTTCTCGACACGACGCGGTCACGTCACGGCTCTCGTAAACAAAATTAATGATAACCAATTGATACAGGGTTATAATTTGCCACCGGCGCAAAATTCTCACGGAAGTGAAGTAATTTTTCTTGCCAGAGTTTTCCATGTTTAGGCCCAGATATCGTGATATCTTATCACCGGTGAGACTGTTTCCCTAATCCCTAGTGTGTTCAGCCTCAGCCGCTCACCTCCGGAGAAAGATGGTATGTGAGTCAAAACACACCGCTCTCAATTTCTTTTATACCCTACCCTTTATCAATTGGGTATGATCAATTTTGTTTACCGTGAGAATTTTGTGCCGGTGGCAATTTATAATCGTCTCCAATTGATAAAGGGTAGGGTATAAAAGAAGTGGAGAGCGGTGTGTCTTCATTCACATACCGTCCTTCTCCAGAGGTCAGCAGTTGAGAATCTGCCTGGAATAGGAATTAGAAAAGCAGCACCACCGATGGTCAAGATATAACAAAATCGGAATAAAAACTTAGAAAAATTATAGAGCCGTGACGCGACCGCGTCGTGTCCGCCAATGTTCGGTTGGCCTTTACGTTCTTATCCCCCCCCCAGGGAGCCAGCTCACCTCGGCGGCAAAAATTATCCTCCGGCATCCGGTGGATCTTTTGGAAAGTGGGTGCTATGTGGGAAGGGGGGGGGGCACTATGGCGCGATGGAGTTGGCCACGCCCATTTACTGTGCCGCACTAAATTTGAGCACCTTCTTCTTCTTCTTCTTTGCAGCCACATAGAGGGTTTTGTCATAGGCGGAGGAACTGGGCGACAAGTAGTGGATTCGTCCATAGGTCCATTAGTGTCAGCGTGGTAGGTCTGTCCGGACAGTTAAATAAATGTGCCGTATCATGGCCGACGATACCGCAGTCCGGGCACACATCAGATTTGCTGCTGTCAATCTTGCTGACATAAGACATTCGCATTGTAGAGTGACCACAGCGTAATGATGCGAGCGTGCATCTCGCCCTTCTTCCGAGTTGAGACTCTGAGGTGCAGATGGGGGGCGGTATATCTCCTAGTATAGGATTTATGGCCACCTTCATAAGATGACACCGTACGAACTTGGTGTGCTCCTCGCGCAAAAGACGGAGTCGTTCTTGCTGTGAGTCGTGCCATCTTTGCAAATTGACTTTGTTGGGAGCATCGGCGAATGGCTTTCTTATACTTCTCTCTCTCTCACGGGGTTTAGCACTCTCCACGACGGGTGATTTGGTTGCTTTATAATGTTAATGCGGAATTGCTGGGCCTGGAGCTGACAGTGCTCCTTCACTGGTAATAGATGGGTCTCAGCATGCAGGTGCTCGATTGGGGAACTCCTTGCACATCCGGTGGCGATACGGAGAGCAGCATTCTGTACCCGTTGCATCTTTGTCCAGGAGGATTCTGAGGCGAGATGCTGACAAACCGGTGCGGCGTACTCCAGGGCGGGCTGGAGAATTGCCTTATACGTCGTGAGTATAGTCTCCTTGCTGCTACCCCACGAAGTGCCGCCCAGGGCCCTGAGAACGTTGAGCTTAGCTTTAATGACTGCCTGCTTCTGCTCGGTATTCTTATGAAACTTGAGTGACGGATCGAGCACAAGACCGAGCAGCTTTGGAAAGCGAGCAGCAGGCAAACGGTCTCCATCCCACACGATATCCGGATGAGCGCTGTGCCCGGATGGGTCCGTCGTGAGAACGGACACTGACGACTTAGCTGCAGAGATCCTTAGCATCCTGCGGTCGAAAAAGCTCTTCAGTGTGATCAGGTACTCGTTGATCTTATTGGCGGCCACCTGTAAGTCCCTATCTCGGCACATGATTGTTAGTCATCAGCATACGCGACGACCTTGATGTCCTGTGGAGGCTCAGGTATATCTTCGAGGTACAGATTCAAGAGGGCTGGCGATAGAACTCCGCCCTGAGGGACTCCAGCTGCCATAGGAATACTGTTGGAGACATGGTTCTGAAACATGACTCTTGCCCGCCGACCTTTAATAAAGGCCGATATCCAGCGCTTCTGCCAAGATGGTATTGACGACTCCAGTATGTTGCTTGACAGGACTCCAAGGTTAACCGTATCAAATGCCTTGGTGAGATCCAACGCAACAGCTACAGTTCTCAATGGCTTGTTAAAGTTGAACCCGTCGATAGCATAGCTGGTAATTTCTAGCAACGCCGTAGTTGTGGAATGAAGCCTCCTGAACCCATGTTGAAACAACTGCTTCTCGTTGTGCTCCGCTAGATCCTTGACAATGAGCTTTTCGGCCACCTTGGCGAAAGGTGACATCAAGCTAATGGGACGATATCCCTTTACTGATGACTGAGGTTTGCCAGGCTTGGGAAACGGGATGACGTTGGCTGTCTTCCAGTTTTGCGGAATAGTGCAAGAGCTAAACGAAGTGTTAATCATATCAACGATGAGCGGAAGGATCTCAGTCGGGAGTTTCTTCAGTACAGCAGGACAAATGCCGTCCGGACCGACAGCTTTGGAGTTCCGCATGTCCTTTATAATCTTCTCTACTTGCGCCACAGTGAACGCATCGGCCGTGCTCATGAGCGGGAGGCGGCACAGCTCTCGTACTGTCACTCTATTTTGCGGACCTCGCCTTGTACTCGTGACAAAGAAACTTTTACCGAGAGAGTAGGCGGCTTCCTTTCCTGACTTGAAAACGTTATTACCGAACTCAATAGTGGAGATGGTGGCTGGCGAGCTCTTTCCCGATAGTTTCCGAAGCACCTTCCAAGTAGCTCCACTGTCCGTCTTGAAATTCAACTGTTCTGTGAATTTTTCCCACTGTTCTTTCTTGTGCTGGTCGAGATCTTTTCTGATCTCACCATCCAGCTGAGTGACGACAGGGTCTAGATGGTCAACTGCTCTTCTGGCATCTCTAGTCCTGATTTTCTGAAGAATTTCTCTGGTGAAGTTTGGATAGAACGTCTTTACTCGGCCAACAGGGATAGCCGCCTTTATGGCCCTGCGAATTGCATCAGATAAGTGATGCTCCTTCTGGTGCACATTGCCATTCCACGGGTAATCAGCCGCTAGGCGTAGCGCAACTTACTGAACAGGCACCAGTCTGCTTGGCCTAAATTGAGATAGGAACGTTGACGAACACCAGAATAAGCAGCAAGAGAATTTGAGAGATCGATGTGCACAAAGACGGGAACATGATCACTAGGCAATGTTGTTGAGGTAGACCATGAGCAAGCGTTGGAAAGGTTGGACGAGATAAGAGTTATGTCTGGGCTAGAAGGTCGGCCGTTGGCAGGGAGACGAGTGGGCTGATCATCGTTTAAGATGACCAGGTCGCACTCCTCAGCCCATTCTTCGACTTCTTCTCCTCTAGCATCAGAACCAAGGGACGAGCAGAAGGTGTGGGCATTAAAGTCGCCCGCGAAAACAACTGATGATGAGAGGGAATAATCGTTGAGTTGTTTGAGAAGAGGAATGGGATTGTAGGAGGAGGGGATTGAGGTGGTAGGGGGAATATATATGTTGAAAAGAGAAAGGGTGTTTTAAGAGGGAGATGGATTGGAAGATACTCGAGAGTACCATCCGTGGGGGTGTTTGGTATGAGGTGGGAGGGGAGAGAAGATAAAACAAAGGTTGAAACTCCTCCGCCAAGAGCTGACCTTGGAGCATGGAAGGCAGTGTAGGCCGGGATATTAGGATGAGGATAGGTAGGGGATGGAGAGAGCTTGGTTTCTTGAACCATGATCACGTCTGGATGGTAAGTACGTGCGAAGAGAGAGAGCTCAGAAAGTTTAGTACGAAGGCCGTTGAGATTGATATTTACAATGGAAAGGGGGCGATTTGAGGAAGAGGAATCAGAGTTAGTAGGTGAAGAGCATAAAACACAGCGGAAAGCAGAGTCATGATGCTTCACAGAGCTGAGACCCGAACAGGAGAGATGCACCCACCTTTGGCATCCGAAGCACTGGACGCTGGTATGTCTCCAGTTAACATCATTGCTGCACGTGGCGCATAGATACTTCTGAGCGGGTCCAGGATTCCTCTCCACGCCGGCCCTTAGCAGGAGAATCCGAAGGAGAGACGCGGCCGACCAGCACCTCTCCCATGACAAAAACCCTCTTCGCGGAGGGGGTGACGTCGGTTTGCATAGAGGTGATCTTCTTTCCTCCACACTGCCACGGCGTGAAGGTACGACATCTCGGCAGCTTGAGCACCTACCCGGGGTTTCCCTCCCTTGCCAAAATCAGGAGAGTCATTGCGGCACGGAAAAATGGGCGTGGCCAAGTGCGATACAACAGTGCCCCCCCCCCTTCCCATATAGCACCGGAAAGTGACTCAAGGTCACCTTCCAGGTCCGGCTCCGAAGAGCCGACTGAAGCACACGGTGAGATGAGGAGCCGGCACTCTTTCGGAATAGACGACCCACTTGGGTAAAAAAGGTTTTTGCATGCAGCTCCATGATCATTTTGTCACGTTTTTGCTTCTAAACATATAGAAACATAGAACAACATGTAAAATTTGTGCAAAGAACATATATGAAACACCTCGAAAATCCGATTCTTTTAGGTGGGTCGTCTATTCCGAAAGAGTACCGAGGAGCCTTTTATACCCCTATCATTGTTAATACCTTTGTCTAAACATGTTGATGGCCGCGCACCCGTCTTTTGTTTGAATTGCGGATCACCGCCGCTGCACCGTCAACCCGTTTTTCACCGCCAAATAACCGTCTTCGTGTTGTGAATTCCCCTCTATCTGCGGTACAACCGACAACTCGACTCCCCGTTTTTGCTCCCGACGTTGCACCGACAGACCTTTTTACCTTGCCGAAAAACTGTCAGTGTGTCTGAGTACATCGGAACCGCTTCGCAGCTTCGTTCAGTTCAATTACGAGCGTTTCCGGTAAGATTTCGCTCTGCAGCGTACTAGGTCATCCGTGTAGATGTTGGATCACATAAGAACTTGTCAGCGCAGCGATTTTTCAAACTTTCACGCCAATGTCCTCGAACTCTAGGCGTGATAGCTTAGAAAGAGGCACTCAAACTGAAAATCTTACGTTGTGATCATTATTGACTTTCATAGGTCTCCTGACTCTCCTGATTTTGCAAGGGAAGGAAAACCCCGATTGTGTCGGAACTCGTCCGCGCCTTCATTTTCACACCAAACCAACTCCGCACCAACCCGGGGTTTTCCTCCGCTTCGAAAATCAGGAGGGTTAAGCTCCCTAAGAAGTGTGACTTGCACACAGTGTTAGATTTCCAGACAGAGGCTAAACCTAAGTTTTAGACTTCCGAAAACTGCGGCCTCGGATGAGTTCCGACGTAATCGTGGTGGCATTGCCAACTGCTTTGTAGCTTATCAACGTTTTTCAGAACCCAGTTCTTTCAGGAGTCGGAGACGCAGAAGTCGTTTGACAAGTCGGAGAACGACATCAAATCGCTGCAATCTGTCGGCCAAATCGTTGGAGAAGTGCTGAAGCAGCTCACTGAGGAGAAATTCATAGTTAAGGTTAGTATTGCTGTATCCCAGCTCGCCGTCTTCGACCAGAAAACGGTTTTTCAGTCTCACAAATGTTTTTTTTTCTGGAAGTTTTGAAGAAAATTACGTCCTGTGACTCAGGTGATACTCGGCCCCGAGCAGCTTGACAACGGCTTGTTCTCCCAATCTGCTGGTCGGCCTCTGTTGCTGTTTGGGCTCGTCCGATTCGCTCGAACAGCAGCAACACTCAGAAAGATGAAAACAAGTTACTTGTATCATAAAAGGCCGAGAACAAGTCACTTGCAACATATATCAGCCGATGTAAGTTAATTGGGAATAATTTCAGGTCATTTTAGTTACATGTAACATATCGCCGGGATACTGCGTACGTTGCGCCTCCGATATGTTACACGTATCCTAAATGATCTGAGATAAGTCGCTAGTAACTTACATCGGCTCAGATATGCTAAAAGTTACTTGTTTTTGATTTCTGAGAGGACACTGTACGCAGTGCGCCTCCGATATGTTACATGTAACTTAAGTGGCACAATAGAAGTCGCAAGTAACTTAAATCGGCCGAGAAGATATTTCCAAGGGGGATATACGACGCACTCGTGGGGTCAGGCTTACGACTGGCGTTGCTGTTGGTTCAATTACCCAAGTTTGAGGTTCTTGACCCCACACCAGCAGGGAAGGCACCGCGCATCACTTTTTTGCGTAGTGTGTGGTATGGGACGCGCTCTCTCTGCGCCGCGTGTCGTCTTCGTCACGTGATGGCCACGCATGGTGAAAATATAAATGTAAGTTACATTTATCTTAAGTTTAACTTACCGTATTTTCTCTTTTAGAAGTACATGTACTTCTAATACTCAGACCCCTATTTTATATGTACTTCTATTAGAGGTGTACTTCAAATAGAGGCTGTACTTCTTATACTCAGCCCTCTCTTTTTGGTGTACTTCTATTAGAGGTGTACTTCTATTATTCGGCGCAATTTTTTGAATTTCCAATGGTAGGCTCTTCACATTTCATGATTTCCAGTATAACACCAAAAACTTGTATTTTATAAAATTTCAGACTATGCTCAATTGAATTGATGCTTCCACAATCTCTGATGTCATATATTCACACATTTCCCATGTTAATTTCTTCCAAAAAAATGTATAAGTTCTTTTTCGATTTTGTTGACACGTGCTTCATCGACTTGTCAGGCTTAAAAACAATTCAAAGGCAGCGTTCACGATGAACATCATCGGTGTCTTTTCCTAGTGAAATGATAGGCGAGGAGGATTATAGGCTCCTAGTGTCGAAAGAACGGTAAAAAACGAGCTAGGAGTGGCAAAATACCAGCTGCAAACAAGCGTTTTGGTGTCCCAGAACCTCCCGGTGCTTCACTTCCTCCCCCTCGATGTGAACAAATGAAGACTCAGATCACAGAAATAATCAAGTCAAGGAAGTACTGATAAGTGAGCTGATCCCTTGATTGCACCTTCATAGCGGTCAATTCCTCCACGCTCAAAAATCAGCGTAAAAAGGGAGGGTCTACTTTGGCTCAAAAACGCGTCCTTCGCGTGGTTTTCAAGCATGCCTCGCTATACAGGGCACCAGACCTTCCGTAAACCGAGGTGATATCGAAAGTGAAATTTATTGTGAACACTGCCTTCAACTGATCGCCTTTCGAGCCGTCCGGAGCGATTGAAAAGCGCGGTTCTTGAAGGACCTGACAACAGCTTTTCTAGAAGCGAGTTCTTTGCGTCCACAATCCACTGTAGGTAAAGTCTATCATTTGTGGTTTCCGATTTTCTCGTCGCATAAGCGATTTCTATACGTAAATGATCCAGTATTCGAAACGCTGGAGAATCGTGGTTTTTCAAGCACCGCTAAAGTCAACGTCTAGGACCAAAACAAGTCGACTTTGATAGACTAAAACCCAATCAAACAAAAATATTTGTAAAGAACCCAAATAAACTCCGTGCTTTCGCCGCGAATAACACCAATGTCGAACTTTAGCTCTGCGTTTTTTCCTGCTATTTTGAAGTTCGCTGAGGTTTCATCGTAAGTTGTCCCATACAAGCAATCTTTGACCAAGAAAGGGATGACCGATAATTTTTTTTTGTGAATATTCAAACCTCACATTGTTGAAAAAAATCTCGGGCAAACTGGTCTCTCTCAAATCCCACATTCGTGTTGCCAATCACTTACCCAAGTACCGGGGGTCCACTCCGAAAAGGGGTGTTCTTCTAAAAGAGGTGTACTTCAAATAGGGGGTGTACTTCTAATACTCAGACCTCTATTTTATATGTACTTTTAATGGAGGTGTATTTCAAATAGAGGGTGTACTTCTAATACTCAGCCTTCCCTTTCAGGTGTACTTCTATTAGAGGTGTACTTCTATCAGAGTAAATACGGTATATGCTATATAAATTTAAGTTACATGCAATATAAATGTATGTTACATGTAATCTAAATGTAATTTACTTGAGACACAAAAGTAAGTTACATTTATATTGCAAGTAACTTGTTTTGATTTTTCTGAGCAGTGGTCCCGAGATAGGGAGAACGAACTGAACTGTTTGGCGGCTCCGATTCCTGTTCGGTGCGGCCGGGGGCCGAGAACTGCATGAGATGTGTTAGACGTTGTATTTTCCAGGCCACAAATGGACCACGATATGTAGTTGGTTGCCGACGTTCTATCAACAAGGAGCAGTTGAAGCAGGGCACTCGGGTCGCTCTCGACATGACCACCCTCACTATCATGTAAGGTTTTTTGCCCATCTCGTTTACAGGTGGGATGTGTAGGATTCTCGAAGCAGGTTTAATTTTTGTAATGCGCGATCTATCTGTAGAGTACTTTGGAACCTAACTTGGGGTTCCCTCAGATTTGAATGTTTTCTGGTCATTTCTGGCACGCTCTCTCCGGATCTGATTTCAGGTTTTGCTGAGTACACCTCTGAACAAAGCTATGTGCATTTTTGGAGCTTTGCGAAAAGTTGAGGGTGAAAAGTACCCATCGGGCAATTTGAAGGGTGTTCGCAACCGTTGCTTGCAAATTAACACAAAATTTCTATGTAGGAGTCATTTGGGCTTCTGATCCTGGACCTGTGCTCATTGTGTCGATATTTTGAGGATTACTGCAAGCTGCGGTATGTTTATGGCCCTTTGTGTGCGTAATCTACATCCATTTTTTTCAAAAAAAAAAAGATAAATGATACTCACATTCATGCTCGGCACACCAAATATCCTCGGGGTTGTGCAGGGTTGCGACTCTGCGCAGCGGGGCGTAGAAAATATGAAAATTTTCAGAAATGAAAAAAAAACTGAGGGAGGAGCTTGTAACATTTTTGGAGAAAAAAACGGAAATTTTTGTCAAGTCTCCTAGTAAGAAGAAATAAGGTAGTGATTGTCGCCCCGGAGTTATTCGATGTGATGATATACAAATTTGATCTCTATTTATCTAGGTTAGTCGTAAAATCCTTTGAAATTTTTCTAAAATTCCGCTCAACATGGGGTCGTAGCTCCGCCGAAAATAGGCGCAACGGCCTGCTCAACCTTGAATAGCCCATACATGAAAGTTCTTACAAGGGAACCACAATAAGTCATAGTGACCATTCCAAATGAAATGTACTTTTCTAGAACCATTTTCGGACGAAAAGTCCGAATATGCCCATCGCAGCTGCCTAGACCCACTCTGAAAAAAAGTTATGAGCGTTTTTTGAAGCTTCGCGGCAAGGTAAGGGATTTCAAGGTAAGGGAGTAAAGGGGTAAGGGATAGGAAAGACCCCATGGAATTTTTAGGGTGTTTTTAAATTTTTCTCCTGATTTTGCTAAAAACATGTATGTAGGGGTAATCTGGGGTGCTGAACACGAATCTGTGGTTTGGTTGCCCAAATTTCAAGGTTCACTGTAGGTTACGGTAGGTAACATGCCATTTAGGAAGCAAAACCTACCTAAATAATCCGATAATCGACAAATGGACATCAATTTCGCATTCAGCACCCCAAGTAACCCCACATAGAAACTTTGAGACAAATCTGAGACTTTGACCAAACTACCGTATTTCCACCGTAATCTACCGTAAACTGCCAAAATTCGATAAACCGACATCAGATTCGTGTTCAGCACTCCAGATAACCCCCGGAGAAATAACTTGAGCTTATTCTATAGAAGCACTCCGGAAATCGTCAAAAGTCGCGATTTGCCATCAAATTCTCCCCCGATGGGGATCTGTGAACGAATACAGTCGAAAACTTCGGATCGGTAAATGAACCTCAGATTCGTGATCGGCACCCCAAATAACCCCCAAAGCAAATTTTTAGCCAAATCTGGAATATTTTTCTAAAACGCTTCGAGAGCCCTCTAATTGGTATAGATGAACGCCCAACCTAAAATCCGTCCAAAACGCTGCTGCGCAAAGTTTAGAAAATGTTCCTTCAACCTAACTTTGCTTAGTGGGGTAGTTTTGGGCGCTGAGCACGATTAATAGGTCCGTTTCCGAATTTTCGTAAAAATAATGCGCTTTTCGGAGGGTACAATAAGTACGAAAATCAGAGAAAAAATGCCTATAACTTTTTTTCAGAGTGAGTCTAGGCAGCTGCGATGGACACATTCGGACTTTTCGTCCAAAACTGGTTCTAGAAAATTACATTTCATTTGGAATGGTCACTATGACTTATTGTGGTTCCCTTGTTAGCCTAATCTGAAAATTTTTCCAACTACTGCACACCCTCCATAATCTATCAGAGGTCGATATACGGGTGTAAGATTCGTGATCAGCACCCCAAACGACCCCAAAGCAATATTTTGAGTCAGATTCGGAACGTTTTTTAGAGCGCTCCAAGTGGCCTCTGACTTTCATCAGGCACATTGCAGCAATTATTGTCTTCCAGTGTACACTTCACTGGTCTCGAAGCTCTTGTAAGCATTTTTTAGCCAAATTGTTGGTCAAAGATAAGCAAAGGTGGCGTTAAACTCGGCTTCAGAAATTACCAGTTTGAGAAATTGTAACCTGTTTTTTAGATGTACTCAGCGAAATCTGATTTGAGATTCGAAGAGAACGTGCCAGAATTGACCGAAAAGCATTCATCGCCTTTCCCACAGGCCATTGCAACTAGAAAACTTACCCATTGGAACTTGGTGTGGTGCTTTTTCGCTTCCTGGTAGAACGGGGTAGGGTATAGATAAATAACCGTTGAATTGACTTTTGTGCTGGTAAGTGTGATTTTTTCTGATTTTTTTCCAAAGCTGCGTTTTTTGACTGAAACCCTCATCCGCCCTTGGTGATGTGGTACTTTCCACATTCCAGGCGACAGCTACCTCGAGAAGTTGACCCGTTGGTATACAAGATGTCTCATGAGGATCCTGGTAACATTACCTATGCTGATGTTGGTGGACTTGCAGAACAGATTCGAGAGCTCAGAGAGGTATCGGGCATGTTTCGTATTTAGCAACCTAGATGGCTATAAACGGATATAGAGTAAAATCCACTTGTAACCCATGGGTTGGCTTACCTGCAGCTAATGTAGATTTACCGCGTGGATCCTCTGATGTTTAGGTTGTTGAGCTGCCGCTGATAAATCCGGAGTTATTCCGTCGTGTGGGTATTACTCCGCCCAAAGGTTGCCTACTTTATGGACCTCCTGGAACTGGAAAAACGCTTCTGGCCAGGTTGGTTTTCTTAAAATTTTTAATAAAGTTTATTTGTTGTATGTTAGAAAAAAGTGTTTTTCTTTCAGGGCTGTAGCATCACAACTGGACTGCAATTTCCTGAAGGTGGTCTCGTCTGCCATTGTTGACAAGTACATCGGAGAGTCTGCGAGAATGATTCGAGAGATGTTCAACTATGCCCGTGATCATCAGCCGTGTATTGTGTTCATGGATGAGATTGATGCGATTGGTAGGTTGACATTAGGTTGAATATTGATGGTTTGTAGGTCATAGTTGTATAGGTAATCGAAAAAAGGTGATTTTACGGGTTATTTCTGAGAATTTGGAGGTCAGAAGTCATAGGAGTTCCACTAATCCCAAAAAAAAAGAGTTCTGTGACTTCGATTGAGTTTCGGAAGCTTCTGTTTTCACAACGCAATAACTATTGATTTTTCTATACATAGACAATTTTTTCTTTATTTAGGTGGTCGTCGCTTCTCGGAAGGTACATCTGCAGATCGTGAAATCCAACGAACCCTGATGGAGTTGCTGAATCAGTTGGACGGCTTCGATTCGCTGGGAAAGGTTAAGGTAGGTATCAGAAAACATTTATTGTAGCAGAGGTTTTTATGTGGTTCTAGATGAATAATTAAGGGTGTGGGCCATATGTGGGTCACGCTTTTATGACTGTGTGGCCCACGTTTTTGCTAGCGTGTGGTAAAGTGTGAGCCACATATGGTGCATGTATTGCTCTGGCTGAACGGGGCAGTTGTGGGTCATAAGTGATCTACTGATTTAGTACAGTATGGGACAATGTGGGCCATATGTGACCCACCATTCTGTGTCCATGTGAACGATTCTTCCCCCGTAGCTGCCTGACAGTTCGACTCGTGCTCCCAAGCTTCGGTTTCGCTTCTGTTGCTGTCCGGGCCGCTTCTGCTGGTGTCCGGGCTCCTCCTCTTCGCCACAATAGCAACAGCAGTGGCTCGTTTTGTGCCCATATGAAATCATGCGGATCATGTGTGTTTTGTTTCGCTAAAGTATGGGCCACTGTGATCCACTTGTGACCCACGTTTTTGCGACTTAATGGAAAACTTCGAATGAGGCACTGTTGATTGAGTACTAATGAGCCATGCATTTGGTGCAGTATTTGACAATGTGGACCTCATGTGGCCCACCATTTTGTTTCTATATGGGACACTATGACATACACACTTGATTTTGCCTACACGAGGCAAAGCGGGCCATATATGATCCACTACTGTGTTCATGTGGGAGAATGTGGCTCATTCATGATCCTCTATTTGTGGCCGTAGGAAGCAATGCGGACTGCATGTATTCTGTTTTGTCAACGTATGCGACACTGTGAGCCACTTGTGACCCGCGTTTCTGTAACGGTGTGGAAAACTACTCGAACGATTCTCGGCCCCGAGGGGCACGGAACAGGAATCGGAGCCGCTTGACAGTTCGGCTCCTTCTTCCAATCTCCGGGCCACTGCTGTTGCTGTTTGGGCGAACCGGAGCAGCCCGGGCAGCAACAACAGTGGCCCGGAAAGCAGCAGCAGTGGCCCGAACAACAACAGAAGCCAACTCGCAGATTGGGAACACGAGCCGAACAGTCAGGCGGCTCGGGGCCGATAGTCGCATGGGTACGAATCGCATATGACACGTATTTTGTCTCGACTATGGGACAATGTGGGTTATCCGTGGCCAGCGAATGTGATGCACTGTGGGACAAATGTGGATCCTGTGTGGCCCACCATTTTGTGTACATTTGGGACACTATGGCATACACCTTTGATTTTGCCCACACGAGACAGAGCGGGCCATATATGATCTACTATTCTGTGTCTAAATGGGAGAATGTGGCCCGTTTATGGCCCTCGCTTTCACGATCATATGAGACATTGTGGAGAATATGTGCTCTGTATTGTTAAAGCAAGGAATACTGTGAGCCATTTGTGACCCACGATTCCGCGACTATGGAAAACCGCGAGTCCTATATGATGCATGTTTTGTTGCGACTATGGGACAATGTGGGTTATCAGTGACCCATAAGTTTGGTGAAGTATGGGACCATATGGACGTAAGCTGCCCTTTATTTTGTGTCCATATGGGGCACTGGTATACACCTTGGTTTTCGTGCCCACATGAGACAATCTTGGACATATGCGCTCTGTTTGTGTGACCGTGTGGAAAAAACACGAGCCATTTGTGATCGAAATCCGTGGCGGTTTGGGAAACTGTGAGCTAGAGCCACATTTGAGGAAAATGTGGGCCATATATGCGGCACCAGTGGGGGCCTGTTTGAGACAATTCGTGCCAGATGTATTCTGGTATTGCTAGCTTTTGAGAGAATGCGCCCCTTTTGTGACCTTTGGGCACACATTTTTAGTTGAGGCTCTGTGGAATCATATGGGTTATGAGTGGCTCACGAGTTTGATGCATTACGGGACAGTGTGGGCCACATGTGGCCCACCACTGTGTCTTTACGGTACAATGTAATCTTTCATGACCGTTGCCTTTCTACCAGTATGATGCAATGCGGGCTCCTTGAGATCCACGTGTCCGTAACGGGGAGGGGGGCTATGGGTCACACAGGATGCATGTTTTGTTGCGGCTCGATGGGACAATGTGGGTTTTAGGCGGGCTATAAATTTGGTACAGTTTGGGCGATGGGGGCCTTATTTGGCTCATAGTTTTGTGTTTTTACGGGGTAATATGTCCGAAGCATCGCCCTTGAGCTGATCGCTTTTTGCAGGTAATTATGGCGACGAATCGTCCGGATACACTTGATCCTGCCCTTCTGCGCCCTGGTCGTCTGGACCGTAAAGTGGAGATCCCGTTGCCAAATGAGCAGTCGAGACTGGAGGTTTTAAAAATTCATGCAAATCCGATCACTAAACACGGCGATATTGATTATGAGGCAGTGGTGAAGCTGTCAGATGGCTTCTCGTGTGCAGATCTTCGCAATGTGTGCACTGAAGCGGGTATGATTCTTATCTTCCCTTTTGTGCTGTATATTCGTGTAAAGCTAGTCTCACTTGTTCAAGGTCTGTATGCGATCAGAGCAGAACGAGAGTATGTTATAGAAGAGGACTTCATGAAGGCAGTTAGAAAGGTATTTATGCTTCTGAGGTTGTGAAAATGGGAGACGAAGGCGAGGACACCGCCTTCTCAGCAACTGAAACGGGAGTGTGGTATCACTAAAAGACAGCATATCAACTGTAAAACGTCGAAATTCTCACGACTCTTGGCGCGAGCGGAGCGGGCGCTCTGCCCCCTCCGTCTGTCATGCGCTCTCTCAGTGTCTCTAACCGACGCTCCGCGCCAGCACGCGTAGAAACCATAAGAATTTTGCGATTTTATAGCGTTCTAAGTTTCTTTGTGTGCACAATGGTTGCATATTTACAGGTGGGAGATGCGAAGAGGTTGGAGACAAAGCTGGACTACAAGCCTGTCTAATCGATACTCCGTAGAAGATCTTCATGAAATGTATGCAAAATGCGTGGTCATTAAGCTTAACCTAAATTATTCGAATATGGTCTGTCAGTTTCCTTCGGCGTGGAATGAAATATATCCAGATTGCTTGTTGTGTGCCAAGAAAACGCCGAATGATGGCAGCAGGTTGCGTCAAATGGATAGAGTTGTTTGTAAGGAGGGGAGATGCCGTACATTCTCAGACAATGGCCGCTTTCAGTGCGTGTCGAATATGCATCCAACTGGAAGGCAATGCGTGCGAGGGGAGCACGTGCTCCTATTGTGTTTCAAGTTACAGCACGTGCTCCAACGAGTAAGACATTTCATTTATTACACGGGAACCCGTGTGGACGATACAATACAAAAAAAACAAAAACGAACCACCACCCTGAACGAGGGATGGCAAGGGGCAAGAATATATGACTGTTAAATAACAATTGCAAAACTTACGACTCCACGTATTATGAGACCCTATAAAGTTCGCTCTTTGAGCAACAGACAACTCACAAGCGTCTTTCTGAAAGTGGGGAGTGTCCTAAATGCTAAGCCTAACCGTAGGAGTTTGTTGAGGTATGGTATTTGAGCGTTCTGTAGGGACTTCTCTACTGCGTGGACTTGCCTACTCAAAAGCATCCACATCTAGGATACAGTTTTTTCGTAATTATTGCCTTCAAACATGCTTTAAAGGCATCGTTCGCGCTGAAAACCAATTTCCATTTTTCAGGCTCAATTTCATGATTGAGCCCGGCGGACCACGTTGGTGAAGTTTTGCGCGTCAAAAACATAAGGTTCTGAAGTTGGAGTGGTTCAAAATGACGATCCGCCACCAGTTTTCACCAACCATCTAGCACAAGGAACAGAAGCGCCATCACATGCGCGGATGATTCAGCATTTGAATTTTTTAATTAGGGAAATTCTAACATCCAAACTTGCCCAATGGATACTTCATTTTTTAGAATAAGTTCCAGTGAACAAGAGGCAAGAGGAATTCAACCACCTAATAAGTTTGAAGCAAAAAATACATCTGACGTTTGCGACAAAAACTTCCGACGTATTGCACTAGACACACCGAAATCGACGGAGGGGTGGGAAATGAATAATTCGAGACGTTTCAAAATAAGTTATTTCGCAAAAGTCGATGGTTTTGTGGAGCCTTTCCACTCTTATTCTGTATGTCAGGGAATTGCCTGCGCAAAAACATGAAAAAAATGAGATACAGTTTTTTGCGCGTACGATGCCTTCAAATAACCACGTGAATGGAGCTGTGTGGCTTCCAACTCAAGGTCAGCACCACTGGAAGCGCCGAAAACGAGCCAGCATGGCTAAACTTGAACAACTCTGAGTCGATAGCCTGTAAATTTACATTTTGAACGAATACCTGAATGAAATCGATGAGACAAACAGTCTGAAGCATTGTTCTATGAAAAGTGTAGTTCTTGAAGGGTTTAAGCCGAAAACATAGCTGACAACTGACTTCAGCGAATCCTGTTGGGCCGTTTTCCGTTAAAGGCAGCATACACGCTCGCAAGCATAGTCGAGATAACAGCATAGATAGGTCCGCACGGCCCGTACTATGTCGTCAACGACGTTTGAAGCGCTGAAAACTGTCCAGGATGACAATGTTTGACAATGTTTGAGCACTCCTGTCTCGCACGCCCGCATTTTCACTCCCATTCGAGTACGAGAACGAGGATCGAAACTTGAGAAACATGTGATAACTTAGAATGATACCTTACCTTGATACCTTGATGATCCATCTTCACTGCGCGTCGCCGCCGTGTGGACCACATCTCAACCAGCTCGACCGATCCCGAGCAAGGGAAATCCAGTGATGGTGATTTTCAGGAAGCCCTCGCTCGGTGCAGAACGTCTTGACTCTGCCTGAAAATACAGAGTTCCATCTTGTGGGAGGACGGCCTAGAGGCCGGTGGCAATCACGTGGTAACCAGACTGTTGTACGGAGGCTCCATCGGTCATCCATGCGGCGCAACACGTGTCCTGCCCATCGGTGTTTAGACTGGGCCATGAACAGAAGAGGGTTCATTAACTGCGACTGCTTTCGAAGATCGGCACTGCGTAGGCCACCAGCTCGCTGGGCACGACGATTAGTCTTCAGTAGTCTGCGTTCCAAGGCCCTGTGAGCTGTCCTTATAGCCTGTGTGGTCGCCTTCGCTTCCGCCCATGTCTCGGTTCCATAGCACAGCGCAGGTAGCACCGTGGTGTCGAACAAACGTGCTCGTGTCTTCACATCCCGCAATTTGTCTGTCACTTCCACTATCGATCCAAGTGCAGACCAGGCCGCTCGTCGTCTCCGTCCGATCTCCGTAGACAAGTCGTTTTGCATGTTCACCTCTCTTCCGAGATAGACGTAGCTGTTCGTAGTGGGTAGGGGAGTGCCAGAGAGACGAATGGGGCTGTCGTCACACCACTGGTTGCGCATCACTTGGGTTTTCCTTAGATTCATTGTAAGGCCAATCGCTTTTCCTGCAGCGTCCAGTTCGTTAAGCATTCCTTCGACTTCTGCGGAAGACGAACCCAGCAGCACAATGTCGTCAGCGAAGCGCAAGTTGGATAGTCTGCACCCGTCTATGAGGATACCTTTGCCCTCCCAGTCGATGTGGCGCATCACGTCTTGTAACGCGGTCGTGAACAGCTTCGGCGAGATGGTATCTCCCTGTCTGACACCCTTTCCAATCGACACCTTCAGTTTCCTCTCGAATAGTTGAATAATGGTGTTGCTTCCGTTGTTGCACTCTTCCAATATTCTGATGTACTGAGCGTCAACACCAGCGTGGATGAGAGCGTTAAGAACAGCCGGGACTTCAACCGAATCGAATGCCTTGGTATAGTCCACGAAGACGAGCGCTAGAGGTAGATGGTACTCCCTTGTCCGTTCAATGACTTGCGATAGCGCCTGAATGTGATCAAGACAGCAGTAACCCTTACGGAAGCCTGCCTGTTCTCTGGGCTGGAAGTCGTCCAGAGCCTTCTCTATCCTGTTCAGCAGAATCTTCGTAAAGACCTTGTACGGCACTGAGAGTAGAGCGATTGGCCTGTAGTTGTTGATGTCATCCCGATCACCCTTTTTGAATAGGAGAATCGTTCTTGACGATTTCCACTGCGCGGAACCAATCCTTGCGCGAGGTATCTGGAGAAGTGTTCCGCAAGAACTTTCCATAAAGGTGAACCACCCGCTCTGAGGGACTCGGTTGAAATGCCATCTGGTCCAGTAGCTGTGTTTTCCTTCATCCCTTTGACAGCAAAAGCAACTTCACTCTCAAGGATTGGAGGCGGGTCATCTGCTATTGCAGGTAGTGGGCTACGCGGCACGGACAGTGTTGAGTTGAAGAGAGTGCTGTAGAAATCCACCACAATTTTTTCCATACCAGCGCGGGACGTGCAAATGCAACCCGAGGAATCCCGAAGTGCTGACACTTGTTCTCTGCGATCTGACAGCTCTCTCCGACAAAACCTGATGTTTTTCCTCTGGTTCACGGTGTCCAACAACTTCCGCGCTCGATATTGCTTCAAATCGCTCGATACCTCAGCTCTGCAAACTTTGCTGATCGTAACACGCTCCAAGTGACTGGTGTTCGGATCGAGATGTACCAGGCGGCGTTTTTCCAGCAACAGTTTAGTCTCCTTGCGCAGCCTATCAATTGGTTCGACTGCTCCAACCAATGAATTTTTTTCGGCGTCCTTCATCTTGCGACACAGGTCCTCGTAATCGTCTGTGGGATCATCAAAAACATTCCATTGCGTATCGGCTACACTGCGCTGCATCACTTCTGAATCCACGGTTCGGATTTTGCTGCAAAATCTCTGACTAAGATGTTTCCTCGTAAAGTTGTTGTGAAGTCGAAGCTTTGCACGAAGCATTCTGTAGTCAGAGCCTGTCACGAATGATGGAACAGTGCCGACGTCTAGGAGGGCCCATCGCCGATTAACGAGAATATGATCAATCTCATTGGTCGTCGTTCCGTTCGGTGACTTCCAGGTCCATCTTCGACTTTCGGGCTTCTTGTAAAACGAATTACCGTGGAACATACGTGCGCTACACAAAAAGTCTGCCAGGCGAGAACCGTTATCGTTTCTGATGTTGCCTCCATACGATCCGATTCTTCCTTCTCCATCTACTGCTCTTCCGAGGACAGCATTGAAGTCGCCCAGACAAATCTTGTAAAAGCCTCTTTCTTTAGCTACTACATCCTCGAGTTGTCCGTAGAACTCATCGAGCTCATCATCCGCAGCAGCTGATGTTGGTGCATATGCGTTGATGATAGAGATTGCTGGGTGTCCTTTGGGCTTGAGTCGTAAAACGGCCAGGCGCGGGGAGTAGATGAAGTGCGAATCCATAGTATGTGCCATGGTGCTGTTGAGTAAGAAGCCAACACCGCCAACATTCCGTCCCTCCACTTTTTTCCGAGAATCAACAATCTTCCATCTTTCAATTTCTGCACGGAATCTTTGTTCGTCTTTGTCTCCTGTACTGCTATAACATCGTAAAGTATTCGATCCGCAGCTCTCAGAAAGACGTCCTGATCCGCTTCAGTTGAAAGAGTTCGGGCGTTGAAGGAGCAAAATCGTACACAGTCGTGATGCCTGTGTTTGTCCGGTCCAGTTTGTCCGTTTCCATAAAACGTCCTGCGTACTCCGAGATTTGATCGCCCCTCACCGGTTGCCATACCTTCCGACGTCGTAGACGGCTGGGCGCGGTGTGCGGAGGACTGGGGCAGCTGATTGGATGTCGCTGCGTAAAGGCATTCGTCTCCTAGATCTCATCCTTAGCCGGGCAAGGGCGTGGGATGAGCCCCATGAACGCTTCAGCGCTGGCTTGTCGCTGACATTCTAGGGGGGAGACAGTTTGGATCTGTTCGTCGTTCACACCAAGGCTTGCCAGGCAACCCTACAGGGTCTGTGAACGCTTCCACCGTACACCAACGAGGAGGTAGATCCCTGTAGCAGCAGATCTCATCCTTAGCCGGGAATGACTTAGAATGATAGCACTATAAAAAGGGAGTGCAGTAGAGAAAAAACTCGATTTACCTCAATATAACATGTTTGTGCACTGATAAAATCCTCCATTTCAAGAGGTCAGCCAAAGTGGAGCGGCATTCTCGAAAGTGGACGAGAGTCAATAGGTATGCAGACTTGTTATACTCAAGTAAACCAAGCTGATTCTCTCATGCACTCCCATTTGATAGTGCTATCACTCTTAATTATCACACGTTTTCACAAGTATCGATTCTCATTCTGTTACTCGAGGGGGTGTGAAAATACGGGCGTGGAAGGCAAGATTGCTCAAACATTGTCATCCTGGACAGTTTTCAGCGCTCCGAACGTCGTTGACGACATAGTACGGGCCGTGCGGACCTATCTATGCTGTTATCTCGACTATGCTCGCGAGCGTGTATGCTGCCTTTGAACAGCCAAGTTGTCGACAAAGCCCTGGTTTCCGCGAAATGACAGCCAAATAGACGAGAAAGAGCCGTGGGAACACGGCTTGCCGTTGAGGAGCCCACCATGAGGTTCCGCGGCGCCTAGAGGACTACATCGGCGAAAATTAGACAGGCTGTTCATCTCCACGAATCCCACTTGGTAGTGCATACCCAGACAATAAGAGCGGGCGGCGAGCTGTCAAAAGTAAGTGTTCCGGGTGATTATTTGGCCGCCACCTCAGACAGACAGTAGGTGCGGACTGATCGATGGCAATCAAGGCCTCTGCTTGCGGTATGCTAGCAAGTTGCGGGTGGATCGCTGCCCATCGTGGCCTCGCCGGGCGGATCGCTGCCTCTCTATGTCTCCGCGGGCGGATCGCTGCGTTTTGACGGGCTGATAGCGGCACCTGGGAAAGTTGATCCCGCTAGCGGGCGGATCCCCTGCAAGCTCTAAAGCGGCGATCCGCCGGCAACCTGCCAGCGATCCGCCCGCCAGAGCTTTGACAGCCAGCGATCCGACCGTCACTGCGTTGATATCCAGAGATCCGCCCGCTCAAATTTTACACGGTGAACTCAGAGTAAACAAACCGAAGGGTATAAAAGGCGCTCCATCGCACTGACTGCTCACTCGGCATTTCGAGGCCGATCCTGGGAGGTGACTTCAAGCCACCTTTGAAGGATCACTCAAAAGCCGGAGAATAATTTTTGGCAGCCTAGGGGATGGTTCCCACGGCGAGGGGGGGTCCCGCACACGGAGACCGTGGTGGGAATCATCGGAGTGACCCACATGTGGCGTCGAGGGCGGATCGCTGGCTAATGGCGGGCGGATTGCTGGCTAGTGACGGGCGGATCGCTGGTTCCAAGCGGGTGGATCGCTGGCTACTGGCGGGAGGATCGCTGGCTAGTGGCTGGCGGATGGCGGGAGGATGATGATCCGCCCGCCAAAAGCCAGCGATCCGCCCGCACTTACTGTCTGAGACTCCTGCACACCTACCAGAATGTCCAACACATGTTTCCTGTAGTATTGGACCCGTACTCGACACCAGCACATTTCGCAGTTGGCCCTACCAGCAGGAATACAGACTGTAGTAGAGGAGTAGAAGGTAATTGCCAGGCTGCTGGCGAAGAGCTGGCCCCTACCTGGAACGTTAACCGGTGGTAGAAGCGCGGTTGACGGTTAGTCAGTCTGCTGTCGAACCGCTGGCGAAGGTCTGGCCATGGACCATAATGACGTGGCGCGGTCGATGGGCTGCCAGCGGTTCACCAGTATGTTAGCGGCGGAATAAGAGAACCACGACCGGGGCCTGTATTTGCTCGCCGGCTGATTGCAGGCAGGTCGCCGGCCGCATTTTGTGAGTATTGATCCCTTTCTTAGATTCCGCTCTTCGTTCCCTTATTTGTAGGGGTGGTAATTCACAGGTAGTCGACCCGGCCCATCTCGTCTTGGCCATCACCACGTAACGTCCCTTCAGTCAAACCTCTCATTTGGGCTATGAGAGCCCACCGTTAGCTGGATAATTTACTCGGAGGTATTACAAAGTGCAGTGAACTCTGACGGTAACAACAAACAAGCTGATGAGACATTTCCCCGGTATGTTCTTTTAATTATCCGGGAATTTTCGAGTCTTTAGCCCATGCACTATTACCCGTATTATCTACCTCCTAGTACATTGTTTCGTCAGTTCAGCTGACGGCGCCTGTGACGCAAGAAGTGCATGTGTTTTTCTGACAGTTGTTAAGCCGCACTGTAATAGAAAACATTTGCGTCAGTAGAGTCCGTGGGAGAGGTTACGGTGCTTCTCAAAGAAATGAGGACTTCTGCTGCGGATAGTGGTAGAGTCTGGGTCATTTCTTGTGAGCTCTCAACCTCCATTATCACCAGCAGCTGAGCGGTGAGCCTTGGTGAAGTATGCATGATAGTTTGTGTCAGCTCCACGGGTGATCTTCGTAGACAGAGGCCGGATTCATCATTAAAAAACGGGTTAGCGCCGGCCCTGGGTTCGCCAGACCTGGGTTCGGAAATTGGGTTTGGGTTGGACAACCCAGCGTCTTTGATTCATCAGCGCAAATCTTGGCTTGATTCCCCGAACCCATTTTTGTCCGCATGAGAGGCGTCTGAGAATGCACAACGTATTTTCGCGACGTCTATTTCCAATTTGCCGTCCAATCAATACTCGATTTTCTGTGGCCGGATTAATCAACGCGGCAGCGCTGGTAGCCCTATCCAGTGGTAGCGCTACCCGCGGTTGATTGCTACCCTAACCATCACATTGTGATTCACGAGCGCTATGCTACCGTGGGTAGCGCTACCAAGCAGTTACGCCTAAAAGCGTTATGTGTGTGGTGGCGCAGCCGTGTTTTACAAACGACGGCTATTGCATATCGCTCGTAATCGCTTTCCGAAAGCTTCAACTTTTGAAGACTCACAAACCTAAAGCATAAAAACGCAGAAAAACCATTAAAGAATAAATCTATGTTTGAATCACTTGAAGAATACAGCAGTATGGGAAACGTGACGATGGTTTTCGGTTTTTTCGCTAAACTTTATTATTATGTTCTTTAATCTGTACCATAGTTTGAATATTGAGAATGTGGATGATGTGTATGTATATTATTCGCGACATTTTCGTGGGACGCTCGAATGATTTCGCGTCTCATAGCTGGATTGCAGTACCAATCCCCAAGGCGATTTTTTTACATAGAAAATGTGAACATAACTATAAACAAATAAAACAAAAAAATCAGCTGTATCAGAAAAGCTTTAGCCTAATTGTGTAATCATTGATTTGCCTCAGTACTTATGCGAATGTTTTATACCTTATACTTAATTAGTTTTCGTATAGTGTTTAGGTTGAAAAAAAAAACCAAGAGTAGACCACGGCTCTTCATTTTTAATAATGTTTTTAGCCTGCATTTTTCCAAATCTCATCATCATCAAGCCTTCGCAGACCTCGTCCTTGGGGTAAATTAAAAGAGTATTTTGCCCAAAAATTAAAAGCTGTGAACTCCCAATTTTTGCGTAAAAAGAGAGTCATAGGTACATCATAGGATTGTACTGCGCGCGCTTTCGAGTGAGTAGAGTTTCCTGCGCCGCAGCCGCCGATCTGTTGACTCTAAGTGGGTTTTAGAAACTGGAAAGTAAACCAAATTGGAGAAAATTGTATAAAAAAGCCATATCGAGTCAGTTTTGGCGCCGGAAACTCGACTGATTCGAAACGCAATTGCGAACCGGATTTTGGCCCAGATTTTCAGAATCAAAATCCACAAAAAATTCAACCTGACGAAGAAAAATTATTTCTTAAAACTCAAAAATATTTTTGCACCAACCTAATAATTCGAAAATAATCTAGCCTTGACGACAAATAATGTGTATTGAGATGAGAGTGACGGAATTATAAAAGGGTTCAAAAACAGTTGAATGAACGAGCGCGTAAATTTGGCATCAGAGCGCGCGATCTCGCCGGGTAGGGCGCCGCTGGTAGCACCCTACCCGAGATTCGCGCTGGGTAGGCTTTGGTAGGTTGCTACCGTGGGTAGCAAGTTTCGTGAATCGCGCCATTCGCGCGAATTTCGGTAGGAAGCTACTCTCACCCAGCCTACCAGCGCTAAATTTCGTTGATGAATCCGGCCCCTGAATGGCCAACGAATAATGCTAACCAGACACCCACTTGGCGCGACGTGATTACGGACGCCGCACACAATCTAACGCCCAGTGGGATTTTTGGCATAGGGCGAGGTGGTAATGCAGTTTTCGTCGTTGCGAAGGATTTCAGGATTATTCTTCCCAATCTGTAAAGAAGATTTACCAACATGAGAATCGGGAGCATTCGAATTGACAAATACATTCACCTTTATACACCTTCTTTCTATTTCTACTGTTGTATCATTTTATTTTGCCTCTTTTTTACTAAGTTATGGTTTCTATACGGTGCGTATGATCCGTATACTACAGTCTGGTTTTTTTATTTTCTTTTTTGAGGCTGAATTCTTTCGTTTGTTACGTAGAAAACATAATCCATCGTTCATTTGGCTTGTCTTCATAAATTGCGAACTGAGTGTTTGGAAACACTCGAATTGACAAAAAACATTCACGCTTATAAACTTTTTTTGCTATTTGCACTATTGTATTATTTTATTTTGCTTCTTTTTTTCAGTAAGTTATGAATTCTAAACGGTGAATATGATCCAAATACTAAAATCTGGTTGTTTTTATTTTTTCTTAGTTCTAAATTCGGCTCTTGTCATCGAATTTCACTACGTAACCAAAATTTATTGATGATTTCTCCACGAGCTGGGCGAATTGTAGCACACTCCGTTAACAATTTATGAGGACAAGCTAAATGAACGATGGATTACGTTTTCTACGCAATAAACGAAAGAATTGAGCCTCAAAAAAGAAAAAAACAACACATTATCATACGCACCGTTTAGAAACCATAACTTAGTAAAAAAGAGGCGGAATAAAATGATACAATTGAAGAAACGGAAAAAAAGTGTATAAACGTGAATGTTTCTGCCAATTTGAGTGTTTCCAATGCTTATGAAATATTCTTCCCAGGGGTGCGTTCCAAGAACATTTCCATGGCTAAAGATTTCCATGGAAACGTAGACACGGCAACGTGGAAGCAATCCTTATACTTAAAGGCAGTGTTCACGATGATTCTCGTTTCCAAGTTTTCCACTCAAAACAATGCGTTGGCAACCAAGTGTTACCAAAATCACGAAGAAGCGGCGAGAAACGCACTAGATCGACTTATTTCAGTGACATTATTTTATGGCCTGGACTAGTTGTCCGGTTGGATGAACATGTTCGCGGTGGTTGTCACCGGTGAAAAATGGGACTAATCGAAAATGGAAGAATATTTTGGGCAAAAGAGTATTAGTAAGAGCCCGAAGGAAAGAACGGCGCAACACAGAATGGAGAATTGCAAAAGACGGGTCCACAAAAGATTTCATTGTCGCAACGAACAGTTGCATTGATACATAAGAGGCGGGCTGATACTTGAGAATTCCGTGCCCTTCTGGTGCGTTTTTCTCGGTTTCTTCGTCGTTTCAGTTCTACTCGGGGGCCAAGCAATCGATTTAACGATTAATCTCAAAATCGAAGATTATCGTGAACACTGCCTTTAAAGCAGTTATGTCCCGATGTTTGTATGTATGTATGTAAGTGTGTGTGTAATTGTGTTTTCCCGTGGATTTCCGGAATGGCCGATCAAAACAGGGATGAAATGGTATAGTTCGAGTAACCAGAAAAGGGATAGCTGCGGACACCTCAGCAGACTGCGCTGCGTCGTTTGCGCCCACGATAAATGTGGTGATCGATAGGCGCACGCGACAGGCGCGCGGCCAGCTGAGTGGTCCGCAGCTATCCTTTCGCGGTTGCACCCACCATACCAACATTTGCGTGGGTGGGACACTCATCGATTACCAAAAAATCAGCCTGAACCACATCTTGCGCGCCTCGGGGCAACCGATTTTGTCCGTGGGGCGCACTTTTGGCCTTGGGTCATGAAAACTTCTATGAGTCCTCTAACGCTAGAAAGGCTTAGCTCTAATCAAGGCGAGACGTATTCAATAGTGGTGGATGGGACGCCGTTCAGAACCGCCAGGGTTTGAGGAGTGTGCAGGACGTTATCGATTGTGTGCAGGACCTCAGTGGGAGTGCGCAGGACCCCAGTGGGAGTGAGCAGGACGTCATAGAAAGTGTGCAGGACCCCAGTGGGAGTGAGCAGGACATCATAGAAAGTGCGCAGGTCCCCAGTAAGAATGTACAGGACGTCATAGAAAGTGTGCAGGACCCCAGTGGGAGTGAGCAGGATGTCATAGAAAGTGTGCAGGACCCCAGTGGGAGTGAGCAGGACGTCATAGAAAGTGTGCAGGACCCCAGTGGGAGTGAACAGGATGTCATAGAAAGTGTGCAGGACCCCAGTGGGAGTGAGCAGGATGTCATAGAAAGTGTGCAGGACCCCAGTGGGAGTGAGCAGGATGTCATAGAAAGTGTGCAGGACCCCAGTGGGAGTGAGCAGGACGTCATAGAAAGTGTGCAGGACCCCAGTGAAAGTGAGCAGGACGTCATAGAAAGTGTGCAGGACCCCAGTGGGAGTGAGCAGGATGTCATAGAAAGTGTACAGGACCCCAGTGGGAGTGAGCAGGACGTCATAGAAAGTGTGCAGGACCCCAGTGAGAGTGAGCAGGACGTCATAGATAGTGTGCAAGACCCCAGTGGGAGTGAGCAGGACGTCATAGAAAGTGTGCAGGACCCCAGTGAAAGTGAGCAGGACGTCATAGAAAGTGTGCAGGACCCCAGTGGGAGTGAGCAGGACATCATAGAAAGTGCGCAGGTCCCCAGTAAGAATGTACAGGATGTCGTGAAATGTGTTCAGGGCCCAGATGGGAATGTGCAGGACGTCATAGAAAGTTCGCAGGGCCGCAGTGGAAGTGTGCAGGACGTCATCAAGAGAGGAGAATTTTAACAGCGAGTTTTTGTCAATTTTTTCATGCGAAATCCTAGCCTTTGTGTAGCGAAGAAAACAGATATGAAATCATGTATCTTGAGAAGCGTGCAGCGCGTTTTGAGAAGTACGCGAAACTCTGGAGACACTTCCTCGCCATTCTGACAAAAGAAGCAGCAGCTTCACTACCGCATATTCTCTGTTAGTCACACATTCCAACCGCTCAGTCATTTTGATTAACTAACTTCGATAAACCAGTTTTATATATATATGTTGAAAGTCTGAGCTTATCAAAATCTGCTTAACAAAAACATAAACATCAACGGACATATTTCATATATCGAGAACAAAGGCATGATGTTGGTCAACAAGGGAAACCACATCTAGATTGCAAGTGTTTTATTTTCTTAACATGACAGGGATGGTAAAGCGAGATAGCACGCGAGGGCGCCGGCGCAGTACCTGGTGGGGTCCTAAAATCAGATGGGAATCATCTGGACTCGTGAATTTTATTAGCATGCACGCTAAGAGCGTCGAAAAAAAAGAACACTATGTACGAAAACAAATCAACCATTTGCAGTAGCCACAAAGAATAATATGAAAAGTGGATACACTTCATTATTAACCTCAAAAAGCTCATTGTACCCTTTCTAATGAAGGAGTTGCACTCTCAAACCTATTCCGACAAAGTATGGTGAAATGAATAATATATAAGACCGCAAGGGAAAAAACAGGTGGATGACGCTAGGGAGACGCCATTTACACGAGCACTAGGGCACTAATATAGGCTCTGACGCCAAGTTTTCGAATGTTAGGTATTCCTTACCCCTAAAAACTTAGCTTCAAAACCACCAACATAAAAGCTCAAATTTCGGTTGATCAAACAAGAAGAGTTCGACGGAATACTGTGAGAATTCAACCCGAACGAAAATCACCAACTTTTTTTGGATAAGAAATATAAAATATGCCGTAACAGTCGAAGTCGACCTCCCGTTGCCGCATGAGATGGCATCGAAAGATGATGGCACCTCCCTAGTGTCAAGCTTTGATGTAATGCGTCGATTTTGTTGTACAACTATTCATTATGGACATCCGCTGCCGGAAATATCCGAAAAAAACGTCTATATAGCCTCCCCTTCATGCAAACCTTTCCATCTGCGCCTTCGGTGCTGCCTACGTCTCCGATCCGTACATCATGATAGGGCGAATAGCGGATAAGTAGACGCGCAACCTGACTTCTTTCGCGATGGGGGTAGACCACAAACACTAATTTAGACAAATTGAATGCAGATGTAGTTTTCGCACATCGTTGTTGAATATCCGCCGCATAGCAACCATCGTTATTCGGCAAACAGCTCAAGTAACAGAAATCACCCATGAGTTCTATACGTTGTCCGTCCACACCAACTCCCGTGGTAGGCCTCTGAGAGACCACATCTGCTTGAATTTGTCAGGACGAAGACGAAATCCATAGGCTGCGGCATACTCCGAAACGAGGTTCACAATTCTTTGCAGTTTTGCGTTGTTTTCAGGGAATAACACAATGTCGTCGGCGTACTCCAGGTCGACAAGGGAGCGTCCTGATGGTGTTAGTATCATGTTCTGCAACTCTACGCATGATCTCATCAACGGCGAAGTTGACTAGAGAAGGTCATGCTACAGCTCCTTATCTTGCTTCTATTTTCACCTTAAAAGCTGACGCGAATCCGACTGTTGCACGAACTGCTGCTGTTGTTCCATTGTTCAAGTCCTCGATTAGCCGAACATACTTTTCCGGGACTCCATCAGCTCGCAGAGCTTTTAGCAATCGATCAATACTAAGAGAGTCGAATGTGGCTTCAAAGTCCAAAATCAAGCTATAGTGGCCTGAATGATTCTAAAAGGGACAATTGTAGCCCTACAAAAAAACAGAACAACGTAATCGACGCCGTCGATAACGATTGCCGTGGAACATGACGTGGCACCGTGCGGTACCCGTGATTGCGCTCACTGCACTCTTGTCAAGAGTTTCACGGCTCCTTTTACCCTGTTTTGGCCCTTCCGAACGTACATAGTGGAACGTCCTAAAGTTGAAGTACTGCCTTGATCATAAAATGAGATAAGAATACCAAACCAAATCTGCATCAGCTCTAGTATTGACAGCAAGTCGGGAAATCGACTTCCCTTCCTACCTTCATATACGGCTTCCTTGTTGCTCCTGATGTTTACTGAAGGAAGAAGAAAGCAGCACAAATTTAGTCTATTTTATTCGATTCGAAGGCGATTTTTCAATGACGACGCGGACAAATCTGCTTTGGGCTGCCCCTGCTAATCCAAGAATTCTATTTGATCGGTCTTTTTTGTTGTTGCAGAATTGTGCACGACTTCCTTCTAATTTCTCATGTTTAGCTTTAGTTTAAAATTCTCTTGGGAATAGAGATAACTCTGATCAAAAATCTGCATACATTGCTAATGAACCACATTCAAGTAATGACTCAAGGGAGTCTATTATTTTCTAGTCTTCTTTTCGCACAAGCTAAGTGATGTCACTGTCGACTATTCTACATGTATATGCCGCGGTATTTTCAAACTACAGGCAGTACCTCAATAATATATTCTGCTGAATAATTCCTTTCCGAGGATTCGTTTCACAATTTAATTCTACCCAGTACCTACTTATCGTCTGCTGATGTACTCGATAAACTCCCCTTGATATAATTTCTTTCAAAACCTATTTGGATCTTCTAATAGCTACGTCACGCTGAGGTTTTACACCTAGTCAGGAACTGCTTTCAAAGGGAAACTCATGGCAGTCATCTGACTCGTGATGGATTCTTTACAGACACATTTGATTTTTGCTGTAGGCCTTCAGATACGGAGTTAGTGTAGTGGCCCTCAGAGACGAAGACAGCGTCTTCATCAAACTTTCCAACCCCAATAAGTGCTGGTAGCGCAGCGGCGCAAAGGCAAGAACCTCTCACCCAGTGGGCCAAGGGTTCAATCCCCGATGAACCCCTTTTTTCCACATCTTATCAGTGATATTGTTTTAAACACTCGAGAACGTTTCTAAAGGAGTGTACCTCATTTCAGATTCTCAGCGAACATGTTGAGTTGACCTATGTAAAGAATATTGTCTCTGAACCGAGCTAAGGCGGGGCTCCTCAGTTGGGCGGAAAGGTAAGGAAGGGTACTTTCCCGTCAGTCAATTTTCAGGGCGTTCAGAAAACTAGTTTCCGATTTGGCTCAATTTTTTTCATGGAGGTTATTGGGTGTTCTGAACACGAACCTGAGGTCTGTTACTTGTCATTCTGGAGCTTACTGTAGGTTAAAGCCAGCGTACGCGCAAAAAACCGTATTCATTTTTTTTTTACAATTTCGCCTAGGTAGGCTAACCAGATTGTGAAATATCGCGAAGAGGTCACGCAAAACACTCATGTTTTGGAGAAAAACTAGTTCGAGAATCCCGGAGCATTCAGCTTACGCTTTTTCATGTCTGTCCGGTGTGTCTTGTGTACAAGGCAAATGTAGGAAATTCGAACGTCTGAATTGGTCTAGCCCCCCTAACGGCACAGTACACGCTCAGATATGAATTTTGGGATTTTCATGTAATTGTTTAGAAGACCCTTCCTGTATAACACGTGCCAAATGCAAGATCTCAATTCTTCCAAATAAGTGAGATATAAGCGATCACCACAGGCCCGACCCCCTTCGCTCACCACCACAGGCCCGACCCCCTAACACATTTTCGAACTCGATAGCGGCTCGATGAATGGATGAATTCCAACAAGTCCTCGTTCTTCAGTCCATTACCTGACTGTTTCCTTATCCTGGCTTTCTCTCATGCAACGATCGCGAATGAAGAGAAATTCAGGCCTGAGACAACTTGTCCACCAATTTTTCACTTTCAAAATCTAGGCATCTTTGAAGAGCCACAACTCTGTTCAAAAGGGCTCTTGGACAATTTCAGAGACACCACTGTGATCAGCAAGTGACTCTCTCCAAGATAAACATGAAAACTGGAAATTAATTTTTTTGGCGTCCTGTGCCTTTAAAATTATTTTTCTGTTTTTTACCCATCTGGGAAACGGTCTCATGCTGATTCGAATGATGTCTCTGGAATTGTAGAAGACCCTCCGGCAACGGAGTTATGGTCCCCTAAAAATTGAGCTAGGGAAGCATAGTGGACGAGTTTTCCGAGGCTTGTAACTTCCGTCTTTTGCTGCCGATGTATGCGAGCTGACCTGAGTTACTTTTCCCTTCCTTTACTTTTTCAAGTTCTACAATTCTTCCCGCCTTTCTGCTGTCAAAAATTATCTAAAATCAAGAAGCTTTCAAGACACACGTCTGAAGTCGAGGATCTCCCGCAACAAAAATATAGAATTTTGGATTTCCGCGGCCTGTCGGAGTCTGTCGTAACGCTTCTGTTCCTCGTGTTAGATGATCGACCGGGAGAACGCCTTATCAGACCACGGAACAGTTTCCGCGAGCCTGTAGCATTGTGGATACGCAACATTGAGGTCTCACACTTCGCCAACTATCTCCACTTGGTGCAAACACTGAAATCTCCAGAATAAGTCAAAATAACGGTTTCTAAATTCAGGGCGTGGACGAGAATCATGGGCCCTGCTGATTTTGGCAAGCGCGCGCTAATCGCGAAATCTGCGCGAATCGATAATGCTAACTGCGGCAGAGTTGCTTGGCAATTCGCCATCGAAACGTGTGCGGCGCCACAAGCTCGTCCGATTGGGGGCGGAGCGGGTTATGTAGGCGCACCGGGAGAGCTTTCAAAGCCGTTTGTATTTTTTTTCGTTGCTTTTTTTTGCCAGTTTTCGTTGCTTTCTTTGACCCTATCCTCTACAGCACCTGCCAACTTGGTGTTTCACACCGAGACCTCGAGGACGAGATTTATCGTGAACGCTGCCTTTAATGTAGATTCAATGCTATTTAACTAGCGTAACCTACCCTAGTATGTCGAAAATCAAAAGGTGTGCGTCAAATTCGTGATCAGCGCCCCAAATAACCCTCCAAAGCAAATCTTTAGTCAAATCTGGAATATTTTTCTAAAACGCTCCGAGAGCTCTCTAATTGGTATAAATAAACGCCCAACCGAAAGTCCAAAACGCTGTTAGTCCACGCAAGGTTTGGAAAATGTTCCTCCAACCTAACTTTGCTTAGTGGGGTAGTTTTGGGTGCTGAACACGATTATGAGGTCTGTTTCCGGATTTTCTTAAAATTAATGCGCTTTTTGGAGGGTACAATAAGTACGAAAATCAGAGAAAAAATGCCTACAACTTTTTTTCGGAGTGGGTCTAGGCAGCTGCGAAGGACATATTCGGAGTTTTCGTCCGAGAACGGTTCTAGAAAAGTGCATTTCATTTGAAATGTTCACTATGACTTATCGTGGTTCCCTTGTGAGACATTTGCCAAACTGCCGTATACCCACGCTTACTTGCCGTAATCTGTCAAAAATTGATACACGGACCACAGATTAGAGTTGAGAACACCAAATAACCTTCACAGAGAAGTTTCGAGGCAAATCTATCATTGCGTTTTGGAAATCATCAAAAGTCGCGTTTTGCCCCGATAAATTTCCACGATAAGATTCTTTGTAGAGAACTTGTCGAAAGTATCCCGAAAATAGAAAAAAGGTTTCTGAAAAATGCTTCAGTTTCCAAAATCCAAAATTGCGAACTTTTTGGTCTTTTTTTTTTGATCGGAAGAGGTGCGTTTTGCGTGGTCCCTTGTTAGGTACATAGCTGGTGTCGAGCTTCGAGTAAAAGAAGGATACAGGTAAACCAGTTTGGCCATTCCTTTTTCGGAAATGAACTTCCTTCCGATTCAAAGTGCTCTACCCGGACATGACGCTATTTCTTCAGTTTTAAACTCCTCTGACATGTGGACTCGTCAACAAGAACACTTCCCTGTCACTTCCATTCAGTGACTTTACCCACCTACTAAGCACATTGTCCTTCTTGCTGAGTGTTCCAGACATCTGTACCTGCCCTATATGTACATACGTGGGTGTAAGAAACTATTTTTCTATGCTTATCCCTATCCCATTGCAACTATTTTCGTCATCTTTCTCTTTCTCTCTCATACCCCAGAGCACCAAATTGGTGAGCTCCGCTCAGAACCACAAATAGCCAGGCGTCGGGTCGTTTCGGCCCGTAATCACGTACTTCATTGCGTTTAATTTCCACAGTCGTCGCCTCATCTGAGAGAGCAGTGAAAACAATTACATCACTCACTGGTCTCACCCACGCGTGTGGCCCGGGCCAGTGAGTTTAGTGAGCCCTGAGGGATCACGACGAGATCATTCTCGAATGGAGCAGAGTGACGCGCGGTGACAGCCGTCGCGCGCCTCCCACTCAAGGGAATCGCGGGATTTTTGAAGGGATTACATACTTGGGAGCTTTCAGTTTTGAGGCATTCCTAGGAAGGATTAAAGTTTCTGCTGTATATTTATGATGTAAAATCGGTATGGATCCTAATGAGACTTTGGGTTCCCCCATTGGAGGTTGGTGCGAACTCGGTGCACCTATTTTATAGCAAAGGCACGGAGTTTGCACCAACCTTTAATAGTGAACGCAAAGTCTCACTAGTATCCATGCCGACGTTAGGCTATTGTTAATGGTACGTTCTCGTGAAACAGTCAATAGGGAAGAGGTTGAACATGAGTCTTTCCAAATGGGGCTGTAACGTTTTTGCGTTTTTGTGTATGGCCACATAACGAAAAAGCGCGGCGATTTAGAAAGTTTTCACTCGCAAAAACAAGAAAAAATCATGGACAAGTCGCTCATAAGGCCGTAATTCTGAGTTTCCTAATGCGAAGATTGGGCGGAAATTCATTGATATGGGAGCAGCCCATCAATAAATTCAAATAACTCGCAACGTTCCGCGTTTTGGCGTTTTTAGGCGTTTCGCGCTTCATTTTCGGACCCCGGCGCGAGAAAAGCATTAAAACGTCGTATTTCAGTGACATTATTCTATAACATGGACTAGTTGTCCGGTTGGATAAACATGTTCATGGTGGTTGTCACCGGTATAAAATGGGGCTAATCAGAAATGGAGGAATATTTTAGGCGAAACAGTATTAGTTAGGGTCCGAAGGAAAGCACGGAGCTATATAGAGTAGAGAATTGCAAAGGACGGGTCCGCAAAATATTTCATTGTCACAAAAAACACTCCCTGTGATACTTAAAATACGGACTGATACTTAAGGGTTTTGGGTACTTCCGGTGCGTTTTTCTGAACTTCTTAGTCATTTTCGTTCTTCCCTGGGGCCACTTAGTCAATATAGTGAATAATCTCAAAATTTAAGATCATCGTGAACACTGCCTTTATGAAACAACGACAGCAACCAAGTCGCCAGTAAACCTACAACAAAAACATTTGGCTGCTGGGCACCCGCGGGAGCATGAGGGGGGTGTGGCCGTTGGATAGATTCGCGTATTACTGTATTTCGCATTGGAGCACCGTTTCCGCTAGTGCTCAGCTGCGAACCGTACAAGTTCCAACTTTTCCACTACTTTATATAGCCGTTTACTTCATTTTAGTATAATTCGAGTTCAGATATCAGTTCGATCACTTCTATTCACCTTGAAATGCTCTGAACTCAATCAATCAGTGTTTTCGGATTTTTTTTTTACAAAATAGAAACATGTTTTTCTATTCTTCAGATATCCGAATGGACTGATAACTACCAAGACTCGACTGCTATTACGCTATGATCGTCAGATACTCTGCTAAAACCGAGGAATTAGGCTCTAGTCGTCAAATATTCTCCTGAAATGCCAGATATTCTGCTGAAACCTGTACGGGACCGACTTAGACCTCCTGCTAGTAGATTCCTTGCCTACTTTCTCACCGTTAACCTACCACATCAGTCTTCACTGCGCTTGTGGTACATCAATGGTGACAAAGGAAGCGGGAACCTCTTCCAGGTCTGCATGAGTGCCAGTGTTCCATCTCTTGGCTACCTTTTCATCCCATTCCTCCTAACGGCAAACTAATCAGTTAGCTTTAGTTGATTTCACTTGATTTGTGCTATGTGAATCAACCAAGGTTTATTGGTAGTTGCGTGCCATGAGCACTGTAACCAGAAATACGCATCGAATGCGATACTGAGGTGAGAAACGACATGTGAGTGATTTCGCAATGTAAATCTGCTTAGGAGCCTGGGTTTTCGCAATCCGTAAGCTACTTCGGTTCAGACGGTCAGCAAATATTATTCTTCCCATTTTTATATCGCTTTCTTGTTCAGCATAAATGTTTGAAATCCATGCATCCTTTTGTCGAGCCTACCACTTTTGTTATGTATTGGAATTCAAACTCAAACTTTCAGTGAGAAATGCCCGGAAACAAAGGAAAAACCAAATGTCACCACTAGCGAAACGAGTGTGAGCGCAGAAGAAAAGGTGCTCCAATACGAAATACAGTAAAACGCGAATCTATCCAACGGCGACACCCCCCTCTTGGTCCCGCGGGTGCCCAGCAGCCAAATGTTTTTGTTGTAGGTTTACTGGCGACTCAGCAACCACACTGCGTCGGACACACAAATTGCAGTATGTGTCACTGACCAAAATATAGACGGAGTGATTGCACCTTTTGATATTGCTACATAACAGAACACAAATAATAACATCGTCTCTCAAGAAGGAAGCCGCACTGAGCAAATGGGGGGGGGGGCGAAATCATTCGATCGATTGCCGTCTTCTCTTCGTTTTCCCGCCTGGTATCGTCGCGGCGTCGCATCGCCTAAATTATGTTTCGACAAAAACTTATCGCTCGCCCCTGGTGATTATCAAAATCCAGAACTCTTGAACAGTGCCCCAAACGCTAAGAGCTTCTAGGTAAAAAAAAAAACGTACCCAGTTCCTATTGCTAATAAGACCCAGCAAAACATTCGAATCGGCCCAGACTAAGTCGTAAGCCTGAATGTTCTCTTATCTGCTGAAGTCTTCCTTTCACCAACGTAAGGGAAGCTTTCTGAGATGAGATCTTTCAGGAACGAGAGCCGATAAAGCGACAAAAAAATGCAAAATTACTCGCACTTTATCTTGAAATTTTCGTTATTGAAAATAGCAGAAAGGGCTCCATACCCGCGCCTACACGGAATCCATTATTGGTTTTCCCCACACGAAATCGAAATGTCAGAATCCGGAAGTGCGAATATCTTCACCAGGACTACGCCTCTGTCTACATTTGGCATTTACTTCTTTTTTGAGCGCTCTAGTGTTAGTTATTAGCATATTGTAGCAGTTGGTGCTAACAGGTTTTTATGCGGAAGACACTTAAGTAATCCTATTCAATACAGACTATGATATAGAGATTTTAGGAGGATTTTTGAACTTTACCTCTAATCGCTTTCTTTAAAGGATAGGATGTATCCTGGAAATGACAAGATGCCCAAGATTTACTGTACTGACTATTAAGGTGCCTTGACGGAATATAATGTCATGATCATGAGATATCACAAGGTAGCTGAGTCGAATAGAAAACCTAGAGGTCAGGCAGCTCTTGTGTCAACTAGTTGAGGGGTGCAGGAGGGGTGGGGTGGTGTCGGTGATGTGGTGGTAACACTCTCGTCCAGAAAGTGATGCGATGCAGGATCGAGTCCTGCCTGACCCTTAAATGTTGTATTCAACATCTTGGGATGTTTTGTGATCATATGCCATGCTACAAAAAGGCATAAATCATACAAAAACATGAACATGTGGTGATCTTTCGAAAAAAGTACATGTTTTCGGTAACCTTTATGGAACCATGGTTTAGGGGGCGAGAGAGTAACATAGATCAATCAGGAGTGCAGCGAGTTTGATGCAAAATACACTCCCCCTAAACGGAGTTTTATCGATGAAGAATTCGGCCCCTGGCCTCCTTATCTCTTCAATGGCTGACATTTAGGAACAGCTGATGAGTGATCGCTCATTGTCCGCCTCCACTACCTCCTCCTCACCAGGGTGGGCTAGATCGAAATGATGTCATTTAAGTGAATGCATTTCTGTCTTGATTGAGTCGTGGTTTATTCAAAACATCTAAATTTTCTTTACATTTTAGTCCTAATGACGACGATACAACATTTCATTCCGTTCCCGCACCTCCGCACTGAATCATACCTTTATGAGGCCAAAAAAAACGCATCCACTCGGGAACCACAATAAGTCATACTGATCATTCCAAATGAAATGTACTTTCTAGAACCATTATCGGACGGACAGTCCGAATATGCCCATCGCAGCTGCCTAGACCCACTCTGAAAAAAGTTATAAGCGTTTTTTAAAGCTTCGCGGCAAGGTAACGGTACCTAGTAGGTAACGGCAAGGTAACGGTACCCCATGGAATTTTTAGGGTGTTCTTGATTTTTCTCCGGATTTAGCTAAAAACGGGTATGTAGGGATAATCTGGGGTGCTGAACACGAATCTGGGGTTTCTGATATAGCCAACCGTCTCGTAAATATATAGTTTGCTTGCTTTCCTATTCGACAGTTCAGTTCAGTCCCTTAAGAAAGATTGATTATGCTAGCTGAAGTAATTTAGCTTTTTTTTCTGGAAAGTAGTGGGAATGAAAAAATAGTTTTTTTTGACTAACTCGAAAAGTCTAATGAAAAAAAATACTCGAAAAATCATTCGACAGTCGATTGAAAAAGTCGGCTTTTTATTCGAAAAGTCGAATAATCGAAAAGTTCAAAATCTCGAATTATTCAAAAAATCAAATATTCGAAAAGCTCAAAATCCCGAATTATTAGAAAAGTCGAATATTCGAAAAGTTCAAATTCCCGAATCATTCGAAAAGTCGAACATTCCAAAAGCTCGAAATCCCGAATTATTCGAAAAGTCGAATATTCGTAAGCTTCAAAATACCGAATTATTCAAAAAGTCGAATATTTGAAAACTTCAAAATCCCGAATTATTGGAAAAGTCGAATATTCGAAAAAAAATCTGAAAATGTAAAAGTATACCGTATACCCACCGTAATCTACCGTAGGTTGCCAAAAATCGATAAAAAATCGATTCGTGTTCAGCACAACAAATAACCCCCAGAGAAATAATTTGAGCATATTCTATAGTAGCACTCCGGAAATCGTCAAAAGTCGCGATTTGCCATCAAGTTCTCCCCCGATGGGAATCTGTGAACGAATACAGTCGAAAACTTCGGAAAATCAATAAATGAACTTCAGATTCGTGATCAGCACCTCAAATAACTCCCCAAAGCGAATTTTTAGTCAAATCTGGAATATTTTCCTGAAACGCTTGGAGAGCCCTCTAATTGGTATAAATAAACGCCCAACCGAAAATCCGTACAAGTTCAAAACGGCATTAGTTTGGAAAATGTTCCTTCACCCAAACTTCGCTTAGTGGGGTAGTTTTGGGCGTTGAACACGATTATGAGGTCCGTTTCCGGATTTCCGTAAAAATAATGCGCTTTTTGGAGGGTACAATAGGTACGAAAATCAGAGAAAATTTGCCTATATCATTTTTTTCAGAGTGGGTCTAGGCAGCTGCGATGGGCATATTCGGACTTTTCGTCCGAAAATGGTTCTAGAAAAGTACATTCCATTTGGAATGGTCACTATGACTTATTGCGGTTTCCTTGTAAGTAACGAGCGCCTAATCATCAAAAATCCTGATACGCGCGCTAGGAAATGAGAATCGGAAATGGCGTCACCTGAAAATTGCCCTCGCCTAATATGTGACCTCCAATACCCTCAGCCACTTGCGTCATTGACTATGCAGTCAATGGGGCTATTCACAAATTCTTTTGCAAAAGAGTTCCGCATTCTTGATGGGAACCCCACGGCAGCTTTCTTGCTATTGAAGCTCATATGAATGTTCAGAGGTGGCTTCAGCCGAAAAGCTTTGAGCAAAGAACCGATTAGATTAGCATAACGTCTTTTTTCCAGGTGCGAATGTCCGGCATTATTGTAGTGACGCCATTTCTTGAGATACTTACATCAAACAGTAATCCAGTGACCCTACTTTTTGGAGCGCAAATATGGAATAGGTTTGAGTAGACCCATTTTGGCATCTTTAAAGTTCAATAGGATTGGTGTTGGGAGGTTTTTCGAATCAATTGAACAAATTTTTCGAGTATGTTCGTATGATGTGTAGACACTATATTTTGACCTCGAGAAAAATTGAATCATTGAATTAATCCTTTTTTCTGCATTCATGTCATAATGATAGAAACTGTATTTGTAGCTGTTAAGTTTCACCATTCTTACAAGGGAACCACAATATGTCATAGTGACCATTCCAAATGAAATGTACTTTTCTAGAACCATTTCCGGACGAGAAGTCCGAATATGCCCATCGCAGCTGCCTAGACCCACTCTGAAAAAAGTTATGAGCGTTTTTAAAAGCTTTGCGGCAAGGTAAGGGTACCCCCCATGTAATTTTTAGGGTGTTTCTAAATTTTTCTCCGGATTTTGCTAAAAGCATGTATGTAGGGGTAATCTGGGGTGCTGAACACGAATCTGGGGTTCGCTTGTCAAAATTTTGAGGTTTACTGTAGGTTACGGTAGGTAACACGCCATTTAGAGGGCAAAACCTACCTCAATAATCCGATAATCGACAAATGGACATCGCATTCGTATTCAGCACCCTAATTAACCCCCACAAAGACATTTTGAGGCAAATCTGAGACTTCGACCAAACTACCGTATACCCACCGTAATCTACCGTAAACTGACAAAAATCGATAAACTGACATCAGATTCGTGTTGAGCACTCCAGATAATCCCTACAGGAACGACTTGAGCCACATCTGTCGTCTCATTCCCGAAATCGTCAAAAGTTGATTTTGCCGTCAATTTTCTCTGCCGGTGGGAAGCTGTTAACGAATACAGTCGAAAACTTCGGAAAATCAATAAATGAACCTCAGATTCGTGATCAGCACGCCAAACAAACCCTCAGAACGAATTTTTAGTCAAATCTGGAATATTTTTCTAAAACGCTTCGAGAGCCCTCTAATTGGTATAAATAAACGCCCAACCGAAAATCCGTACAAGTCCAAAACGCTGTTAGTCTGCGCAAAGTTTGGAAAATGTTCCTTCACCCAAACTTTGCTTAGTGGAGTAGTTATGGGCGCTGAACACGATTATGAGGTCCGTTTCCGGAATTGCGTAAAAATAATGTGCTTTCTGGAGGGTACCATAGGTACGAAAATCAGAGAAAAAACGCTCATAGCTTTTTTCAGAGTGGGCCTAGGCAGCCATTTGGAATGATCAATATAACTTATTGTGGTTCCCTTGTTAGAATCATGATTACCAGTTATCCGCGAAAAATCAAATAATCGATACGCTAAGAAAATTTAAGCTCAAGCGGTCGAAAAAATGAAAAGTCAGCTAGGCAGTTGCATAGCAAGAATTCGTGGTGTGCGCCGTAACGCATTACAAGGGAAAGATGCGGTGTGCTGTGTTCGTTACGTGGAACGCTCAGTAGTATTCACTGCCACTGGTCGAAGGCGATCAATTGGGCAGGCAGGTAAAGTGGTGGGTGGGCCGATGAGTAGGCTGGCATGTAGGTAGGAACTTAGCTAGGCAGGTTGGCAGACAGGTAAGTATCGTCCGTAAAAAAAGTCGTAATTCTCATGTTCCATGGCGCGAGTGGCGCTCGCGATGCGGCTCTCTCAATCTGTCGTGCGCTCTTTCGATGTCTCCAGCCTCCGCTCCGCACCAGCACGCGTAGAAACCATGATAATTCTGCGCTTTTACAGCGTTTACGTAGGTAGTTGATGAGGCAGAAGTGAGTGAGTGAGCAGGCACGCGGGAAGGTAAGAAAGTAGTTAGATAGGTAGGCAAACAAGTAAGTAGTATACCTCGGCGACTCGGAATTTTCTTCGAATGATCGAGTTTTCGACTAACTCGATTTTTCAAAATTTCGAATAATCGAATTTTCGACTAACTCGATTTTTCAAAATTTCGAATAATCGAGTAGTCGAATGACTCGGTGTCGACTGTTTCAGTCGATACCAGTACTCGATGAATCGACTCGACATAAGTATAGTAAGTAGACAGGTAAGGCTTCTATATTATCGATTTTTGCTCAATCGCTGGAACACGTTGTTGACTGCGCTCTCTCAGAGTTGGTGGGACAGGGAAAGTTATCAACACGTTTGTTATTTACTGTTTATCATATCAATCGATATTATCGATTTTTGTAAGAAATCGCTGAAACACGTTGTAGGCTGTACTTTTTGGATGGGTGAATGAGGGGAAGCGGCTATCAAATTTGTTACTTACTGTTTATCACATCTATCGACTTTACCGATTTTGATCGAATCGATCAAACACGTTCTCTTTGGCCTAGTGCATACTTCCCGCGACGCGCGACAGCGACAGTGCATATCACCCATATCGATTTTCGGTCGATATGTATGACAGACTCTATGTCGCGTCGGCGGTAGCGGGACGTGTGCACTAGGTCTTTGGGATGGGGGTGGAACAGGAGAAGTGACTAACAACTTTGCTATGTGCCTACTGCTTATCATACTAATCGATAATGTCGATTTTTAGATTAAATCGCTAAAGTAGTACGTTATAGGCTGCGCTTTTTAGGAAGCGATTTTACAGGTAAACTGGCTAAAGAGTCAATAATTTACTGTCTATCAAATCAGTTGCTACTAATTGGGAAGTATTCATGATTTCTGAGCGATAATATGACGTAATATAAAAAAAGTGAGCATTTCTATCAGAAAGGGTCTCCGCCAAGCAGAACTGATCAGATCTGCAGACGGAAACATTTTACAAACAGGGAATATTGGGAAAGCGGAGTGTTTCTCTAACTGCGCTTCTCTAAGTTGGCTCTGCCAGGAGAAGCTCAAGGGTTGAAAAAACGTTGTTGACTAGCTTGACGAGATCATGTGGAAATGCTTGCATTTGATGCTGTACTTCCATTGTTTCTTTTTTCCTAAGAGTTAGAACAAACCGTTTGTGACTAACATAGTCCTTCTGGAAACCACAAACTACTTCCGTGTAGAATTGCGCAACGATTTGTTTCCGCTGTTCAGAAGTGTCGACCTAGAAAATTGCTTCTAGGAAATATTGTTCATTTTTGGTAGGCTCTAGCCACTTAACTTTCCTATTGTTCCCTTTTTGTCAAAACGTTTGAGACGCGAACCGAACCGTTTGTGCCTCAAGTAGCCCCTTTCTGATGCCTCCCCCCAATTAACACCATTGTAGACAAAATAGTGTTTTTCCTTTTTTTCCGAGAAATTTTCGTTTTCATTTACTGGACATACACAGTTGTTCTCGGTCCCGAGTCGCACCGGTATATGCTGTCCCATCCACTTTACTAGCTGAGAGTAAGCTTCTCATGAATTCTCACGGGGCAATCTACTAGGCATTCGAAAACTCATCAAAGGTGGTCGTTGTTCGTCATTGACTAGAACTGTACTCGTCCGGTTCTTACCGTAGCGACGACGTAGATCCATGTCAAATTCACACAAAGTTCGTGCGAAAAATCTGGTGTTCATAATTGGTTTTTGTAGATTTTCCCACGAGCTTTTTCAAAATAGAAACCTATATAATGTGAGTAACATCAGAACAATACGGGCTTATTTCGATATTTTGTCAAATCTAGAGCTTGGCTGAGTTACAGATATCATTTGGCTATGCAGAAGAATAAAAAGCTTCATATCCTATGTTATATGGGAATGGAAAAATATCACAGTGAAAGGGACTGGCAATAACGTGTAGTATAAAACATTCAAGAAGCCGCGTGTCCATACAAGTAGCGCACACCGTGAACCCATTTTCCGTCATAAGTAGCTTCCGCAACTATGTCTCACGCACGCTTAGTTATCACGCACTTGCACAGACTCGCTGCAGTATTTTGAAAATGTGCTCCAGTTACGACAGTATTGCAATTAGGCCCCCGTCATGGTCGGGCAATCGATTGTGGCCGTCCCGATCGATACTCAAGCAATGCATTGCTTACTGAGGTGGGGAATCCTATCGTTGCGGCTGGACTGAGCCGACAGCAGCGGGCTCGACTACGCCGGCATATTGAATTGGCATGCAGCCGACACATTGGGGGCGGCGCAAGAAGGCTTAGAATCGTTAAAAGTAAGGTATATTTTGTCGCTCTAATGAGCGACAGGCATGCAATCTAGTACAAATCGCGGCGGGACCCGCATCGAAACAACGCCATTGGCCGTCGTGGGAACATTTGTCACGTGTGGTTCGCATCGACGTGCTGCGGAGGGCTGACATACTGCAAATGTGCCAAAGCTTGTCGCTGCGACTGTCGGTTTCGCTGTGCAGAACTACGCGACCGTGTGTCACAAAATTATATCATACCCCTTAGAGAAGACGGCTCAGTCGGGCCTTCGAACGACTATGGCGGGGCCCTGAAACATGATGGTTGCGGTAGAATTGATGACATTGTCCCTAACTTGCACTATCGTAGCCGTTGAAGAAACCGAGAGCAGGTCTCGCTTGCGACGTACAACAGAAATTCATTGAAGAAAAAAGTCCGATATTTGTGTTCAGCCTTTTAGTCAGGGAGTCAGTTCATCTGACCGCATTAACCCTCCGTAAGCTGTCATTTCCAGTACGCGAAGGTTTACATAAACCCCAACCTGATCTCTGCAATGAGCATAGTTAGATGTGATTGATTCCCTGGCACGTGCTGGCTGAGAAGTTCCCGATAGTGACGGCAGATTTTCCTTAAAAAAACTGGGGAACTTTCACCGAATCGGGAGGAGGCGAAGGGAAACTACCGCAGCAGAGTGATGGGGAAAGTTCCTACAGCAGGTCTTCCCTGGTTCTCTCGAGTACAGCTCTCCCACATGAAGTCGCGACCCAACTTCCACTGTTGATTGATTGATCAGAAGTTAGGAACACCAAAGAATTAGACTCTGGTTTATCTCAAGTGAACTCCTGTTTTCGATTATCACATCGCGGAGCGGTGGCTTTTTTGTCGGAACCTCCTTATTACTAGTTTTATTTCGTCGAGGCTCACCGCTCCGCTGCTGGTGAAAATCGAAATCCACAGCTCACTAAGGGTTTGCCAGAGTCTAGGAAGGAAAATTAGGAATCTTCCCTTGTTGTTCCATCCAGTCAATTGTTGCGAAAGTCTTTTGTATAATCTGTCGCGAAAGCGCGATGCTTCGCTCACACGAGAGCCCCGGCGCGGTCGGTCCCACAGCGAAAGCCGGCAGTACAGTACGCGAGCGTCGCCCACGCCGGCTTGTTCGAGCGGCCTAAAATTCTTATTTTACGCTACTGCTACGGCCCGGTGCAGCCGCTCTACGTTTTGATTTGTCATCACCTTTTCCGTCACTAGCACAGTACTACGCTGTGGGGCCTTAGGAAATTAAAACACTATTAACCATCTCTATAATGCAGCTGCTCGCGACAAGCAACATTGATGAACAGTTCATCGGCCGCAGCCCTTCTTCATCTTTAATCGTTATTTCAGTGGCTTTTTCCGGTCATACTCGGTCCTTTTCTATGGACTGCTGTTTTATCATATTACCCTTTTTCTTTTCCTCCTCATCCTAATAACCATGCAGCATAAAATCATCTATATTAGTTGTGTTCTGTCGTGTAAGCAAGAACTCTACATTCCGCAATTGTATTGCAGTCTGCATGCATAATGATTTGCACAGTGAGTCCCATGTTGGGGACATCGTGTGGTAATTCTAGAACGTGGTATTGTTGTAGTTCTACATATCCGCGTATTGCAGTATGTCGTTTGCTCGGGTACTATCCTAGTTGTTAGTCCACTGTCAGTTTTCCAAGGCACTGACGTCATCATGACGTCGGACCCGGTGTAAACAGCCATCGATGCGCAACCTACTCTGTCCCAAAAGGTGGGGCAATCGACGAGTTCAAAGAAGCAATGCTCCCTCTGCATCTCTGGCGTTTTTTCGATTACGGTAAAACGTCACGTACGCAAATCACGTGCGCGACACAGGGTTTGTCTTCCCGTAATCCAAGAACGGTATCCATTTCCCGGAACACGCTTTGCACCTGCCGCGTAAATAAGAGTATCTTTATCAAGAGTGAGTATTACGGGCGTTTTCAGCGGAAATACCGCAAAAAATATGAAGTATGCTGATAAGAAAAATTAGAACGTGAAGAACTCGCTGATCTATGGTTTTTGAATTGCGGTAAGACAGAGGCTCCGTCGCGCACGTGATTTGCGTACGCGACGTCTTACCGTAATTCAAAAACGTCAGAGATGCAGAGGGAACGCTGCTTTTTTGGACTCTTCGCTTGCTGTCTCGTTTGACACGGAGTATGGTGATTAGTTCGAGGATATAACGGTGGAACGTTTTCTTCAGAGAGAAGGTTGCCCCGTTATCCCCTCGGCCGAGTGATGACGACCAAGTCAGGTTTATTCTTTTCGGGAATTTCTGAACAAGTTACCTGAGACTTTAACGCAAGTTGCTTGATGGCTTAACGCAACTTACTTTAGGTTCACAAGTAATTTGAAACTATGTTATGTGTAACTTGTCCAGATTTTTGATTAAAGTAGGACGTAACTTCCGTTAATAATACAATACTTTGCGAGTAACTTGCACATACTACCTGACACCCACACTTGGGTAATTGAACCGATGACGCTGCCTACATCTGAGTCCAGATTCAAGAGTGCGTCGTATACAGTACCGAGCATATTTTTTGCAAAAAAAGCGTTTTCCGGCGCTTTTTGCGCTCACAGAGCACCGCATCGCCATAACTCACTTTAAAGTGGACGAAATGAGTTTTTCAGGTAGTTATCGTGTTACTCTCGGTGAGGTGAATGTGGCGGTATATGTTGAAAGCCCCAGTATTTTGTTGAGAAATGCGTACTTCCTTCTAAAATTCACATCGACCACAGGTCAAAATGTTACAGATTTCTGCTATCATGACCGTCTGATCACTTCATTATGAGGAGTTTAGAGGTGCAAATATGCCATTTTCGATCAGCTTCTGGAGTTGAATCTATCATTTTGTAACACTATCGTATAGGACTCGATGAAAGCAATCCAGAAATGACTTCAGAATTGAAATTGGACCACTTTGAAGCGAGTTATGGCGTTGCGGCGCTTTGTGAGCACAAAAAACGCCGCAAAACGCTTTCTTTGCAGAAAATATGCTCGGTACTGTACCTCCCTTGGACACGGTCCACCAGTAGATAAGTTACATGTGCGATGAAATAACACATCAAAGTTACACGTCAGTACTTTATGAGGCGTGTAAGTTATCTCGCACCGTGCAACATACTTACTTTGTTGATGATCACATGTAACTTGAGGCTGTGAAGATCAGTCGCAGGTGACCTATGTAAAATCCTTGATTAGCATGTAACTGTATCGGAAATTCCTGAGTCCTCGAGAATCTCCCCACTAATGCGTGAGCTGGTAGATCTCTTTCTGAAGCATCAGCTCTCAAGAGTCACAGAAGCATACCCTCATGCAAGTCATTAAAGGCGTCAAACGTTGCTAAAATGTAACGCTTTGCGTCAGCAATCAAGTGGATCATAGGGTGAACAGTGTCGTAATGAGCGCGTAGGAAAAGAAAAGCGTGAGTGATATTTTGCTAATCTCCGAAGAACATTCAGCTGGGTAATCCAAAAAAACCTACTCTATTGAGGAGGAAATGGAGGATAACCCCTTAGCACTCTCAGCTACACATGCGCAATGCATTTCCTAGCGGTGTTTTGCATTCTCAGAATGGATAGTTGTTTGTTGGCTTGGCGGTTTGTGTGTCGCATTCCTCATTTTGTGTTCAGGCCCTAAACGCTTTTTAGAGTGAAGTTCATTAGGTTGTAACATAAGTCTTGGAAGATTTTTGTTTACAAGTCTAGAACTTTCCATTCCTAGTCGAAATAGATCAACTAACTCATGATAGTGAGAGAAGTATCTGAAAGCTTCTTAGCGAAACCTTTATAAACGCGCGCTCTCACTTCACCGTCGAATTATGCGTTCTCTTTCTTCACCCCAACGTCGACTCCTTTCGTTATACGAGTGGCGCCGCGGCACCTCTGCGATGACTACAGTCGCCAATATCAACGCTGTCTTTGGCGAGGAGTCTGTCAACTACTCCACCGTTCATCGCTGGTTTACTCGCTTTGAGGAAGGAGAGACCGACTTCGAAGACAAACTGTAGAAGACTCGACCATTCTTGAAGTCATCAAAGAGGATCTAGAGGCGAGTGTGCGGTAACTGGCGACGAAGATCGGGTGCAGCCATGTGACCATCGATCGTCGTCTTTCGAATCTTGGATATCGGAAAGTACTCGCACAATGGATACCTCATGGTCTCACAGACGGTCAAAGGATGACCCGACTGTCAATATGTCAGTCTGTTCTCCTCCGCTCCAATAGGAAGGACTTTCTGGAGGATGTGGTGACTGGAGATGAGAGTTGGATACAATACGACGCGGACGCACACAGAGCCTTCTGGCTTCGTCGAGGAGATCAGCCGCCAACTCAGTGAAAACCGGACCTTCATCCCAGGACTTCATCGATGCACAGACTCTGGGTTCTGGAAAAAGGGAATCAGAGACTTGCCTATCAGATGGAGTAAGGTTGTAGATAGTTATAGTGATTATATTGCGGATTGAATGTGTGAAGCAATAAAGATAAAAAATTTAAAAAAAAATCTTTAAAGACTTGTTGTACAGCCTAATATTAAATGTTTGACACTAGACTGCATTCCAGCCCTCTTTATGTGATCATGATCACATTGTGATCTATAACACCCTAATGATAAATGTTCCATTACTTACAAGAGAAGGTCACTTGGAAAAAAGTGACTTTCAGAACGAAATTGTACTCATTAAGATCAATCCTTGTCGAAAAAATCCGAATTTAGAAATTATAGCTGTGCTCCATTTCTCTGAACGGAGTTATAAACATTTCTAGCGTTTGCTCACAGGCTGCATCGCAGCCAGCATGGTCACATGGCGCAGTGAGAGTGTGCGCTGTTCGTGAGCAAATAAGATAGCTAGTTCGAATCGCTGCCAAGTTCAGTTCTTTTGCACATTTGCAAAAAAAACTCATATTCATCATTCGATGTGTTTGTTATGGACAAATTCACAATGGGAGAGCTTTTTATGAAAAATGACGTGTCAGGATCGTTGGAGTTTGATCTTCGCAGTTAGGATACCATGGTAGGTCCTACTCAACACGCACGCTAATCCCGGGGGCGGACAATCTCATTCGAACAGACATTATAATCCTTGGTCCTGAGCGCAACCGATTCGAGCCGGCCTTTTGTTGGGTCACGCCCACGACAGCTCGTCCAGAACTTTACCGATGGAACTTTACATGAGGGTCAAGAATGATCAACAAATCGAGCGAATTCCCCCCCCCCCCAAAAAAAAAAATTGAAAATTCGAATGCCAGTCCTACAATATTTATGTGTAAAACTAGTCCGAAAAAGATGAAAACAACGAAAATTGAAAAAAAAATTCGTTAAACAAAAATCCAGACGAACCGACGAATTTTCGAATGAACGAAATCAAATTTTCAAAGATTTTTTTTATTTAAATTTACGAAATTTCGTTCAAATACAACTAGTATACTTTATAACAGCCCTTGTTATGACGTCTTCTCGTGTAACAAGCATGACTCAAGTGTGGCTCAACCAGTAATCTCTGCTTCGTTTCAGGAGACGTCCCCTTTGGACACTAAAGACGCCGTAATTCGTTCAGTCGTCGTTCAGAGAACACACCGCAATTGGCCTACAATTTACATTCGAGTGGATTTGACATCTTCCTTTCCATCTTTTACTTGCCTTCTTCTGGTCCTTAGTGTAATTATTTCAGAAGATTGGTCATTAATTTGTTCTAAGAAATCTATCAGTGGATTCTTACGTAATATGCATTTCTATAGATACCTTTTTATACGCCCACCCAGACGCACGAGACGTCTCCACGTAGTAGTGATGTTCCGACGGCTGGCACTTGGCGCTAATTCAGATGCTGAAGGCCTCAATTTGAACGCTTCCCCGTCAATCACCATCTGCTCCTCCCAAAACAAATTTCAGTTGCAACCTTGTGATTAGCCTGAGCTACTAGCGTACTACGTCATTATGCGTAAAATTAGCATCCCATGAAATCTGCATGTAAGTAGACATTGAGAATCTTAAACTCATCAGTGAGGTGATTTAGATGGAAAAGCGTCTTTCAACGTATAATTATTGAAGGCAGTGTTTACTTACGATAAAAACCGTATTCTAGTTTCTGATAGTTTCGAGTAGGAAAGTCCAAGAAGAATAGGGTAATAGAGAAAAGTTTCCACAAAACTCTCAAATACCGGCGTAAACAAATGTAAAAAAAAGTCTCTAAAATATGTGCGCTTCAAGCTTCTTGGGTGGAATGACTTTGTTTTCTGCTTCATGTACCGAAAACTTCTAAAAAAGAAGATGGTTTAGTTCACATGCGCGGATATTAGATTTTTCCGGGATCAAGAGTGCTCAAAAAATCGGTAACTGTTCCTATGGGGGAATGAACGCAGCACAGCTGCCATATGATGTAGGCGGAGTGATCCGATGTATCGGCTGCTTAAAGACAGTTTTAATGATAAAAAGGTGCCCATTTTTAGCAAAGTGTAAGCTTGGGTGCCTCTAAAAAGAGTAAGAATTGAAAATACGACAAAAACGGCCAGGAAGTGAGTGAAGAACTTGTGGATCAGCCAACCCATTCGATTTCCCCGCTTACGTTACGTAATAGTTCTCCACTGCTCGTTTCACCTAAGAAACACTTGTCGAATTCTAAACACTCTTTATCTCGAAAGGCTGTAACATCCAGACATGTGCATTGAATCACCTTATTTTCAAAGAGTTTTCGGCTTAAGAAACAGAAAATAAAGTCACTTGCTAAGCTTTTCTGGGCCAAATTCCGGTCCGCAATTGCGTCTCGACACGCTTTGCCGCCTTGTGCTTCCGATTTGGAAGAATTCTTAACACCGCAACCGGCGATCTGTTGATTCTAGGTTGGTCACAGAAACTGGAAACTAAACAAAATCGGAGGAAACTGTATAAAAAAGCCATATCGGGTCGGCTTTGGCGGTGGAAGCTCGACTACTCGAGCGCGTGCCGCAGCAAAGCGTGTCGAGACGCAATTGCGGAACGGAATTTCGCCCAGAGAAGCACAGTACCTGAGAGTTTTGAAGCGCGAAGCCATTTGCAAAGTTAGGTCTGACGCTTTGTCCGCAGTCCAATGAAACACACCAAACAGGCGTATCTAATACCAGGTTGTCCAATAAATCTTCTCCGAAAATTTAACCATTTTTAATTTTTTTCAACTTTATTGAAAAAACAAGTCTAATCAACAATATAATCATCACAGTTATCCACAACAGTGGCCCATGGATTGGGCAGGTCGCCGATGCCCTTCGCCCAGAACTCCCGGGGCTGAGACTCGAAGAAGTCCGCGATGTCGGATTTGAGGTTGTCGTAGTTGGTGAATTTTCTTCCGGCCAAATGGTGCTTCAGCGGGCGGAACAAGTGGTAGTCGGAGGGGGCGAGGTCCGGGGAACACGGCGGATGGGCAACCGTCTCCCAGCCGAGCGTCGCCAACTTCTGCTGAGTCTCCTTCGCCACGTGGGGGCGCGCGTTGTCGTGCAGCAGGTGGACCGAGGCCCGTCGGGGACGCTTTTCTCGGATGGCGGCGGCTAGTTTCTCGAGCTGATTGGTGTAGATGGAGGCGGTGACCGTCCTGCCTTGCGGGAGCAGCTCGAAGTACAGCATGCCCTTGGTGTCTCACCAGCAGCAGAGCATGATCTTCAGCGGGTGCAGGTCGGATTTTGGCGTCGTCGGCGGCTCTTCTCCGCGCGGGATCCAGACGGCACGGCGGGCGACGTTGTCGTAAAGGACCCAGCTCTCATCCCCAGTGACCAGGTCCTCGAGAAACTCCTTGCGATGCGGACGAAGGAGGAGGGACTGGCAGGCGGCCACGCAGCTCTGCCTGTTGGCGTCCGTCAGACGGTGGGGGATCCAACGGGCCAGAACTTTGTGGTAGCCGAGTAAGTTGAGTCGATTGTGGATGGTGGACTTGCTGCAGCCAAGCGTCGTCGCCAGTTCACGGGTGGTGGCTTCCGGCTTCTCCTTGATACAGCAAAGGACTTCGGCATCATCCACCGTAGAAGGCGTCCCGCTGTGCTCCCTGTCCTCGAGGCTCGTGTCGCCGCTCTCGAAAAGGTTGAATCAGCGGCTCACTGTGCGTTGGGACCTTGCATCCTCCTTGCACGCCCTGCACATGTTGGCGACCGCTGTGCCCGTGTCGTTGCCCAGCAGCCACTCGTAGTACACGAACGTACGAATTCGACCTTGGTCCATTTTAGCTTGTACTGGTAGCTAGACGCGGCGACTGCGCCTTATAAACCCCTAGCGTAGAACTTTGGAGAACCTTCTAGAAGGTTCTTACACTTGCCCGATATAATAACACTTCTAAGGAAAATTATAGGATTTTGAAAACTTTCGGACAAGAATTATTGGACAATCTGGTATTTCGGAGATTTCTTTGAAAAGTTTTAACCGTTTTTTAAGAGTTTTGTGAGGACTTTTCCCTATAAATTCATCTCTACTTCGTGAACTTCCCTTTTCTAAAACATCGAACGCTAGCACACGATTTTTCTGTAGGCATCTCAAGCGCAGGAGACCGTATATTCATTTCTCATGTTTTTTGCACATGTTGGCATCTTTAGTGAACGAAAATGTCGAAAGATCCCTGGAAAAACCTTCATTTGTAAAGAAAAACAGTTTGAACACAGTGTTAGAATGGATTTTAAGTTCACGCAGAAATTGTATATGAAGTTTTCCTACATTTGGAGGTCTGGTCACTGCCATTTAGGAAGTTTTCTGGCATGTGGAGTTTGTACCGTAATGGTTTTCCATGTTGTTTGACGGTCTCATCAACGTTCTGTGAAGAAGTGTTAGATGATCGACGCTACAACAGCTTTGAGGTGGCCATAATTTATAAGGGGTGCGTTTCAGAGTCTCAACTTCTGCTGGAGATGTCAGCTAGGCCGAATTGTTTGATTTTACACAAAAAATTGAGAGCGACGTTAAGCGCGAATGATGCGTTTGAAATGTGTCGTCTGCTATGAAATTCTTGAAGCGCGCGAACCCAAGAAACAAAGAATGATGGAGACAGAAAATAAGAAGCTCCAGAGACAATTCCCTGATGCATCACAGTAATCCAAGTAGTCTTGCAGAAAAAAAAACACCACGCTCTAAAGCTTCTCACTTGAGTTTTCTGAGATTCTCTCCAGACGTTTAATGCCATTTACCGCTTAAAGCCATGTTCGAAAAAGTCGCTTCAACTAGTCGCGCCACGGTCAACAGTTACAGAATTTATTGCAGCAAAAGGTTTTGCTTCTAAATTGCGACTGGCTGTAACAGTTGGCAGCTTTTTCCGCAGTCGTTGAGCGACTGACGCGTTGTTTATACTACCGCCGCTGAGCGGCGCGGCGAGGTGCAGTCCTATGATAACGATTGTGCCGCGCCGCGTGATCAATGTTAGGGGTCTATTATACTCCTGCCGCCGAGCAGCGACTCACGGTGCATTTCTGTAATATTGATCACGCGGCGCGACACGATCGATATTGTAGGATTGCATTTCGCCGCGCCGCTCGGCGGCAGAAGTGTAAACGACGCCTTAGGCGTGGTTTATACTCCTGCCGCCGAGCGGCGCAGCGGGGTGCAATCCTACAATATCGATCGTGCCTCGCCGCTTGATCAATATTACAGAAATGCACTGTGCCACACCGCTCAACGGCGGGAGTATAAACGACTTCTTACAGAAATGCACTGTGCCGCGCCGCTCGGCGGCGGGAGTATAAACGACCCCTGAAGCAGTTCGTAGGTGGTTGAAGCTACCAGACTGCTTTTCCTCGGGCGCTACCGTGAAAGGGCGCGTGTGGGGTAGTGGCAAGAGACGCCAGTGTTATCCAAACGGTCGAGTGATCGATTCTTGCCTAATGGAAACGGAACCTTCCATTTCTCCATGGGAGCCAAATTGGTACCAGTGGCCGTATTCATGAAACCGCGGGCGCAGGAAGAGGGCGTATCCTCTCTGTACCCGACGTATCGCCGCCAGCTTTGTGCCTCCCCTGTCGAGATTTCAATAGTAGCGGCCACCTCTTCGCCACCTGTCAGAGGAGAGACATGCATGAGTAGCCACCTGCAGAGACGGAGAGGAGGCCACCGGGTAGGAGGCTGCTGGGTCTCGGCTCCGCTATCAGTGGATTCCGGCGGGCATTGCATGCCCGGCCTCGATTGTGCGGGTGGACAGGCAGAGCGCGCGCTGCCTGCCAGTAGCATATTGATCACGTTCTGAAACGCAAGATCGACGTAGCAGGCAGCCGCGATTCTCTCCGTTCACACCTACCCGCCAGGTAGCCTGGAAGCTTCCTGCCTACGTGCCGGGTACTCAGGAAGGTGCAACATCGGAAACTTATCCAACAGCGGGTGGACTTTGTACCTTCCCGGAAGGCTCCCAAAGTTTCATGAATGCGGCCACAGACTTCTCAGGAAGTCGTGCCCCGACTTACTGCGTGGGCCAGCCACTTTGAACAATTCAATCTGACATGTAATCTAGCACTGATCACGGTGGCACCAGCATAGGAAGGACGACCATCGCAGGAACAGTGTGCGGCATACTGCGGCAAGCGACAATGACGGGATTTTCAGTTTCGATTTTCATCCCGTTTGTTGTGTTAGGGTATATGCTCTCTGAATCTTTGGCGCTACACTTGGGAATCTTCATTGGTTTTATTGCTTTCTTCATTTCGTATTGGGATTCTTTGTTGTTTTGCTTTGCCTTTTCATTTGCACCGGGTTTCTTCATCATTGAGTACACCATTTCTTAGAACAATTCCGAATTTCTGTGGCTAGGCGACCTTTGTATTAAATAGATTATTTTTGGTACACCAGCCAATTCGTATTGGGGGACTATCCTAGACGGGGGGGGGGAGCACTCAAGTAAAAGTCAGAAATGAAATGAACCACCGATCTATAACGCTATCAATCGAAGTATTTCTATAGAATTTCATCAACAACAATGATTGCTAGCAGCATCAAGCATCTTTTATCCGGTTCCCCATTCATTTCTATGAGGTGGTTCACTTCATTTCTGACTTTTACTTGAATTCTCCCCTCCCCCTTTTTGGGAAAGTCCCCGTATTGGTTTTACCCAGTTTCAGTATTTTCGTTGAGAAAGGAGCCTTCGAATGTGATAAATGCACCTCCAAAGACTTCATTTTCTTCGGAAATTTGACATGGAAATGACAGCGAACAAATGCGAGGAGAATAAAAAACAGAGATCGGTCCGCATTTTTGGGCGCGCACGCTATAATACGCGAGCCTGCGGACGCTGCGACAGCGGCCGATCCTCAAAGGCTGGGATCATACTTTTCGCGACCAACGACGGCAAAAGTGTATATCAGGCATATCGATTCTCGGTCGATATTGATGGTGAACATTGCGTCGCGGCGCTTGTCGCTGGAAGTATGCCTCTGGTCTAGAAGTTGCCGCTGTGTTCAGCTACTGCGACCGAGTGTCGTAGATGTACAGTCGGTACGTCTCGTGCTGATACTCCGCGTTCCTTATTGTGCGTTGGCGCAAACTCGGTGCGCATACGTCATTACATATGGTCTCCGTTTTCGATTTAGTCTGGCGGATGAACAAGGCTGCCGGCCGTGCGGGGTTGGCTGCCTCAATGGATAATGTTGTTTTGATTCATGCGAGGTGATCTACCGTTGCAGCCCCGTCCATTCATCAGACTAAAATTATTGCGCGAACTCTACGTGCACCGAGTTGGCGCCAACGCCCAACAAGGACCGCAAAGTATCAGTGCGATTCGTGCCGACTGTATACGATTACCCTAGCGTGGTGGAGGAAGTTGCAGAACCGAATCCCTTTGGCGCTTCCGCAGCAGGTAGGACGTTGTCTTGAGAAGACTCCCCCTCTAAATCTAGGGTGAACCCATTTCAAGCGGAATACACTTCAGCAGTGCGACTCGCTTAGCAATCTGTGGTCTTGCTAAGCTTGCATATCCCTTTTTGTCACTTCTCTATTCCAAATAATTTCCTTGCTGTCATCTCCAGAAGGCACGTGATTCGTTTATAATAGAGATTCCTTATTTGCGGGGGCTGTCTCATTAGGAATATGTAAGTTATCTAGGCCGCGTCAGGCTGCGTGAATAACTCATAAATTTATTGCCAACTTGGATATTTTGGAATCTTGCTCAGCACTGGGTGGAATTACTAAGGTCAGTGATCAGATACACTGACATCAGCTTTCCCCCCGAAGTGCAACGCTGTCACTTGTAGTACGATTTTTCGAGGCTTCAAATCGACGGACACATTCCATAGAGGGGATGAGGCTAATTTTTTTCGAGGAACTGAGACGATTCCCAGAAAAAATAGAGAAGGAAAAAACTTCGATCTTAACTTTACCCTGCAACGCTCCTGTCACAGGTTCTGTCACCTCGGGATCTTGAAGTAGGGCTCAACAGGCCCCGTCTGGCTTAGGACTCTAGGTATAAGCCTTCCGATACACTAAACCGAGCGAATGGCTTAGACTCGGTCATTTGCGGCGGCCGTATGGCATTCGCAACGCCCGGGTTCAGTGGGGTTTCAATCGCGAGCGACGGTCTACCGCCGCGGCTGCCTCCATTCACCCGGCTAAATTTGGCGAAAGGCCTTAACATGTGTTATACGCAAACAGCTTGAGAATGCAGCTATTTCGAGACTCTCCAAGGCTCTTCAAAACGGATCCATTTAGAAATGCCGAAGCCATTGTCTTTCTGCCGCATCTCCTCACAATGGGCTAGGCTAGCCAAGGAGTGAACACTTTTCATTCTCCCACATACTTAATAGTATGTCTAGAGACTGCTTCCATGTTTTATATTAGACGTTAGAAAGTCACAACAGAACGAGCAGAAATCAGCAAAACTTTCAAATGAAACCCTATAAGGATTCTGAAGTTCCAAGGTTGAAACGAAATGTTGAGAAGCGTAGAGGAAAGGGATTGAGGGTACCAAAGCGTCCACGAACTCAGAAAGTGAACTGACTGGAAGGCGCTCTGGAGTGGATTTGTGTGTGAGCTCCAATAATGACCTGTCGTAGCCTACCGCTAAGCAAATCTGGTCGTAGTGAAACGCTGTACAGAATATCTTGTACAGCAAATTCAGGGGCGGCTTAAATCGGTGCAGAAACTTCTCAAGGTTGTGCTGAATCCGAGCCTATAGCGGTCTGATCACGGTGACAGTGAGAATCGCATTGGTCGTAGTACGGAGTACGCTTCTAGCTGACCTTCAAATTGAAGTCTGATTGTCATGCTGATGTGAGCTATTAGGTTGATGCAAAAAGGTCCGAGCTTTTTACGACTTCTAATAAAACATTTATTTCGGAAACGAACAAGGTCTACCAAGTAAAATAATTTCCATCACATTCAAGGATCCTTCGCCACCGATTGGGCAGGTCATGAATTCCCGACGCGTAGAACTCTGGCTGTTTCTAGTCGAAGTAATCTTCTGAGACCACTTTGACTTCGTCATCGTTAGTGAACGGTTTTTCATCCAGGAAGACCTGCATCGAGCGGTACAGATGTTAGTCGGAAAATTCAAGATTTGGGTTATATGGAGGGTGAGGAAGAACTTCCCAGACCAGGTTCAGTAGTTTCTGTAGGGTTATCCGAGGTACGTGTGGCCGAGCATTGCCGTGAAGAAGGCGAACAGTGTTCATCCCAGGGCGATTAATGCGTACCCTCTCGGCTTAACGTACCAGCTGTGAGCAGTAGAATTCGGCTCCCAGTAAATTTGTCCGCGAATATCCCACCAAACGCAGAGCATCAGCTTCCGCTGGTGCTCTTCCGACTTCAGCGTGGTCCGCTCTTTTTGCCCAACGCCTGTTTACGTCCTTTTTACGCGATATGTTGACGTACAGAAACCACTTTTCGTTTCCTGTGACAATGTCGTCGAGCCAAGCAAAAGTGCGCTTTCTAGCGAGCAGTTCAGTGCATATCTGCAAAGTTTGTCGCTCACGCCACGCGGCAAAGTTTGTCGCTCACGCTGAAAGAGTATGGGGCCCAATCCTTGAGCTTGGAAACCTTTCCAATTGCAGCAAAATGACAAACGACAATTGATTGAGCGCAGCCAAGCCTGCTTCTCATCTCCTGTGTGGTTTGGCTCTGATTGCCTTCCACCTGCTCGCGCAGCTCGTCGCTGCTGAGCTTCAATGGCCTTCCGGATCGCTACTTGTCTTCGACCTCGTACTGCCCAACTCTGAACTTGGTGAACCAATGGTGGTGCACTGTAGTTTTGGAAACAACACCCTCGCCGAACGACTGCACCATGCGGCGATAGGAAACCATAGGTTTGATCCCGGATTGGTAGTCGTAAAGAAGGCAGGTGCGAATTTGGTCGCTTGACAGCATTGGAAAACTTGACATGTCGACGATTGTGGAGAAGAAATGGACAAGCTTGTCGGTTTAAAAATAAGCACTGATATGCTGTAAATATATACAAAGAATGAAACCGGAAATGCTTCTTATTTCAAAGCTAGCTCAAAAGTCTCGAAATGCTCTGAAGACTCCGGAAACTTTTGCATCAACCTAATACTTGGTTGGTAGGCTTTGCAACTAGTGACCGACTCAACGCTGAAGGTGCTCTTTCCCCTAATATTAGATTCTATAGCCAGTTCGACATTCGCGGACTCAAGCCGGGCCTTAAGGTCTACGACACACCTTGAGCTAGACTTAATCACAAAGGCAAGCTCATAACTTAGTCTCTGTCTCATAGTCAGTGCACTAGGTGAAAGGACTGCACTTTTGCTACGCTTGCATAATATCGAAATTTCAAAGGTTTACTCAGTGAGAGAAGAAGATATACTGAGCTTGAACAATTCAGTTTTTCTTGATACAGCTTCATCTACAGTCGTCATCCGCCGCTCATTCCTGTAGCTTCGAGGATACTCTGTATACAGTTAGAAAAGGGAAATATTTCCAAAAGTTCTCCAACTAGAACGACCGTAGACAACGGAAAGACAGGGAATGCTCAAAATTGTCAAGAAAGTGCATGATGTTGAGTTCTTTGGGTCTAATAAAAAAGTGCGGCACAGTGCTGAAGAGCGTTTTTCATGAAAAATGGGGCGATCACACACAACGACTGACACCTAAGGTCTTTGTGAACAACATTGCACGGTCGGCGTGCGTGTCGAGCGACCGTCGAAAGGAAATTTTCATACGAACTTTTCCACGGCTGTAGACAGCTGACTGGAATATGTATCATTCACTATTCGCCTAACACTCCTGCTAATCAATTCACAGGTAAAAAAATGTCTTCGCGAAGGCCGACTGACACGCATGCCAACCGTGTGTCCACTTTACTGTCATCATCGGCGAAATACCGTTCCGCAGTTACGGACAATCGCTGTTGCAGCACGACACGATAAAAATCGTGCTAAGACAAAGGTTAATACAGTCGGGAAGACTTGGTTTAAGCATGATTATCATCGTGTGGCGTGCTGCAACAGCGGCTTTCCGCGATTGCGGACTGGAATTTCGCTCCGATAGGGATAGTATATCTCCTATTTAGCAGTTAAATTTACTCTGTTTCTTTGCATACGTGTGCGGAGCGAGGGGAGGGGCGGCGAGAAAGTGTGTATGGAAAGGAGACTTAGCGTACGCTCGCACACGCAAGCAAACAACGGAAATATACTATGGACATATTCTTGTTGGCTCTTCGAGTATATGTGCCTGGCTCCGATGGACAACCCTGGAGTGGAGATGTGCTTTTTTGCTGGTTGTCCGCTAACAAGATAGTTCTGGGTACGTTTCCACTCGAGAGCGCTTGGAAGAAATGTTTTTCTGGAGCACTATGCTCAATTACATGGACATCTTGCCAGCTAGATGCGGCTGTCGCAGTGAAAATGACTAATCTTTTTCTCCAGATAGATTTTTGAGGTGTTAGAATTGAAAATATTTACTGTGATTCATTCAAAACACCTTCACTCTCTATAAATACCTTGAAATATTCAATATACCTGAAATATGCACGTGTTTCGATGATGGAGACATGCAATCGACAGGATACCAACTCATGCTCTACATGTTATTCTCAATCTTTTCGGCCGATTTCATAGAACTCAAGTACGGAGTTGGGTGCAACACGCTCCGTCAAAGTGTGTCCCATAAAAGAAAAGTACAAACTTTAAATTTTTCACTAGCACTGGCGGGCTTTTTTGGGTACCTCTCATAGTCAGCATCACAGAGTGTTTACTGGTCTTTCCATGACAGGGTTTGAGTACAACCTTTCATAATGGACCTTTAACGTTTCTGGAATCTCCCATCTTATATCCCAAACTGAACCTTAGAGAATTGATAAGCGAATCCCTTTTCACTCCATGACAGCTTCTGCCTTTCCACGACTTTTAATTGCTAGAGATTCAATGACTACCAGACATATCGGCCGCCTAGATATCCCTCCAGGCACCCGCCTACGTGAGGCTCCACCTTCTTTCACACCCTGCCCATCTGGTGATACTACTTCTGTTCTCGTGCTGCTCACACTGCAGCACAATTTCTTCACTATTCAACCTTGACATATTATTTTCGATGTTTATTTCTTTCATTGGGGCATTTCCTTCTGATTAGCATTCATTCTTCAACTTATATTGGAACTTCTCCGCCGTCTTTAGGTAAATGCCTTTGGCTGAAAGTGGCCTTGTGGCTTCACGAGTCAGCTACTAGTTTTTACCTTCTGTCGCTAACGTAGAACCTACCAGCCTATCAGTTTTTTCTTTCTGTGGCTACGTCATCATGTGAAGAGGACCTTAAAGCTAGAGCTTTTGCTAGAGCACTAACTACTGGGAGCTCTCAAATCGAAGGGGAGCGGCGAATGATATGACAGATTTGTTTTAGCGACTCATCAAGATTTGGAACAGTCATATGAAGTATCGTCGACATGGATCCTGAAGAGACTCTGCGTTCACTACTGAAGGTTGGCCCGAACTTAGTGCCATATGCTATAACATAGGTGCACCGAGTTTGCGCCAACCTCCAAAGGGGAACGCCAAGTCTCTTCAGGATTCATACTGAACTTAGGCAGCTACTCCCACTAGGAGCATTTGAGTAGCGTAGGGGTGACCGATCATATATGCGATTGACCTTATACAGGACTCATATAGATATAGCGTCACCACAAAGTGCGCATTGGTGCACGACTTTGACTTTCATCTCCTACAATCAGTACATTGTCCAAATGTACACCTTTTTCGCCTTGGGCATTGAAGGCCGTGCTCACAATGTAAAAAGCGTATTCTAGTGTCCGATATTTCTGAGTAGGCAAATCCACGGAGTAAAGAATAATTGGAATGTCTAACAAAACTCTAAAAGATGGATGAAAAAATCGTGGAAATAAACGACATCGTGTTTAACCACGTCTTTTTGGTAAGTTTCGAGAAACTGTGGACTTTTAACAATCCAGACGTCGTAAATGGTTTTGCGCCCTTAAATTCTTAGATGAAAGACTTAAGTCCATCTTTCTTGTGCCGGAAGCACTTTAAAAATGAGGTGATTAAAACGAGATGCACATGCTTAAATGTTAGAACCTTTCTTGATGAAAAGTATTCAGAAATGCGGCAACTGTTTCTCTGATGAAACGAACGCGGGGCAGCTGGTATATGACGTGGGTGGGGTAGTCCAATGGGGCGGCCGATCTACGAGTTCTTCATCTACTTCATGGCCGTTTTTCGTCCTTCTACTGTCTTTACTCTTCTCAGAGAAACCCAAAGCATACGTTTGTGCAAGAAAAAGCCACTTATTCATTATGAACACTGCCTTTAAAGAATGGGTATTCATGGTTGCACAGCGCCTTATGTGCAGCACAGAGTGCTTAATTCAAATGATGGGGCACGAGATCACGCCCGTGTAGACTCCAAGTCACGCTCTGGTCGCCACTACAGCACTTTCACTTAGGTCACTAGTATACTTTGTCGCTGTCGTGAGGGACACTCATGACATTTAGCACAAATCGTGGCGGGACCAGCATCAGAACAACAGGAATGGCCGTCGTAGGAACAGTTGCCACGTGCTCGTCACAACGACGTGTCTTGGAGGACTGACATACTGCAAACGAGCCGATGCCTGTCGTGGCCACTGTCGCTGTCGCTGTGCAGCGCACTGCCACAGCGAGAGATTTGAAGGGCGAGAGCTCCGCGACAGACGGTCGCTGTCTCTGTGCAGAGCGACGCGACAGCGCGTCACAAAAGTATACCATTGGCCTCAGGCCGTGATCATACTCGCTGCGACCCGCGGCAGCGACAGTGTGTACCAAGCGTTTTGAATTTCGATCTATATTGATGGTAAACATCGGGTTGCACCGTCCGTCGCATGAAGTATGATCCCGGCCTTAGCCTTGCCCTTCCAATACTCTAACTCAATAATTTCACTAAGTTTTTCGCTCCGATAAGGACAGTAAACTATTTTTCGGAACGAGCTACAGTCTAGACTCAAAGTCTACGGCGCTCTCTCGTTCTTACCTGCTCTGTCTCCGCTTCTCTGATCATTTGTCTCTCTCATGATCGCCACAAGTCATGTAATGTCAGCATGGATCCTGAAGACACTTTGCATTCACTATTGAAGGTTAGCGCAAATTCGGTGCCATATGCGATAACATAGGTGCACCGAGTTCGCGCCAACGCTCAATGGGGAACGCAAAGTCTCTTCAGGATCCATGCCGATGTTAAGTCTCGTATCACAAGGGGTAAATGTCTTGGTAGTTCGAGCTGAAAGCCGTGAAGCTGATTGGCGGGAAAGTTCGAAAGCGAGAAAACGAAGGGAAAATGGCTATTGATCGAGTGACTCCGGGTCAAATTGCTGAGTTCGATTTCCTAATTGTATGACATCGACGCTACATGCATGAAAATGATCGCTCTGACACGTTCATTACTGTGAACACTTTCTGCATATTTTCGGAATATCCCTAACCTGAGTTCACATCTGCAGTTAAACCCTAAAAATCTGCATACAAATTTATGCTAGGCCAGCAGTGCACGGGCTGTAATATATTGTCCTTTCCTTTTTTGTGTTCTTGATTTCCATTCCACGGAACAGTGGTTTTTGCCGGTCAGACGTCTGGTTTCATCTTTCTGGCATTTTTTCAACCAAAAACCTTCGGAGCCACGACAGAGATTTGTGCTTCAAGGACATATACTGCTATTACAGACCCGTGGGAGCAAGGCGGCAAAGAACTCTCGATTGAAGCTGGTGGTTCTATTTGAAACCTCTTGAGTTCTCTAAGGCTTGTGTGTCGACTACACGCTCACATCTCACTCACGGCTGCATGGCTGCCCTCTCATCACTGAGGTGCTACTGACAGCGTGGTGCCACACATCCGTGAGTGAGGTTTGAATGTGCAGTCGATCTACAAGCCATTTTCAGATTGTGCACACTCGTTCATAGTATTTTTCTGAACTTCGCACAGAACTAACACGCGTCTTGTTAGGTGTAGAAATTCTTATAAAGACTCGAAATCTCAAAGCTCAGCAACCAGCTCCATGCCTCAGACGAAGATTGGAACTGGTCCTTCGCAGCTTCTTGTTTGCACTTTTATTGTGCATGCGAACTTTTGAGGCACTGAGAGAATAAGAAATAAAAACAAGGCATCAAGAATTGTGATGAATATGTATCTCCATAAAAGGATAGCTGTTCGATATTTCCCTAAAAGGACAGCTGTCCGAAGTAAAGTAGACGCAGCTCACGGGATTTGGAAAACAGCATTTTCTAACTTTTTGTCTCCAATGCTCGTTACATATCTGCGAGCACCCAGTTTGAATGTCTTCTCTAGGGTCCTATTTTGCAGTAATCTTCAACTAGTTGGCTCACACACGGAAGAAGAAATTTTTCTGCATTCGCTCGCGAGGACAAGGTTATGTGTATCCGCTGGTGCCGAATAGCTAGGGGCCAGGCGAAAACGGATAGGAGTCAAGAACTTCTATCGAATGAGACTGATGGCCTTTGTGTTTTACCGCATGTCAAAGACGCAGAGATGTGCCGTCCACCAAACTTAGTGCCGTTGAAGACGACCTTTTACTCCTCCATACAGCTCTCATGTTCCAGCACCCAAGGACTATCACTCGCGAGGACGTGGCTCCTTTGTGTATTCGGATACGGTTCTTCGAACCAGCTGGGTCGGTCTCGCAAAGCGTCAAATGTCTGTAGCATCCTACAAAAACGTGCTACAGCCCTAACGCAAATTTTGCCCCCCCGTGTTGGATCCATCATCAAAAGGTGGTGCAGAGGTGGTTATGCCACTATGTTCAAAATGAACAAATGCAAAATGCGTACACAATTAAGTTCTCACCTCCTTTGGCTTGAGCTACGCCGCCGTTTGAACACTTCGCAAATCTTCTCGTCCTCTGCGGTGGTGTTGGAATTTACTTGTACGCGACGGAGGCTGCAATGATGGTGAATCGCAGTCGTCGATGGAAGGAAGCTGAAGTCTTCGCGCTCGCAGCTACAAGTTGAGTAGTACTCCGAACGTGGTGGTTTGTGGCCCAAAATGTAGCTAGATGCGCAGGTTATCGTTTGATCTGGAATGGAGGGCATGACATTTTGGTATCGATTGATTCCACCGCGACGACTATTGGCCACCGTAGTTTGATCAAACTTCCTTTTCAATATTACATATATCTTACATGCAAAGGTGGAGAGGGATTGCATGGAGAGGAAGCTGTTATGACGTTTGCTTGGATATTTCTTGCCTAGGGTGTGCCATAACAAAGATATCTATAACGATATCGGTGCACTACAACAAAGCTTGACACGACGGAGTTGCCAACATCTCCCAACGCCATCTCAAGCGGCAACGAATGGCCGAGTTCGATTGGTTGGACATATTTTAAGAAAGCCGCCAGTTCGTCTTGTTCAACACGCTCTGAGGATGCTTCCGAGTCCTGTTCGTAAGCGGCCGCTCAAACTTAGACGAAAGTTCTGGACGGGTGTTGTGATGGAGGACTTGAAATCTTTCGGCATTAAAATGCAACCCAGGGGAGATGCTATACATAGTAGAAGTTGAATGAAATAGCGACCAATGGATGGATCGTGTTCAAATTGTAGTTGAGGACCGTGACAATTTGACACGGCTGACTACTAGGACATCACACCTCGGCGAAGATGCGCACTGACCTCGCCATGCGGATCCCAGCCGATTGAGTCAAGTAAGTCAACCGACAGCCCCAACAGGCCAACGATTCGCCTGGTTAACCTAGATTAATGTCAGCGAATCTGCTTAGCACAAGCTACCAACTTGATTTTTTACATTTTTCTTTATCTCAATGCTAGTGTTCAAGTGGAATCTATTTTCTACTTAGCAGCAAATTCAACAGAGGCAAACACATGTTGGGCGGTAATTTTAGGGTGGTGTCAACAACAACATCTTGCCACACCTTATAATCGCCGGCTAGGCAACTGATGCTGATTGTGAGCTACTTGTGGAGCAGTGGTTGTGACTTGCCTCTTCGTCTCTTCGAAAATTCTGGGAGTGACATTACCGAAAACTTGCTTGCATGAGCTGAACTAAGAATGATGGCAGACGTTCTATAATTTTTTGTAGTCAGTATATTAGCTTGCTCAAGAAGTAGTGCTCTGCATCCATGCCTAATTATTATCATCGTTCCCTAGATGACGCTGGAGGAACCTTCTTTCGAGCAGAAGAAGCTTGCGTCAGTACAAGAAGTATTTATTCACGAACGGAGTTTTAATGAGTGCAGACTCGCCGACTCCAGTATCCGCGTAAGTACTCAAGGTTCCCACAAATCCAACCATCTCATAGATTGAGTTGCTCCTGTGGTAGCATTTCTTTGAAGCAAATTGAACCAACCAGAGCCATTTCCGCATTCCGTCCATCTCCTAAGGATATTATAAGATTTCGACTGACAATGCAATATATATATATATATATATATATATATATATATATATATATATATATATATATATATATATATATATATATATATATATATATATATATATATATATATATATATATATATATATCGCTAGGCTGTTTCTAGTGTGAGCAATGGAACAGAAGGGGATCGTGGTAAGAATATGACTTCAGTGGCTGTTTTATGCCACTTCTGCCATCTTAACTTTCCTCGAGGACCAATCAAGGTCTTTTCAGTGTAGAAAAGTGTAAGAAAATACTGTTGGCTAACGAAAAAAGAACAGAAAATTTAACATGAGAACAGCATTATCTCGGACGCATCATGTTTCCGTAATTCTGACGCACCTTGTAGACAGTGAGATTTGGTTTCATTACATACTTAATTGTGTTGTTTTTGGCAACAGGCTCACACTAACATAATAGGAGCTCTGATATTGTTTTGCAAACTAAGTCTTAATACTGTTTGCATGATGTCGCAGTCTTGAAAGCCGTCTTATCCCGAGTTTTCGTGGTTCAGGGGTAATTTTTTTGTTGAGCTCCTTTTTCAGAATTGAGAAGAGGACCTTAGATTTGGTTTACCAAGTTTGATAACCTTTTGCTGCGATGGAAGATTGTGATGCATTCCATGTGATGATTTCCGCGTTTTATCGTAGGGCTGCCATTTCTGTGACAAGGTATCGAGTAGATCTTGCGGCAAAGTGTGATAGGGCTTTCGCATAGGTGGAACATCGCTATGGCAGGGGATAAAGGACAATCACAAAGTTACGTATCCACCCTTATCCCTCATACAGCCTATTATGCCAAATATCAACCGAACTTCATAGAAGTCAGCTTCTGTCCACCTGCCCGTCTGGACACTTTTAGCCGTATTATTCGGCGCTTCTCAAACGTGGGACCAATTTTAGTTGACGTGACGCCAAGACAAACACGCTTTGAGTAAGTGTAAGCCAATTTATCAGCCTTCTCGCTGATTATTTACGCATGACGTTCGACTCAGAGCTAATATCTATGTAAGCGAGCACTTGCCAAAACCGTTCTTGTGGCCAGGTCCTTCAGCTGTGGTTTCAGGGTATAGATATGTCTCATGCTAGATAATGTTGAGTATTCAGCGTAATAAGTAATTATCTTTTATTGAATCTTTAATTCGTTCAGACACCCTACACACACCGTAAGAGCGGGGAATCTCACATTCTTTTCGTTTGACGAAAGATTACGGTAGGCTACGGTAGTTTTCTTGTAATGCGTTGATATTTTAGATTTAGCAGAAACCTAGCCGCGAGGGGCTCTCTCAGGTGCTGATGAAAAATCCAATATCCTTCTTTTGTGTTTTGGCGATATTACGATTGTTCACGGTGGGTTTAATGTTGCTTGGCTACAGCAGCATGCCTTCAGCTTTGGACATTGGGAAACGGGCAACGGGCTCGTGATCAGCACCCCATGGAACCATTTCGCTATAGACGAAGTTTCAGTGAAATCGAAGTCTCTGACACGTAACTACCGTATACCTACCGTATCCTTTCGCAAAATTGAAGGTGGCCCTATTACCTGTGTTCAACAACCCAAGGACCCCCCTTCGGCGAGGTTTAGCCTTAATGTTCGTTTTCGATTCCTAAAAAAAATAAAAGTAGATAAGCGTCAAGAGTGCTCCAGTAGTAAGATTTGAATGTACATGTGTGGATGTCAGGACTTCTCGAAATAAAAGACATTCGGCTCTTAATTGCGCCTTTGGATGAACAGCTCTTCGATTTTGTGGGTGAGCTGACCCGGTGGAACAGTGGATTCACGCGACTTTCATGCAATTCCTGACCAATTTCATCGCTCTTTCTACACTACATTTCTGAAAAGAACCCTTATCTCTTGTTTCTGCAGAAAAAAAAACAGTTTTTTTTGTCGTTAGCGCTTTCTCTCGTTCTTAGCGCCCTCTATCAATAACTCGCTCAAAGTTTTTTTTTTTCGAAATCTGAAAACATGTTCAGTTTTTTTGGAGGTAAGAGCTATTCAACAGTGCAATGATTTCGAGGCTTTGTGTTTGAACACAAATGTTTCAGATTCCATTTTCAGATCGTAATACAGTACACATGGCGCTGTGCGGCTGCATGCTGTATTTGCATACTGTATGGCACGCCAAAAACGTTCTCGCGAACTTCTCTCAAAGAGCGTTAACCAGTAACTAAAACCGTTTGAAGAGCTCATACAGTGATGGTCCCACTTTATTTTTCAGAATTGAAAACATTTAATTCAAAGGGAGTTACTAAAAAGGGGCGCTAAAGACGAAAGTGACGCCGCATGAATTTTGACAGAACCGTGGAGCGGTATTGTACTGCTGTCCCACCATAGCAGCGCAGCTGGGCCATTCGTACTCTCTTCCAGAAAGGTCTGCACTGCCAGCGTCGAGATGACGTAGCATGCCTTTCTTAAGTAAAGGTCTTTGAGAAGCACGAATGGACCCCTTCTGCCCCCCGTAGGCCAAACGAGCTTAAGGTTGAGCCGCCCTCACATTTCTGGTTGTATGTTTAACGGCACTGACACTGAGAAGTTGAGTGTTAGTAAGTCAGCGCCTAACCTCATTGAGGGCGTCTCTGCGAAAGTCTTTACAATGCCTACGCGCATATTTGAAAGAGTTCATCAGGTCCAGTAGCGGTACTTATTGCATAGCAGTGTGTGCGTGCGCTGCTTCCGTGCGCATTTCCTACTTGAATGAAGTAAATTCCGATTATGGTATGTTTACTTGTGGCACATCCTCTTCTTTCAGTGTTTTCGGCCTCTCCTACCTAACTGGAAATATACTGGTGTGGCAACTCACGTATTTCATCAAGATATGGATATATCACCTTAACCTTGAGTCGCGTTCTGTTTAGTGTAATGCCCTACCTACCCAGCATTCTAATTTTCAATTCACAAAATGTGTTATGTATTAGATGCTAGTAGAGCCAAATTCAAGACGTTAGTAGATTCTTTCGGTTGACTTTTTGGCTATATCACCTTCATTGGAGCCTGCTAATATCAAGAGCAAATGCGATATATCCTCCTAAACAATCTTTCAAATCACAAGAAGAAAGCTAAAAAAGTTCACAAGATCTGTACTGAACAAAGCGAAATCACGATCGCAGAATGCTCGCCTTACTCGCGCCGAGCCAAGTTAGAAGTGGGCACCTTAGGTGGCAGATTCAGTGGGGTCGGATGGCGCGCGTTCTCGAGATGAAGACGTCGAGGTCAAAGTCCACAGAGGTCAAGAAATGTAGCGAGCTCATCTAGCATGGCTAAACCTTTCTCTTTCCTGTTTATTTCAAGGTTTTCGGCGGTCATCCAAAACTAGTCTTACATGTCGCAGTTTATGGCTCCAGCGCCAGAACCTTCACGTTAACATTGAGCTCCATATTTCATGACGCATGCTCCGGCGCGAACCCAACGTTGTGACAGGGTTAGATTTTCTTAGCCTGGCAAGAAGTTATATAAAGCATTGCATAGAAAACATCTAGTTTCTTCATCATATTCCTTTTGACAAACCACACACGATTGAGCAATGCTATCCCACTCAATACCTCTAGGGGTCTAGGCTATGGGTGAATCGTAACCTCTCTTTCTACTCGCCAACGTTTTGTGAAGCAGCTCACTAGCCCACTCGCCCCTTGCATCTGAGGCAGTAATACTTAGCTTTCTCAGGAGCTATTCGTATTTAACAAGTATTTGAGCCCACTATTTGATGCTTACTTCTCTTAAGTACACCAATACCACCTTCCTGTGCTCGAAAGGGTTTGCTGCTCCTTTAATAAACCATGTTGCAGCCATTCTCTCTGTGAAAAACCGATCCCGAGGAGTATGAATATTCTGCACTTTCCATGAAGAAGTCGTCAATCAGTTATAAGGATCTCCGTCTCTATTCTCAAAAAGCAGACAAGAAATATTGGTACGGAAACCACGTAAGTGGTCAGCTCCGGAAGTTAAATATATGCTCTGCTGGATGTTGCTCTGTCCCTGTTTTCGTAGCAGAAAATGAGCTGCGCGACCGTCGGGACATCGAAAAACTGTTTCTGATAGGGAAACCCCGATGCCTTGATTGACATCAACATAAGGCCTGTGGCTTCCCTAATAATGTCTGAAGGTCTGTCGATGTGGGTTTCCCTGTGATCACAAAAAGGCCAAAACAGTAGTTCACGAGCATCATTCATTATTCTGCAACAAGAATCACTCTACCTCTTTTACTTTTATACGAAGAATAGGTTAATTAAGACAGTTGGGAGCTTCTTAAGTAATGCACAGTCACAAAGATGGGTCAGCCGAAGGTTGAGAAGTTCATCGTAGGATTTGGGCACTATGGCCGGGATCGTACTACCGTCGCGGCGTTGCGTGGGAAAGAGCAGTATCAATCAATCGCGGCGATTTTGCGCTTTGGAGGGAATCGATTGTTTTCATATGCACAAAGGTAGTTCGTCGAGTTGAATAGAAAGAGATATTGATCGGAGAATGGTTGACACCTCTCTTTCTACCCTTATTACCGGAATTTTCAGCAAATATGCATATCGCCGCAATTTTATCTCAACGTTGCTCAATGGAAAGCGTCGCGGTGATATGCATTTTTGCTCGATATTTTTGAGCTGTGTTTAAAAATGAAGCATTCAACCGATCTCCGATAAAGATATCTTCCCAATAAACGGGTTGTTGTTTGGCTCGCCAAAGCAATCTATTCCCTCAAAAGCTCAGTATCGCCGCGATTGATCGATATTGGTCTTTCTCACACATCGCCGCGACGGTAATATGATCCGGGCCTATAGTCAGTCAGCCTGTCTCGAGAGCGCGATGCTTTGCTCCCACGATGGCCCGGGCGCTTCGATCCCACATCGAAAGCCAGACCTACAGTACATCAACGCCGCCCATGCCGTCTTGGTTCGAGCGGGCTAAAATCGTTATTCGGCTCTCTGCCACGGCCCGGTGCGACCGCTCCGTGTTTTGTTCTTTCATCGCCTTTTCAGTTATTAGTAGAGTGCTACGATGTGGGGCCTCAGAATCATTGGAACACTGCCATCCTTCTCTCTAATACAGCTCCTCGCGAAGAGCAATATGGATGAACAGCTCATCGGGCGAATCCCCCATTCATCAAGTATTGTTAATTCAGTGGCATTCTCCGGTCATTTCTGGTCCTTCTATATGAACCGCTTTTCATCGTACTGGGCCAATTCTATCTTTCTCATAATGATCACGGTTGAGTAGAAAATAATCTAAATTAGCCGTGATCTGTCGTGTAAGAAAGAGGACTGTTTTTCGCTATAGTATTACAGTCGGGATACATATTGATTCGTACAGAAGTTCCAAGTTGCAGACATTGGGTGGTTTGACTTAGAACACAACGCCTACGCATTTTTAAGCGTCACAAACAACCCACAATAATCATGAGTAAGAAGTTGGCCGCGCCCCTCTATCCCTCCGCCTCCTCTGTTGGCGTTCTTTTCCGGAACAGGGGTGCTAGACCATTCCCACCACCGGCGACGTTTGTGAGTGGTAGAATAGGTGCAATAGGTTAACAACATACATCGACGACGGTGGGAGTGGCTCAGCACCATTGTTTGGAGGAGGACGCAAATACAGGGGGCGGAGAAACAGAGGGGCGGGATCGAAAAATACTCGTATAGCTTCAATGGGGGTCGTTTTTGACGCTTCAAATGCATAGGTGTTGTGTTGGGAGCCATACTGTTCTATTTCCGTGGTCACCTCAACCACCTTCACGAGCGTGTATGCTGCCTTTAACGTGATTTACTTGCACTTCCTGCGGGGGGGGGGGGGGACTGGTGGGACTGCCGTTAGTGTCTCAAGTAGGAAGCCGCGCTGAGCAATTGGGCGCGAAATCGTTCAATCACTACCCATTTTCCTTCAATTTCACGCTCGCATTTTTTACCGCCAAGCAGCGACGCGGCTTTCCCATCTGAAGGTTGACAATACGGAGGATCTAGGGAGGGGGGGGGAGACTACGAAAGACCCAGGAGGGCCTATTAAAGAACAATTTACAGCCCATCTTTCAAGCGTTTTACTTGTATACCACAGGGTAGGACTTCGGACTATCGTCCAACTAGTAAGTGGGCCATAGGGACGCTCATATGGTAGTCGTTTTCATTGGCGATAGCTCATTGGAGAAGTATACTACAGTTTCTGGTGCAAATCATTGTTTTGCAAGTGCACGACGCTGTGGCGCGCTAAGTTGGGTTTTAACCTAATAAAAGGTCGTTCTGAGATTGGATTCTCATCGACTTTTTCACGATGATGAACCACCCAGAGTCACTAGCGACATTATACATTGAACACTGACCTTCTCCGGGGTCAGGCGGTGTTGCGCCAAGACGTCGGGCAGTGAGGGGGTTCGTTAGCTCAAAAATGAGAATTTGGTGGAGAATAAATGAATTTTTCGGAAACTTCGGTCATCATGGCAAGGGGATCGTAGTCGCTCTGAAATGTGGTTCAACGACAGGCTGGACCCTGCTTGTGGCATACAAGTAATACTCTAGGGGCACGTCTCATCAACGCAGCTGATTAGCTGTGCGGTATGTCATCTCTGCCACACTCAGGTACTTTGAATCCAACGAAAACACTTCGAATTCATGCACAGGCGAGTTTGAAGTCTAAACTCGTGGCGCTATTATCACCTTAGGCGTCATTCATAGTCCTCACCGCAAGCGTGGCACGCGCGTGACGCGCGGGACGGGCGGTGGACTATAAAACTTCTTTCCGCGCGGAGTTTTACCGTTCCAATCAATACTTGCTTCTCGATTTGAGTCCATTCCAACACTAATAATTCTGGGACTACCCTGCGCTACCGCATACGCGAATGCAAGCAAGGAATCTCTGTGCATGTCACAGTGAAGAACCAATTTTCACCCGCACCGCAATGGCGGTGCCGCCGGAGATTTCATAGTGGCTTCCCGATAGTCCCGAGCGTCATGCGCGTGGCGCGCTTGCGGTGAGGCCTATGAATGACGCCTTAGTGGTGAAAATACATCGCGAGTGGGTGAGATTGCAGGGCGTTTGTCGTCTATTACGCAATTGTAGCACGCTCGAGGCAGCATCGAATTTTTCCCCTATCACTGAGCATAGAGGTGGAGGAGCCACCAACTGGGACCCCTAGAGTTTGGATGGGGCCTCTACAGGCTGAGCAGGATCTATGAACGTTAAACTTGAGGGACTGAACCGACGCTGATGTCAACGTCTGAATCCTGCTCCAATAAGGCGTAGTATACTACCTTTGTCCAACTGGATGTGCGTCCTTTTACAGACGAAGAAAGATGCTGCGAAAAATTTGGAACAGTACAATGACAGAGCTTGAATGAGTAGAAGTTGGTGTATCACTTGTTGGTAAGGTAATTTCTTTTCTCATTTGATGCCACATGGTTGTCAGAGGTCTGTCCTCATATGGAGGATTGCGAGGCATTCGATCACCCATATCTTCATAATAATGCGCTGGTGACCTAACATACTCCACCTATGTTCTCAGACGAGAACAACCAATGACTCAAACCTAAAAAAGCGGTGAGTGGTTTTTAATGCGTACAATGCCTTCAAGTTCTTTGTTTTTAAATTATCATGATACCAATTTTTTTTTGAGAATCGGCATTTGCTTATGTCACTTAGCTTCACTACTTTGCGTTAAACATTTTATAGTTTACTGACTTCTACGTCAACGCATGGTCTGTAATGTGGTTCACACGATTGATGACGATTTATGTAGCTCTTACATGGCCAATTTCTCATGTTTATGACCTGCCTCGAATAGCTTTCAGCTGATTGAAAGTGAATACCCTTCCTACGTGCACGACCTTACTGTTTGGGAAACCCTTAATCAAAATCGTTTTTTTAAAGGAAATTTCTATTGTATTCTGACACTGATCTCTGATGGGGTTTCGTTATTTTTCTTTCAATGTAGGCACATATGCTTGTATCAATTTGACAATTTGTACACACCTCCATTCCAAGATTGGAAAAAAGATGGAGTTGACATTGTTTTTGTGAACCCTCCAATCTCAAGCCATCGCATTAAGCACTACCGTAGACCGCGAGGAGGGATTAATTTCTCAAAGTATTGTTGTGCTGGTGTACTCCACTGAGAGGTTGTCATTTCGGGGACATCTTCATTCTGAAACTCCAATTTGCTGGCGTGCTATAAGGCTCTTGAGGGTATTATAGAGACGAGCAAACAATCTAGGGTAGATTAAATCTGGGAGAGAAGCCCGACCAGGCTGGCAGTGGTGGAAGGAGTGGGTGGGATTCCCTTTTCATTTAATCCGTTCCGATTCAGCTCGTCGCACTAGTCGGCCGGAGCAGTTTCATAGTGTTGCCCCACGATGGAGTGCTACTATTTATTTTAGACAAACTTGTTGCCTCCAGACGCCTTCAACAGATTCTTTTGACGAATTCCAGGCTAATGAGCTCTATAGGATCTCGTGGGCTAACCAAAGTGTATGTGTATGTGAGCATGATCTTGCCACATGTACCGAATAACGAAAATTTTCGCATGGCCATTATTCTTGATTTGGGAAGCCTATTAATGTTGAACTCCGCCTAAAATTCAGGCAAACAAATTATTTATTTATTTATTTATAAGACAAGCAAGAACCTATGTGCAGGGAAAAAGGTAGAAACATATCATCAATATCAGGTAATGTCATGATTAGAGTGGTTCTCCAACCGCTTAAGCTGGGTCACCTGTCAAACTTCCACGCCTTAGTTTTTGCGTAAGAATTTTTTGAACTTGCTGAAGTTGCATGGGATAGTTTTAGTTGCGCTCAGGCTTTCAAACGCAGGAATCGTTCTTTTGGAGAAGAAGTACTGCCTGCAATTCAGATTAGTGGCTTCAGCTATATTATTAGGTTGATGCAAAAGTTTCCGGACTTCTTTGAATTAAAAACATTTGTTAAAAAATCAAATGGCTGAACATTGGCTATTCCATCACATTCCAGTCTGCTGCTCATCTCCCGTGTGATTTGACTCGGATCACCATCCACCTGCTTGCGCAGCTCTTCGTTGTTGAGCTTCAGTGGCCTTTCTGATCGCTCTTTGTCTTCGACCTCGTACTGCCCAACTCTGAACTTGCAAAACCAATCGTGTACTGTAGTTTCGGAATCAACACCATCGCCGAACGATACGGCGATAGGAATCCGTGGGTTTCATCCCAGATTGGTAGTCGTAAATAAGGCAGGTGGGAATTTGGTTGCGTGAAAGCATTGGAAAACTATGCTCTACATATGTACAAAGAATAAAATCGGAAATTTTTCTTATTGTGAAGATAGCTCAAAAACTTTCGAAATGAAGCTCCGGAAACTTTTGCATCAACCTAACACTACTCTGGGCACAAACTCGATGCACATAGGCTATAGCATATGTGCACCGAGTTTGTGTCAATGCGCAATATGTTACACAGATAACAAATCGATCCGTGGCGGCTATAAGTCGGTCAATCCGGACGCGGAATGATTTCGAATTCTGGCGCCGAATTAGGGCGACGCGCCAATCGAGTACACCGAAGCTTAGCTACCGTGACCCAATATCAGCGTCATCAATGCACATCTATTCGGGACTATTCAAACTCAAATGTGAATTTTTCGAGGCAGAGGGAAACTCGAATAGTCTCGTGAATAACAATTCCAGAAGTATGCAATTGCTAAAGGCAATTGAATAGGAATATTCCAGCGAATGTATTTCGATACTGGATCTTATGAGCATAACTACCAGGGCTGTGTGTTATAACGTTAACGTGTTATCTCATTAACGGGTTACCGCGGTTTATTTTGGAAAATTAACGATTAACGCTTAATGAAAAAGTCCTAAAATCACGTTAATTCGAGTTCGTTAATTGCAGTGAAATTATGGCACTGATTGATCTGTTTCAAAAAACTGGGGCCGTGCACGTCGCGTCGGCTTGCGGCGCGGTCAATTTTCGGTTGCTGTGAAATATAACACCGGCCTCAATGTGTTTCATTCTATTGTCTGTCTATTTTAGTTACTTCTTACCAAAATCAAAGAATTCGAATTCGGGGTCCGAAAAGCAAATGTCAGGCCTGATCTACCTCTCTACGGTTGAGTAAGCTATCAAGTGAGGGTTGGGAGCGGGGATTGATGGCCACGCACTTTCTAACAAGCGGCACACGCTCTGTGTGGAGAGCACCTCGAGGCGCACACCACACAAGAAGCGCTTCTCAGTTTCTACCATGCGTCGCACGTTCTGCATAGAGCGCTACCGGCTTTCTAGGACCCGACGCACGTATGTTTTTAACAACGTCCTGCTGACGTCATCTGAGCGCTCGTTCCCTTTCCACGACACCCTGACGACGTCATCTGAAGCCCTGCCTTCTTTCCATGACGTGCTACTGACGTCGTGTGAAGCCCTACCTACTCTCCATAACATCATCTTAAGGCCTACCCATTTTCCACAAAGTTCTGACCGCGTCATCTGAAGCCACACCAATTTTCCACGACGTCCTGACGACCTTATCTGGAGCCCCAGCTATTTCCCACGAGGCCGTGCCTACGGCTTCTGAGGCCCTACTGCTTCCCACGACGTCCTGCTGCTGACGTTATATGAAGGTGTATCTTATTTTTCTGGGACCTCTGGTGATTGATTTTCGCTGTGGTCAAGTATTGTTTTAAGAATTTTTAACGAAGGGCAAAATTAACGTGTTAACGCATTAACGGGTTAACGCGGTTTTTCCTCGTAAATTAACGATTAACGCCTACCGAAAAAAAATATTTTATTAACGCACACCCCTGATCACTACAACTGTGAACTGAAGCTCATAAAATAACAGATCATTTCAACAACCGTGTCACACTTTGGACAGAACGCTTCGCGAGTTTAGTTTTAGTCTAGACTCGACCGTTCTATTTTCAAGCAAAAACTCAGGAGGATGATGTATCTCAACCTTTCATAGGAGACACAGCTAATCACGTAACATCTACAATGATATTTTTGTTCGAATGTCGCATAGTCTTTGTCCCTGCCGAATCCCCTTTGTTACTCTATAATACACTTTCTCAATTGGAACTCACTCCCAGGTTTGCAAACTTATAGTCACGTTCCAATCGCTTTATTCCCGGAATTGATCAAATATTTAATGCCCTCGAATGTAAGGTCCAGCAGAGGCTCAAACTAGAATGGGGGGGGGTCAGCACAGGTATGCATGAAGACGAACCTTCATCTAACGATACTGGCCACCTGCGCTGACCTCTGATAACCCTTCGGTTGATAGACAACTGAATGCTGCCTTTATTGTACTCTGTTTTGGTCGAGTGGGCCATAATGGAGCGCGTAGAGTCTACACCTGTCACGACGAGACGGCCAGGGCTGGCGGGAGAGACGCAGTAAATCGTCAGAGGCGTAGAGTGGATTCAGGGCCAGAAAGGAGAGAGCGGTGGTGACGGCGGTGGTCAATTCCAGTTGCTGGCTACTGTATTAGGGTTTGTCTGCATTATACATGAGTTGGCCGGGGACGCAGACGGAAAGTCTCTACTCTCTGCGCTCTACGATGCCCCCTCAGATGGAAACAGAGTATAGTATGTACACCAATATGTATGCCCTAGAAGATACAGAGTGTGAAACTTTTTTTTGCCACCGCTTTACTTCATCATCTGATCCCTGGTAACGTCACAGTGTCCAGATTCCTGCCAATCACATTCAAAACTGTCAATATCCTCCTGTGTATGACGTCGTTGCTTGTTTACATCTACAGCTATAAGGTTAACGTTGCAACACTGTATACTTATATCGCCTTTGATTACTGTAATTTTCGTGATTGAAGGTTTTGTCGCAGCGTCCCATTATGTTGTTTTTAGGTATTTTCAGGTTATGGCGTTTGCTCAGATAGTTGTGTTGGCCGTTGTCGTGTGCGGGACGGGCGCGAATTCGGTACGGGCTAAGCGACAATTGAGTCCAGCCGTGCGACTAGAAAGCGAACTGCATCCTCTTATGATGGGCATGTACGGATTCGGATCAGAGGTTGGAGCTTACTTCTGATCGCTAGAGGCTTTTCACGCCCTATTATTAATTCCCATCTCCTTGCTGGTGATGCGGAGCTTGCACAGTGGGTCTAATGATTCAGATACGGCAAAATTCCACTTACTGGTACTGTCCTTGACGGAAATCTGACCCACAACTGCACACAACCACTGTTGCAGGACGCAACTCGAAGATAATCGTGCTGAGATCATGTGGTCTTGGCACTACGAATTTTTAAAGGCAGTGGTCGCAATAAAAAAATATGCTTGTCTTCTTTTTCTCTCTAAACCCTTTTCTGAACTCGGTGTAGTAGGACTTAAACGAAAAAAAATGCGGAAAAAAATCAACTTAAGACCACTTTTTCGGGGTCAACTTTCCGCTCTTTTTATGACTGACGATTCCACTCTATATAATTGGCATCGATTATCTGTAGCAGGAAGAACATCATCTGGCTTGAAATTGTAATTCAGTAAACGAACAATGCCCTTCGGACTTGCCTGCACGACTACAATACCGCTCGTAGGATTTGGTCAGAAAGCGAGCGAGGTCGGGTTTTTGCGTGGTTTTCGTCTTTTTTGTATAACTCGCTTCAAATTCAACTTTGACCGAAACTGGGGCGATATTCTTGATCCGGCGTTGAGGGCTATCCAGTGGGTTAGCCTCTGTGATGACTACGTTGAGATTTATAGAAGTTTTGCGATCAACCGGTTTGTAAATACGGTACCGTGGCAGGTGGTGTGCTACCGTCTCTGTCTGCTCTTCCCGTTGCCTACCGTATATAGAGAGCTGGCTGATTGCGAAACTCCTGGAGTTCTCAACGTAATCACCACAAAGGCTAACCCATTGGATAGCCCTCAACGCTTGGATCATGAATATCACCCTAGTTTCGCTCTAAGTTGAATTTGAAGCGAGTTATACAAAAAAGACGAAAATGACGCGAATACCCGACCTCGCTCACTTTCTGACCAAATTCTACGAGCGGTATTGTATTTCTATCCTTATATAGTTAAAACATTGACTAGAGTGCTTGTTGACATTGTTCAGCAGTTCTTATTACCTGAATTTGCATTTGCTTCTCCCTGTGAATGTCAATGAATTCTGACTATACACACACGAGACTCCAATGTTTTTGGGCGGAGCTGTCCACGTGTGCACGAATCCTCAACTTGGGAACTTGGTGACTCTTATTTTAGCCCGTCTCTTGCCCCGTAGCCTTCATTGTCTCTCAACCGTTTACGAACCAAACCAATCTCTATGGTTTTCCCAAAAGTTTTTCATCGCTACCACTGCTTCTAAATTGAAGTTAGGAATGACACAGGAAAGGATGACATTGGAAAGTAGGACGAAAATTAATCAATCTAATGTTTGCTACGCTGCAAGGTGCGAATAAGCGCTTAGAAAGTGTTCGTTTTCCTGATTTCCATGCACTTGATTTCTGAATTTTTTGGCCAGGTCCTAGGCGGGATCCTGGTCAAGGGAGGGGTACGCGGCCTTACACCCATCTTGAGGCGAAGCTCTTGAACAAAATTGGAGTGTTTAGCATTGACCCTTGTGAGTGGCTCCTCTTCTCTTAGATGGCGTGAAGTGCCTACTCTCAGAATTTTATTGATGAAGAGATTCAGGAAGAGCCTACTGCGTGAACTCCGGCTAGTCACCTTTAGATCATCTCTTCTGCGATGGGTTGTTTTTATGAAGATGCAAGAGGCGCAGGGAGTTTAGAGTAGTATGTGGCATTGTCCAGAATCGCACACCGTTATTCCCAGAAACCAGAAAGTTCGCGTGACTAGTGCCAAGAACTTCATTTTAATCTTACGGTTGGCACGGATCGCAAACACACTTTGGATTTCGTGTTGTGCGTTGGCGCAAACTCTTTCGTAACACATGACTTCCGTTTTCAAATTAGTCTGACGCATGGACCAGGAGGCTGGCCGTGCGGGGTTGGCGGCCTCACTGGAGAATGGGGCTTTTGATTCGGGTGATCTACCATCGCGGCCCCATCCGATCATCAGACTAAGACCTCTTTCAGAGTTCAATCGCGACGGGATGATAGCCATGGGCGTCGATCGAGATCGCGTCGATCCGTATTCAAAACATGCCATAGTGGCGTTCAGCGATGGAAGTGTAAAACAGGCCTAACGTTATTGCGCGAACCCTACGTGCACCGAGTTTGTGCCATCGCATAACATGGAAGTCTAAGTGTTATTGCAATTCATGCTGACTTCTATTACCTTTTCCTACCTGAGTGAGACCGCGACGCTGCTGGGCGGAAAAACTCGCTTTTGAAAAACTGAGAGAGGACGGCGAATGATCGATCGATTCTGCGCCTAGTTTCTGAGTGCAGCTTCCTATTTGATCGTCGTCGACGGTAGGCTTATTAGAACGAAGTTAACCACAACCTCATTCCTTCATAACCCCCGTTTTTCTTCAATTTAATTACATTTTTTTGCTAGCAATATACTCAATACTAGCAATTCTATCTCAGCCTTCTTTATGCCCTTCAATATTTTCTGCCATCCTAGTCCCCGTTTTCTCAGTTAACCTTTTTTTGTAGTCAAACCTAAAAGGAGCTGCTGGAGCTCGTTCCGGAGTGTACTGATACGCGGCTTCACAATCGCTTATTGTTTCTCATGAAAACGATGATTTACAGACTGAGTAATCTTTTTTCGAGGTGGAATACTGCAAGTGACATTTGTTACTTCTGAATTCTATGATTCTGAATATTCTGCGAATTGTCCTAAAATTATAACACAAACTCTCTCACAATCGCATGTTTTGAATTTTAGGGAACGAAACCTTCGATCGTTCTGCGTTTGCTGTTTTCTATCATTTACAATACCGCTGCTCTCCATGGAAAGAAAACGAACGAAATTGCCGAAGCGAGAAACTAGAGCGTCTTTCTACCACAACTCGTTTCGAAATGCTCAGTTTTAAACTTTGAAAGCGCCGAAATGGTCAGCATGTTGTGATCCGATCAGTCATTTTAAATTGTTTCTCAAAGGTCGAAAGTGGGGTCGAAAGCCGCTTCAATTGCCCACTTTGACAATTCTGCCAATTTTACCTTGGATAGCAGCGGTACTGTACCTTGACGCGATTCGTAATACGCAGCCGCTAGAGGCCTTTGCATAGTCTGGTGGAAAGAGTCGCGCCACAACGATGGGGAATAAAGAGGAGGCACAAAGTTGCGTAGTCGCTCTCTATTCTTTCATGGTGGCGATGCAACTTTTGCCGTTTAGCTGTGCCTAAGCCTTAGGAGTTTTCAGCGCAAATAGGCGAACAAGCTTGGTTGGGGTAGGGGTAATGGCGTGGTCATTTTCGATGATTACACAGCGAGAGCAAAAGTTGTATCCGACAGTCCCTCACAGTCGGTTGCCCCAGACTGTAGCTGGGTTGGCCGGGAGATAAGTATCGCCTCGGTTTTTGATTGAAGAAGTGATCAATTGCGGTGGTGAAGTGTGAACAGGTGCAAAGACCCGAAGTCCAAAAGGTTGCGCCACGTTATCCCAAGCCGTTGGCACAGCAGAAGATTCTATGGCATGCATCAGCCCAGGGACTGATTCTTTCTTCTTTTCTTTAAATTTTACGCTTCACACTCGTGTTTAGTCACTGAAGTTGCAAAATCATTCCATTAGGATCACTGGTCCCATTTATGAGCGTCAAAATCTCGAGTGCTAGCGCTAGCCCATTCTTATCTTAAGAAAATGGCTGTCATCAACCCGATTTAATAGAATATTTCGCTTACACGCGCGCGTGTTTAAATCGTAAATTGCTTATTTGATCATGATATCACTAGATCATGCGTTAGATGAGTTGTTTGTGCTAAGGTTCCACATTTGTAGAAGAGGTTTTTGTTTATTTGCATTTCTAGAGTTTTCTTTACATCGAGAGTCTGCGCACCCTTTCAGAGGAGAATCTTAAAACTTATACCTTTAATTGATCTTCACTTTGTAGGGGTTAGTTTAAGACGGTAAAATAACGCGTATAATATTTGTTCATCTGCTTTCAAAGCGCTAGTCATCCATTGACGTAGTACGCAATTGTAAGTCAACATGTATAAAAAGTAACATCACATTAGTGACATTATGTCGATTACCGCTCGTTCAGCCTTCTGCCTACAAACGATCTCCACTGAGTTTGAAGCGTCACATCTCGCCTTCTTTCGACGTCGAAGAAGACGTAGGCAACATGCGTGCACTGATGGACATTGGAAAACGCGGTGTCAGCGTAGCTGATGACGTCGGCCGACAGATGCAGGTCAGCTAATTGATTTCCGGGGTAACCTTACCTAACCTTCTTCTAAGATTTGAGGTAGATCATGTTGAAGAATCACAAATCCTCGAGCTACTTGCCCATCGCTCTAACCTTGGGGCGAGATTTTTCAAGCAGAAAAGTTCACAATCCGTTGCTTTTTGAAATTCCAACGTACCAGAATATCCTGTATTTACGTATGTTTGCCACGTCAACAACGAGACTTCTCTTCCTTAATTTTTCAAGGACAGCCACTTCCTCTTGATCATTGATGCTCTTAGAATCTCCAATCAAAGAGGCGGAATGAATGTTCCTCTCTGCCCGCGAATTTGAACCTTTGATGAATAGACAGGATTTTGTTGCCTGCTGTGTTCTCTGATTTGCCATCCTTTGCCGTAAGCAAAATTTAACACAATACAATGAATGCATCTGTGATTACTATTAAAGCTGATAGGGAAGGGGAAGTTCTATTCAGACAACTCTTGGGGATTTACTGGAGTTCAAATCGGTGTTGAGTGTGAGCACGACAGTTTGAGTTCAGGTAAGGTATGTTGAAAAATGTTTGTAGACCAGGGAGTCATAATCCGTGGGTATGGTGGCTAGGTGAGGATCACGAGAAGGGTGAATCATCAATTCGTCCGTTTATAATTTATCCGGAATTTGGCATTATGCGGAAAACAATTTTATTCTGAGTTATCTAGGAATTTCATTTTTATGGGCTGGTGACACAAGACGAGGAGGACAAATATCATTCGATGAATCCCTGAAGTTTAAGTGACCAGCCAATTGATGACGCAATGCTTATCGTTATGAAAACACGCGATGATTATGTGCTCTTAGCGGCTCTTGACGCGATTTTTCTATAAATTTCAGGATATGTATTCCACCCATATTACTCCTTATAACTTTCAATGGAGTTTTTGTACGTGTTCATGTTCATGTTCATTATGGTACTTAAGGTGTACATATGTCAGGTTAAGAATATGCTCACCAGACTAAGAGGTATAAGAGTAAAGAAAAATTAAATCAGCTAAGCTCATGTTGCAAAATCGCTGGATGTTAAACAAACAAAAGCGGAAATGTTAGATGTCAGACAAACACAATATTGGAATCACCGCAAGGAATGCAGAGGTTCGGGAACCTCTAACTGATTGAAAGAATCTCGTTTGCAACTGTTAAAAGAACTAGAAAGCCTGTCGGGAATTCCGAAACGCTTACGAAGCTTGACATACTGGGAACCGGCTCGACATGCGAACGAGTTGATCCTCACAGAAAGCTTAGCCCGAGGTATTTAAACTTTCAACGTAGGATCTCAAGTTATCGATTTTTTAAGATGGAAAAATTTGGATCCTTCGAGATTAAAGGCACAGGACCCCCGAAAAAATAATTTTCAGTTCAGATTTCATACTTATCTTGGAGAGAGCTGAACGCTGATCACAGTGGTACCTCTGATATCGTCCAAAACCCCCTTTGAGCAGAGTTGTGGCTCCTCAAAGATGCCTATATTTTGAGGGTGAAAATGGGTGGACGAGTTGTCTCAGGCCTGTATTTCTCTTCATTCGCAATCGTTGCGCGAGAGCGAGCCAGGATAAGGAGGTAGCCTAGCAATGGGCTGAAAAAAGACGACATGTTGGAATTCACCAATCCATCGAGCCGCTCTCGAGTTTGGAAACCTGTTAGGGGGTCGGGCCTAGGGTGGTGAGGGAGGGGAGTCGGTCCTGTGGTGGTAGCTTATATCTCGCTTATTTGGAGGCATTGAGATCTGGTATTTGGCGCGTGTTATACAGGAGGGGTCTTCTACACAATTACATGAAAATCTTAAAATTCATATCTGAGGGTGTACTGTGCCTTTAAGAAAATCGCCGGCGATTTTGTCGGTCTCGATTGAATCTTGTTTCTTCCTTCTGCTGGAAAAAGACTCTAAGTCTAGCTGAGAATTCCGTACTCGGTTTTCAGGTGCTGTGTCGTATGTAGACCTTCCTGCTCTCAAACGTGAGCTTTCCTGCACTCTCAAAAACAACTTTTGTGAAAAAAATTTGACATTCTTCTACACATTGGTTCAGTTTGCTCAAAATATATGAGATCGTTCGCTGAAGAACCGATATGAGATGAGTGATGGGTGGAAAGAAGAAATCTAACATATGGTTTTCATTGGCTCAATCGATAAAGCTAGGCCGAATGTTACGTCGAATTCTGTGTCTATCTCGAACCTGTTATTTTTTATCGAACAAGAAATTCGATGCTCTTTGTTTATTTGTTCACTCTCTTCCCTCCAATGAAACCAAAGAGATGCAGATGCAAACCACATGATAACATAGGAGATCTTCTGGCAGTGAAGTATTTACCAACACCACATGGACAATCTTATTTCCAGCGTTTACCGTCTGTTTAGTTCATGCGGGATTCGTGCAAAGCAGATTGTATTGTAACTAAAGATGAGGTATTATTGCGCAGCTGTAAACAATGGGGATGCGGAACAGATATTCGCCACCTGGACATTAATATTTATGCACAAATATCCTCTTTCTCTATAACGAAGAAATTGGATATGCGATTGCAAAAAGGCTAATTGTTTGGGCCCGTGCGTGCGTGGGACACACTACATGGAACACTCCCAGACGTGTGAAAACCGTTAGGTTATGGATAGCAATCCCAGATCTCATTTTTGCGTTTTCAGATGTATCACCGACTTTTCGATGCTGGCAAGAAGCGTGCTGCTGCTCTCTCACCGTCACAGGACCTTCAAAATGCCTTGGAATTGAGCAGCTACTTGGAAAGAGCCGGTAGAAAGTGAATGCGGGAAAAACGTGACGGTAGATCAGTCGTGGGAAATGCAATGTGGGGTTGATGAGATGTTGCGAGGTGTCAGAGTTGCTGTCTATAACACCTATTCACAGACATAAACGCACAGATACAGCAAATTTTTGTGGTCAGTGTGTGTTTTAGTAGACAGAATACAATTGTTGGGCCTGTTGTGTAGTTTTGAATCACACTGTTGTGTACTTGTATCAACCGACTATTTGATTATGATTTAGTGATGATAATGATGATGTTGATTATGATCTCGGCTTGACGGTAAATATTCGAATTTGTTGTTGTTTGTACTGTGCCATTTTACGTATATGCTCAGTGAGCATAAGACTTTAAGAAAGTCATGTCACGCACACTGACGTTGATTCAAACTCTGCTGATCCATCTTCCTCGTCGATCTTATTTGCAGAGGTGAGCTTTTTTATTTGAACAACTTGGGTTCTCGGTCCATAATTTATTAGGTGGGCAGCGCCAGCTCGACTGTGCTTCGTGGACTCGATACTGGATGATACATCCCAAGTGCAGGACTCCTTCCGAATGTTCTGACTGCTGTGCCGTTCTTCCCACTGCTTCCTTCGTGAAAAAATTCAGAAAACATCGGGATCTCATGGCGTGAGATGTAAAGCTATTGTGAGCTCAAGTCCCGGCGCTATGGCATACAGCCGAAAGCACAATTTACCCCATTGTAGATTATGCTGTAATGAGCATAGTGTAATTTGTTGAACATCTTTTGGATTGTTTCCATCGCTGCTCAGAAAGCTCATTTTTGACAAGTGATCCGATTAACGAATCAAAGACGTGGGCAGCACCCAAAACGCGGACGGAAAGTTAGACTGCGCGGAAGGGAAACTGCTTAGCCGTTCGGCTGAACAATTCTGGCTGCGAGTATGCCATAACGAAGGTCTTAAAGGTAGTAGACTTGCTCAAAAATGATATCGATTTTATGGCACAAATCGAAGGTTTGTAGCTGTTAATATGGGGAACTAACAAAACAAAAAACAGCGGAACCTATACGAATAGTGAAAGAACGGTTGTTTTTGTTATGGGGTAAAAGTGGACGATTTACACCGCGCGCGGTTGAAACAGCCAATATTAGCGACAAAATGGTTGAGAAAGGAAAACCGACAGGCCTTAAGCCTCTTTCATAGTTGGCCGACCGACGTAGGACAACTCGTCATCGAATGTGCAACATTTATTTACCTTGCCCTATCTATCTTATCTATCTTAGCTAATCACATTTGATAAGGAGTCATCCGACGTCGGACGGCACACTATGAAAGAGGCTTTGCAGCCAGTACCCGAGCGCTCATCCCTTCTGAAGCAGCAAAAACCAGCCAAAGTGAACGCATTCAAACTATCGATCGGGACGAGCTTGTATTTGCTGGCGGTGTTGTCGAAGCTCATGGTCGGGGTTGTCGAAAGTTTTCAACTTGCATTGCTCAAAATTAGAAGTTCTGACTCGTTTTTGACGCCCCCACGGTCCGAGCCTTCTACTAGGCTTCATGCGGTCCCAGTTGCGTAGTTACATACCACAAGAATTTTTTCGAGCCTGTCTACTGCCTTTAACAAGGAAGAAAACGCAGTAAAGCAACGCTCGACTCGAGCTATTTCCTAAAGCTTTCTCGATCGACAATGGTAGGTCAACTTTGACATTTTGAGCATAGATACTGAGAGAACGGCCACGTCGTCCTGTTCTCCACGCTCTTAGAATGCTTACGAGTCCTGTAAAGGAATGGGCAAATGTTTTGGATGGAAGTGGTGAAGGAAGAGTTAAAATAACTCGACATTGAAAGGCAATTCAGGCGCAATGCTTTACTTCGCAGGCAGTGGAATAGCGACCAGTGAATGGATTGTGTTCAAGTCGTGTCTGAGAACCGTGGCAATTAGAAACGGCTCACTGCTAGCACGGCACACCTCGGTGAAGATGCGGTATCACCGCGTCAAGCGGAAGCCAGCCGATGAAGTCAAGTAAATAAGTCAACGCCAGCCATAGGGCTGATTACTTAAAGGAATCGTACGGGATGAAATTCACTTTCCATTTTTTATGCTCAATCCCTTCCTCGGGCCCCTGTGAGAACGTACAACGAGCTTGGCTGCTCGAAAACGTACCATTGTGAGCATAGAGGAAGTGGAAAGTAAGGAATTCCGTCAAAAGGGGTCGGCCCTTCCGTCAGTCATTTGGCCTTTTCGCAATATTTGAGCAGAACGTCGCGTCGCTAAGTACAGGGCATGCCACTGTACGCTGACGCACCGTTGAACGAAAGTGGAATTATCGACTGGAAATTTCTCGTCACACAACGAGCGAGGACGATGTGCAAGGCCCAGGTGAGTATTTTTGTTAGTCAGTGCAAGTCAGTGCAGTCAGAACATTGTAGTCGTCGGCGAATTGTTTCCAACGCAGCGCCAATGGACAAACTGTAGAACTGCTCCTTGCGCCATCCGCGTAACTATCCCGAGTCGATGCCGGCGCGAATTTCAAACAATTTGCAGAAGGTTTTCAAAAAGGTTCTTCCCTGAAAAGTTGACGTTTTCGAGGGGGCTTTTCGCTAACTTTAGTTACTATAGGGGTGTAACAACTTAAAAACGCTCAAAAACGAGACATGGTTTTCAGCGCGTACGATGCCTTTAAAGGCATCGTGCGCGCTGAAAACGTCTGAAAAGGTGCACGATGAAAACCATACTTGGGTATTTGAAGTTTTCGTATTGTTATATCCCTATAGTCACTAAACGTTGCAAAAAGCACCCTCAAAAATGTTAAGTTTTCAAGAAAAACTCCCGTCGACATCAACTTGGGATAGTGGCGCGAAGAGCGCAAGGAGCAGTTTCACGATTCGTTCTTTGGCGCAGCGTTGAAAGCAAGTCACAGAGGACGCCAGCCAAACGAGCGCTGCTTTCGATCGATGTCAAACGCGACATCGGGCGGCATGTGCATTGCACCCTATGACGCGTCAACGCACGATGGCCGGCTGCGACCACGGAGTTTCGTTCCTTGTAAATACGGATCGCCCAAAGCCCGCCCCCCCAAACCCAGGAAGCCCTTTTGAGGTAAGCATCCAGAGGTGATTTTGAAACTCCAAACTTTCTGAGTGACATTTTTATGACTCACTAGTCCGACTGAACGCAAAAGCTGAAATTCGGTTTTCATCGTGTACGATGCCTTTAACTTCAAATGCAGTATGTGAGAGCACAGTTTTTGAGAACTCTGTGAAAATAATTCATCAATAACCCAATGGGGGGGGGTGGTCACAATGTACACACGGCGCATTCTTGCCGAACAGAATTCTTCAATAACCATCATCCGTAAGGATGTCTTCATTGCTCCTGGATTCAGCTTGAACTATTGATTGCCTTAGAACATTTACCAGAAGGAAAGTGATCCATACAGCAATTCTCATTCTCACTTCTGTTCTGGAGAGTCTGAAAGAAATTTTATCACTGAGCTCACGCTGGGGAAGAAGAAAAAGAAGAGGCGTCGGACTGACTAGTTCCACCATCTTTTATGCCACAACATTCTCATTATCTTGGCAAACGGCGATTTGATTAAGGAGCAAACACCAGCCTGCTGTGGCTGGAAGACCCTTTCGAACGAATTAGTTATTCCTGGTGAGAAACACATAAGAGCATTCTTGTTTCAGATTTGTATTGCAAAACCTTTGTTTTCCTTTGCTTTGTGACCATTTCGCATTCACAATCTCCGGAACTGCTCTGCCGCATTCTTGGCCGTCGATTATCTGCAAGCTGTTGGGATGGAGGCTTTCTACACACAGAAGAAGCAGTCGTGACAAGAACGATAGTTAAGTGCGCCAGAACGGGGCTACCGTAATCTCACTCGAGTTGACTTCAAATTTTTCTAAGTTTAGACTCCACTTTCGCTACATCTTGACAACCGGTGGTGCTGTTTTCCTGCTTTGTAGTCCAGGCAGATCCTCAACTGCTGACCCCTGGAGAAGGACGGTGTGTGAATGAAGACACACCGCTCTCCACTTCTTTTCTATTCTGCCCTTTATCTATTGGGTATCATCAATTTTGTTTACGAGAGCCGATGAGGGGCTGTATAACATCTATCCTGAGATTACGGTAGCCCCGCTCTGGCGCACTTAACTTACGTTCGTGTCGCTGTCGTGTGGCCTTTGCGGCCCTATTTCCACTCCGGACCACTGACCAGTAGCGTGACTGGTTGTCCTGCGAAAACGGGACAACTCCTCTCTCTGTGTGTAGAGATCCCCTATCCCCCAGGCGGTTTATTTTATGCATTATTCTGGCTAGTGACCTCTCGCTACCTTCTCTGGAGCTGGAATCTTTATTTTTCTCATGGACGTACACAAATAAATAAATTACAATTCCAACTCCAGAGAGTGGCCTACGCGTAATAAAACAACAACATATATCAATGAAGCATGCTACAATCGATTAATAGACGTGAAAAATAATTTCACTTAAATAGGAGTTTCTGAATATTGTAGAGTATGGTTTCCGTTTCCGATTTAGTCTGACGCATGGACAAGCAGCTGGCCAAGCAGGGTTGGCGGCCTCGTTGGAGAATGGGGTTTCGATTCGCGCGGGGTGATCTACCGTCGCAGTCCCGTCCATTCATCAGACTAAAATTATTACGCGAACTCCTCATACACTACCACTCGTGGGATTTGGTCAGAAAACGCACGAGAACTGGTTTTCGCGACTTTTCTGTATTCTTTTAATCACTTCAAATTCAAGTTTGTGCAAAACTAGGGTCATGCCCATAATGCTGGAGTCGAGGGGTATCCAGTGGTATAGCCATTGTTGGGGTTTCGTTGAGAACTATACATAGGTTTAGCAATCAACCAGCGGTCTATATATGTACGGTAGACAGAGACGGCTGTTTCCTTATCGCCACGGTACCGTGCTTACAAACCTAGCTGATCGCGATACTTCTGTAGTTCTGAGAAAAGAAACCCCGACAATGGCTGTACCATTGGGTCCCCCTCAACGAATCATGAGTATCAACCCTTATTCCACTCAAAGTTGAGTTTAAAGCGAACGATTAACAAAAGATGAAAAATCACAAAAACGCGTCCTTGCGAGCTTGCTAACCAATTCTACATGCGGTATTGTAACCTTATTGAAAATACGAAATATATTGAGAATAGCGGCAGATTGTCTTAATCAAAACGCTTAAAGGCAGCATACACGCTCGTAAACATGGTCGAGATATCAGCATAAATAGGCCCGCACGGCTCCTACCATGTCGTCAACGAGGTTTGAAGCGCTGAAAACCTTCCAGGATTACAGTATTTGACCATCCCTGTCGCGCACGCCCGTATTTTCACACCCCTTCGAGTTACAGAATGAAAAGTTAAACTCGAGAAAACATGAGATAATTGGGAGTGATAGCACTTTCAAATGGGAGTACACGAGAGAAACAGCTCGATTCACCTGGATATTACATGTTTGTGCACTGATGAAATTCTCCATTTTCAAAAGCCATCCAGAGTAGACCGGCATTTTCGAAAGTGGATGAGAGTTTGAGGGTGTTTAGACGTCGTTGACGACATGGTAGGAGCCGTGCGGGCCTATTTATGCTGATATATCGACCATGTTCACGAGCGTGTATGCTGCCTTTAATCAAAACCTACTCGTGTTTGGAAACGGTCGTCTGAACCTAGGCGAAAGCTTTGGACGAATGTGGTGAAGGAGGATTTAATATCACTCGACATGAACGGTGATTCAGGCTTAATGTCTTACTTTGAAAAGAGTGGATTAGCGACCAATGGATGATCGTTTCACATTGTGGCTGAGGACCGTGTCTAACAAATAGGACGGCACACCTCGGCGAAGATGCGGACTGACCGCGTCAGGAGGGAAACCAGCCGATAAAGTAAAACAAAAGTGCATTCATACAGTGAGTTGTAGTTAGCTTGATAGAAGTCGAAGCTCATGCTGGATTCATGACCAGCTTTTCTTAACAGCTTTTGAAAAAGTTTCAGCCATATATGAGCCTTATAAGGAACTATTATTAGTCAGCCAGCCCACTCCAATTGAAATGTACCTTCCTAAAAAGCAGAGTCCAAATATGCCCTTCTCAGCTGTCCTGAACCCATCCTGAAAAAATTATATAAAGTTAGCGTACTAACATTAGTCTGGTGAATGAAGGGGGCTGCCACGATAGATCACCCCGCGCGAATCGAAGCCCCATTCTCCAGTGAGGCCGCCAGCTCCGCACGGCCGGCAGCCTTGTTCATGCGCCAGACTAAATCGAAAACGGAGACCATACATTTTCCCTTGATTTTCATACTCGATGCACCCTCCAAAACGCGCAGCAAACTTTCGGAAACGGACCTCGTAATCGTGGTCAGCTCCCAAAATAATTCACCTGGAGAAAGTGTGGGTAAACGATCATTCTTTGAACTTAGCATAGAGTAACAGCGTTTTGGACTTGTATGGATTGCTGGCTGAGTGTTTGCTTGTATCGATTAGGGGGTTCTTTGGGTTCCTGATATCGAATTTGTGGTTTACTTTTTCTTTTTTTTTAAGTTTTAGACTCAGCTCGTTAGAAGCTTTTCACCGGGAACAATTTTTACGCCGCAAAAGGAATTTCGACAATTTCGGGGGCGGCATGAACGTACGCGGCCGGTCAGGTTGGGGTTAGGCAGGGTTTGGGGCGTCGGCGCGCTTGATCATTGCTGTGCGAGTGCTGGAGATAATCAATAGTTGGTGTCTCAACGGGGTTTCGGCTGCCCCACCCCCGTACGTAGGGTTGGCGAGGGAACGATTTTTCAGTGCTAGCCTAACCCCCTTTTAGCCCTCGCGCTGCTATCATCAAAAGCGCCGACGCTCCAAACCCTGCGTAACCCCAACCTAACCCGCCGCGTACGTGCATTCTGCCCCGGGCAGGGTTTGAAGCGTCGGCGCATTTGATGATGGCGGCGCGTGGGCTGAAAGGGGTTTGGCTAGCACTGAGAAATCTTTCCCTCGCAAACCCTACCTAGGAGGGTGGGGCAGCCGTAACCCCGTTGAGACCCCAACTATTGATTATCTTCAGCACTCGCACAGCAATCATGAAAAGCGCCGACGCCCCAAACAATGCCTAACCCCAACCTAACCCGCCGCGTACGTGCACGCGGCCCGGGATTGCTACTGTAGCTGTCACTCAAAAGCTTGCTCTGTGGGTTATTTGAAGTGCTCTACACTAATCTCAGGCTTCATTTTTGCCACATTACGGTGCGTATGCGGTAATTTGATCGAAGTCTCAGCACGCAGCTTGAAGAAAGTCGCGCTAGGACAAGGTCGATCTTGCCGTGGTGAGTGTGAAATTCTTAGGTTAGGGATGCTTACGAAACTACTCTTCTTATCACATTGTGCTGCTATGAGAACAAGATTTTATCATATTAATCCTCGTAGTGTAAGAAACACTCGCCATCACGTACGTAGTGCAACTTGTTGTCTATGAAAATTGCGCCCTTAAACTCTCGTAAATGTTCTTCTCCTCAAACTTCTCGCTCAAAATCGAACGCTAGAGGCTAAAGCCTATTATATGCTGGTCTCCAACGTCTCCATGGAATATTAATTGGCTTTGCAATTAAATCAGTGTTTGTCAGCATTTGAGACCTCCCGAGTCCTTCTGCACGTGCACGAGAGCGTTATTGAAGGGACTTTGTGTTTTCAGTGGTAGTAAAAATATTAGCTCTGAGTAGCCAAGCAACAGTTGACACAAACATCAATATAGCTTTCATTTGACTGCCTTCTCTTAAATTTTAGTCTTCTCTTCTTTTTTTTCTCCCACTCTTCACCTTTTCCTTTCCCATCCTCTTCCCGTTCCCTCCATTTTCCTTTCCACCATCTTCCTTCTCTTTTTCCTTATCTCGCGGATCTTCATATTTCCCTACTCTTCCGTTCGCCTTCAGTTTCTTCTTGTCCTCTCCAAACATCTTCAGCTCCACCCCCATCATCATTTACATTTTGTCTCCTTCTTTCCCTCCCTCTCCACGATCTTCCTAATCTTCTTCCCCATCCTCTTCCTTTTTCCTCTGTCCTGTCCTCCTTCCCTTTCTCATATTGTCTGTGTTCATCCTTTTTGTTTTCGTGCTCATCCTGATTTTCCTCTTCCCCCTTTTTCATTTTTGTGTTCCCCACATCTTCATAACCCTGTCCCTTCTTATCCTTACCCAAGCTTTCCCTCTTTAATTCCCTTCCCCATTTAACTTTTCCTTCTGCTCCTGTTCTCGCTCTTCATCTTACTTTTCTTCTTCCTGTTCCTCTTCCTTCTCTTCTACCTGGAAGGTATGGCAAATACCGAGACAACAGAGGTCGGATTGGTCAATTATACCCCTAGTATAATTATACTCCGGGTAAATATACTCCAAGGTATATTACCTTATACCCCATCGCATGATTTACTCGTGATGAGCAGCCGTGGTACAATATACCCTCAGGCAAACCATCGCTCCGAGCGGGACCGGCTCCTCCCAATTATGACGTCATCGCCCGGACAGCGGCGGAGGGGCCAACTGGCACCGCGCTCCTTGTCCGGTGCCAGTTCGCCCCTCGGTCGCTCTCCGGTCGCTCTCTAAGCCACAGCGGTGCCAACGCCAGAGATAGAGAGACGCGGGATTGGTTGTTCTTTGAGTGATAACGTGCGAACCACGTTATCACTCAAAGAACAACCAATCCTGCGGGTATGAAAGGCGGCTCGCCTCGTGTAGACGGGTAGTTGGCCTTTCGAGGCCACTCTTGAGAGGTGACCTCGGATCACTCTCAGGATGACAATTTTTGGCGGCCGAGGTGATCCCTCATAGCCCGCGGTGGGGAAGGCTTCCTCATTGCGGATCATGCTGGGGTGGTATCCTTGTTGCGGCCTGTGGCAGGATTAACCTCCTGACCCGCAGGCTGTAACAGGTACCTTATCCTCTTACCAGGCTTAATCCTCTGTAGAAGAGGCGGAAATAAAGATAAATAGCAATTAGGAAATTTTTGAAAATCGCCCGAACAGAGACCGCAGTGCCAGTTGGAACCGAAGATCGCTCCGAGAGATACTGCTGTGGCCCGGAGAGCGGCTGCTGTGGCCCGAGTAGATGGCAAATTTTCGCTCGAGCGGAGAGGCAGCGCCGCTCGAGTAGCCCTCCAGTACCGCTCGGAGCGATGGTTTGCCTGAGCCACTGGTATACGGTTATGTGCACACACGGCAACGCGCATAGCTGTCTTTAGCTGAACGTTTTTTGATGACGATACAAAACAGAAAACCTGCAACCGTGCAATATTGAAATGACATTTGACAAAACGAGCATTCCGGACCAATTATACATATCTACAAGTACATAACTTTGTTGTATATTTCAGATGCCATCTTCAAGGCGTGCTAGGCTGCTCTAAAAGCAGTTTTCCTTATTCCCTTAGCGTTTGCCTCATATCAATTACGCGGTTCCGGGAGCGTTTCGGAAGAGAGAAGCTTCTAACTCGACATTCTCTATGGAGATTACCTATTGTGTTGATCTAGTATGCCAGGTTCACTTTTCCGTAAGTTCTCAATACATTCTTACCTATACACAAAAATTGGACAGGGTTACTCTGTTCAGTTCCAATTATAGGTTCGAAGAAGAGAACTGAGCGACGTAAAACCTAAACACACCTAAGGTCGGCCCAAATGGGACTGTCCGCCTACGCGGTCGGCGTACGTGTGGAGCGGCCGCCGTAAAGACGTTTACGGACGAGCCTTTCCGTGACCGCGAACAGCTGATCGGGTTATCGTTCATCACTCGTCCAATATTTCTAGTAATCGATTTCCAAGTCCGAAAATGCCTACGCGACAGCCGCTTGACACGCACGTCTGTCGCGTGGGAGGACAGTCTCCTTCGAACGGACTCTTAACTCCTTACCTGCAATGAGAGACTGCTAGTGTTTTCGATGTCTTGAAGATGATCGGCATCAGTAATTGGTTTTTTCAATCCTTCTTCCATATAATTCCACATCTTTTCTGTTCTTTTTTATACACTGGTTTTCCTACTTCTATATGTGCACAACATTCTAAAAATTTGAATTTGATTTGAAAGCTCATAAGAATTTGAAATAATGTTTTGGGAATGGAAATAAAAATGGGAAACGCAAGCGAGATATACTGATCATCGACGAGCAAAATCGTCACATTAACAAGTGTGGATTTGTCAGAATAAACGGAGAAAAAAATAAAATTATATTAAAAGGACAAAGATGCGGAGAAAACACCATAAAAATTATAAACATAGAGGCAGCACGTGCTGTACTGGGATGGAAAACAATGGAAAAGGCGAAAGGCCGGCTGACTCGGTTGAATGGCGCAGGCGAATCAACCATGGGCTACGTTTTTATGTCGTATACGAGCCGAGGTGTACCTTATACCCCATCTCCAGAGTGGGGTATAATATACTCCAACTTATTTTTTTCTCGAATCGGCAGTTTATAATTATTGAAGAATCATATTTCTGGGTGTATGCGGACGATTATGCTCCGATGCGCCCGTATGCCCGGGGTAAATCGTTGACGAATGCTTATCATTATCCATCATTAGGCGAAAATGTGGAATTAGTGCACCCGTGCAGAATTCGTGCATGCCCTGGTGGAGAATTAGTGCACCAAAACGGTGGTAGGACGGTCACCACTATGAAAGAAACCGAGCTGCGATGCGCTATCAGGAAAAATAAAATGACGGAAAAGTGTAAAGCCATAATGAGAAAAATGACGAAGATACAGCCGGCTTGGATCCCAGTGATAGTGGGCCGGCGCGAACTCGGTGCCATATGTTATAACATAGGTGCACCGAGTTTACGCCGACCTACAATGAGGAACGCTATGTACCACTAGGATCCATGCCAACGTCACATTATCGGACAAGACCGTTAGCCGGATAATGATAAGGATCAAGATCAGAAGAAGGGTGCTGGTGTGAATAGAGGTTTACGGGTGGGTGTGCCTCATTTGTGGTACCTTCCGCAAGAAGGCTACAAGCTCAAGAAGAAGCAGCATGGCAACGAACCCGGCGCCTTGATTCAGCGGAAGAGTCGCCTGCACGCCCACGAGGTCGAGCCGCCAAATCATTGTGCGCACTCAGCAGCGAGCCACGCTGCCAACAGTTTTCTTCATTGGCACGTCGCCGACGACAACACAAGACAGCAGCCCAACCTTGGGCGTGCCACAGTTCACTGCGTTGCTAACCGAAGAGTGAGCAGCATCGATCCGGACCCTTAAAAAACGTGAGTCTTTGTAGGTACTGTTTTCAGAGCCGGCGAGAACCTCCAGCTCGGAAAAGCACGAGAAGGTGGGGCCCGTGTGAGGGTTCGAAGGAGGAGGCGGGCCCCATAGGCGGGGATCGATGAGTGGAGGCGCTAGAGAACACCTCCTCCACCTGTGTTTCCCTATGCCTGTGGTACCCCGCCGCTCAACCCCCCACCACCTGGTTACGAAAGCCGCCAGCAACGCTGCGAAGGCACTCCATACCCCCTCCGCAATTACTGCCCATCACGGAACTATGAAACTTCGACAGCCCATCCTACGAGGCCAGCCGCCGTCACGCCACAGCAAGCAGGAAGTGCTCAAAGAGAACAGAACTATCACACTGCTATGTACCTTTGAATGCTTCAAGAGGAAGCACCCTTTGTAAAAAATAGAAAATTGTAAAGAAGTGGTGCTCTCCGAAAACGTTTTGAAGAGTGGTGTAATGTGATATAAAAAAATTTTCACGGCCAGGTATAAAATGCTGGCCGTGAAAATAGAGGAAAACGGTTAGCAATTCCTGGCGGATATGTTAGGGAAGACCGGTTTAGGGATGCAACTGGAATGGAAGGAAGAAGAGAAGCAGCAGGTAAGACAAAGACAAGAAGAGATAAAAAAGGAGGATATAAAAACCACGATTGTCGGGAGAACTCGAAGCTATCGCTACTCAAGGAGTCCTGGGCACGGTCGGTCCCGCGACGAAAGCCGGAAGCACGGTCGAGCCGCCCGTTAGTCTGCTTCGTGCGGCGCAGTCTGAGTCATCAATCTTCGCCCCTGCCGCGACCTGGTGTGTCATCCTTTCTGCAGCTCCATGCTGCTTCTTTCCTCTAGACGTGTCGATAGCCTTAATACCAGTAACTCTGGCTTTTGGAACATTAGTTGTTAACGTGTGATACAGTTGGCTCGCAGAGAGCATTTCAGTGAACAGGTCTACCGTCATGACCCGCATTATGGATCGTCACGACGATTCTAGTGGTGCTCTCTCTCCTTGTAATATATGCTAAATGTTCCTATTCTTCTTTGCCCCAGTTCTCTTTAGAATTTTCTTGTGATATAAAATATTCTAGTTTATTTATGTTCTGTCATGTAGGGTTTCCGTAATCGTTTTAGTCTGGCGCATGGGCCAGGCGGCTGGCCGTGCGGTGTTGGCGGCATCACTGTCCAACGGGGTTTCGATCCGCGCGCGGCGATCTTCCGTCGCAGCCCCGTTTGTTCACCAGACTAAATTTATCACGTGAACTCTATGTAAGAGGGTCTTAAATATTTCGCAATATTTATATTACACTAATTGGTCCAGGGAAGTGCTAGTCGGTGGCACCAGGGGTGTTAGTGAATGGATCTAACGAAGGGTCAGTGAATGTTCTGACGGAGAAGATGTAAAGAATGTGTGAATGAAGACGAATATTTGTAGCTAGCGAAAAGTCTTCAGCAGACCTTTTGGGAGCTACCTATCTCTTTCTTGAATCATACACTATTTTCGTGTTCTCTGTCAGCTTGCGGTTTGATGGCGTTTTCAAACCCATTAAGTACAACCCTGGTGTCAAATTCGCATGCAAAAGTTGGCGGCTATCTCGCATTAAAACATCTAATTACTACTACTACAGGTTGTCAATGCCATGCTAGACATATTGCATTAACTTCATTATACCCTTATTACGGTATACAGTTTACTCAGGTAATTAGTACAGTCGGTTATGTCATAGATGGTGAGCCTGCCTGTTGAATCCCTCGGGACTGGCACTTTATTCGGGAACGGTGCCGAAATCGGGTGAAATAACCACCGATTTGCAACAACGGTCATTCCCCCAACATGAACTTACACTCTCTGGTCTGGTGTCGCCAACTAAAATGATCTTGAGGTTTTTTTTAATGTCTGTAGGTCAAAGTACCAACAAGTTGTCATTACTAATGAGGCTATTGTCTCCATTGAGTGGTCTCATAACATTAACAATGATCTGTGTTTATGAAAAATGGCTCTAAGAACCTCGCCGCATGTTCTGTGGTCAGCTGCTATCCTCGATCATAACTTGGGGTGGAATCTGCAGGACTTGGTAGACGCTCTTCGAATTCTTAGAGACACCGACCTCAACTGCTAGCAAGAAAACAGTTTGATTATTGCATATCGTAGCTTCAGCAGAAATGAGTATGGGCACATTCAGCTCTTTTCGCAAATGCTTTCTGCGACCAGCTTTCTTCCTGCCCTAGTAATTGTTAGCCTCCTAGTACTTATCATGACTCAAGATGGACAAACTTTCCGTTTGTTGGCCTAAGAACTAAGTGCATGAAGATGCAAAGTAAGCCATACGATTGTACACGTGCTTTTTTCAGTTGATTAATGCAGCTGTTTGTCCTATTAATCCTACCAAAGGTGCAGGTCTGTTAGAAAACATGGTGCTTGTTTGTGTTGTGTAATGTCAGATGAGTCAGTTGACCGGTTACATTAGCAACGACATCTGCGCTTTGCTCCACATCATTACGAGTCGGAGAAGTGGTTTCAGCCAAGTTTAAAGTTTGAAAAACTATCATCATTTGATTGTATGATTTCTTTTACCTTTCATTATTTATTGATTTTTTGCTAAACTGCTCTGCGCAGAGTGTTGAAACGAAAGAGCTGTGACCAGCCTTCCTCGACCTGCAAAAAAAACGGAGAAAGATTGGATTCTTATCGTGAAGGTCCCTTTTTGAACTTTCACTGACGAGGAATTTTCGGAGAGGTTCATCGGCACGGATCTTTCGGAAGAAGAAGAAGAAGGTTTACCGGAAGTTCATCGTAAAGCTTCTCGCATACCACTTAAAGGCTCTGTTCACGATGAATATCGCACTCGAGTTCGACCCAAAAATGGGATTTTTTTGTCGTGAGGTAACTAATAGTGAAGAAACAGCGAGGAAAAACATCCAGAATAAGTCAAAATAACGGTTTCTAAATTCAGGGCGTGGACGAGAATCATGAGCCGTGCTGATTTCGGCAAGCGCGCGCCAATCCCAAAATCTGCGCGAATCGATCATGCTAAACGCGGCAGAGTTGCTTGACAATATGCCATCGCAACGTGTGCGGCGCCACGAGCTCGTCCGATTGGGGGCGGACCGGGATAGCTTTCAAAGCCGCTTTTATTGACTTCTGGCCAGTTTTCGTAGCTTTCTTCGACCCTATCCTCTACAGCACCTGCCAACTTAGTGTTTCACAACGAGACCTCGAGAACGAGATTTATCGTGAACACTGCCTTCAACGACATACCTAACGGCACTTCAGCTCTATAATCTTTCTTTGAAATCTGAGTTCCCTTGAGTTCATGCATGTTGCGAGCAGTCTCCATGGAAACCTTGTAGATGTCGTTGCTGGTTGCCACCAATCAAATGGATCGCCACTTATGATTTGAACTCATACTGTTAGATCCGCACCATTTAGAACTTTTTACCACTTTTACAGCATCATAACAGAAGCTGCAGTCGCTCATTTGCTTGTAAATGCATTGCACACAATTCAGAGTACGGTGCCATCCAAGTTCTATAGAAGCGACGACACCATAGGGTGGCCTACACTTTTTCCAAATCGAGTCATGGGATGAGTATCCGACTGTTTCAATCGGATAAAGAAGCCGACTTTCTATACGGAAAGTCGAATATATAAAAAGGTGTCACATCCGACTACAGTCGAAAGTCGACTATTCGAAAAAGTGCGATATCCGACTATAGTCGAAACTTCGAATGTTCGAAAAAGTGCAGTATCCGACTATAGTCGAAAAATCGTATAATCGATACAAATTTCAATTGGAACAAGTATTTATCTATCTATGTATTTATTTAGAGCGTTCGCATGAACGCGGCAAATAAAAAAACTGACAGTGAAGGGAAAACCAGGAATGATGCGTCAACGCAACAAGGAAAAGTTGGAGCAAACTTTATAGAATGAGTAACCGACTCAACACTGGAACGGGGAGCGAAAGCTGGGACTTCCGCATGATAACTGATAATGGTCTAAAATGGTGGTGCTTATCAGGAAAGTGACTACTAAAAGTTCGCAAGATTTCGCGTAACCCGTTCTTTGATTGCATACCCACGAAGCTGGTCTCGGCTGTGCCAGCTAGCTACAGGCTATAAAACGGCGAAATTCACATGGTGCCTACGCGTGCTGGTGCGGAGCGGAGGTTAGAGACAGTGAGAGAGCGGAGAGTAGAAGGAGGCCCAGGCGTCGCACGCGCCGCTCGCGCCTTGAATGATGTGAATTGCGACGTTTTATAGAGGGTATGACACATTAATACAACACCGGAAGTTGGGAACATGGGTTTACTGGCTACCCTCGTGGGACTGTTAAATGGCAAAAAAGCTAGTGGAGTGCAAAAAATTAATCTAGTAGCAGAATTTGAGGAAAAGAATCACACTATTATTTGATACCATTATAGGAACCACTGATCGAAGTTTCACTGCGTGGTATGTAAATACCGTCTATAAAAAACAACTATACTAAGAACCACTAGGAAGGGTAGTGTGGCCTGGACACAATGACATCCGGAATGCAAACTGTTTTCTAGAAGGTTCTATTTGAAAGAAGCAATGGGTGGGTCATCATTTGTCAATAGAGCGCGGATTGCCCACTATGAAATTTGCGTTCAAATGGCGGCGGCTGTTATCTATTATGCACCTTGTATCGAATTCTGTTGAAAAAAAGAGGGCGAACGAAAATTGGCAAAACTCCACCAAAACGGCTGGCGAACTGTAATCGGTAACCGGAAAACGGCGATAGCCGCGATTCCCTGATGCGAACTCGGTAAAAATGTTGGCTCTGCGATAGTCTTTCAGACCAGTTTTTCAAACGAATTTCACTCAGCGGGGCTGCAACGTCATCATGGTAACATTTTATGAACGTTTTTATGACAGAGTTTCGACGAATTGTAATGTATTTGAAGTGTTCCTTATGCAACGCACTGTACAAGGTGAGTCCAAGTTGTGCTTCGCTAGAAGCAACACCACACCCCATGCCTTTTACGATTCACGGGCATGAACTTGTGTGGAGTTCAATCAAAAAACAATAGTAGAGCATTTGCTAGAGCCTGTCTGACTGGGGCTGTCCGCCCACACGGTCGGCGGCTGTCGTTTACAAGGGAAGGTCACTTGGAGAAAGTGGCCATTTCAAACGAAATGCAACCTTCTAGGATCGATTTTCGACGGAGATTCGGCTTGGGCCTTCCTAGCTGCGCTACGTTTCTATGAACGGACGGTTATACCGCTCATAGGATTTGGTCAGAAATCGAGCGAGGTCGGGTTTTCGCGTGTTTTTCGTCTTTTTTGTATAACTCGCTTCAAAATCAAATTTGAGCGAGACTAGGGAGATATTCATAATCCAGGCGTGGAGGGCTATCCAATGGTGTAGCTATTGTAAGGATTTCGTTGAGAACCGTGGAAATTTCGCGATCAACCAGCTCTCAATATACGGTAGACACAGAGAAACGCAGGCGGAGACGGTAGCGCACCACGCATCACGGTACCGTAATCACAAACCTGGGTGATTAGGAAACTTCTGTAGTACTCGAAATAATCACTACAAAGGCTAATCCACTGGGTAGCCCTGAACGCGAGGATCACGAATATCTCCCTAGTTTCGCTCAAAGTTGACTTTGAAGCGAGTTATACAAAAAAGACGAAAAAGACGCGAAAAAATCCGACCTCGCTCGCTTTCTGACCAAATCCTACGAGCAATATGGTAGCGTTTGTCTCACAAGCGCATCGCATCTTGATATTTATGGGTCCTTAGATCATCTTGTGATAAACCAATCTCAACCTTAGACCAGAAATGGTCTTGACGCATTACTGTACCCGCAAGTATGTATATTGCTATGGTGAATGAAAGGGCACTCTTAGATGACGCCTTTTGATGCTGTAGCCAACGTGGCCATTTTTTCGCAGTGGGAGCGTCCAGTGTTACTGTAAAAGTGAGGTAACGGGTTCGAATCATTGCCACCACCGGTTTTTTTTTCGCAGTCTTGCTAAAGACCCGAATTCATCATCCTATGTGTTTGAGAGCAGGAAATTTAAATTTTTTATTGAGAAATGACGTGTCTGGGTCGTTGCAGTTTTATGTCCGCAGTTCTTCAAAGTGAAAAAAAACTTGTTCTGTATGAAATTGATAGCTATAATAATTGTTCAAGTGCAAATAGGGTAATCTAGACAGGAATGGTGAAAACAAAAAGGCCACTTGCTTGAAATGAGAACAACCAGTGAAAGAATTCTCTGGACAACTTTCAAAATCACAGAGTGCTGGGGGAAACAGTAGAGAACGGTAGTTTCACGTTGTTCAGAATTTTTTCGGAACACCTTGCCGCTAGCTATGAATATGCGGAGAACTTCCTGAATCAAGGAGCACAGAAATAAAAATACAGAAGAGGTCGCAATTAAAGGCACTGTTTGCGATAAACTTCATCCTCGATTTCTCCATGACACACGCTTCTCGTGGCTCATAGAAGCGGAGCATCGTCGAAGAAACGGGACGAAAAGCTACCCAGCAGCCGCAAAACAGCTTAGAAAAGTGATCAAACTCCGCGGCTTTGGGTAAGTCCGGCTCCTTTCCGCCCCTCGACCTAAACAATGGAACACTCGAATTCGCGAGACGAGCGATGGTTTCCCGTTTTCGCCCCATTCTTACATTCATTTTCAACTTCTCTCGTTACTCAGGTCAGCTCGCATACATTGGCTGCAGAAGGCGAAAGTTACAAGCCTCGGACAACTCGTCCACCATGTTTCCTTAGCTCCATTTTTGAGGGACCATAACTCCGTTCCCAGAAGGTCTTGTACAATTCCAGAGAAATCATTGGAATCAACATGGGACCGTTTTCAAGATAGGCAAAAAAAAACAGAAAAGGTGAATTATATCGTGAACACTGCCGCAGCCTAACTAAACCCCGCAAACTGAAAAAAAGGACACCATATTCGTGTTCAGCGCCCCAAAGAATCCCTCTGTACGACTTTTGAGCGAGAATTTTCTTCGACCTTCAGACCCCCATAGAGGGAAGGAGCCCTTTTCAATTTTGGTGAACCGGTAATCACGGTAATCAAAAACTTTGATTGTCCGAAGTTTGCTAAGAAAGAGGGGTGCACTGAAGACGACTATAAAAGTAAATTCCGGAATAGGAAAGATCAAGGTAGGTTGCAGTGACCATATAATCCCGTTAGACAAGAGGAGCGCAGCTATAAGGGTCAAACTCGATTTTTTCTTCAAAAATTGACCCTATAGAGTTGCTTTCCTGTGGAAACGGCCACTTTATCCAAAGGAACTTTCCTTCCAAGTTGTTGCATTATGTTCTATGTGAGCGAGCGCTTCTTAGAGTCAAGTCTCTCATAGATTTAGAGATTTAGAGTTCAGTTTTCACCATCCCTAATAAAACTTTTTCAGAATCGGAGCGAAACACTTCCGCTTGAAACTTTTTCGATGGAAAAGTAGACACGAACATCTCTGCTCATTGTCACTGAAGTGAGTTCTACTAATTGAATCCCCTTCTTCGTGTTAATGTACTGCTCCTTAAGATGTTTTTGCTCTGGCCTTTGTTCCGACCAGAGTTCGTCTTAGGGTGGCTACAAGGCACTAAAAAATTATTATGAAATTCTGCGTATAGAAAATAATGTCATCAAATTCGTATTGACTTCGCGTGGTCAATTTGTTTTCAATGTACAAGTTGTTATGTTTTATGGCGGACTTCACGAGACCTTCTGCTCCTCCTTACTATTAGCAATAAAATGTGAATGTGAAGTGTTTTCGTGCACATAAATTGTGTTGTGTTAGGAAGCGTAGGGGTACAAGCGTAACAGATTGAAGGGAGAGGAGGCCAGGGGTCTCAGGGTTAGTTTTTGTTTATATGTGTGCAGGACATCGGCAATGATGATGAATGTGTTTGCCCCACACAAGTAGCCATTTCGTCAGAGGAGGGCGTCTCACCTCGTCAACACCGGGAAGATCTCAATTTGCTTCCCATTTTCCCTCACTCGCTTCTGCCTCACCCTCTCAGCTGTGTACATATGTATGCAGTTTCCAATGTCGGATTCAGGAATGAACGCATTCTTCGGATGCAGTACCTCTTTGGACGCTGCACTTTCTCAACAGTGGGGCAGTGTACCATAGGGAAAATTGCATGTGAAAAAATGCGCTCTGAGAGAGGTAAATTTTCTCTCGCATGCATGCACCACTGATTGTCTGAGCAGGCAAGGAGGCCCACTGAAACGTCTGACAAAGGATTTCTAAACCAAACAACCAAGATCTGACTCCTTCCGGTTTTTTCCTCTTTCATTCTGTTTGCGTCATCTCGAGGCCTTTTCGCCTAACCTTTTTTTCGCATTGAAAGTAGGATCACTTATCGTTTCCCGATGTCCAAACGTCTCAAATATTGTCTACACTGCCGCTCGTAGTATTCGATCAATATGAGAGCGAGGAAAAGCTTTCGCCTGTTTTCTAAATGACTTTTTCAGAGCCAATCTTCTAAGAAAACTTAGTTAGAATCCAGGTGAGCTGCCTGCTTCTTCACCTTCTTCAGTGTTTTTCCGGCATCTTGGGTCCGCTTTTCTCGAGCGTTGCCGCATTTTACCCTGTCGTTCGCGTTGTCAGGATGAAGGCCTACAGTTTTCATATCGTTGTGCAAGACATACGGCCATCTCTGCTTAGATCGTCCTCTTGGTCGCTGGCCCGTCACTTGGAGCTGCGTAGCGCTTTTTGCTAACGTGCATTCTGCAGCTCGCAGAACGTGTCCTTACGATCTCAGGCGATGTTCGCGAAGCTTTTCCAAAATATGCTTGACACCGAACCTCTGACGCACATCTTCATTCCGCACTCGATCCAACTGGGAGTAAAACAAGGAGCTGTAGCAGGAACTTTTTTCAACTTGGCCATTGATGGCATCATGCGTAGAGTTGAAGAACAGCTCTATGTGGACGTGATGCTAACACCCTTAGGACGCTGCCTTGTCGACCTGGTGTACGCCGACGACATTGTGTTAGTCGCTGAAAAGAACGCCAACTGTAAAGGATTGTGAACCTTGTTCCGAAGGATGCCGCAGCCTATGGACTTCGTCTTCTTCCTGACGAATGCTAGCAGATGTGGGTCTCTCAGAGGCCCTTAACGTGATTTTGTGTGGACGTACAACGTATTGAACTTGCTGATGATTTTTGATATTCGGGCAGTTTGGTGAAGACCGATGGTAGTTTTGCTGCGAATAGACAACAGCGATGTGCGAAAGCTACATCTGCATTCAAGTACCTAAACATGTGCTTGCAGTCTACCCCCAATGCTAAGGAAGTCAAGTTGCGCGTCTACCTATCCGATATTCGCCCTATCATGATGTGCGGATCGGAGACGTGGACAGCCTCGAAGTCGTAGGAGGTAAAGTTTTATTGCAGGGAGAGGAAGCTGTTAAGACGTTTGCTTGGATATTTCTGGGCACAGATGAGCCACAACGAAGATCTCTTCAACGAAATCAACATGAGGAGGTGCTGACATCTCCCAACGCCATCTGAAGCGGCAAGGGAAGGTCGTCTTCGGTTTTTTGGACATATTCTAAGAAGGCCAGCGAATCGAATTGTGAAACAAGCTCTAAGTATGCTTCCGAGTCCTGCCTGGAAACGGCCGCCTGGACGTAGGTGGAAGTTTTAGACGGATGTGGTGAAGAAGCATCATTTTCAAAATCCTCCGGCCTTGAAAGGAAATTCAGGCGCGGTGTCCAACTTCGTGGGAAGAGGAATACCGATCAATGAACGGATAGGGTGAGGACCAGGACAAACGGACACCGCGACTACTATTCCGGCACACATCGACGAAGATGCGGACTGACCGCGTCAGCCGGTAGCGAGCAGATTAGAACAATCAAGCCAATAGTCCTTCGACTAGGTTAGTCACTGTTTTTAGTAGCCTATACTGGATGTAGAATTCCCCATAGAACTGTCAGGCTCTATGGCTAGAAGACCTCGAACAAATCTGGTAAAAGTTAACTCTAGATCCCTTCTCCCAGTTCTTGTAGATGACTGCTCCTTCTATTTTTGAATGTTTTCAGGTTTTCTAGTTTGTGTATTCTGTTTTTGTGACGACGTTGTGAACGAAGAGACTGGCGCATTCTCAACAGCTGCTCTGAAGCATAAAGAAATTTTGAAATCGGAAGTGCGCACTCAGACGGAAACAACCCTCCCCGCTTCATAATTTTTGCTCGGGGTGCTTCCTTCTCTGCACATATGTAAGAGACCCGGCGAGTCGAATTGTGGTTTTTTTGGTGTCACTTTTATAGCTATTGTGTCACTGTGTTTATACAGTATTATGCTTGAAGTATGCTGAGACAAGCGCCATCGCTAGCGCTATGGGATCCCGATCAAGAATAAGGTCGCTCGTCCAGAGCAGGGTTCTGGTCGATCCGTTGAATGATATTATCAATTTTGCAACCGTATAAGGAACTCGGGTAATCATGAAAAAAAAACTTATCTTAATCTCGGATTTCGTCACTAGAGAAGGCAACAACTTGAAAGCTCGCAGCAAAATCTGAAAATTCTTCAAGGTATTCTCTTCCCTCTAGCGCGCCCACCAATTCATTCACATGCAGCGCAGAGTTTTTGGCTTTCAATGGCTGCCGTGGGATGCATTATTAAACCTCCACTTTCGATTTCCATTCACCCGCATACAAACGTCTTGGCATCAGCTCCACTGCGTTTTCAGGAAACAATTGCTGTTCAGTGGAGTGTTGCGGGTTTTTTCCCTTCTGGTAGTTTCATTCGTATTTACCTTCTAAGCTGGATTCTCAACCCTGTTTCCATGGCTTATTTCGAGTAGCTACTTATGGAAATACATATGTACACCACTAACTGATGAGTCTCTAAGGTCTATGGTATAGTACGTCGCTGTAATGAGCGACAGGCATTTTGTCTAGCACTGATCGCGGTGGGTCCAGCATTGGGACAACGGCGACGGCTATCGCAGGTACAATTTGCGCGTGTTTGTCGTGGCGGCGTGTTTTGATGAGGTGTCATAACATCTGCATGTATTCTGAAGAGACTTTGCGTTCCCCATTGGAGGTTGGCGCAAATTCGGTGCACCTATGGTTTCCATTTTCATTTTAGTCTGATGCATGGACCAGGCGGTAGGTCGTGCGGGGTTGGCGGCCTCACTGGAGAATGGTGTTTTGATCTGCGCGGTGTGATCTACCGTCGCAGCACCATCCATTCATCAGACTAAAATGATTGCGCGAACTCTATGTTATATCGTATTGCGCAGAGTTCGCGCCAACCTTCAACAGTGACCGCGAGGTCTCTTCCGGATCCATGCCGACGTTTTTTGCTCTGCGGCGCACTGCAACCAGCGACAATGGCGGGATTTCCAGTGTCGCTTTTTGTCCTATTTGTTATGTCGGGGTATGTTTTCTAAATCTTTGTCGCTAGACTTGGACTCCTTCATAGCTCCGTATCGTTTTCTATTTCATACTGGGCTTCTTTATTGATTCGCACTTTTCATTTGTACCAGATTTCTTCATCATGGTGTATACCACTTTCTTCAGAAATGTTCGCGAAATTAAATCCTGGTTTTCTGCGCCTAGGTAACCTTTGTGCCGAGTGCGAGTTACCTTGAGCAGACGATAAAGAAAAAAAAACAGGATTTTGATAGTCATTTTCGAGCGTGCGCACTATAGTACGCAATTTTGCGGGGATTGCGATTGCGACCGGTCCTTCGAAAATTTGCCGCTGTGTTCAGCGATCGCGACCAAGTGTTGCAGAAGTATATCATAGCCATAGTACTAGAGAACAAACAGAGTACGCATGCCTTTAATCTCCAAGGCGTCAGCTTTTTCCTCTTCCATTCGACCAACTGTTGCAATCAGCTGTTTCTTTTTTTTCAAATTTTCATCCTCTAACTTTTCAACCAGTGCTTTTCTGCGGAGAAACCGCGTTGTCAGTTTCGTCACACATACAGTGGAATGTGGGCCACTAATTTATTCCTCTTTCAATGTTCGTGACTCTTGGATATTACCGCTATGCAAGTTGCCTTGCCACAGCATCTGAGCTCCATCTGTCCGCGTTTGAATGACGACCTCTTCAAAAAATTAAGACGGGCCGGTCGCTCGCTCCATGATGCTTGGCGATAAAGACTGGTTTGTAGGTTGCATTTTTCATCTCTAGTTCAGCGCTAGTCAAAATTTCCCCAAAGTCCATCCAGTAGCTGCAAAAATTATCCAACACTGGCTTTTAGACCGGAATAGAATGAAACTTCCTAGTGTAACTCTCGAGAGCGGAGTGCTTGAATGCCAAGCTGAGATGCGATCTGTCGATCATATCAAGTTCGCCTTTCTTCCAGCTAATTTTTGAGGATAGAAAATTAGACCGATATGTGTAGGAACAGCACTTTTCGTGTGACAATATCGTAGATTTTATCGTTCATCATTGACTTATCCGATTTGATCAGCTGGCATTCGCCTAGCACGGTCATTCTACATCTTGACCGAGGCCTGTCATCCTAGTAGCCGGCCGTGTCTATTTGTCTCTATCTTCAGACACAATTCGAACACATTCCATCCATCTGTCACTATTTTATTTTGTGCGAAGTGAAACATCGCCCCTTTATATCTTTTTGATGACGAGTGACTTCAGGGCCAGTAGCAATCCCACCCCCCCCCGTAAGGTGGCAGCTACTAGCTGTCACTGCGTGGTGACAGTGTCAGCCACTGATTGGCTGTCGATGTGAACACGCAGCCATAGAATTGCACACGGGGCGCCCAAGTTAATGATCGTTGTAATCAGTCACCTGGCAGCAGTGAGCGCTCTTTAGCGAGGTGGCTGACTGAAAGAAGCGGGTGGTGACTTTGCTCACGGCCGCAAAGAAAAGAGAAATAGCGCGCGCTTCGAAAAGAAGTTCGCTCGATACCGCGGACGTGGGGTCGTGCACGTACAAGGGTGGCGACTTCTTGAGTAAAGTTCACCCTGAGAGAGGGCAGTGGAGCGCGTGCGAACCAGTGATGTGCGTAATTACGACTAACGACTAACGAATTTAACGATTAACGGGCTTTTTGGGTGTTACGACTAACGACTAACGAAAATAAAAATATTTTCGTAAGCAATCCCAATATTCGTTAGAAAGCCAATGGTCATTCAAATTGCGCTCCAACCGGAGCCTTACACCAGGATTGATACCCTGTTGGTTGTTTTAGGTGAATGGTACAAAATGGCCATAGCCTTCAGTATTTATTAGATCTACTGACACTGCTTCGCAGTTCTGGAACCCCCACATTAAAGGCACAGGACACCCAAAAAACTAGTTTTCAGTTTTCATGTTTATCTTAGAGAGAGTCACTTGCTGATCACAGTGGTGTCTCTGAAATCGTCCAAGACCCCTTTTGAACAGAGTTATGGCTCTTCAAAGATGCCTAGATTTGGAGGGTGAAAATTTCGTGGACGAGTTGTCTCAGACCTGTATTTCTTTTCGTTTGCAATCGTTGCGCTAGAGCGACTCAGGATAATGAGATAGCCCAGCAATGGACTGAAGAACGACGAATTATTGAAATTCATCCATCTATCGATCCGCTATCGAGTCCGAAAGTCTGTCAGGGGGTCGGGCCTGTGGTGGTGAGCGAAGGGGGTCGGGCCTGTGGTGGTTGCTTATATCTCGCTTATTTGGAGGAATTGAGATCTCGCATTTGGCACGTGTTATACAGGAGGGGTCTTCTACACAAATACATGAAAATCTCATAATTCATATCTGAGGGTGTACTGTGCCTCTAAAGCCCCACTCGAACTTTACGCAAGGTTAGGCGCAGCGTTTATGCGACTTCGCTTCGGTCTCGCTACTTTAAGGTAGGCTCACTGAACCGGTTCCGGCACTGACCGGCTCCAGCGGAGATTTTCGCAGAGGACACTATCAGAGGTTATAATACGGAGCAAAGCCTGCAGGCAACAACTGCCCAACGACGGGAACTGTATCTGATGATTGGATTGTAAAGGGTGCCGTCCTTCGACTTTCAGTCATGAATTCGAGGTGTGGGGTTTCTATAAAGTGGTGCTGGGACCTCTCAGGGGTAAAATTTTAACTTTTGCGCTAATTTCTTCCGACCTTTCCCCATTATGGGAACAAGCTCTGAGCCACGCAAGCGCTCGGCTCGCGACGCTGAACAAAGAACAATTAGTTCAGAGTCAGTTCAATTCTCAGTGTTGTCACCACCAGGTAGATCGCAAATAACGTCATATAACGCAGAAAGGAAAATTTAGCGCTGGAAAAAAGCAGAGTTAAAGATTTCCTCGGTTTCCCATAGCTTCTTTTCTTACGGAAAATTGACAGCAATCGATAAACACACGCTCTCGAAATTTAGGCTTTCGTGCATATTTCAAATTATGTATACGCAGGTCTGCAGTTTGAAGTAGGTTTTCTAACAAGGAATGATTTGTGTCTTCAATTGCCATGGATGTTTTGGAAAACATACATCTCTTCATGCTTTTCTTTTTTCTATTCATAATGGTTTTTTTTCGCCTCAACTGTGCTGGTTTTCAAAGCCTAGATTTTTAACGACTAACGACTAACGAGGGTTTTGGCAGGTTGAACGACTAACGACTAACGAATTACAAAATTTCTATTACGCACATCCCTGGTGCGAACCGACCAGTCCGCTGTCCACTTATCACCCCTGCACTGCAGAGTGGCCATTCTCGTTGTCTATGGGGGCAAGGAAGAATCGCACCCGTCGGCTGGCCGGCATCCAGCTCCGCTTCCAGCTGATAGGAATGACAAGCTATGCGTTTGAAGATTCAATTGATGACTCAATGATTCCTGGCAAAGATCAGCGGGAGATTTACTTCGAATTGAGCCTAGCTGTCATGATTACGCCGCCTTTATAAATTTTCTTGCTTTACTCCTATTCTGAGCTTAACTTGAATTTCTTAGAAGCTGTTGTGGCCATATTCAACCAATTTCGCTTTTTTTCAATGATCGCTCACTGCAAGTAAAATCAGATCTGCTAAGATAGCAATCTGAGAACTATGGCTGCGAAATGGTTCCGTTCTCGAGAAAAAGCATGAAACTTTCGTGATCCACGAAGGCTAGTCACTAAACTCAGGATAAGTCTTCATTTGAGTGCGGTTTTTGTCTAGACTTCGTTTTCCTATTCTAGAACAAGTTCCCTATCCTCTGTGTAGACTGACAGAGTAAGAAACAAGTAGTACATAACTTTAAAAAAATCCTTTGAGCTTTTTCGGTTTACCTTGTGCAAAAAACATGATGTTGCCTCCTCGACAATCATATTGCAAAATATTTTGCATCGTGGACCCGCTGGTATGTGTTCATTCAATAAGAATTTCTCGAAATTGCTCTTCAAATCTAACATTTTCTCGCTTTGATGATTTGCGACCTGACTTCCTTCACAATGATAGTAGACCACAAGCTCTTGGTTAGAGAATTGAATGCAGATGTAGCTTTCGCACATGGTTGTTGGATATCCGCTACATAACTACCATCGTTCTTCAGGAAACAGCTCAAATAACAGAAATCACCCACCATTTCGATACGTCGTCCATTCACACAAAATCCCGTTGAAGACCTTCGAGAGACTCACATCTGCTTGCATTTTTTCGGGACGAAGACGAGGTCCACATGCTGACGCGGAGGGGGTCCGCAGTTACAAGCCACCGGTTGGAGGGGAGGGTCGCGCACTGTCTACTGGCTGATCCCAGTCAGTTTTAGGCATGGTGCTGTGATCGGTATGTGAGAGGTGAGGTCCCCATGCCACCTTGTTTAAATTAAGTGAGACCCTCCTCTCTCCGTCTCCAAATTTAATGCGGCCTTCTAGGTTTGTCATGAGTGCGATCTTTGCGTCAATCAGAAATTTTTACCAAATACGATGATACTGTGTATTGCTTTTATTCTTCATGCTGTTTTTCAGGGGGTTATTCTGATAGTTATCTGCACTTGTGTAGTAAAGCATCTTCTAAAACATTCCTCATATTCAAGGCGTTGTCGGTCCGTGACAGAAAGGTGTTGTTAAAGGCATATAAGACCTACGTCAGACCTATCTTGGAATGTGGAACGACAGTTTTCTCACCGCAGAAAAGAAAAGATGTGTTGCAACTGGAGAAAATCCAAAACAATTTTACACGTAAAATTTATGTAAGATCTCACATCCAGGCCTATGACAGAATTCCGAGTGCGGGAGTTGGAAATAGAGAGTTGAAACTTCATTCGTTAGAATCTAGCCGTCGACTTTATGATGTTTGCATGGTGTTTAAGCTACTGGCTGGCATTGCGAAAACTAATATCTCAAGATTCTATAGGCTAAGTCAGTCAAGGACTAGGGGAAGCAAGATTAAGATTTCATATGTAGCCCCGAAGGGCAATATGAGAGCCCTTTCTCTCACTTGTAGAGCCGGATCAACCTTCATCTCTCTTAACCTTGATATTGTCCCTGTACCGATACCTTCTATGTTGCGGAGTTTCAAACGCATCGCAGGGAAGAAGCTGTTGTGCTTCTAAGGCTGTGTTAGGATCAATATTGTATTGTATTCCGTTCTTTCCGGTTCATGGTTTCTGTGCATAATCTTATTTTGGTGTTTATTGCGCTTGCCTTACGTAGCGTACTCAATAAATAAATAAATTAATTAAACTTTATTTCATCTATTTTTACAAATTTTTGAAAGGCCAAATTTCAACTATTTTTGCATTGTGACCAACGGTGGGTGAAGCCGCCTCCCTTCCGCCGCGCCTAAAGCTGCGGCCCTATTCTGTGATCATCACACGTGTGCCTAACCCTGATCCCAGTGAAGCGCCTGACCCTGCATGAAATCGCAGTACTTTCGCGAAGCACCGGGCGCTCATTTGAAATGTTTTATCAGTGAAGCGGAGAATCGCAAAACATCCCTTCACCACAATTAACAGAGATCTTTGGCTTTTTGGCTTACTCATACAAAAACTCTGGTAGCCAGTCCCGTCCAGTTCAACTCAATAGCAGCAGCTTTTGAAAGTTCGGTCTCTATTGCTATCGTCCCTGAATTTAGAATAACAGCATCATCCTGATGAGGTTAAGCCACGGCCGTTGGGCTCGTAGCCACGGCTGTAGGGTTTCTGTTTGGCTACTAACAACTCAAACTCAAGCCTTTCTTTCAGCTACTAGCCGAGCAGCTGTGGCTTAATTAGCAACCGTATTGGTTGTGAACTATGGATACTTCGGGAAGTAGCCGAACAACCACGAGGCAACTGTTGCTACTGCGTTCGGCTACTAACGCGACTTCTCTATAATAAAAAGATCGCTGCCATTCTGGCAACCCATAAGCAATGCAAACAACGCTTCCTTCTGCAGATGAACGTATTCTATGCGGGTTTTGAAATGTAAAAAAAATAGATTTGACGTTTTGAATTCCCTTCTATAGTTTTTTCTTGAACTCCAATCTGCACTTTACATTCAAGCGCGGAAGAAATTCGATTGTACCATGAATGCTGAAATGAATCGAAGTTTTATCCAATTCTCCTTCTCCTCCTCCATCCTAACTCTAGCGAGCATTTCTTCCCGAAAAACTCTCAAGTATGCTATGTTGTAGCTGCGTTGTGGTCCGATTCCACGCAACTCTACTATTCACACCTTCGCATTTCACTCCTCGTCTGGCATTCATTGGACCTCCTGGTCTTTGTCAGACGATTGAAGTCGATGAGAGCGCTCCCTTGGGTGCCCGCTTTGTGGGGTCCACTCACGACGGGGCGGGACCCATTCATTTGTGGTGTGCGTTTAGGGACCTCGAGAATCACTTCGCTGTCATGGCCTTCCTTGTCGAACAGCGCTTTTTCACGCATGCACTTTTGCGCACGAACGCAATTTTGACACTCGTCCCCTGACATTGAACTATTTCACTTGTCTTGAGCAGGCTATACTTTCGGGGTCCCTTTCTTGAAAAAGACTTCTCATTAGCGTTTTTCCTTGAACTTTACAAATTGTTCTGTATTCAATGTTGAGTGAAGTTATGCATACAGTACATAGCGAACTAAAGTCTTCGAACAAACGGTTTTTTGGTTGTAACTGTTTTTGAACTATAGCAATCTTCCTAATTATTTGATACGTTATGTGTTGTCGTCGACACCACGACACCAGTATCGATCTGCGAGCCTTGACCTACCCGCTTAAACGCGGTGTTTTTGGCGCGACCCCTTTCCGCCTATTCTACAGGCCATAGTCGCGCAGCGCGTGGTACGCAGTCGACGGTGAGACTTTGGCCGTTTTATGGCCTGTACCTTTCGTGGACTTGTCTACATATACAGTTGACCGCAATGTTAAAAGGACATGGTGCGGTTGCGGACTCGCACTAAATTACGGTAGAATCTGGCACATTCCCAGATTTCGTCATCGATCGGCGCCAACCGTCGTCTCTCTGCTCACGAGAATATCAGCTGTGGCGCCGATCGATGACGAAATCTGGCAAAGTGCCAGATTCTACCGTAGTTTTAAGGCGAGTCCGCAACCGCACCATGTCCTTTTAACATTGCTGTCAACTGTAGAAGGCATTTTATCGCTGTTTGCACACATCTTAGCTTTTAGTTGTTTTCTAGAAATGGCTTGCAGGGCCGAGGTTCCGAAGTCGATCCGCCTAGTGGATTTCAATATGTGAAAGTCTGGAATGAAGATCACCACAAATTCGCAAATGTTGGAAATCCCTAACAATAAAAAACTACATGCCAACGAAGATTCACCTTACCTTATTTTCTGCTAGCCCTAAACTAGTACCTCTGTATTCACGATCACTCATAGCTCGGTATGATTGCCAGTCTGACTCAAAGTAGAATATAGCTTTTTACAGAGAAAATGGAGCTAAAGCCGAATAAGGGAAGTCAATTAAACTCTGAAATGAGCCCATTTCACAGCTTCATCAAAGGTTTTTTCTATCGATATGAGCAACTGCCTTTTCTAAATACCTAAGTCATTATCTGAAACTTCAGTATTGAAGTTTTCTCTACTTTCGAAATTTGCTGGCAAGGAATAGTCACATGGAGAAAGTTGTCATTCCGGACAACATGCAATTTTTATAGCGATTTTAGCCTTCGTTTTTGCGTAGATTAAGCGTAGAACTTGCACACAGGAATATGCGGGTTTTGAAGATCATACTCAAAACCCGTCAATTCGCGCCGGATGAAATCGTAGAGCGAAACAGGCCGCGCTTCTGGAGGTATCTACAGCTACTCGTTGGCGGCTAGTTACAAGCGATTGGTCGCACTGTGTAATTAACCTCAACCCAACAACTTAGCTCGAAAACTGAAGAAAAGACCTCACTTCAGTGTTCAGCGCACTTAAAGGCAGTGTTCACGATGAAAATTGTTTTTCTGTTTTCCCGCCTATCTTGAAAACGGCCCCACGCTGAGTCCAATGATGTCTCTAAAATCGTACAAGACCTTCTGGGAATGGAGTTATGGCCCCTCGAAAATTGAGCTAGGGAAAATGGTGGACGAGTTGTCCGAGGCTTGTAACTTGCGTCTTTCGCAGCCGATGTATGCGAGCTGACCTGAGTAAAGAGAGAAGTTGAGAATGAAGGGAAAAACGGGGCTAATGATTGGAAATCATCGCTCATCTCACGATCTTGAGCGTTCATTTGTTCACGTCGGTGGGCGTGTGATGCGCTTTTGAGGTTTGCCTTGCGCTCGAAATGGCAACTTCAGGCTCTTTTGGAGCTTTTCCTGGCTCGTTTTCATGCGTTCTTTCGACGTCAACGTTACATTGTGCCCCTCCACTACCCATTCCTAAAGGAAACTGAAACACATTTTTTATCGTGAACACTGCCTTTAAAGGCAGTGTCCACGATAAAAACCATGTCTGTTTTTTTGGTGGAGATCGGCAGCTACGGGGCCTAGCGCAACCCTAACGTTGAAAAAACTATGAAAAATGAGCTCGGAACGGCCTCCTTCGGGCCCAAAGTTGGACCCGTCAGCTCGTCACCCCCAGATGCACTTTCCACGCCCACCGACGTGAACAAATGAATGCTCGAGATTGTGAGATGAACGATGATTTCCGATCTATAGCCGCGTTCTTCCTTTTATTCCCAACTTATCTCTTTACTCAGGTCAGCTCGCATACATCGGCTGCAAAAGACGGAAGTTACAAGCCTCGGACAACTCGTCCACCATGTTTTCTTAGCTCCATTTTTGAGGGACCATAACTCCGTTCCCAGAAGGTCTTGTACAATTCCAAAAACATCATTGGAATCAGCATGGGACCGTCTTCAAGTTAGGCGGAAAAGCAGAAAAACGATTCTTATCGTGAACACTGCCTTTAATAGCACTTTTCTACGACGTTTGAGCGGAAAGTTTTTTTTTTTCGACCTTCCTAGTTCCTATCTATAGCCCATATAGCCCTTGTGAATTTTTAGGGCGTCAGGAAACAAATTTTTCCGTTTGAAGTTTGTCCAGGGGCGTGTTTGAAGTGTAGAACATTTTAAGACCATTTTTGATTGGATGAAGGAGTTCGGTGGGCCTATTGGCAACTGGCTATGACAACCCACCAATAAACTCCTATCAAACCGTTCTGAGAAACGGAGTGCGGCTGAAAATTTCAAATTCGAATTCCTAGCTGAAAATTGATTTTTAAAATGTACATCTCGTTCGTAATGACCACTTTCTCCAAGTGGTTACGCTTTGTAAGATCTCCAACAAGGACACCATGTTCGCAGCGGTCTACAGCTAGCAAGCATCTTTGGGCTAAGGGCGAGATTTTTTTCAAAGACATCTCTCGTGTGACATCTCTTCTGTATTCTGTACCAAACGAGTCAGCGATCGTAGAGTCCAGAAAAGCAGCCCTCTCTCTGTGTCGTTAGCACTGAACCCGTACTAGAGACGCAGGGCGCACCGGCGTGGCTCCCCGCTGTAAGGTGCGGCATAGTGATGAGAGGGCAGCCGTGAACGTAGCGCTGCTTCCCTGGACTCTACCATCTTTGACTCGTTTGGGACAGAGTATACCTCGATCCATCAGAAGGACTGAGCGTCGAAATCGAACAGGGGCTCTTGTGCCATCACCCCTACTCCGATTTGAAAGTGTGGTAAGACACCCGGCGTTAGCCCCCACCCCAGCGTGTGAGCATCTATTAAAGGCAGTGTTCACGATAAAAGTCGTTTTTCTGTTTTTCCGCCTATCTTGAAAACAGTCCCATGCCGATTCCAATGATGTTTCTGGAATAGTACAAGACCCCCTGGAAACGGAGTTATGGCCCCTCGAAATTTAGCAAGGGAAAATTGTGGACGAGTTGTCCGAGGCTTGTAACTCCCGTTTTTTGCAGCCGATGTGTGCGAGCTAACCTGAGTAAAGAGAGACGTTGAGAATGAAGGGAAGAACGGGGCTTTTGATCGGAAACCATCGCTCATTTAACCACAAATTCAGGGGAACTGTTATAGGACGTGGGCGGAGTGGCCCAATGGGTCGGCTGGCCCACGAGATTTTCACCCACTTACCGGCCGTTTTTCGTCGCACTTCCGTTCTTAATCTTCTTATAGGGACCCAAAGCTTACGTTTCAGCCAAAAAAAGCGAAACTTTTTCTTCGTGAACACTGCCTTTAAAAAGGCTATTTTGAGCTCTTTTTGGGGTTCTATCGCGGTGCGGCTTGACCGCGTAATTATCGATCGGTGTCACGCCCCGAATAACAACGAAACCCTTCAATGATTCTGAGGCGTAATTCATACCTCGTGTTTTCGGTATCCGCGTGGCCAATGTTAGGCCGGGATCATACTTCCCGCGATCCGCGATAGTGACAATTCTTATCGGGCCTATCGATTACCGATAGATTCTGGTGGTAAACACTGCGTCGCCTCGCTCTTCGCTGGAAGTATGCTCCAGGCATTTTAACCTATTCACAACCGCGTGTCCCACCGTTGGGACAAACGTTGACTACCACTTTGGACCACGTGTCCCACCGGTGGGACACGCTTCTCGAAAATCGGTTCCTCCGCCACAAGAAAGTACTTTCGAACCTACATATAATCAATGTATTGACCTACTCAAAAACTCGAATAAAAACCTCGTGCTCCATCAGTGGGTCAAGTGCAACAACGTGTCTAGACTTTTATAAAATGAAGTGCGCAAGAGTAGAGGAAAAAACGGCTATAAAGTAACGTGAAAAGCACCCTATAATTTCTTTTTCCTTCTATTGCTAGCCTTTAGGTTGCTTAGTGGAAACTTATCGTTTGAAACTCGTTTACTTTTCTGAAAGCGTTGCAGCTCAGTTGACCCCGTTTTGGTTTTGAGTAATTGTTTCTTAATAACGAAAGCGTCTCGGAAGCTCAAACTCTTACACTGTCTAATCGTCTTTACTAGCTACAATATAGACACAAAATGTAAAAGCAGTTACTCGTTTGACGCTATTCAAGCAAGCGTCTCCCACCGGTGGGACACGTCGTATGGTGACGAAATATTGCACGCGGTCCGAACGTGCAATCATCCAAAATCATGCGTGGTCGTGAATGGGTTAAGGGATCTGCAGAGTTGAAGTCGCGGCGTTGCTTGCAACGACGGAAAGCTCTGGATGATGCAATATCGATTACATTAAGGGGTCTGCAGAGTTGCAGAGACCGGCGAGTGGTCGCCGAGCGTCAGCCTTGACGCAGCGACAAAAACACTTTCGAACATTATCGTCGCGGCGTCGGTTGCCGCTCGCTGGCAGTGATGTAGCGCCGTCGCGGCGTCAATTCACTTTGCGGTGTCCCCTTGTCGCCCTTCACGCCGCGGCGGTCGCCATGGTCGCCGAATGTGATCGATATTGCATCACCCATCTATATTCGTCGCTGCGAGCAACGCCGCGACTTCAACTCTGCAGACCCCTTTTCCGAACATTATTGTCACCGCGTCGGTTGCCGCTCGAGGGCAGTGACGGAGGGCGACGCGGCATCAAAACACTGCGGTGCCCCCTCGTCGCCGTTCACGCCGCGTCGGTCGCCCTCGTCGTCGAATGTAATCGATATTGCATCACCCATATATATTCGTCGCTGCGAGCAACGCCGCGACTTCAAATCTGCTGACCCCTTTTCCGAACATTATTGTCACCGCGTCGGTTGCCGCTCGATGGCAGTGACGCAGGGTCATTGCCGAGTCAAAACACCATGCGGGACCCCTTGTCGCCTTTTGCGCCGCGTCGATCGCTCCCGTCGCCGAATATAATCGATATTGCATCACCCAGCGCTGTTCGTCGCTGCAGCAACCCCGCAACTTTAAATCTGCGGAGCTCTAAAGGGGTCTGCAGAGTGGCACCGACTGGCGACTGGTCGCAGAGCGTCAGCCTTTACGCGGCGGCAAAAATGTTTCCGAACATCATTGTCGCCGCGTCGGTTGCCGCTCGCTGGCAGTGATGTAGCGCCGTCGCGGCGTCAATTCACTTTGCGGTGCCCCCTTGTCGCCCTTCACGCCGCGTCGGTCGCCATGGTCGCCGAATATGATCGATATTACATCACCCAGCGCTGTTCGCCGCTGCGAGCAACTCCGCGACTTCAACTCTGCGGACCCCTTTAGGCGACGGAAGCGACCGACGCGACGTGAAGGTAAAACCTCCTGTCAACTTGACACCAGTTGGGAAGCTGCACCTCCAGTCTGTTTGGACAAACCTCCATCAATTCTGTTTTTCGATAGTGTATCCTTTTTCCATGTCCTCTAATGAACATTCGCTAGCTACCAGTGCATTAGGGCTATTCAAGTGCTTCCAGCAACTAACCCACATTTGTCCACATCAAGCAGCGCTACTGGTTTGACGTCATAAATTCATTTCTTTCGGAGGGTTCTTCAATTTCCACTGACGCAATCTACGTGTGTATGTGTCTGATGAAACGAGGACGTCGACTCTCCAGCGACGGCCAGTCACTAATTCTTCGTCAATCTACTATTGCGGCGAACACGAAGGGTTGTTCCAATCTGTTGAGTAGAGCCATTCTCGCCTTGTGACCTTTATGTGTACTCTCGTTGCATATGGAGGTGGCCACACTCCTCTTCCTCCTTGGAGACCTCCGTTCCCAGTAAATCCGAAAAAAGATGCATGTCCAAAAATAGCCAGAAAATGCTTCCTTGTACTTATGAAACAACAATGGGCTAAATCAGCATCAATGTACTCATCGAATCAATTCAATCAAGGCCAACGTCACAAATTCTATTTCTATACCCTACCCTTATCTCCTCAAGTGCTGCCTGTTTAGGCTGCTTTCTCTGTTCAGTTCAATGCTAACGAATGAAATTTCTCTTCCGCAGGATCGGTCATGAACGTCACACACACACACGAAAAATGATCATCACATTTCAGTCTAGACTTGAAATTCGATTCTGGCCTCTGACATCATCGGGCGCGAAAAAATTTATGCAAATTGCACCCATCCTGCTCTTCAGGAGCGATTCGAATCTTCTTTTGCAGTCAATCATACATATGCGCCGTGCCATAGTCAAGTTACAAGTTACATAAAAGACCGGAAACAAGTTGCATTCAACGTAAGGTATTGTTCACTATAGGTTACGTCCTGAAAATTATCTGTTTCCAGAATCATTTTTCATCCATTTTTGTTCACGATTGAGAGCTTTAATCTAGTCTTTGATGTTTTGAGTAGGCATGCCCACGAAGTAGAGAATGATAGGGTCCAATAGAACTGTCGAATCTCTGAAAAAAAAACTGTTTTAAATTTTTTTTCGAACATTCAATTACGCCTATTTGCTGTTTTTGGTGCACTGCGAGCTTCGGACAATTCAAAAGGTTAAAATGGGGCTACGCTCCAAAACCCTCATTAGGGACTGATCCCACCTCGAATTGGAATTTCGAAAAATGATCTGTTGAATATTGTGGGTGGGAAGGGGAGATGAAAAGGAACAATGGGGAGCTTGATCAATTCCCCTAAATTTCCTGGTATATCAACAACGACAAAAAATAGTTTTTTTTTTGAATTTTTGAAATTTGAACGCTTTTAGCCCAAACATTGCCTAAGCGGGTAATTTGTGGCGTGGTACACGATTATAAAGTCAATTTTCAGTTTTCTGAAGATTACGATAGGGATTACGATAGGTTACTGTGGAGAAAAAAACGGTGTTTTTCTACACTAACTTCTAATAGTCTTCTGATAAAACTGAACTGAAAGAGGGTTTTATATTTGTGTTAAGCCCCCCCCCCCAATCAACCCCCTGGACAAGGTTTGTGCTGGGAATCTTAGAAATTTCTAAAATAAAAAAGTGTTTTTTGCAGTTTTTGAACAGTTTATGAAAAGAATTTACGAAACTTCATGATGCTTCTCTTTATATTCCCCACAACGTCCAACATGTCATTTTTGGAAACTCCGGTCTGTTCCGGGGTCAGTCCCTTGTTAGTGAAGTGACATTGTTTTGTGTTTCTTTTACCGGGAACTTTTCTGGCTACTGTTTCCTTGGTGAAACGAACTGTGGGCAACTTGATTCATTGGGTCGGCAGATCCACTAGATTTTTGCCCACTTTCTTGCCTTTTTTCGTTTTACTTCCGTCCTTCTCTCCTTTAGGGACCCAAAGTTTGCGTTTCTGCGTTTCGCAAACTCAGCGCATTCTGAGAAAATCAGCTCGGAGTTCGGTGTGTGTTGTCCGGTCTCCTACCCACTAAGAATGGTATTGACTTTGTAGCAAAAATCAGGGTTCTGGAACTGGTAGTTTAAGAAACTAACAAAAAAGCGACGAAAACGGAATGCAAAATATGAATAACGTGTTGATTCTGTTATGGAGTGATAAAGGAACAATTACACCGCAGTAGGCTCGCTCTGTTGAAATAGCGGAGGTAGCGGTAAAGCGGTTGAGATAGCGAAGCAAATAGACGTTCACGGCCTGTACTGGAACGCTCATGCTGTTGAAAGCTTAGAAAACCCCTTAAAGTGACTGTATACGAACGAAGAATCTGGACGAGTTTGTAATGGGGGGGGGGGAGGGGAGCCTGCAAAGTGGATGAGCGGGACTGCGGAATTTTAGCATTCAGAATTTCTCAGAGATGGTAGTTTTAACACGTTTTGTCGCTTCCAATGTTGTGAGCGTCCTATTCGGAACTTATACGACCCCAGTAACATCGTTATCTCAACAACTTTTTTGAGTGTGTATTCCGCCTTCAACATAGTTGGGTTCCCTGCAGTCCTACATCCAAAGTGCTGATCGGTTTCAGTAATAGCTGGGTTCCGTTTCTGCCGTGCAGAAAAAAGTTGTGCCCATAATTCTCCACCTTATCTTCTCTTATTGGTAGCTTTTCCGAAATCACTCCTTTTTGATTAAGTAGGCTGCCTCCGACAGGTTGACAGTAAGCACGTCCAGCCAGCTTACGCTATTAACTTTTGCACTACTGGGGCCGGAATCATCAACGCGGTAATGCTGGTAGCCCTATTCAGTGGTAGCGCTACCCACGGTAGATTGCTACCCTAACCATCACATTGTGATTCACGAGCGCGACGCTACCGTGGGTAGCGCTACCAAGCAGTTACGCCTAAAAGCGTTATGTGTGTGACGACGCCGCCGTGTTTTACAAAGGACGACCACTGCACATCGCTCGTAATCGCTTTCCCAAAGCTTACACTTCTGGAAACTCACGAAGCCTAAAGCATAAAAAAGCAGAAAAATCATGAAATAGGTAAATCTATGTTTGAATCACACGAAGAATCCAGCAGTATGGGAAATGTGGCGACGGCTTTCGGTTTTTTCCGCAGATTTTATTTACATGTTCTTTAATCTGTAACATTGTTTAAAGATTGAGAATGGGGATGATGTGTAGGTTATTCAGGACTTTTTTTGGGGAAGCTAACTATAAACAAATAAAGCGAAAAAATTAGCAGTTTTAGAAACGCTCGGGCCTAATTGTGTAATCATTGTTTTGCCTTAGTACTTATGCGAATGTTTTATACCTTATACTTACCTAGTTTTTTGTATAGTTCAGGTTGAAAGAGAAAAAAAACAAGAAAAAATTACGGCTTTTCATTTTTAATATTGTTCTGATCCTGTATTTTTTCCAAATCTCATCATCATCAATCCTTCCCCGCCCTCGTCCTCTGGATGAATTAAAAGAGTGTTTAGCCCAGAAATAAAAAGCTGTGAATTCCAGGTTTTGCGTTATAAGAAAATCATAGATCCATATTAGGTTCGGGGAAAATTAATGGCGGTTTTTATAAAATCAAATCTTCCCGCCCAAACGAGCTTTTTTTTGCAAACTGTATTATGGCATTTAAAAGCGCATTTCTCTATCTATCCTACACTACCGGAAATCGAAAAATGGTCGACAATTAAGATTCGGGGATTCCGAGTAGTTTTTAACTAAGAAGTCTGGTGTGTCAAAGTCATTGCATGAAAGAGAAATGAAGGCAGCAAGAACGTTCAGTACTTACAACTCACAGCAAAATTAAGTTCGCAAAAGATTCAGTTCTGTAAGAAGAAACAAGAAGAATGTAACAGATGGAGAAACATCAAAATCCACAAAAAAACTCAACCGGACTAAGAAAGGTTATTTAATAAACCCACAATTATTTTTGCACCAACCTAATAATTGAAAATTAATCGAAACTCAATGATAAACAGTGGGTATTAACAAGAGAGTTGCGGATTTCGGGGATGAGAGCACAACCTTTTCATCCAAAAAAAAAACGACAAAAGTGATGAAAATCCGTTATACCAGGGGTTTGAAAACAGCTGTTCAAAGGACGAGCGCGTTAAATTAGCATCGGGGCGCAAAATCTCGCTGGGTAGGGCGCCGCTGGTAGGACCCTACCCAAGATTCGCGCTGGGTAGGCTTTGGTAGGTTGCTACCGTGGGTAGCAAGTTTCGTGAATCGCGTCATTCGCGCGAATTTCGGTAGGATGCTACCCTTACCCAGTCTACCAGCGCTAAATTTCGTTGATGAATCCGGCCCCTGGATCCAATTATACTGTCGTTTGGGGAAAGTTATGCCCCGAAATTTCAACTTGTTGAGAAGTTTTCAATATCGGGAAGTCCGAGTGTTGAAAGCTCTTCTTTCACACAAATAGGTGTCTCAAATGACGCGCGCCTTTGTTTTCAGCTCACACGTGTAGTTTTACAGCGACAAACACCTTTGATCCGGCTAAAGCAGCCAATGGTGCTGGTTGGCGTCATTCAGGTACCCTTGATTTTGCTCTGAATGTGGTCCACCTTGCTCCTTTTCGCTCAGATTCATTCACATTCCATCATGAAGACTCTCTCTATCTGTTTCGTAGCCTGATTGCCAGTCTATTCTTCACTTCCGCACTGCCGTTCAGTCCGCAAAGTGCGCGCTGATTGCGAAATCGTGCTGCGGCGCGGTTGCGAGTATCCTCAGACAGGGACGTGGGATCATCCGGGCGGTGGGATCACCTGGGCACCAAAGGCCAAAAGCGCCCGGGTGATCCCACATCCTTGTCTGAGGATGTTCGCAACCGCGCCGCAGCAAGATTTCGCAATCAGGGTGCACTTTGCGGACTGAACGGCAGTGCGGAGGTGAACTGTATCTGTTCTCGCGTAGGTCAACATATCGGAATTATGGTGCGCGCGAGGGGCGCACCAGATTTGCTTTTGAACCGGCCACGCGCGCAACTGCTTTATCGAGATCTAAGTTTAGAGTGAACGTAGAAATTAGGTTTAAATTGCATGGAACAGAGCGCAATATGTTTAAATTGATGTCCAAAAATGATTTAGAATGGTTTCCTAAGGTTTGAGAAAAAATGTGAAAAACCGCAACTTTTCTCTGTTAATCGCCTTTTTTTCTCAGACAGCGTACACGATCTTGTTGGTACAGTTAAAATTGAGCTACGAAGCTCATTTTTGGACAGGAGGCTGGAAATGGATGCAAGTCGCTCCTGTTTCAATTTGAACTTGATACCTTGACTTTGAATGGTACCTCGAAATCGTGGGTTCATATACTGAATTAGCCGTGGAGGGCGAAAACTGCTTACAATTAGGCATGCTACGGCTGCTGTGTGGGTGGATCTGCAGCTAACTAACATAGGTCGTTGGGGTAAGTACTGAACTTGTCAGATTTCGTACTCATGACACTTCATCGATCGATAATCAAAATTATCGATTTTCACGCTCATTGCACGAGGAGTGGTGTTTGTTGATGGGTACGGGTCTCTTGTTTCGGGAACTTTACTCAAAAAAATTATCGATTATCACCAATCAATAATATAGATTTTTTGGCCTGTTACACAAACTGCCGCAATGAGTGTTAGGTTTTAAGTCCTTTGTTTGAAAAATTCTTCTCATCATGCAAAACCGAATATTCATGAACAACAATAACATCGATTTTTCACCTGTTGCGCAAAATTCGGCGATGAGGGGTATTTTTTATGGTTGTGGGTAATAAGTTTCAGAAATTGTACTCATACGACAATATAGTCTGTTAGATGTTTCATCATTCTAAGATGGAGATGGAAATCGTGGGGCAAACTTGCAGTCAGAATGGGAACCTTCGGGAAAATTATGTGAAATTTCTGAAAATTTAGCTTCCTGGCAGAAGTGACGATTTGGCAATGCCATTTATGAGTCAAAAAAAAGTTTCAAGAGTATTTTAAAATTTCTTCAAAATGATTTGGCGTAAAATATCGTGGAGTAATAAAAAAGCTAAGAAATGAAGTGAAATAACAAAAAAAAACGATTTGGTGGTCGACCATTTCAAAAGCTTCTCCGCTAAGCTTATCAAAACGAATTCAAGAACGCAACCTAAACATTTTCAGTCATTTTTTAAAGCTGTGATAAAGGAATCAGCATTGGTCAAGCTAGGCGAACGCGACCCTGCATCGTATATCGTTCTTGATTTAGTTTTGATAAGTTTCGCGGAGAAGTTGTGAAATGGTCGACCACCAAATCGTATTTTCGGTTATTTCACTTCATTTCCTATCTTTTTTATTACTAGAGGCTATTTCAACTTCTAAGATATTTTGGAAATTTTTTTGACTCATAAATGGCATTGCCAAATCGTTACTTTTATCAGGAAGCTGAATTTTTAGAGTCTTCTTATTCAAACTCGATTAGACACCGAATTTCTGCGAGCCTTTCTCATTACTTAGTTTCAATCAATCTGTGGAGAAGCGGCTCTTTGCCTATTCGAGGGCCAGCATATCTTCTAGCCTTGCTGAACCTGAATGCCCCAACTTGTCCCAATAGCACATGGGCGAATCGCTGTTTTCATTGAACAAATTTTTTTCCATGACCTAGTCTCCTGTTTTTGGGGTCGTCACAACATGTTCTGCTCTTAACGAGCGACTTGATGTTTCGGATTGTGCTGCTACATAGGTGTGCAGACTGCAGCAGAGAAAGATTTTTTTAAACATTTTCGAAACAAAGTTTCCATCTGTTCTTTGCTGGTCTAATCTAGATTTTCTAACATGAGCTTCTTAAGTTGCTTACAATTCCTTGGTCATCAGACGGAAAAAAGAAGCTGTGGCAGAATCGTAAATGTACGAATGATTCCGTTTTCGAGATGCGGATATCGAATAATATTTGGACCAAAGTTCAACGGATTTTTTACCAAATTTTCGGACCTTGGAACGACTATCTATATTTCGGAATCGGAACGTTAAACGAAAACATCGGGAAATCGGACAAACGGAGACCTGTTTCTTCGGATGATGAGCCCCATGTTGCCACACCCAAGGCAGAGACAACCTAAGATGTTCGAAAGCGCGCAGACACGTCTGAATCTCACGAGAGGTCCTGCCCGCTGATCATTGATAACTCTTAGTCTTGCAGAAATAGAGCCTAATTTAAGATTTTGGCATTTTTCGATCAACTATATTTCCTGCCAACATACTTATAAGAGACAGGAACGCCCAAGGTGTGGGGCATTCCTGAAGAGTTCTGCATTTTGAAATTCGCAGGAAGCAAAAGTTATTTTTCTCTTAACATCGTTGTTAGCAATTATATTTCTCAAGGATCGACGTTCGCAACTGCTCATCTATCGAAATGAGGAGCTCGCGGGGAGGGTGGTTCTTCACCACAGACTGCGGCGGACAGCGACTAATCTGACAGAATTTTCCTTACTATCCCGACCAGAGTACGGAAAAATTCTGACAGATTTCGTAAAAAAAAACTGCCAGAAAACGAGAAAATTCTACCAGACTTCCAGAGTTTTCCGCCAGATAACGAGAGAATTCTGTCAGAGGAGGGCAACATCTTCTCGTAATCTGACAGATTTTTTTCGTAATCTTTCAGAATTTTCCCGTAATGGTCCGGCCTGAGTAGGCGCGTCGTCGACGACCGCAGATGAAATGAATTTTGCAGCGTTTCAGATCTTTCTAAAATTTGGCATTACAGAACAACACCACTATGTTGCACTGGAAGTGTTCCGAAGGACCCACCACTAAAAGTAGGGCCTGGAATCTCCCCAGGGGCGAGTGAAATGGCAACTATCACTGACCCCAATGCGCCGATTCACTGGAGCGCTTCACTATGTGAATAACAAGATAAGTAATCGTCCACGATGATGGCCGGCGAATCCCAATGGAGGGTCGCGCCACTACTCAGCTCTGCTACTGGCATTCTTCCTCATCAGCCATTGTCTCATTTCGGCCACAATCAAGCACCGCGGACACATTTCGCGCCAAAACTTCATTTGAAGTCATTTCCTCTCTTGATGACCATCGTCATTTCTTGCACTTTGTCTCGTCTCTATGACTCTGATCTCTGAGCAGAAGCTAGTCCAACTCTTTCTAGGCTGCAGTATACATGGTTCTGTTCTGAACGAAAAGACCGAATATCGAATATATTCGAATGACCCCTTCTTGGGATCAAAATTTCGAATAGATTCGATTAATTCTTTTTCGTGATCCGAATACCGAATAGATTCCATTGATCTTTTTTCAAGGCCCAATTTCCGAACGGAACCGAATTTCCATATTTTTGGAGTCCGAATTTCGAATAGATTTGAATGATCCCTTTCCAAAAGTCCGAGTTTCGAATAGATTTGACCGATCCTTTTGTTTGGGCCCAAATATCGAATAGGTTTGAATGACCATTTTTTCGAGGTCCGAATATCGGATAGATTCGATTGACCTTTTTTGAGGCCCTAATATCGATTACATGCATTGCAATGTCCCTCTTAGAAGTTCAAATGGATTTGAATGACCCTTAATTGAGGTCCGAGTTTTGAGTAGATTCGATTCACCTTATTTCGAGGTCCAAGTTTTGAATAGATTCGATTCACCCTTTTTCGAGGTCCGAAATTCGTGTAGACTCGATTAACATTTTTTTTTAAATTTCGAATTTGGAATGGATTCGATAAAGCTTTTTTTTAGAATTCGAATGGCCCTCCTTCAGGTCCGAATTTCGAATAGATTCGAATGATTTTTTGAGGTCCAAATTTCTAATAGATTCGATTAACCTTTTTTAAAGGTCCGAATTTGGTGTGGACTTGATAAACTTTTTTTTTAAATTCCGAATTTTGAATGGATTCGATAAACCTTTTTTTAGAATTCGAATGGCCCTTCTTCAGGTCCGAATCTTGAAAAGATTTGAATGATCCTCTCCTAAAGGTCCGAGTTTCAAATAGATTCGACCAACCGTTTTGTTTGGGCTCGAATATCGAATAGGTTTGAATGACCATTTTTTCGAGGTCCGAGTTTTTAATAGATTCGATTCACCTTTTTTCGAGTTCCGCATTTCGAATAGATTCGAGTAACCCTTTTCGAGGGCCGAATTTAGAATAGATTCGAATGATTTTCTGAGGTCCAAGTTTAGAATAGATTCGATCAACCTCTTTTGAGGTCCGAGTTTCGTGTAGACTAGATTAACTTCTTTTTAAATTCCGAATTTTGAATGATTTCGATAAACCTTTTTTTCAGGATTCGAATGACCCTTTTTCAGGTCCAAATTTCGAATAGATTCGAATGACCCCTTTCTGAAGGTGCAAATTTGGAGTAAATTCGAAAAACACTTTTATTTGGGCCCGAATACCAAATAGATTCGAATGACCATTTCTTCGAGGTGCGAATATCGGATAGATTCGATTGTCCTTTTTTTTGAGGCCCTCATTTCTATTACATGCATTGAAATGTCCCTTTTTGAAGTTCAGATATGTAGATTCGAATGACCCTTAATTGAGGTCCGAGTTTTGAATAGATTCGAATGATTTTTTGAGGTCCAAATTTCTAATAAATTCGATTAACCTTTTTTAGAGGTTCGAATTTCGTGTAGACTCGATTAACTTTTTTTTTGAATTCAGAATTCTGAATGGATTCGATAAACCTTTTTTAAGAATCGAATGACTCTTTTTCAGGTCCAAATTTCGAATAGATTCGAATGACTCCTTTCTGAAGGTAGGAATTTGGAGTAATTTCAAATAACACTTTTACTTGAGCCCGTATATCAAATAGATTTGAATGACCATTTTTTCGAAGTTCGATTATCGGATAGATTCAATTGACCTTTTTTTTTGAAGCCCTAATTTCTTATAAATTCAAATAGCCTTTTTTCAGGTCCAAATATGCGAAAGGTTCGATTAACCCCTTTTCAGGTCCGAATTTAGAATATATTCGAATAATTTTTTTCGAGCTTCAAATATCGAATAAATTCGAATAACCCTTCTCTGAGGTCCGAATTTCGTGTGGGCTTGATTAACATTTTTGAGAAGATTCGAATGACCCTTTGTAGTTCTAAATTTTGAATAGATTCGAATGACCCCTTTTTGATGGTCCGAATTTCGGATAGATTCCATTGACATTTTTTGAGGTCCGAATATCGCATAGGTCCGAATTTTTTTCGAGGTCCGAATCTAGAATAGATTCAAATCACCCTTTTTTGAGGCCCTGATTTTGGACAGATCAAAATATCCCTTTTTTGAGGTTCGAATTTTGAGTAATTTCGAATGAACTCTTTGTAAGGTCAGAATTTTCAAGAGATTCGAATACTTTCGAATCGACAACTTTGAAACAGCTCATTTGAGCTTTCAAGTCATGAAAATCCAATGGGCGACGTGGGTGTTCTGCAATAATTTTCTGGCATCACCCTTTCAAATATGCATACCTTTGCCGGCGAAAATGGATAGCTTCCTGTGAGAAATTTGTTATTTCTGGCTTTCTCTTATCCTACAATCTGTGGGGAGTCCAAGAATCACCATACCACTAATTTATTTTTTTGAGAAGCCTGACTCTGAGAGCCGAATTCAATTCCAAAGATTGTTTGAATTTCCGGAAGGGGGATTTTCGAATCAAGGGCAGCAGTGTTCGCCATGAAAAATGTGTTTGAGTTTCCACTAGGAATGGGTAGTGGAGGGGTACACTGTAACGTTAACGTCGAAAGAACGCATGAAAATGAGCCAGGAAGAGCCCAAAAGAGCCCGAAGTTGCCATTTCGAGCGCACGACAAACCCCAAAAGCGCAACGCCCGCCCTCCGACGTGAACAAATGAAAACTCGAGATCGTGAGATAAGCGATGGTTGCCAATCAATAGCCCCGTTCTTCCGTTTATTCTCAAGTTCTCTCTTTACTCAGATCGGCTCGCATACATCGGCTGCAAAAGAAGGAAGTTACAAGCCTCGGACAACTCGTCCACCATGCTTCCATAGCTCAACTTTTGAGGGACCATACCTCCGTTCCCAAAAAGTCTTGTGAGATTCCAGAGACATCATTGGAATCAGCATGGAACCGTTTTCAAGATAGGTGGAAGAACAGAAAAACGATTTCCATCGTGAACACTGCCTTTAACCACTGATTCGAGCGGCCTGAACGCCAATATTTGATTTGCTCACTGTTTCTGAGAAAAAATATTGAAGACGGTGTTCACGATGAATAGTCTGCTCTTTTCGTTGCAGGAACCTAAGGATTGGGTCCCTATAAGTACAGTAAGGACGGAAGTACGACGAAATAAAGCGAGGAAATGGGTGAAAGTTCAGTGGACCAACCGACCCATTGAATCACCCCGCTGACGCCATATAACAGTTGTCCATCGTTCGTTCCGCGAAAGAAACAGTGGCCAAATTTTTTGTTACTGTCTATCCCACAAGATTCCTATGTCCAAACATGGACATTAAGCATCCTGTTTTTTAAGAGCTTTTGGCACACAAAACAGAAAACAAAGTCACTTACCTGAGAATTTCAAAGCTGAGAACTATTTGCTACATCTGGTCTGAAGCTTTGTCCGCAGTCCGCAAAGCACATCAACAGGCTCGATTATCAGGAATACTTTTTGAATGGTGAATAATATCAGAATCAGCTGTTTGCAGTTGTGTGGCTCCTCATCCGAGAGAATGTCTTTCGACACGCACGCCGAACGCATGAGCGGACGGTATCCTTCTGACCGACCGTTGATGTGACGAGCGAGTCCCTGCCACAAGGGACTCGGCTTCCCAAAGCGGAAGCAGAACCACTAAATAGTACACATAGTGCATGCTCTTGAAGGAGGAAAAATACGCTCCGCCTCTCAACTCGTAGGAGGAAATTATTCACCGAATCTTCTCGGCAAAGACTGGATTTCTGGACTTTATGTGCGGTTTTTGCCTGCTCAATAAAACTTCACGGGAACTATGCTGGGCGGCCCTCCGGAGGCGAGATCAATGCTCCCAATGCTGTCTTTCTGAGATTGTCCTGTTGTTTTACTATTGTATGAATCAGCGATTTTAGTCATATTTGTGACCCGTTTTTACACAGATTTTCTTGGATTCTAACTACATATAATACCGCTCGTAGGTTTCGGTCAGAATGCATACGGCGGCACATTCTCGCGTTCTTGCCGCCCTTTTTTCTTAAATACCTTTCAATTTCAATATTTTTCTGATGTGAAAAGTTATTTGAGATTTATCCACCAGTATAAAAGCGAGCTCCCAATTCCTCCGAATAGGCGAGATATGGAAAGAAACCTTTGCAAGAAACCACTTTGGCACGACCCATTTTAAGACATCTAGAGTTCAACAGTGGCTAGAGGCACGATGGATTTTTATCAAAAACCTCTTTCTTCCCTGAATTCTGAGCCTCTCTCTTCAATCAGAGTTGCCCCTTAAAATCTGTTGAGTATGAGGAGAAATACAGGCCTTGTTCAACTCGTTCACCATAACAGATTGTTCAGTACGTTTTGTCGTGTTATAAGAAAAACACAATTTCATGGTTCAAAATACACTTTGTTATTCAGTATAATCTCCCTGAACATTGACACACTTGCTCCAACGATCCTCTAATCTGTGGATCACATCCCTAAGGTGAGAACCCGGAAGGTCTGCAAAATACGCTTCAACAGCCGTTATGGCCTCTTCATTCGATGAAAAACGTTTGCCACGCGTAAATTTTTTGAGTTCTGGAAACAAATGGAAGTAGTAGCTGGGGGGCCAAATCTGGTGAATACGCTGGATGATCCAACAATTCGAACTTCAATTCATGGATTTTAGCCATTGTCAAAATGTTCTTGTGACACGGTGCATTGTCCTGATGAGAAAGGATTTTTTTCTTCTGCAAACCGGGTCTTTTTTCATGAATTTTTTCCTTCAACTGGTTCAAAAGGTTGCAATAATATTCAGAATTAATTTTTTCTTCCAAATTGCACGTAATCCACGAACAAAATTTCTTTCGCATCCCAAAAAACCTGATGGCATAACCTTCTTGGCCGATTTTCGGACACGAACTCGTTTCGAAGCCGAACAACCAGGTTTACACCAGGGGTGTGCGTGAATAAGAAAGATTTTTTTGTTTAGAGTTAATCTTTAATTTTCGTGAATAAACCGCGTTAACCCGTCAATGCGTTAACACGTTAATTTTGCACTTCGTTAACAACTTCAATACATTACTTGACCACAACGAAAATCTAAAAATCACCAGAGCTCCCAGAAAAATAACGTAAGCTTTCTAATGACGTCAGCAGGACGTCGTGGAAAGCAGTAGGGCTCCAGAAGCCGTAGGCACGGCCTCGTGGGAAATAGCTAGAGCTCCAGATGACGTCGTCTGGACCACGTCGTGAAGGGTGGGCGGGCTTCATATGACGTCATCATGACGTCGTGGAAAATGGGTGTGGCTTTAGATGACGCTGTCAGGACTTTGTGTAAAATGGGTAGTCCTTAAGATGATGTCATGGAAATTTGGTAAAGCTTCAGATGGCGTCAGCAGCGCGTCATGGGAATAAGGCATGACTTCAGATGACGACGTCAGGACGTCGTGGAAAGTGGATGAGCGCTCAGATGGCGTCAGCGGGACGTTGTGAAAAATAGGAGTGCGTCGCGTCCCAGAAAGTCATTAGGTCTCTTTTAGAGTGCGATCGTCGATCGCCGCAACGGCATGTTTTGAATGCAGATCGACGTGCGACGCGACCTCGATCGATGCTCATAATTATCATCCCATCGCGTCGCGCGGCGATCGAACTTTGCAAGAGGCCTCAGGGCTTGCGTCGCGTTCTAGAAAGCCGGTAGCACTTTAAAGGCAGTGTCCACGATAAAAACCATGTCTGATTTTCTGGTGGAGATCGGCAGCTGCGGGGCCTAGCGCAACCCTAACGTTGAAAAAACTAAGAAAAATGAGCTCGGAACGGTCCCCTACGGCCCCAAGGTTGGACACCCGTCAGCTCTTCACACCCAGATGCACTTTCCACGCCCACCGACGTGAACAAATGAATGCCCGAGATCGTGAGATGAGCGATGGTTTCCGATCAATGGCCCCGTACTTCCCTTTATTCCCAACTTCTCTCTTTACTCAGGGCTGGGATTCATGAACGCAGCCGGCTAGGTTTGGGTTTGGTTAGGGCAGCAACCCCAGCGGTAGCCAAACCGCGAACCGGCATTCACAACCGCCCCATCGCGGTTGGGTGGCTAACCATTCCGCGGCCACGTACTTGTCACTCAATTGACGCCGAGAATCTCGATTGGAGAAAATCAATATTGGCACTCGGGTCGGAATTTCCCTAACCCGTCACTGTTTTTATTGCACATGATTGCTAATTTTGCTTGCTTTTGGAATTCTTATTTTTGTCTACCTTGTGCTTTACCTTCTTCAATGGATCGCAGGCATTTAAAGGGATTTTCCTCAACTTGGAGATGTTTTTTCCATTTTTAAGTTTTTAGTTTTTTCCTTTTTTTGAAAAATCCATTTTTTGGTTTTTTTAAAGTACATAAAGTGGTGCTGCTTTTTCACGATGAGCCGCAAACCTGCTGGTGAAATTTCAACCCCCAATTTAGCTTTTTTCTCGCATTACTAGCCTTTTCAACTTTTTTTCTTTTGCCCCTCTAATTTTTTTTTGTGATCGTCCTGTCAATGAGTTTTTGGCTCGAAGTTCTCCGTTTGTCGTTTGAGTTCCGAGTTTTTTTTCCATCTCCTTTTTTTGTCTAAGAATCCCTTTTTTGATTTTTTCTCTTTGTCATTCTCACACAAGCTTACTGTCGCTCACAACGGGAGAAAACTAAAACGACTCCTCAGAAAAATCATATGGAAAAAGCTCGAAATGCAAGGGAAAAACAGAAGTTTGAACTAAAAACATCGAGAAAACCCAGGCTGATCACAGAACCATGTAAAAATATTAACAGTTGAAATCCAAGTGGGCGCTTCGGAAAAAAAGTAGAAGAAAACGTTGTAAATGCGAAAAAACAAAATCATGCATCACAGTACCATACCAAGTCAGGGTTTTCCAACAGAAAAATAACGAAAACGTGTATGAAAAGTGCTGGGAAAAATTCTCAGGAAAAAATGAGGGAATTCGGAGCCGAAATGGGGGAGAAACCCCAGCGAAGAGCCTGTGGCTGCTCGGTGAATAGTCAGCGCACGGAAGACAAGAATTAGGAACAAAAAGTGGAGGCAAAAAGAAAAACGATGTGCGATAAAACAAAGAAGAGAGCGAGAGCAGGGAGGACAGGCATAGAGGTTTTAGTTAGCCATGGGCAACATACATAAACCTTACAGATGAGGTTGATGATTCTGAGAATTTTCGTTGTTATCGAGAGCAACACATTATGGCTAGCGGGCCTATAATGTGGCAGTTTTTATGCGTATTCGCAAAAGGTGCGTTTCCTCAGTGTTGTGCACTAGTACAACACACCATCAATTCGACGACTAAGCCGCAAAACCGCTGCTAACCGCGTTTAACCGCAGCTCCGAGGTGCGGTTCAAACGCCCAATCGTAGCCCAGCCGTAACCAAACCGGATTTTTTGTGAATGCTGGTTTCCTCCGCTAGCCCAGCCGTAACCGTGGTTTGCCGTTCATGAATCCCAGCCCAGGTCAGCTCGCATACATCGGGTGAAAATGACGGTAGTTACAAACCTCGGAAAACTCGTCCACCATGCTTCCTTGGCTCAAATTTTGAGGGATCATAACTCCGTTCCCAGAAGGTCTTGTACGGTTCCAAAAACATCATCAAAATCAGCATGGAACCGTCTTTAAGATAGGCGGTGAAGCAGAAAAACGATTCTTATCGTGAACACTGCCTTTAAAGGCAGGACTCTCGATAAAATCGGTTGTTGTGCTATACCCATGGAATGGTAGATCTAGCCATCACAAAAGTGAAAATAAGTAAAAAATTGGAGAAAAAGCGCTCAGGAGCAAGTTATGGCTTGGTGTCCTCCCGCCCCAATTATCGAGATTTGGGTAAAAGCCTGCTGTGTCAACTTTTATTTTGCTTCGAAAGTAATTTCTGAACATTTCTGGAGGCTACTGATTACTTTCACAGCAAAATAAATATCGTATAGCCAAGCATTTATGAAAACCACGTTAATTAGGGGGCCGGCCGACACCGGTAATTAGCCGTTATTCTTTGTTTTTAAGCGTTTTCCCCACTAATTTCAGGGGTTTTTCACTTATTTTTACTTTTGTGATGGCCAAATCTACATTCTTATGAAGAGAGCTCAAAAGCTGTTTTTATCGCGAACCCTGCCTTTAAGTAGAACGTGCGACGCGTGGTTTCTCTTTCAACTGGTCCAAAAGGTTGCAATAATATTCAGAATCACTTGTTTTACCTAATTGCAAGTAATCCACAAACAAAATTTCTTTCGCATTTCTGAAAGCTGGAGCCATAACCTTCTTGGCCGATTTCCGGACCCGAACTCATTTCGAACCGGAGAACCAGGTTCACACCACTCTTTAGCCTCTTGTTTTGATTCAGGATCATGGTGATAGACCCAAGTCTCATCCTTAGTGATTAATCGACGCACAAAATCCACTTTACCTTTCTTGAAACGCTCCAGATGTTGCTGAGAAAGTCACATTCGAATGTGTTTTTGTTCCACTGTTAGCGAATGCGGCACCCATTGTGCACACAGCTTTCTAAAACCCAAAATTCCACTTAGAATATGGCTCACACTGCCTAATAAGATGCGTGGAGCCTCTACTAAATCTTTCTCAGTCAATCGACGATCTTCCAAAACCATATCCTCTATTTTGGCTATGATTTCTGGTGTTGATGCGCTTTTTGGACGTCCTTTACGTGGATCGTCTTCAAGGCTTGTACGACCACGTTTAAATTCAGCAACCCATCATTCTACAGTTCTAATTGTAGGCGAACAATCATTATGCACTTCTAACACTCGTTCGTGAATTTCTTTTGGTGCTTCGCCTTCCAAAAATAAGAATTTTATCTTTGCACGATATTCAATCTTGTTCCATCGCTGTGAGACGGCGACACTAAATGGCTTGTAAACAAAGAATGAATTGACAAACTGAAATGAAACTTCACATATGGTTTCCGTTTTCATTTTAGTCTAACGCACGGGCCAGGCAGCTGGCCGTGCGCGGTTGGCGGCCTCACTGGAGAATGGGGTTTCGATTTTTTTGCGCGGGGTGATCTACCGTCGCAGCCCCGTCCATTCATTCAGACTAAAATCATTGTGCGAACTCTACGCTCATATGGAGAGTGTATCAACAGAACGAAAAAATTGGGCTAGTAGCAACGCTCTCTCTTATCGAACGACAAAACTTATTGAACAACCTGGTACTTTCAAAACTCAAATCTCTGCATTTTTGAGAGTTCATAACACCTTTAGTAATGGATTGTGCGCAATTCTGGAGACACCACTGTGATCAGCACAAAACTCTCTGCAAGGCAAGCACGTGGACCAATTAATGATTCTGAGGTTGGACTGTGCCTTTGAAGATTTGCTTCACTCCAAAAGCTTCCCTCGGGTTAGGTGCATACTCTAATGGCCACAGCGTGCATGAAACGTGAAAAAACGCAAATTCGGATGCTAATCTCGCATCAATCCGCTCCATGGTGGCTTTCTGTTTGATTTGCGCACTTATGGTGGCTTAGTACCAATCGAAAAACGCTAACCACATTACACTTGGCCCACCACCGCCGCCACCACCATCACAGCACACATATGCTCGACAGCGCGCAAATTCAGAAAATTGCCCGGTTTGTCCGGGTGCTCGCATGGTCACATGCTGCTGCCTTGCCGAGTTAGAATTTTGTAGACCTTCCCATTTCCATTTTTTGTTTTTCTTCCTATACATACGCTCCTGCTCTGCACTCCGCTCACTATCAGAAAAAATTTTACGCGGTGGAGAAGGATCAACAACATTGGTTAGAAACCCAAGTTTTCTGTCCACAGCTTCTGCCTTAAAGGCACAGGACACCCAGAAAATTTATTTTTAGATTTTGTGCTCATCTTGGAGAAAGTCACACGCTGATCACTGTGGTATCTCTGAAATCGTCTAAGACCCCTTTTTTACAGAGTTATGGCTCTTCAAAGATGCCTTGATTTTGAGGGTCAAAAATTGGTGGACGAGTTGTCTCAGGCCTTTATTTCTCTTCATTCGCAATCGTTGCGTGAGAGAAAGTCACAATAAGGAGACAGTCCGGTAATGAACTGAAGAACGACGATTTATTGGAATTCATCCATCCATCGAGCCGCTATCGAGTTCGAAAATCTATTAGGGGGTCGGGCCTGTGGTGGTGAGCGAGGGGGGTCGGGCCTGTGGTGGTCGCTTATATCTCGCTTATTTGGAGGAAATGAGATCTGGCATTAGGCACGTGTTATACAGAAGTGGTCTTCTACACAATTACATGAAAATCTCAAAATTCATATCTGAGGGTGTACTGTGCCTTTAAAGAATGACTGCCAGCTAGCGCAGAAATTAAATTGTTGTCATATTTCATCTTCTGAATGTCATCGCTAACAACTTTGTCTTTCGACTCGGCTGCTTTCATGTCGCCTTCCTTCATTCTGAATTTGACATTTGCTGCTGCTCCTCATCCTTGGGTGGAATTCACGAAGCGCTAACCACGTTCTAGCCATGGCTAGGGTTAACATGGCTATGCACATCGTGTGCAAATCGATCGGCCTCAAACCATAGGTATAAGGTGGTTATCGTTTCGGGAATTCTAGCCCTGTTGGTGATCTAGTCCTTTATGCCCTTCCGTGGTTAAAAAAACCATTCTCAAGAAGACATCTGGTCACGTTGGGGGGTTTTACGCGAGCCAGAATAGCCACAAACTTGTCTGAGGTAGCGCGGAAACCTTCGATCGAGAGCAATCATCGTTTTGCTTTTCTGCGTGCCACTTTTCCCTTATTCAGGGTCAAACGACCAGTTGTACAAACTCTGAGAGAAGTTGCTGCTGCCGCTCCGCGATAGTGCCGCTTCGGAGCCCACAGGCACCGAAGCGGCACTATCTCGGAGCCGCGCCGGCACTAATGCGAAGCCGCGGTTGAACTTTCGCCGAGCCGCAGCGCGATAGTGCACCAGCGGCTTCGAGAGAGTATCTGATACGAAGTTCTTAGAGAATGATAATACAACTAGGGGGGGGGGGCTAATAACGAAAATACGCACCTGCGGGCGTTACGTCCTCGGTCTAATAGGGATAGAAGTTACCGCCGCATCTGCGCTCAAGGAAATACGGAACGTACCTCAAACTTGGTGATTGCACCGGCCACAATGTAGTCTGTCTGTCACACAGTCAATCTTGTTATAAAATCAATCAGGGTTTCTTTAAGTTGAGAGCAACGACTTGACATTGGTTTCGTTCCTACCCTTAAACCAGTGTTAACGACCTACATATAAATAATGTTAGTAAGTTGGAAGAAATGTTGAGATTTTTTTAAAACGTAAGTGGAACTACCCCGTAACTCTTCAGTAAGGAGGGTAGCTCCACTTAATAGCGAATGTCATCGCTAACAACTTTGTCTTTCGACTCGGCTGCTTTCATGTCGCCTTCCTTCATTCTGAATTTGACATTTGCTGCTCCTATCCATCCTGGGGTGGAATTCACGAGGCGAGAACCCGTTATAGCCATGGCTAGAGTAACTATATCTGTGCAAATCGATCGGCCTCAAACCATGGCTATAACGTGGTTATGGTTCGCGAATTCCAGCCCTGTTGAAGATGTAATCCTTTATGCCCTCACAGGGTAAAAAAAACCATTCTTAAGAAGACGTCTGGTTAAGTTAGGGTAGTTAGTGTGCTTCTCTGGGCCAAATACCGGTCCCCAATTGCGTATTCACACGCTTTGCGGCCGCAGGCGCTCGAGTCAGTCAAGTTTCCTGCTCCAAAGTCGTTTCGATATGGCTTTTTTTATACAGTTTTGCCAATTGTGTTCAGTGTTCAGTTTCTAAAACCCACCTACTGTGTTTCTCTGGGCCAAATTCCGGTTCGCAATTGCGTCTCGACACGCTTTGCGGCCGCGCGCTCTCGAGTCGGAACAGTTTCCAGCGCCGCAGCCGCCGATCTGCTGACTCTAGGTGGGTTTTAGAATCTGGAAACTAAACAAAATTGGAGAAAACCGTATGAAAAGGCCATATCGAGTCGGCTGTGGCGCTGGAAAATTGACTGACTTGAGCGCGTGCGGCCGCAAAGCGTGTCGAGACGCTATTGCGGACCGGAATTTGGCCCAGAGAAGCACAGTAGAGTCACCAGATCGGCGGCTGCGGTGCTGGAAACTCTTCCCACTCAGAAGCGCGCGGCCGCAAAGCGTGTCGAGACGCGCATGCGGACCGAAATCTACAAGCACGCCCAGGTCGATCGTTTTTTTAAGTGATACAGTATTCCTGCGCGTAAATTAAATAGCATCGGCTGCATGGCTGCGGACTTCGTCACGTATCTTACGACAGCCACTATTTTTTGGCATGTGCCTACCCAACAAGTTGAATTTCGGCAAGAAGACGTTTTTTTTACTCCAGAAATGTCTAAAATTGGATTTTTTTCTCGTCGAATTCATGAATAAGCAGGCGGGGTCGATTCTTGTTGTACTGTTGTAAGCGGATAACTGTCGAAATATGTCGACGGTATTTTACCGAAAATACTTTTGTTTTGCCGTTAAAAAAGGATGTCTGTCTACTAAGATTTGAATATTGTATTAATGAAATCATTTCTTTCCCGAAAGAGCACCACTTAAGGTATGAGCAAACAGATTAGAAAAGTTCACAAAAAACTATGAGACCATCAAAAAACTGAGAGAGAAACACCGCGCTGAAATGAAAGCTAGGAATGATCACAATATGTTCACTGATGCATCTAAATCACAGAACCACTACTAATATTTGCATGGCTAATTGTAACGTAAAGCTGGTCAGAAATTAGAAGGATCGCCGTAAGATATGTGACAAAGTCCGCAGCCACTCAGCCGGCGCTATTTAATTTACGCGCAGTATTACGGTAGCCCTGCCGAAAAAAATGATCGGCATGGGCATGCTCGATCGGAATTTTGCCCAGAGAAGCACAGTACGTGAGCCAGAATAGCCCCAAACACTCCTGAAGCAGCGCGGAAACCTTCGATCGATAGCAGTCATCGTTTCGTTCTCCCGCCTGCCACTTTTCCCTGATCCGGGGTCAAGCAATCAGTTGGACAAAATGCGTTGGTTGCTGCGACCCTCTCCCTAACAATGACCCCGCTGAATGTTGGGTAGACCCGCCCACTTTGCTGAAAATTTGATGGTCGTCAAAATTCCAATTGTCCAAGTAGGTGAAAAATGGTTTTGGGGGCATTCCAGTGTCATATACTGTACTTCTCTGGGTCAAATTCCGGTCCGCAATTGCGTCTCGACACACTTCGCGGGCGCACACGCTCGAGTCAATCGAGTTTCCAACGCCCAAGCCGACTCGATATGGCTTTTTCGAACAGTTGCCTTCAATTTTGTTTAGTTTCCAGTCTCTAAAACCCACCCAGAGTCAACAGATCGGCGGCTGCTGCGCTGGCAAATTTTCCGACTCGAAAGCGCGCGGCCGCAAAGCGTGTCGAGACGCAACCACGGACCGGATTTTGGCCCAGAGTAGGACAGTACATTAGTCTTGAGGGCCGCAACTCAGCGGTTAGGTGAAATAGACCCAATAATGAAGTAGAAAAAAGCAAAGCCGCTCATGTACAGTAAGAAATGGAAAAAATTGCCAGTTGGAATAAATGGTGTACAAAGGCCGTTTTTTCCAAATGGCCTTTTCAGCCTTGATTTTACTTTTAGAAAGCGGCAGTCGAGCAGAAGGTGTATCCGCTGATCGGTTATCGAAAACTACATTAGCTCGAATTTTTGAATTTTTTTTGGTTTTCTTCCTCACCACGTGAAAACATTGAGGTGAGCAATCTCAGAAAAAAATTTAGAAAAAATCGAGCTGATGCAGCTTTCAATAACATTTTTGTAAGCTTGCTTCCTTTTTGTATGTTGTGTCCAATTTTATAAGCTTAATTTTGTTTTTAGCGTAAGTTTGTGTTCGATGTAATATTTTGAGATAGAACTTTTTCTGCTCCAGGCCTTAGGCACTTTATATGGCTGGTTACCCTAAGGCTCTTGTTTACCAATAACAGATTCTTCAATATATTTGTTGTGTTCGAAGGTTTTCAACTAGCCCGTCCAACATTTTTGAGGGTCCGTTGCCACACGGTGTGGCATACATGATTGCGATTTGTTCTCCTTCTGGCACAATCATAGTGAATTTTTCCTATTATGCGGAATTCAAATCAAGAATCGAAAGTCTTTCTGACAAATCTATAAATTGTTGATTGAAGTAGAAATGACGGTTATATTTCTCAATCGATGGCGAATGTCCCTTTATACTGTGCTTATCTGGGCCAAATTCCGGTCCGCAGTTGCGTCTCGACACGCTTTGCAGCCGCACGCGCTCGAGTCAGTGGGGTTTCCAGCGTCAAAGCCAACTCGATTTGGCTTTTTTAATACAATTTTCTCCAATTTTTCTTAGTTTCCAGTTTCCAAAACCCACCTAGAGTCAGCAGATCGGCGGCTGCGGCGCTGGAAGCTCTTCTGAATCGGGAGCGTGCGGTCGCAAAGCGTGTCAAGACGCAATTGCGGACCGGAATTTGGCCTCGATAAGCACAGTACCAGCACCTCAATTCCAAAATATAAGGAAGAGGGGGGTAGGAGAGGGGAGACTTGGTTCACGATTGTTACGTTGTTATACAAGATACACCTTTTGCTCTCTCATCCCATCAGTATAGATATCTTCTATGGCGAGTTCTGATGCGTCTTCAAATAGATACCGTATTAGTCATAAGCATAGCACACCCACGTGATTGCCGTACGCCTGGACCAGTCTGAAGCTTAAAATAGGATTACTTGGTGTTTTGGTCGCAAATGTGAGAGTGTGTTACGCAAAAACACTCCATAGCTGAAACATCTTGTGATATAAATAAACTATGAGAGCAAACATTAGAGTTTTCTTTTCTAGCCCTTATTGCGAATGGTTCCTAACAAAGCCAATGTTCAACAAATTAACACCTAAAGGCACTGTTCACGATAAACTTCGGTCCTGAGTAGTCAATGAAAAACAATTGTGGCAGTCCTCAGAAGCAGAACAGTGTAGAGGAAATGGATCCAAGCGCATTCTCAAATTCAAAAAACGGCTTTGAATATTATTCTAGTGGGCAGGTTCGGCCTTATCGGGCTCAGTTGTTGCCATCGACACCGACATGGCTCCATCACTGCCACGCTTTGACCTGCGATCATCAGCAGTGGTTTTTATTGAACTAGACAATGGACTGGACAGATTCTTGTCTAACGACGATTTCCGGGTGTTTTCGACAACTATTTCTCGAATCTAGTGTTCCTTTCAAGGAAAGGTCACTGCCGATGATAGCAGGTCAAAGCGTGGCAGTGATGGAGACGTGCTCAGGCATTGTGGGGTTTGTAACGCGCAGCAAACGCGGGTCATAATCTGAACCGCTCTCCTTGGAAACGAAAAAATGTGCAAAGCGGGTGCCCCATATTCGCCGTTTGCCCCGCTATATCCGGCGATTCGCTGCCGTTTGCAGGTTTCGACCATGCTAGATTAGATTTACAACGGCGAATGAGGCCGTAGTTCTATTATAGAAGCACGCGGCGCTAGGGGCGGCGTCCCATTATTTCAGTAGCAGCGGGTCTCCCCCAAAAGGACACGGTCCATGTCGCGGCCCGCGTGAGGGAGTCACCCCCACCGCGGTTCGCGACAGGGACATCATCCACGCCACGGTCGACCGCGAGAGAGCTTTCCTCGTTGAGGACCGTGGGGAGACCCCTCAGCGGGCAAAAATCGTCCAGAGAGTGACTCGTAGCCACTTTCCAGGAGCGGCCCCGAATGGCCGACTGCGCTCTTTCTGGGATGAGGCCCCTTATATGCGTGCTCTGCTGCTGATATGGGACTGGTCAATTGTGGAGTCATCGATAACGTGATTCGGCAGATCAAACGAGTTCATGCCCAGTCAAATCGTGTACGAACGCAACACCGAGCCTCTTGGCAGCAGTGACGTCATCGCCAGTCAAACGGCGGAATCCGAGGTTTGGCAGGCGCTGAACGCAGACCAGAATGGCCATGCGGGAGCTCTGCCGTTTGCCCCGCACAGGTCGAAATGGGACGGTTCAGTGCGCGTTAGAAACGCCAGAATGTCTGAGTGTCGGCGTTTATGACAACAACTAGACCCAAGAAGGCTGTAATTGCTCACTGGGATGATCTTCAAAACACATTTATGCCTCTGGAAAGGGTTTCGGATCCCTTTTTACCACTGCTTTGCTTTTGAGCGCTACCACCATTGTTTTCTAATGAAAACTCGAGAACGAAGTTTATCTTGAAGTGCCTTTAAAGGCAGTGTCCACGATTGAAATCGTTTTCGTGTTTCCAAAAGAAAACGAAGGTTTAGAGTCTGACAGTTTCATCAGTGGAGAAATAATCACGAAAAACGCTGCGAAACATCCAAAATCAGCTCTTCTTCTTGAAAGACACATTTCAACGGTGGATCAGTTGCGCGGGCATCGGCCTGAAGTAGACTGCGTTTGCATATGCGCCCCAATGCTAAAATTTCAGCATTGGGGCGCATATGCAAACGATGCTAATGAAGAAGCGGACTAAAATGCTCCTCGGAAAACTCGATCGCGAGCGGAAGGGCTAGCGGGAGTGGACTTCGGAGCCGTATGGAGCTCTTTCGGGCTCGTTTTCATTCGTTCTTTCGACTTCAGTGCTCCAATTGAACCCTGAACGTTCGATTTCCGGCCAAAAACCGAGGACGAAATTTATCGTGGACACTGCCTTTCAAAGATCGCGCGCTCCACGGCCAATCGGCGCGACAGAATGGCGCGCTCCGCGATCAATGAATTTTTTGGATTTCAGAACTCTGGATTTTCTTGCGAGCCCGTTTAAAGGAATTGTAAGATGCTCAGTGTCTGCTTACCGGCATGATGAGACGTTTATAGTACGGGTATTCTAGCTGCAATAGGTTTGCAATTATTATTTTTAGATGTTGCAACAGAAAAGTCGGACTCATTGTGTGTGTGTGACCAATGTGGACACGCGGTCTCCTAAGTGTTACTCGTCAACATAGCTAGTATTCACTATTCGGATAGACCCACTTTCAAGGTATTTCCTTGCACTAAAATGCGGGTCATTAGTGGAAGTGCGGTTGCAACGCGAGCTTCTGCTAGCACTGTTACAGGCTTCACCGTTCACTGTTGTAGACTCGCTGCTTTGGTTGTGTCTCGACTTGCTGCCAGCGGATTGCGAGGGGATCCCGCCACGGTTGTCTGCAAAGGCGGACGGTGACACCTGTAAAAGCCCTAGCTTCAAGGTAGTGTGCTTGATCGTCCCACTCTACATCGAGTGGTCAGCTTTTTTCTGGCCTAATCGGTTTTTATGATCTTCAGGTCAATTACCGCTGATTTAGACTTTCATTTGTTATGGTCAGTTAATAAGATTTGTCTCCAAATCTTTCTCTTCCAGGAAAAGCAAGAATAGTCGAGAACTGAAAGTATCGATCCTGTTGCGGTTTTTTATTGTCTGCTTCCTTTCATGCTGTACCAACTTTATGACTTCTTTTTATTTTTCCTAATTTCCTTAGCTCTTGGCTGCTCATCCTGAAGCAAAAACATGGAGCGGTATGAGCAAACTTGTACTCTATCAGGGTTGCGTGTTGCGAGCGTGAAACCGCATATTACACAAAGTATATTTGGCTGCTGAATTAAGGAAGTGTAGAGTGCACGCAATCATTTTAGTCTGATGAATGGACGGGACTGAGACGGTAGATCACCCCGCGCGGATCGAAACCCCATTCCCCAGTGAGGCCGCCAACCACGCACGTCCAGCCACCTGGTCCATGCGTCAGACTAAAATGAAAACGAAAACCATATATTGCTCTTTCACTTTCTTGATCCTTCTCGGTTTATGCCCTTGGATTCGCCTCAGTACGCAACATGAGCCGTGCCTCGTGAACGAGGACTTTTTTCAGTTTTATGATTAAAGCGGTAATTCCGTTTATACTGCTCGACACTCCTTTTCACGCTTATTTCTATGTGTAAACCCTTAATATTGTGCTTGAATATCGCAGTTCACGAATTTCAGGCTGAGGCCGGAATGGTTGTGGTGGCCCAGTTCACGCTGGGACTACTCCAACTGATTCATTCTTCCATCTCCGCGGAAAGTAAAGCTGAGACGAGTACTCCAGAGCCTAAGAAATGCTTCACTTGTAGTGTGTTCACCTTCATCGACAACAGGCTCTTATGCACGAACCCCGGCACGTGCTACTCCGACTATTGTTATAGCTGTGAGCACATGTTTTTGCATTAGTTTTTTGGCTGTTGTTCCAGTCCTCGACGCTCCCATTGAAATCCCCGCGCCATTTTGTTCTCTGTTCGATTTGCTCTGAAGAGACTTGAGAGAAATATACTGGGATTTTTGAGTGCTAATTTTAGGCAAGCTCATAAAAAACGGAACGAGGGGCAATTATGTGATGCTGCACAAGACGAGTGTTCTCCATTTTATATTGAGATGAACATGGCAGAAAATGTAATCAACTTAGATATGCACTAATTCAGACGTTCTTTCCGATTTGAGAAGTATGTTCCTCTCCGGATGTGCGGAAGACTGGTCGAACTTTGCTTTTCGGTGAGTATTTGACTGAATCTGGTCTAGGGGATACGATCTGAAAAGGACCTCAGCCTGAGTAGTTGTTGTTCTCTTCCACGGTCAACAATTAGACAAGAAGAGGCTTGATGACCCGTTCCTTCCTTCTCGGTCGCAAGGCCATATTTGTTTGATGAGAAAGGGAGAAGGTGTTTGGGCGAATTAGATTCTGCTGTGTCGGACCATGATTATTTTTAGAAGAGACGCCGACAGTCGAATTCTTTGTCATGCTCATGGGCACTTCGGGTTGTGCCTTTGTCGGACTGGGGACACACCATGTAATAAGCGCTACACCAACGACACCGAACTGCAATGGGTTGATTCCGACATCATCATGATGAACTCTGTCTCACATGTGGGTCTAGTTTTTGCAAGATTTGACTTGAAGGCAGCGTTCGCGACAAATTCTATCTTTGAGTTTTCTTTATGAGAATGTAGATTCGGTCATCCCAGAAGTGAAAATAAGTGAAAAAACCCGGATATTCCCGAGAAAAACGCTCAAAAACGAAGTATAACGGGTGATTACAGGGGTCGACCGGCCCCCTATTTAACGCGATTTTTATTAATGCTTGTTTATCCGCCTTTTATTTTGCTCTTAGAGTAGTCGGTAGTCTCCAGAAGTGCTCAGAGATTACTTTGGAAGCAGAATAAAAGTTGACAAAACAGGCTTTTATAGAAATCTCGATAGTTGGGGGCGGGAGGACACCAAGCAATAACTTATTCCTGAGAGTTTTGTTGAACAACTTTTCACTTATTTCCGCATTCGTGATAGCCAGATCTACCTTTTCAAAAGGTTACCACAACCCTCGGTTTTATCGAGAACCCTGCCTTTGAATTGGGTTCACACGTCATAAAATGGGAGTTTGCACTCTGAAACTAAGTTTGGCTGGCATTGATTCAAAGAGTTCACCACAGTCAGCCCCATATGGGTGTAACCCATTCAGTGATACCTCGAGATGAAGAAATACTCACAAACAGTTTGCACGGATCGCACTTATACGTACTCTGCGTCTCTTATTGCGCGTGGACGCGGAGTCGGTGCACCTATGTTATAAAATAGGTGTGCGCACCGAATTCGCGCCAACGCACATTAAGAACGCCAAGTGTCAGAGCGAACCGTGCCGACTGTAGATGCCGTAACTTCATTTCCTATTCAGAAAGTTACTGGATTCACTGCCGACTACGCTAGAAATCGAGTCCTTCAGATGCGAGTGGATGGTTATCCGGAGAGGTTTCCTGGCGAACCCTTAAATTCAAGTCGATCAGTTATAGAGTCCATCCTCTTGATCACTTTCATTCTTGTAGTTGCAGTTTCATTATAACGATTCCAAGCCGTTTTTCATCGAGAACATTGTACAGAGTTTATAACAATTGCACTACTAGTCTTTCCGTGAAAGATTCATCGAGGAGTTTTCTGTCAAACCACTAACATACATATTATAAACAAGTACAGTAGGTTTCATTAGGTAGAGCTGCCTTTTTCAAGTCATCTAGTCTTCCAGTTGTCATAGGATTAGGAGAGGAGAACATGTCAACGGGTGTGCATCGTCAATCAGCTATTTATTTGAGGTCGCTTCTTCGGTGCTATGTGGGAAGGGGGGGGGCACTATGGCTCGATGGACTTGGCCGCGCCCATTTTACTGTGCCGCACTAAATTTGAACACCTAGCCGGGGTTTCCCTCCCCTGACAAAATCAGTAGAGTCATTGCGGCACGGAAAAATGGGCGTGGCCAAGTGCGATACAACAGTGCCCCCCCCCTTCCCACATAGCACCGTTTCTTCCACGTTTTCTTGCACTATCTGGATTATTGAATTTTTTATTTTGTGCTATTTGAAGAGATATCTTTGAAAATGAAGACGTTGTCCTTGTGTACTTTTTGAGGCTCAGTCCATTTACTTTTTGTCCAACACAGAGAGGTGAACAAACTGAAGCCTAGAAATGTCGCATATGTGAAATGAGCTCACAGGCAACAAAGCTACAGGTTACGCTTACGAGTCCTAAATGCGAACCAACTTGTATTCGAATCACGTGGTATATAGCGTATTTCCTATTATTGAACACCCCCTATATTTGAACCCCACCCTCTAAATGAACCCCCCTCTCTGTGGAAATTGAATGATAGAACACCCCCCCCCCCCTCTATTAGAGCGCCCCCCCCATTCAGCTGAAAAGTAGAGCGTGAGCTGCTACGCGCTGCTCGAAATGTCGAGTCGACACCCAAAACATTGTTAAGATTTTTGGAGAGACGGATCTTGAGGAGGACTTAAACAAAGACTTCATCGATGATGATCTCTTGGAGTTCGGCGTGTAACTCATCATTGTTTCACTTTGGTTTGCATACTGACGATTGAATTCTGGGTTGAAAATTAGAGCTTACCTCTCTATTTGAACCCCTCGCTCTAATTGAACCCCCCTTTTGGCGGAGGTTGAAAAATAGTACACCAGGGTGTTCATTTACAGGAAATAGTTGACTTACTTTCAGTTACTTAATCGGTTGGTTTTCGCCTGACGCGGTCATTCCTGCATCTTAACCGAGGTGTACCGTCCTAGCAGTCAGCCGTGTCCATTTTTCACGGTCTCCAGTCACAATTTGAACACATTCCATCCAGCTGTCACTATTCCATTTCCTGCGAGACGAAACATCGCGCCTGAACTGTCTTTCGATGCCGAGTGACTTCAAATCCTCTTTAACCACATCCGTCCAGAACATTCGCCTACGCCCAGGTGGCCGTTTCCAGACAGGATTTGGAAGCATTCTTAAAGCGTGTTGCACGAGCCGATCCGGCGTTCTTCTTAGTATATGCCCGAGCAGTCGAAGTCGACTTTCCATTGCTGCTTGAGATGGCGTTAGGAGATGCTGGCACCTCCCTCGTGTCAAGCGTTGATGTACTGCGTCGGATTACAGGAAATACGGTATGTATAATATGTTTCAAGAAAATCTACTTCGCTACCGAATTGTGATACAACCAGTTACTAATGATGAGGAGGGGGAGCTTTCTTTTCACAGAGTCATTATGCTTATCTCAGCAGCATTGTTCCGTTTTGGCATGCATTCCGGCATAAAGACAAGAAACAAAAGTTTACAGTCAAAGTAAACGGGATAATGTCCGCAGTCAATTGTGCTTCTCCCCTTCCAACGACGAACTTTCGACTTCTGTGCACCCTCAGCAGTATTGTATGGACCTGCCTCCGCTGCTGAAGATTTGATACTGTGCTTATCTGGGCCAAATTCCGGTTCGCAATTGCGCCTCGTCACGCTTTGCGGCCGCACGCTCCCGAGTCAGAAGAGCTTCCAGCGCCGCAGCTGCCGATCTGCTGACTCTAGGTGGGTTTTGGAATCTGGAAACTAAGAAATATTGGAGAAAATTGTATAAAAAAGCCACATCGAGTCGTCTTTGGCGCTGGGAACCCGACTGACTCGAGCGCGTGCGGCTGCAAAGCGTGTCGAGACGCAATTGTGGGACCGGAATTCGGCCCAGAGAAGCACAGTACCACTGTCCAGCGCGGTCTGGCGGAACGATACGAAGAGAAAGCATGACCGTGATTTAACACAGCTTTGCGTGCCCGCACTCGGAGTCGTAATCTTTTTTGCCTCCAAACACAACAAAGGAACGTTCCTATCTGGTCTGCCGGCATATATGTAGCTAACCACAGGTGCTCCATAACTACATGCAGACTAAAAATTGTCGCGGTGAGTCGGAACAAAAAACAAAAAAAACTAACCTGGATGTAGCAGCGGCCATCTGCCGCTAACTTTTCTAACTTGAACAGTTTCGTTTGATATGCAAATGACAGATTTTCCATACAAAAAATATAAACTGTGCATCTTCTTGAAATATGGCGCATACTGCCTGAAAATCCACGATCTATGTACCTTGAAAAACAAAACTTTTGAAGAGAAAAAAAAGAAAATGGAGGAAATCGATTTTGTTTAGAAATCTAGTAATTCTGGTCTATGAATAGAAGATTCTGCTTAGAAAACGAAACATTTTCCTTCAAAAATAGAAAATTTCTTTTATGAAAAAGGCGATATAAAATTAGAATACGCGCCTCTCGAGTTAGGGATAGACGTATTAAAAGTGGATTTCAAGACTGGGACTTCACGAATTTTGATTATGAGTGACAGCTTCTGATTAGAAAACGGAAAATTTCCGCCGAAATCTTATAAATGTCTAATAAAAAACTAGAAGATTTCTTGAGAAAATGAGCATTTTGCTGGGAAATTTACGGATTCTGCCGCATAAATAACAGATTTCGTAAGAAAAGCTACGATTTTTTTCTGAAAAAGGACGATTAATTGGACGAAAAAAAATGAAAAAATTCTCGTGAAATTTGCCGATTTCACGCATTGATTGCAGCAATTTGCCATGAATTTTGGTAGAATTTCCTAAATTTTCAGTCCATGTCCGGATCGATATCTTTAAACTCACCTTTTTTTACTAAAAGAAAAGTTTTTTTCTGATTTAGAGTGGAGCTTCTGTGAAATTTCGGCTGAAATGCATGGGTTTCGTGTCGAGTGTTTTCTTCAAGTTCAGATTTTTTGGCTGAATTCCACAGATTCTGCTTGGAAACTTTCGAGTTTGGCTGTCGTCAGGTTCGGTCTTATGAATTTTGGGTTATTTTCAGTAAACCTTGCGTTGAATATCTATTAAAAACTACTAAGCGTAAAGTATGTGTGTGTCAAACAAGGTCACTAGAATCGGTTCTCTGTGGCCTAGTGGTGATTGTCCGCGCGTTTGGCACACAAGACGGAGGTTCGAATCTTGGTTGGATAGATGTTTTTGTTAATTCTTGAATGATAGCCTAGTCGGGAGGGGTTATGTGGCGAGTGAACAGCGCTTTGCAAAGTAGTGATTGTGGCCTAGCGGTGATTGATGGGAACTACCATGGAACCGTCCAGGGTTCGAATCCTGGGTAAGCGATTGTTTTTGGCATCTTTGTATGACAACCAAGGGTTTTACCATGGGAGAATATGAACAACGTTGAACAGCAAAAGCAAACCCACACCACATACGATGCATGGGTTAGTGGCGATTAAGAGCATCCACTGACGGGTGGGTGGGGTACAGCCACCACGAGCCCGATGATTGAGTCGCCATATAAGCGGAAAGGACCCTGAGGATGCGCACACGCCGAGCGGCTCTTCCACAAAAATACGCCGGTAGCCAACAGCCAAATGCCTCAGGAGTCCCCGGGTGACCCGCACACCAGCCATCGACCCGCCCAACCACCACTGGCCCGCAACCCTCGGTACAGCCACCACAAGTCCAATGGTTGAGCCGTAATATAAGCGGAAAACACCCGGGGGATATGCACATACCGAGCGGCTCTTCCACAAAAATACGCCGGTAGCCAACAGCCAAATGCCTCAGGAGTCCCCGGGTGACCCGCACACCAGCCATCGACCCGCCCAACCACCACTAGCCCACAACCTTCGGTGAACCGCCACCACGAGCCCGATGATTGAGTCGCCATATAAGCGGAAAGGACCCTGAGGATGCGCACACGCCGAGCGGCTCTTCCCCAAAAATACACCAGTAGCCAATAGCCAAATGCCTCAGAAGTCCCCGGATGACCCGCACACCAGCCATCGACCCGCCCATCCACCACTAGCCCACAACCTTCGGTGAACCGCAAGGGCCTTGGATGAAACTACGTCCGAATTCGGACAGAAATCTCGGATCTCTGAGAAGGAACAGAAACAGGAAATGATGAGTACAAGCAGATTAATTTCGGGCCTGGTTTTACCATTTCGAGGATGTAAAGTCTGTCCGATTGAGACTGTACATCGAACTGCCGTAACAAAGCCATTTTTGGACCCTGGGATCAATTCGCAAGAGTTTTAGACGATCATAGAATCATATCCAAGTCGAATGTGTACAACCGTGGGAAGGCTCGTTCAAATAAATATTTTCGAAACACGCACATCGACCGCGTAGGCGGACATCCTCATTCGGACAGACTTTATTTCACCGGTTTCGGACGAATTTTGTGGGGTTTTGCAACATTTATTCGATTTTGGCTGAATTCTCTCCAATCCTTGGCTATTGTTTGCCGGTTTCGAGTGAAATTTCGCCGATGTAGACTAAATCCAGCTGATTTTTTATAAAATCCTTATTGCTGAGTTTGAAGAATAACTATCTTCTCTTATATTTTTGTTATTTTATTCACTCGAATTGGGCTTTTTCAGTTTCAGTGTGTACACATCTCGTCGCTTTCAACTAACAATAGCCAATCTAAGTGATATATTGAGGATCTTGGACCATTTCATAGATTTCGGTCAGACTTAGGGAATTCGAATACACGGAGTTCCAAGTAAGACTGGCTGGTTAAGTTTCAACCGAGGTCGAGCCAAAACCCTAATTTCCGCAGAGCACAAAATCGACTGAAAACTTTACTTCAACCCGAAAACGGTGGTAATAGCCCTGAGTTTACCCAAGCTAATACATAGGATAGTTTGGATGTGCTAGGATTCGATTGTTAACTATAGAAGACAAAGAACTGCAACACATGTAGCCAAGATACAGAAGAGGTTTGTTAATCAAGAGTAGGTGTTCTGTAGATGAACCAATATGTACGTGGCGATTCGGTGGCTTTTCCCCCAGAAAGGCTAATGTTGAACAGAGCGTTCGCGAACCCGTCCCATATACGAGGAGTTTTGAGCTAGTCATGAGATGCTAATATGTGTGAATGCCAGTCGAGTGTTCGACAAGTGACCGTTGGTGGCGCAGTGGTATGGATCTCACTTTGAGTCGGCGCGGCGGAGGTTCGAATCCAAAGAGTGCAGATTCTTGTCTGCATGAGCAAAGCTTCTTGGATGGTCTCATGACTGAGAAGGGGTATCAGCAAGTGACTGATGGCCCCCTAACGGGTGCGGTGAAGAAAAACCCCAGTGAAGAAACTGAGGTCAACGGGCCCGCCGGACAACCCCTGGCCCGGTAAACATGGCTCAGAGGGCAGCGACCAGCTTATCCGACCGTCACAAGCCGGTGGCCGTCCCGTGGCTATGGTCGAATTCCTATTTCCCGGAACTATTTTCGAATTCCTAAAGAAAATTACAGTCACGCTAATTGAAAAGAAGAAAAAGCGACAAGGGAGCTTGAAGAGGTGGGCTACGATAACCCCTTGGCCAAAGTTTGTGTTGATTTTGATATGAGTTTGGTCATGTTTAGTCGAAATTGGCCACTTTATGGGTCAGTCTTGTCAAATTTAGCCGAATCATGCGGAATTGCTTAAGCTGAACTCTGAGATCAATCAAACTATTTTTTGGATGCATTTCGACCTGCTGATTTCCATCAGTTTTCGAAGCTCCATGCAGGTCGGAAAAAGTTCTTTTCTGCTTAATAGTCAAAAGTTATGGTCAGCTGTGTGGGCAGAGAACAGAATGGGCGGCAGAACAATGGGCCATGTGGTACCCCGCTTTTGACCGATCTGCTTGATGTTGCTATCCAAGTGCACACTAATGGATGAAATTTCCGTTTTTTTTTCAAAGTTTCGAAAAGAGATTTTGGTGGTCTACCCTGTCAAAAGTTTTCGAAAACAATAGGTAAAAAAACCAAAGGCCGAAAATCGGTATGATGACCATTTTGTTAAAGCTCCCGCATGGTCGGGAAGCTCAATTGTGTTTAAGGCCGCGGATGATCCGGAAATCCCAATTCTGTTAAAGGCCACGGATGGTCCGGAGAGCCCGATTTCGGTAAAGGCCGCGGGTGACCCTGCAGTCTCAAGTCACTTGAAGGTCGGTGCTGAATCGAAATACCACTTTCAGTGATGGTACGCGTAATATCTAAACAACCAATTTCAGTTGAGGGCCAATGTGAGCTGGCTAATCCATACGCCAGCTTTTTTTCGTAGTTCTGGTTAAACTATTTCGATTTTGTCAGAAACAGGGAGTGTAGCATTTTCTCTAATGAAAACACGTTTCCTGAATTGTCGCTTGGCCGTAATGGGTTATCAGAGGAACCTTTGTGCAGCAATGGATGTGCATAGCATGGCAGAGTGGTATGCGCAGAGGACAATGGCGCGGAGGGCTTGGGTTCAAAGCACAGGCGAGTCGTAGTTTTTGCATTGCTTCCAAGATAACCAATGACGATTGTGCAGCAGGAAAGGCTAATGTTGAACAGCAATCGCAAACCCGTCCCATATGCGAGGACTTTTGAGGTGGGCATTAGATGATAATACTTGTGTGTGCCAGTCGTGTGTTCCATGAACGGCCATTGGTGGCGCAGTGGTATGAGTCTCGCTTTGGATCAACGTTACGGAGGTTCGAATCCGATGAGTGCCCCTTCTTGTCGACAGGAGCAGTTTCTTGGATGATTTCATGACTGAGAAGGGGTATAAGCGAGTGATTGATGACCTCCTAATGTGTGCATTATGGCATAATGGTCTGTGTATTGGAATTTGACGTGGAGGTCAGGAGTTCTGGTCGTGGGCATACCAGTAGTTTTGCAATGTTCAACAGATAACAAATGGCGACTATTTGATGTGAAGGCAGGCTAATGCTAAACAGCAATCGCAAACCCGTCCCACATACGATGGCTTCTTGAGTTATCAAGTAATGTTGAATAAGAATGCATACCCGTCCTATATGTATACGAAGACAGCCTGAGTTAGGCTTTGGATAATTCGGACGGAAGGTGGAGGGAAAGGTGAAGAAAAAACCCCAGTGAAGAAACTGGGCTCAACGGGCCCGCCAGACAACCCCTGGCCCGAAAAACATGGCTCAGAGGACAGCGACCAGCTTATCCGACCGTCACAAGCCGGTGGCCGTCCCGTGGCTATGCTCGAATTCCTATTTCCCGGAACTACATATGCTCGAATTCCTAGAGAAAATTACAGATACGCTGGTCGAAAAGAAGAAAAAGCGAGAAGGGAGCAGGAACAGGTGAGCTACGATAACTCCCTGGCCAAAGCTTGTAGAGTTAGAGTTGATTTTTGATAAGAGGTTGGGCATGTTTAGTCGAAATCGGCCACTTTTCGGGTCAGTTTCGTCAAAATCAGCCGAATCATAAGAGATCAATCAAACTGTTTTTGGATACATTGCCACCTGCCAATTTCTATCAGTTTTCAAAGTTTCATGCAGTCGATTTTTAGTAAAAACCATGTATACTTTTGCCGATACGGATAAAATATTAGCTACTCCTGAGCCAGATCATGCCAGTTTGGACGAAAATCGTCAATGAAATTCGTTGTTCTCTTTGGGTTAAAATCGGTAATCACGTCAAAAAAAGTTCTTTTCTGCTTACTAGTCAAAACTTATAGTCAGATGTGTAGGCAGAGGAGGAAAAGGGCGACAGAATAGTGGGCCCTATGGTACTCCGCTTCTGACCGATCTGCTCGATGGAAAACTGGAATCCACTTAAACCTTGGAACTGCGGTCACAAAATTAGTTTGCTATCCACGTGCGCACTATTGGATTAAATTTCATTTTTTTTATTTTACGAAAAGTGTTTTTGGTAGTCTACCCTGTTAATAGTTTTCGAAAACACCAGATAAAAAAAACAAAGGCCGAAAATCGGGAGCGGACCGGTATAAATCACGGTGTGATGCCTTTTTTCATTAAAGCCTGCGCATGGTATGGTAAGCTCAATTTTGCTAAAGGCCGCGGAAGATCCTGAAATCCCAATTTTGCTAAAGGCCGCGGATGGTCCGGGGAGCCCGATTTCGTCAAAGGCCGCGGGTGGTCCGGAAAGTCCAATTTTGTTTAGAACCCGTGGATGTTCCGGAAATTCCACATTCGTTAAGACGATTATAAATTACCACCGGCACAAAATTCTCACGGTTAACAAAATTGATGATAACCTGTTGATAAAGGGTAGGGTATAAAAGAAATTGAGAGCTGTGTGTAAAAATTCACACACCATCTTTCTCCGGAGGTGAGCGGCTGAAGCTGAACATACTAGGGACTAGGGAAACAGCCTCACCGGTGATAGAGATAACGCGATAATGGGGCCTACTCATGGAAAGCTCTGGTAAGAAAAACTACTTCCCTCCCGTGAGAACTTGGTGCCGGTGGCAATTTATAATCCTGTCATTCGTTAGATTCCGAGGATGATCTAGGAAGCTCAATTTCGTCGTCCAAGGCCGCGGATGGTCCGGTAAGTTCAATTTTGTTAAGAGCCAAGGATGATCCGGTAAACCCGATTTCGTCAAAGGCCGCGGGTGGTCCGGGGAGCCCGATTTCGTCAAAGGCCGTGGGTGGTCCGGAAAGTCCAATTTTGTTAAAAGCCGTGGATGGTCCGGGGAACCCGATTTCGTCAAAGGCGGCGGGTGGTCCGGGAAGTCCGACTTTGTTAAAAGCCGTGGATGTTCCGCAAATCCCACATTCGTTTAATTCCGAGGATGATCTAGGAAGCCCAATCTTGTCGTCAAAGGCCGCGGATGGTCTGGGAAACCCAATTTTGCTAAAGGCCGCGGATGGTCCGCAGAACCCAATGTCGTTAAAAGCCGCGGATGGTGGAGGTTTTCAACTTATTTTCTTCATTTTCAATTTTTTCCATGCAAATTTTAATGTCATTATACCGTGAGTTATACCGGGGAGCGGACCCGTACAACTCACGGTGCGATGCCTTTTTTATTAAAGCCTGCGCATGGTGTGGTAAGCTCAATTCTGCTAAAGACCGTGGATGGTCCGGGAAGCCCGATTTCGTCAAAGGCCGCGGGTGGTCCGGAAAGTCCAATTTTGTTTAGAACCCGTGGATGTTCCGAAAATCCCACATTCGTTAAGACGATTATAAATTACCACCGGCACAAAATTCTCACGGTTAACAAAATTGATGATAACCTGTTGATAAAGGGTAGGGTATAAAAGAAATTGAGAGCTGTGTGTAAAAATTCACACACCATCTTTCTCCGGAGGTGAGCGGCTGAAGCTGAACATACTAGGGACTAGGGAAACAGCCTCACCGGTGATAGAGATAACGCGATATTGGGGCCTACTCATGGAAAGCTCTGGTAAGAAAAACTACTTCCCTCCCGTGAGAACTTGGTGCCGGTGGCAATTTATAATCCTGTCATTCGTTAGATTCCGAGAATGATCTAGGAAGCTCAATTTCGTCGTCAAAGGCCGCGGATGGCCCGGGAAGCCAAATTTCGTCCAAGGCCGCGGATGGTCCGGTAAGTTCAATTTTGTTAAGAGCCAAGGATGGTCCGGTAAACCCGATTTCGTCAAAGGCCGCGGGTGGTCCGGGGAGCCCGATTTCGTCAAAGGCCGCGGGTTGTCCGGAAAGTCCAATTTTGTTAAAAGCCGTGGATGGTCCGGGAAACCCGATTTCGTCAAAGGCGGCGGGTGGTCCGGGAAGTCCGACTTTGTTAAAAGCCGTGGATGTTCCGCAAATACCACATTCGTTTAATTCCGAGGATGATCTAGGAAGCCCAATTTCGTCGTCAAAGGCCGCGGATGGTCTGGGAAACCCAATTTTGCTAAAGGCCGCGGATGGTCCGGGAGCCCGATTTCGTCAAAGGCCGCGGATGGTCCGGAGAACTCAATGTCGTTAAAAGCCGCGGATGGTGGAGGTTTTCAACTTATTTTCTTCATTTTCAATTTTTTCCATGCAAATTTCAATGTCATTATACCATTAGTTATACCGGGGAGCGGACCCGTACAACTCACGGTGCGATGCCTTTTTTATTAAAGCCTGCGCATGGTGTGGGAAGCTCAATTCTGCTAAAGACCGCGGATGGTCCGGGAAGCCCGATTTCGTCAAAGGCCGCGGGTGGTCCGGAAAGTCCAATTTTGTTAAAAGCCGTGGATGTTCCGCAAATCCCACATTCGCTAGATTCCGAGGATGATCTAGAAAGCCCAATTTCGTCGTCAAAGGCCGCGGACGGCCCGGAAAGCCAAATTTCGTTAAAGGCCGCGGATGGTCTGGTAAGTCCAATGTCGTTAAAAGCCGCGGATGGTAGAGGTTCTCAACTTATTTTCTTTATTTTCAATTTTTTCTATGCAAATTTGAATGTCATTATACTGGGTTAGGGTATGGGGGTGTATGAAGCTTCGCCCTACCCTCAACCCCAACCGCAACCTAATAAATTCATTTCGCAAAGCTTCCAGGGCTATTACCACCGTTTTCGGGTTGAATTAAAGTTTCAGTCGATTTTGTGCTCTGCGGAAATTAGGATTTTGGCTCGACCTCGGCTGAAACTTAACCAGCCAGTCTTACTTGGAACTCCATGTATTCGAATTCCCTAAGCCTGACGGAAATCTATGAAATGGTCCAAGATCCTCAATATATCACTCAGATTGGCTATTGTTAGTTGAAAGCGACGAGATGTGTACACACTGAAACTGAAAAGGCCCAATTCGAGTAAAAAAAATAACAAAAATATAAGAGAAGATAATTAGTCTTCGAACTCAGCAATAAGGATTTTATGAAAAATCAGCTGGATTTAGTCTACATCGGCGAAATTTCACTCGAAACCGGCAAACAATAGCCAAGGATTGGAGAGAATTCAGCCAAAATCGAATAAATGTTGCAAAACCCCACAAAATTCGTCCGAAACCGGTGAAATAAAGTCTGTCCGAATGAGGATGTCCGCCTACGCGGTCGATGTGCGTGTTTCGAAAATATTTATTTGAACGAGCCTTCCCACGGTTGTACACATTCGACTTGGATATGATTCTATGATCGTCTAAAACTCTTGCGAATTGATCCCAGGGTCCAAAAATGGCTTTGTTACGGCAGTTCGACGTACAGTATCATTCGGACAGACTTTACATCCTCGAAATGGTAAAACCAGGCCCGAAATTAATCTCCTTGCACTCACCTTTTCCTGTTTCTGTTCATTCTTAGAGTGCGGGTCACCCGGGGACTACTGAGGCATTTGGCTATTGGCTACTGGTGTATTTTTGGGGAAGAGCCGCTCGGTGTGTGCGCATCCCCAGGGTCCTTTCCGCTTATATGGTGACTCAATCACCGGGCTTGTGGTGGCTGTACCCCACCCACCCGTCCGTGGATGCTCTTAATCGCCACTAACCCATGCATCGTATGTGGTGTGGGTTTGCTTTTGCTGTTCAACGTTGCTCATATTCTCCCATGGTAAAACCCTTGGTTGTCATACAAAGATGCCAAAAACATCCGCTTACCCAGGATTCGAACCCTGGACGGTTCCATGGTAGCTCCCATCAATCACCACTAGGCCACAATCACTTCTTTACAAAAGCGCTGCTCACTCGCCACATAACCCCTCCCGACTAGGCTAGCATTCAAGAATTAACAAAAACATCTATTCAGCCAAGATTCGAACCTCCGCCTTGTGTTCCAAACGCGCGTTCAATCACCACTAGGCCACAGAGAACCGATTCCAGTGACCTTGTTTGAAACACACATACTTTACGCTTAGTAGTTTCTAATAGATATTCAACGCAAGGTTTACTGAAAATAACCCAAAATTAATAAGACCGAACCTGACGACAGCCAAACTCGAAAGTTTACAAGCAGAATCTGTGGAATTCAGCCAAAAAATCTGAACTAGAAGAAAACACTCTACACGAAACCCATGCATTTCAGCCGAAATTTCACAGAAGCTCCACTCTAAATCAGAAAAAACTTTTCTTTTAGTGAAAAAAGGTGAATTTAAAGATATCGATCCGGACAAGGACTGAAAATTTAGAAAATTCTACCAAAATTCATGGCAAATTGCTGCAATCAATGCGTGAAATCGGCAAATTTCACGAGAATTTTTTCATTTTTTTTCATCCAATTAATCGTCCTTTTCAGAAAAAAATCGTAGCTTTTCTTGAGAAATCTGTTATTCATGGGGCAGAATCCGTAAATTTCCCAGCAAAATGCTCATTTTCTCAAGAAATCTTCTAGCTTTTTATTAGACATTTCTAAGTTTTCGGCAGAAATTTTTCGTTTTCTAATCAGAAGCTGTCACTCATAATTAAAATTTGTGAAGTCCCAGGCTTGAAATCCACTTTTCATACGTCTATCCTTAATCAGAGAGGCGCGTATTCTAATTTTATATCGCCTTTTCATTATAGAAATTTTCGATTTCTAAAGGAAAATGTTTCGTTTTCTAAGCAGAATCTTCTATTCATAGACCAGAATTATTAGATTTCCAAAAAAAAATAGATTTCCTCCATTTTCTTTTTTTTCTCTCGAAAAATTTTGTTTTTCAAGGTACATGGATCGTGGATTTTCAGGCAGTATGCGCCATATTTCAAGAAGATGCACAGTTTATATTTTTTGTATGGAAAATCTGTCATTTGCATATCAAACGAAACTGTTCAAAATAGAAAAGTTAGCGGCAGATGGCCGCTGCTACATCCAGGTTAGTTTTTTTGTTTTTTGTTGCGACTCACCGCGACAATTTATAGTCTGCATGAAGTTATGGAGCACCTGTGGTTAGCTACATATACGCCGGCAGACCAGATAGGAACGTTCCTTTGTTGTGTTTGGAGGCAAAAAAGATTACGACTCCGAGTGCGGGCACGCAAAGCTGTGTTAAATCACGGTCATGCTTCCTCTTCGTATCGTTCCGCCAGACCGCGCTGGACAGTGGTACTGTGCTTCTCTGGGCCGAATTCCGGTCCCACAATTGCGTCTCGACACGCTTTGCAGCCGCACGCGCTCGAGTCAGTCGGGTTTCCAGCGCCAAAGACGACTCGATGTGGCTTTTTTATACAATTTTCTCCAATATTTCTTAGTTTCCAGTTTCCAAAACCCACCTAGAGTCAGCAGATCGGCAGCTGCGGCGCTGGAAGCTCTTCTGACTCGGGAGCGTGCGGCCGCAAAGCGTGTGGAGACGCAATTGCGAACCGGAATTTGGCCCAGATAAGCACAGTATCAAATCTTCAGCAGCGGAGGCAGGTCCATACAATACTGCTGAGGGTGCACAGAAGTCAAAAGTTCGTCGTTGGAAGGGGAGAAGCACAATTGACTGCGGACATTATCCCGTTTACTTTGACTGTAAACTTTTGTTTCTTGTCTTTATGCCGGAATGCATGCCAAAACGGAACACTGATGCTGAGATAAGCATAATGACTTTGTGAAAAGAAAGCCCCCCCCCCATCATTAGTAACTGGTTGTATCACAATTCGGTAGCGAAGTAGATTTTCTTGAAATATATATTATACATACCGTATTTCCTGTAAACCGACGCAGTACATCAACGCTTGACACGAGGGAGGTGCCAGCATCTCCTAACGCCATCTCAAGCAGCAATGGAAAGTCGACTTCGACTGCTCGGGCATATATTAAGAAGAACGCCGGATCGTCTCAAACAACACGCTCTAAGAATGCTTCCAAATCCCGTCTGGAAACGGCCACCTGGGCGTAGGCGAAAGTTCTGGACGGATGTGGTTAAAGAGGATTTAAAGTCACTCGGCATCGAAAGACAGTTCAGGCGCGATGTTTCGTTTCGCAGGAAATGGAATAGTGACAGCTGGATGGAATGTGTTCAAAGATTCCGTGAATGCCCAAGCAGAGTTGAATATTGCGCCCAACAACCTATTCATCATCGTATTGAGCGGTTCGACAGCGGCTCAATGTGCGATCCAAGCGCAACCTAACGGATTTTTATCACCGTTTTAGGGTTGAATTCCGTCGGCTTTTTTTTCTTTTGACAAAATTTGAATGTGGGCTCGATTGTGTCAACTCGGTTGAAATTGAAAGAAGATTGACCACACTTGCTTGAAACTCCGTGTATTTCAATTCCACGGATCTGACCGCGTTCTTGCCGAATGCCGCGACCAAAAATGACGAAACATGTGCAAACTAGAACCGAAATAGCCCAATTTGAGTGAAAAAATGACAAAAATTCAACAGAGGAATTGGGATCAATAATCTCCACCCAGGGTCGCTAAACTCAAAAGTTAAAATTCTTCTATATAGAATGTTTCTCAAGGATTTTTGAAAAATCAGCAATATTTAAATATGACTGACGAAGTTCCATGCAAAACCGGCAAGCTTCTAGGATTTCCGTCCAAATTTGGGCATATGTAGTTTCATCCAAAGCCCTTGCGGGTCACCAAGGAAGGTTGCGGGTCTAGTATTGCTGGTGTGCGGGTCACCCGGGGACCCGTCAGGCAGCTTTGGCTACCGGTGTATTTTTGGGGAAGAGCCGCTCGGTATGTGCGCATCCCCAGGGTCCTTTCCGCCTATATGGCGACTCAAGCATCGGGCTTGTGGTCGCTGTAATGCCGCGACCAAAAATGACGAAACATGTGCAAACTAGAACCGAAATAGCCCAATTTGAGTGAAAAAATGACAAAAATTCAACAGAGGAATTGGGATCAATAATCTCCACCCAGGGTCGCTAAACTCAAAAGTTAAAATTCTTCTATATAGAATGTTTCTCAAGGATTTTTGAAAAATCAGCAATATTTAAATATGACTGACGAAGTTCCATGCAAAACCGGCAAGCTTCTAGGATTTCCGTCCAAATTTGGGCATATGTAGTTTCATCCAAAGCCCTTGCGGGTCACCAAGGAAGGTTGCGGGTCTAGTATTGCTGGTGTGCGGGTCACCCGGGGACCCGTCAGGCAGCTTTGGCTACCGGTGTATTTTTGGGGAAGAGCCGCTCGGTATGTGCGCATCCCCAGGGTCCTTTCCGCCTATATGGCGACTCAAGCATCGGGCTTGTGGTCGCTGTAATGCCGCGACCAAAAATGACGAAACATGTGCAAACTAGAACCGAAATAGCCCAATTTGAGTGAAAAAATGACAAAAATTCAACAGAGGAATTGGGATCAATAATCTCCACCCAGGGTCGCTAAACTCAAAAGTTAAAATTCTTCTATATAGAATGTTTCTCAAGGATTTTTGAAAAATCAGCAATATTTAAATATGACTGACGAAGTTCCATGCAAAACCGGCAAGCTTCTAGGATTTCCGTCCAAATTTGGGCATATGTAGTTTCATCCAAAGCCCTTGCGGGTCACCAAGGAAGGTTGCGGGTCTAGTATTGCTGGTGTGCGGGTCACCTGGGACCCGTCAGGCAGCTTTGGCTACCGGTGTATTTTTGGAAGAGCCGCTCGGTATGTGCGCATCCCCAGGGTCCTTTCACCTATATGGCGACTCAAGCATCGGGCTTGTGGTCGCTGTAATGCCGCGACCAAAAATGACGAAACATGTGCAAACTAGAACCGAAATAGCCCAATTTGAGTGAAAAAATGACAAAAAAATTCAACAGAGGAATTGGGATCAATAATCTCCACCCAGGGTCGCTAAACTCAAAAGTTAAAATTCTTCTATATAGAATGTTTCTCAAAGTTTTGAAAAATCAGCAATATTTAAATATGACTGACGAAGTTCCATGCAAAACCGGCAAGCTTCTAGGATTTCCGTCCAAATTTGGGCATATGTAGTTTCATCCAAAGCCCTTGCGGGTCACCAAGGAAGGTTGCGGGTCTAGTATTGCTGGTGTGCGGGTCACCCGGGGACCCGTCAGGCAGCTTTGGCTACCGGTGTATTTTTGGGGAAGAGCCGCTCGGTATGTGCGCATCCCCAGGGTCCTTTCCGCCTATATGGCGACTCAAGCATCGGGCTTGTGGTCGCTGTACCCCACCCAACCGTCCGTGGATGCTCTTAATCGCCACTAACCCATGCATCGTATGTGGTGTGGGTTTGCTTTTGCTGTTTAACGTTGCTCATATTCTCTAATAGTAAAACCCTTGGTTGTCATAGAAAGATGCCAAAACATCCGCTAACCCAGGATTCGAACCCTGGACTGTTCAATGGTAGTTCCCATCAATCACCACTAGGCCACAATCACTACTTTGCCAAGCGCTGCTCACTCGCCACATAACCCCTCCCGACTAGGCTATCATTCAAGAATTAACAAAAACATCTATCCAACCAAGATTCGAACCTCCGCCTTGTGTGCCAAACGCGCGGCCAATCACCACTAGGCCACAGACAACCGATTCCAGTGACCTTGTTTGACACACACATACCTTACGCTTAGTAGTTTCTAATAGATATTCAACGCAAGGTTTACTGAAAATAACAAAAAATTCATGCGGTTGAAGCAGACGACAGCAAAATCCGAAAGTTGCCAAGCAGAATTTGTGAAATCGAGCCAAAAAAATCTGAACTTGAAGGAAACACTCGACACGAAACCTATGCATTTCAGCCGAAATTTCACAGAAGCTCCACTCTAAATCAGAAAAAACGTTTTCTTTTAGAGAAAAAAGGTGAGCTCAAAGATATCGATCCGGAAGTGGACTGAAAATTTAGAGAATTCTACCAAAATTCATGGCGTATTGCTGCAATCAATGCGTGAAATCGGGAAGTTTCACGAGAATTTTTTTCATTTTTTTCGTCCATTTAATCGTCCTTTTTCAGAAAAAAATCGTAGCTTTACTTACGAAATCTGTTATTCATGGGGCAGAACCCGTAGTTTTCCCGGAAGAATTTGCAGCTTTCGAGAGCAACCCCTCATTATTTTTAGGAATCCTAGATTTTCCACCGTAACCTACCGTAAGCTGTGAAAAATCGATAAACTGGCAACATATTCGTGTTGAGCGTTCCGAATAACTCCTAGAAGAACGATTTCAGCCACATCCGTCGCCACATTTTCGTGATCAGCACACCAAATAACCCCCAAGGACGAATTTTAAGTTAAATCCTTAACATTTTTCTAAAACGCTTCGAGAGCCCTCTAATTGGTATAAATGAACGCCCAACCGAAATTCCGTACAAGTCGAAAACGGAGGTAGTTTTGGGCGCTGAACACGATTATGAGGTCCACTTCCGGTTTTTCGTGGAAATGATGCGCTTTTTGAAGGGTACAATAGGTACGAAAATCAGAGAAAAAACACTTATAACTTCTTTCAGTGTGGGTCTAGGCAGCTGCGATGGGCATATTCAGACTTTTCGTCCGAGAATGGTTCTAGAAAAGTACTCTTCATTTGGAATGGTTACTATAACTTATAGTGTTCCCTTGTCAGCTGGCCCACCCTCCTAGAAAGACTCGAACACTAACGTCGGACAGGGAACGAAATTCTCATGTCGTAAAATAGCGTGTTTTGGTGTGTCGATTGCGTCCAACACTACTCATTCTACGACATCATGAAAAAAAATTACAACTTGAATCTCCTTATACGTACATTATCATATAACTTAAGTTTTCTTCTAAAATAAAACAGGGAAATATAGGAATGAATCCCCCGAGGTAGCGAAAATTTCCATGATGTCGTAGAATGAGTAGTGTTGGACGCAATCGACACTTCAAAACACGCTATTTTACGGCATGAGAATTTCGTTCCCTGTCCGACGTTAGCGTTTGAGTCCTAGAAAGGGTTGGCAAGGGAACGATTTTTCAGTGCTATCCCAACCCTTTTTCAGCCCTCGCACTGCCATCATCACACGCGCCGACGCCCCAAACCCTGCCCCAACCCCTTGATAATACTTGCGTACGTGCATGCCACCCCTGAACATGCAGAGGCAGATTTTATACCCACTCAACTCTCGCAAATTCAACAGCGTCTTCATGAAAGTCTTCAATGCCCATACGCTTCGTCTTCTTAGAAAATTACCATCGAAAGTCAATTATACTCTGCACTCCCTCTTTCGAGGAATTCCTTTTGAAAACAAAACTTTCATCACTTCCGCTTTCGAACAATGACTTTTCCGAACACTAAAATTGGTCAATTTTCATTTCCGAAAACAAAGAATGTTTTGCTTGCTCACTGTAAACTATCGTAAACTATCGGAAATTGATAAACGCCCTCGGATTCGTGTCCTACCCCAAACCACCTCACTAGGGAATTTTTGAAACAGATCTTTCGTAGCGTTTCGGAAATAATCAAAACTCGCATTTAGCCCCCAAAATTGTCCTTCCACATGTGGAAAGCTACGAACGTAACCCTTAAAAGTTTCTAGGAACTCAACAGATGATTCAGTGTCGTGTATAGGATCCCCGAATAACCTCCATGTACAAGTTTTGAGCCAAATCCGGAGTATGTTTTTCTGAATACCCTTGGAATTGCCTGAAAACTAGTATACTCTGTTTATCTTTGATGCACAAAAAACGGTCCGCCAATAGTCCTCTAATGGGCCGGCTAGTACCGTAGTTTACGTCCACGACGCGTTCTCGGCAGACCCGGGTGTGCACAGTGGCAGGGTGGGTGGCCGAGTGACGGCATTGATGAATCGATCGCTCAGCACACCCCGGTGCACACCCGGGTCTGCCGAGAACGCGTCGTGGACGTAAACTACGGTACTAGCCGGCCCATTAGAGGACTATTGGCGGACCGTTTTTTGTGCAATTAAAGATAAACAGAGTATAAATGTTTTGACCCCACTGAGAAAACCCCTGGATAACTCGGTTGGAAGCATTGCTTTGCGACTACGAACTCGGATTCGCAACTCCACGACAAGTGTATGAATGGGCACGCGAATTTTGGTGCGCGCTTCGCGCGCACCAGATTTGGTTTTGAATCGGCCACGCGCGCAACCCGTTTTTCGAAATCTAAGTTAAGGCTGAAGGTAGAAATAAGCTCTAAATTGCTTTGAAAAAAGCGCAAAAAGTTGTGTATAATGCCCAAAAATGGTTTGGAATGGTTTCCTAGAATTTGAGCAAATTTTGAAAAACCGCAACTTTTCTCTGTTGATCTCCTTTTTTTTCAGACGGCGTTCACCATCTTGTGCTACCAGATAAAATAAAGCTAGGGAGCTCATTTTTGGAAAGGAGGCTGGAAATGCATGCAGGTCGCTTCTATTCCAATTTGAACTCGATACCTTTACTTTGAAGGGTACCTCAAAAGCTTGGGTTTATTTACTAAATTAGCCGTGGAGCACGAAAACTGGAGACCGGGGTGTGTGGGTGAAATCGCAGCCAATCAACACAGTTCGTCGAAGGTAAGTATTGAACTTGTCAGAATTCGCACTCATGACACGTCATCGATCGATAATCAATATTATCGATTTTCGTGCTTTTTGCACAAAATGCGGCGAACAGTGGTGATTGCTTTTGAGACTGGTTTTCTTGGTTCCGGAATTTCGCTCATCAGTCATTATCGATAAATACCGATCAATAATATTGATTTTTCGCCTGGCACAAAATGCCGTAATGATTTTTGATTGTTGATGGCTCTAAGTCGTTTGTTTGGGAAATTCTTCTCATCATGCAATATCAAATATTAATGATCAATAATATCGATTTTTCACTTTTTGCACCAAACGCGGCAATGAGTTTTATTTTTTTATGGTTGTAAGTCATAGGTTTCAAAATTTACTCATACGACAAAATCGTCTGTATGATGTTTCATCATTTCAAAATGGAAATCGTTGGGCAAAATTGAAGTCAGAAAGGGAACATTTGGGAAAAATATGTGAAATTTCTGAAAATTCAGCTTCCTGGCAAAAGTGGCGATTTGGTAATGGTCAAAAAAAGTTTCAAAAATGTCTTGGAATATTTTTAAAAAATGATTAGGCGTATTGAGCATGGAGTAATAAAAAGGCTAGAAAATGAAGTGAAATAACCAAAAAATATGATTTGGTGGTTGATCATTTCACAAACCTATCAAAACGAAATCAAACGCCTCAAGGAAACATTAAGCCATTTTCGAAATCTGAAATAAGGGAACCAGCATAGGTCAAGCTGGGCAAAGGCAACGCTCCATTCCATATCGTGCTTGATTTCGTTTTGATAATTTAACGGAGAAGCTCGTGAAATGATCGACCACCAAATTGCATTTTTGGTTATTTCACTTCATTTCCTAGCTTTTTTAATACCCCATGCTATTTTACGCCAAATCATTCTTTAAAATTATTTCAAGACATTCTTGAAACTTTTTTTTGATCATTACCAAATCGCTACTTTTGCCAGGAAGCTAAATATTTCGTTGCAAACATTCGATCTTCAGTTCGCACTTTCCTTGTAGGTTTTGATAACAATACAAAAAAAGCACTACACGTTTAGAAAGTTTGCTGCTATCACCAATTTGAGCAATCTTCAACAAAATCGAATAGGTGGACGCCAGTCAAGAGAAACTACTCGCTCGTATTTCGACGATGGAGGCCAAGGTTTCCAGTGTGAAGGACTCCAATCCAGTGAACCGAAGTGTCTTGTAATCGACAATGGTTAAAGTCAGTGTCGAAATTTGACTACACGAACGCACGAGTCCCAGTTTACACAACAGCCATCATCGAAGTAAACTTGTTGGATCCGCCTGATTTCAGTTTTTGACATCTTATCCACCCTCCTCACATGTTCACCCAGATGGATGAGTGTGGTGTATTCAGACAGTAGGCACGGACTGACCGCTGGCAATCAAGGCCTTTTGCGGGCGGTACGCCGGCAAGTTGCGGGCGGATCGCTGCCCATCGTGGCCTCGGCGGGCGGATCGCTGCCTCTCGTCGTCTCAGCGGGCGGATCGCTGCGTTTTGGCGGGCGGATAGCGGCACCTTGGAAAGTTGATCACGCTAGCGGGCGGATAGCCGGCAAGCTCTAAAGCGGCGATCCGCCCGCAACCTGCCAGCGATCCGCATGCAAGGGCTTTGATAGCCAGCGATCCGCCCGCTGAGCTATGAGATGCAGCGATCCGCCCGCAACCTGCCAGCGATCCGCGTTCCAGGACTTTGGTATGCAGCGATCCGCCCGCCACTGCTTTGATAGTCAGCGATCCGCCCGCTCAAATTTTACTCGGTTAAACTTGCCAATCGTTGACGAGTTCTTTTCTGTTATCAGTATCATGCTTGGAGTAAACAAACTTAAGGGTATAAAAGACGCACTATCGCACTGACTGCTCACTCGGCATTTCGAGGCCGATCCTGAATGGCGACTTGAAATCACCTCTGAAGGATCACTCAGTGGCCGAAGGATAATTTTTGGCATCTGAGGGGAGGGATGGTCGCACGGCTAGAGGGGGGTGGTCCCGCACACGGAGACCGTGGTGGGAACCACCGGAATGTGTGGCATCGAGGGCGGATCGCTGGCTGATGGCGGGCGGCTCGCTGGCTAGTGGCGGGCGGATTGCTGGTTACTGACGGGCGGATCGCTGGCTACTTGCAGGCGGATCGCTGGCTACTGCCGGGCGGATCACTTTCTACTGCCGGGCGGATCGCTGGCTACTGGCGGGCGGATGGCGGGGGAATGTCGATCCGCCCGCCTAAAGCCAGCGATCCGCCCGCACCTACTGTCTGAGTAAACTGAGCCCAGTGCAATCCTGAAGCCATCTTTAGCGCCGTACAGGGCCAATCGGAGCATGCAAAGCCGTTTTTTCGACGGGGTTGTTCCACTGGGCCGCAGTCCTTTCGATTCCCGGTGGAAACTTGGAGATAGTTTTTTTTTTTAATCGTGGACACTGTTTCTTGGGTCAGACCTGACGAAAACAAGATTGACAAAAAAAGTGCGGCGTATAGCCTGAGTTGGCCTTGAGGAGACAATTCCAACCAGGGCTGGGCACACGTCCCGGCATGACGATTCTGGATATGCACCCCCCTTAGCTCGGTAATTTTTAGGCACCCCCTTATGGGAAATCGAAATCGGCTGTTTCCCGAATAGTTGGACAGCTATGATCTTGACTTCCTGATTTTGATAAACAAGAATTTAAAAAAGCACTGAATAGAGAAAATTCCGAAAATGGCAACAAAAAGGGTAATGTAATTTCTGAACTTCAAAACAACCCCATGGGGTAAAATTTGTTTGTAAGACGGTAAGTTATGACAAAAGATAAAACATTTTTCAATACAAAACAATTGAACAATTACCAACAACAGAGCTACTATTATTGAGATAATTAATGTTCTCTGTCGAATGTTTTCATAAATTTATGAAGGATTAGTTAATCTGTGTTTGATTGGGGGTGTGTATACAAGTCTGTTGGTACCTGCTCGTTGGTGCCCCTGCTTCTACTGAACCCAGCAGACGTTTGAGTGTACACAGGAACGTTCGAGCGATATAGCGTGCACAACTATATCGCGAAAGTATCACACATTGCATAAAGGTGTCGCCGTCCGGCACACTAAGGCCTCTGGTCCATAACACCTTAGGATCCGTACCTAGGGAGTCATGGAGTCTTTGGCCACAAGCCACAATTTCGCCACCCTGAACTGTCGATCGCTGTCGAGTGATATCCAAAAACTGCGCTATCCAGACTTCTGAGCTATTTCCATGCACCGTTTGCTGCTTTGCAGGAAACCCGCCTCAGAGATAGACCCGTCATCAGCGTCGGAGAGTACACCATCTACTGCGGTAACGCTGACGATAGGAGAGTGGGAGGCTGTGCAATAGCTGTAAGGAAGGATTTCAATGGTATGGTCAAGGAGTTCGGCTCAACGTCGTGTCGGAATGCATTCGTACGACTGCGGGATCACAGAGGATTCAATCTGTGGATAGTGAGTGCTCATGCGCCCACTGAAACCGCCGAAGACAATTCGAAGGATGCGTTTTATGAGGAACTCAATACGTTGCTGGCCAGGATACCTTGTCAACATGCTGTTGTCGTGGGGATTGACGCAAATGCGAAGATGGGACTTGATCAGGAATCCGAAGTACTCGGTAAATGGTTCTACCCAGTGGAGCAAACATCGGACAATGGCTACCGCCTTGTCGACTTTTGTGAACGCAGTGGTCTGATTATTGCATCGACATTCAAGAGGAATCATCGCCGCCATCAGCTTACGTGGCAGGGACCAACCCGGCTATCTCCAGAAGAGCAGCGGAAGCGGAAGATGACAACTTTGAAACTACAGCTTGACTATGTCCTGACGAGGAATATTCCAGTATCGGACATTCGAAGATCTAGAGCTGTGTGGGATGTCGCATTCGATTCGGATCACCGACCTGTTCTGTTGAACTTCACTGCGAGGATTCATAAGAGGAAGCGAGGGCTCAGCCTCTCCAGAGGATTGACATGACAAGTCTCAGAGATGAAGAGTGCAGAAGGAATTTCCGACAACGCGTTTCTATTCACATCGGAGTACGGACTAAGAAGAAACTTTGCGACGCGGATTCTTTTGTCAAATGCATCCAGGACGCTTCGAAAGAGGCACTCCCGGTTGTACAGCCTAAGAAGAAGTTCGCCTACGTCTCAGAAGAAACAACATCTACCTACAACAGAGTATGTGCTCTCCGAACTGCAGGAAACTTCGTGGAGGAGAAGCGTCTGAGGAGGAAGTTGCGTCGGCAGCTTCAAAGTGACCGCGAACGAGAGTGGACGTGTAGAGCTAAGGAGTTCGAGAAGGCTTGGGAGGAGAAGAATCCGAAGAAAGCCTACACGTTGCTGCGACAGTATAGCGGGAAGATGAAATGGAGTTGCAGTTGGTGATGCGACGCTGCCAATATGGAAGGATTACTTCAGTTCACTACTGAATCGTCCAGCGCCATCAGTACCTGAGCTCCCGCATGTTCAGAGAGCACATTACGATGTCAGTGAGGAACCGCCGACTGAGTCTGAAGTTTTGGATTGTGTCCGGAAAATGAAGAATGGAAAGGCAGGTGGAGATGACAACATCACTGCTGAAATGCTGAAAGCTCTTCCTCCGTCTGGGATTCGTGAAATGACCAACACCATCCGTGCCATATGGATGAGCGAAAGGATACCCGATTCGTGGAGACATGCGATCATCGTACCTCTTCACAAGAAGCTATCCGTCACGGATCCTAAGAACTACAGAGGAATCTCTCTACTTCGTGTCATGTACAAGGTTTTAGAACGTATCATTCTCGAGCGACTTATCAAACATCGTGAAGGAACGACCAGAGATGAGCAAGCCGGTTTTCGACCTGGAAGATCGACCATCGACCAAGTGTTCGTCGTGAGAAGAGTAATTGAGTCGTGGCAGCGGTTTTCGAAGCCATTACAGCTTGCTTTTGGACTTTGAAGCCGCGTTCGACTCTCCTCATCGTGATCGATTGCTCAATGCTCTGCGAGCAGATGGAGTCCCGGAAAAGTATGTTCGGTTAATCGAGGACATGAACAAAGGAACAACAGCAGCAGTTCGTACACCTGTCGGATTTACGTCAGCTTTCGAGGTGAAAACAGGAGTAAGGCAAGAGCCGTTGCAGGACCTTTTCTTTTCAACTTCGCCGTTGATGACGTCATGCGTAGAGTTGCAGAACAGTTTCCTGCGGATGTGATCCTAACACCATCAGGACGCTCCCTTGTCGACCTGGAGTACGCCGACGACATTGTGTTATTCGCTGAAAACAACGCAAAACTGCAAAGGATTGTGAACCTCGTTTCGAAGTATGCCGCAGCCTATGGACTTCGTCTTCGTCCCGACAAATGCAAGCAGATGTGGGTCTCTCAGAGGCCTTCAACTGGAGTTTGTGTGGACGGACAACGTATCGAACAGGTGGACGATTTCTGTTATTTGGGCTGTTTGCTGAAGAACGATGGTAGTTATGCAGCGGATATTCGACAACGATGTGCGAAAGCTACGTCTGCATTCAATTCTCTAACCAAGTGTTTGTGGTCTACCACCATCGCGAAGGAAGTCAAGTTGCGCGTCTACCTATCCGCTATTCGCCCTATCATGATGTACGGATCGGAGACGTGGGCAGCACCGAAAACGCAGATGGAAAGGTTGGATTGCACGGAGAGGAAGCTTTTTAGGCGTTTGCTTGGATATTTCTGGCCGCGTGTATGCCATAACGAAGACCTTTACAAGGAAATCGACGCAGTACATCAACGCTTGACACGAGGAGGTGCCAGCATCTCCTAACGCCATCTCAAGCAGCAATGGAAAGTCGACTTCGACTGCTCGGGCATATACTAAGAAGAACGCCGGATCGTCTCGTACAACACGCTTTAAAAATGCTTCCAAATCCTGTCTGGAAACGGCCACCTGGGCGTAGGCGAAAGTTCTGGACGGATGTGGTTAAAGAGGATTTAAAGTCACTCGGCATCGAAAGACAGTTCAGGCGCGATGTTTCGTTTCGCAGGAAATGGAATAGTGACAGCTGGATGGAATGTGTTCAAATTGTGGCTGAAGACCGTGAAAAATGGACACGGCTGACTACTAGGACGGCACACCTCGGTGAAGATGCGGAATGACCGCGTCAGGCGAAAGCCAACCGATTAAGTCAAGTAAGTCAAGTAAGTCAAGTGTTTGATTGTTCTGATGTGGAAATCAGAACTATTTTGTGTTGTGGAACAATGTTAGGATTCATGTGATTCGTAGAGAGTTGAAAACCCGAGTTTTACCCTTCTAGAATGCCGCAATCCTTCAAAAAATCGGCTTGCCGTGCGATACGGTGTTTGTACGCAGCTACACAGCGCACACGGGAATGGACGCGCACACAATATCAATAAAAAATGTATTTTATTACAGAACGGGGAGGAAAAAAGGATTGAAACCGAAGAAAATGGAAAACGGTAAAGGTAGTCTATTCTGGATGTACCCATTTTAGAAATTTAATGTAAATTAACAAAGCTAGAGCGGGTGTCAATATTTAGCCGTGATAAGGTTCATTCAAACGAACCTAGTTGATCAAAACTAGCATTAAACTGAGAGCAAAGGATATTGTGAGAAAGAGGAGAATCTGGCAATTATTTTTGCATCAATGGGGCCGGTTTCGATGTGATTTAAAAACCTTAAATCTCGTCCCGGTTTTACCCCGAAAACCGGGACAAAACCGGGACAAAACCGGGACGAGTTTTAAGGTCCTTAAATCACATTGAATATGAAACCTATTGCTATTAAAATGTTTGCCAGATTCTCCTCTTTCTCGCAATGCTCTTAGTTCTCATGTTTATGGGTGTTTCTAATCAACTAGGTTCATTTGAATGAGCCTTATCACGTCCAAAAAATTCACTCCGCTCCAACATAGTTTTTTTACATTAAAATTCTAAACTGGATACATTGAAAGAACTCTATATCTGCCTCCTTCCATTTACTCCAGTTTCAATCATTTTCTCTGTCCCGTTCTGTAATAAAATACATTTTTTAATTAATATTGCGTGCGCGTCCACTCCAGTGCGCGTTGTGTAGCTGCGGACAAACACCATATCGCACGGCTAGCCGAATTTCAAGGGATTGCGGCATTCAAGGTGGATAAAACTCGAGTTTTTATGTACAGGGTACTTCTCATTGAGGAGGACACGGTCATTCGCTTCTTTCATAGTAACTTGCAGTCTTCAATTTTAAAAGTTGGCTCTCTTCATGAGTCACATTCTCATGAATTAAAATCTGTAGACTAGTTGTGATGCTGACTGTGCTATCTGTACTTTCAAACTGTCGAAATAAATCCTAGCCTGCTCGGATGAGTCCGGGCAGAGTGAGCAGCGGAGCGGTCGGTCATGGCAAAGTATAACAGTGATAAAAAGATTCTGACATGATAAGCACGATAAGCCTTGCTTCGACCGGCACAAAATGAGCGACCTAGGCTATACATCAGTTCGCTAATATTTTTTTGAACTTGAATGATAGTTTTCCTGGGCGCTGTTTTAGTATCTTTGCCTCGAATCGGTAGCCACCCGCGTAATCAATGAACGTTGCATCAAAGAAACATGACACCACATCAATCCTGACTTGCTACAAGATAACAGAGTAGTGTTTCATCCTTCATCGAAACAAACTTTGACAGCAACTGTGAATTATTGCGAACACAACCTGCATCTCTATCAATAATTTGAATTCTTTTCGTGTTCGACTCAAAAAGCGGCGAAGAAGATATGACAAATTAAAAGAATAGTGCGTACAATTTTTTTTCCTGAAATTCGACAGAACATGCACTTCGTTCTTTTTTTTCGTGTTCGGCTTAGGCACCCCCCCCCCTTTGCCCTCTCTGCCACCTCTAATATGCACCCCCCTAAGGTTAACCGGGACGCGTGCCCAGCCCTGATTCCAACACGTAAAGTTGACTTAAAGGCCTTGAGAGAGCCTACCGAAACTTGGTGGGAACGAGGAACCTCAGAAAGAGCTAACATCACAATTCATCGGCATCAAGGTGAACAACCTATGGGAGCGGGTTGGCAAGACCGAATCATGAAAATCGATCTACCTGCGGAGGTCGTGAAGAATTGACTTCTCTCCCACATGCAGTCGGGACGCCAGATTCATTCCAAATATTCTGTGAGTTTCATATGCCCGGCGCGGCTACACTTTCGAACAGATTGAAATTGACCGTTCTTTGTTCAAGAAAGCCGGTGTGCTGATCTCTAACCTTGGGCTGCTTCTTTGCTTTGTACGAGACCTCCAGCCCCTTAAACTGCGGTAGTCTTGGGAGCTCCCGAGTAGAACTCGCCTTCACTTTTAAGGGGGCGCTTCTTTTCCAGACATCATCTGACTGAATCAACCTTTCAGCCGGTAGGGAGATTCACTAGGACCCAGTACTACATATTCTGAAAAAATTCCGCATTCTGCTAGACGAGAATTATTTTGCCGTTTTGAACACTTCTTTTGAAAACATCGCACTTTTTAGTGCTCACTCAATCAAAAACAAGCTGACTGGTCTTCATTTCATGCTTTTGCTAGACTGTAAGGGTCCTCCAAGAACTGATGCCTGATTTAAACCCAGCATCATTGATGATAAAACTCTCGTTGCTAGTTATCCTTATTATGTCCTCAGGTGTGATGGTGAAGAGGTTGTCTCAATGGGTGGAGCCATAGCCTCCGTAGGAAATACCTTTTCGTCCTCACTATTGTTTTCAGAGAATTTTTCCATGGTATATACATAAATTAGACTATCGATCCCATAAACGCTCGCAGTCCCTATTGTGCTATACTGTCGCAGGGAAGACCAGCAGTTCTCTGAATAGGGGCCAGGCTCGTCGCGCCGCGGCGAAATTTGGACGAGTATACCTTCTCGTGATGACTACAATTGGAGCACGTTATCACTCGTTCAATTGTTTATTCTTTTTCAACCCATTTGTAATTCCTATCATTCACTGTTTTGTTATCCATTTCGCCCTTCTCCTCCCAGCATTCTCCTCTCCATTCTCAACAAACCGGGTTATTTTCCAGAAAAACATCTATGGCTTTCTCTCCGAGTAAAGCCACTGGTATTTCTTCCTGCCGGAATCAATCTTTCAAATGTTTCCATTCAAGTATGAAATCGCTGTGATCCCTTAAAAAGTTTTAAAACTGCCCAGACAGTGAGGGAATAATTATCATAGGGAGAGGATTTTCATATCACATATACTCACTCCTCCTATCGATAATAGTGGAACTGATTACGAAAAGAACTAGTAGAAATTCATTTAAAAACGCATTCAGGACTTTTTCTGTCAAAATTTGCAGAGGCACGCCAACGCGCTCCGTTTGTAACGCAATGAGCGCTGTAGAACATTGCTTCCGCGCCCACCTACCGCGCGCGAAAACTCGCCGCGTGGCGACGGGAGAACTGCTGCATACCCGTCGCGGCCAATCTTGCTCCAGAATCAATGAGACTACTCCAACATACAGTGCGTCGCATTAGTATACGAACACCCTGAAGTTTCATGGTTGGACCATTCGAACGACGTTTCAAGCATCGGCACCGGTTTCTATGTTGTCCGCTATGCCGAAAACGGTGGGTCGCATTGTATGAAGGCAAATCGTACACTTTTTTTACCTACAGAAATTTATTTTTTAGCCGTCGCATAAGTATACGAACACTTGGGAAATTCATAAATTTATCGAATAGTTTCAAACAATACATATGGAAAAAGTCTTCAGTATGATGTTACACCACCATTACGCGAAATAAGTTCAAACAGTCTATCTGTCATGCTATCACTGAGGTTCTGGAGGGTCCCTTGGTCAATTTCGTTCCACGCGTCCACGATGGCCTCCTTGAGTGACTTCACAGTTTCGTATTGCCTCCCATCCTTGTTGATCTTGCGAACAATGATTCCCCAAAGGTTCTCGATAGGATTCAGATCCGGGCTGATCGCTGGCCAAGGCAGAGTATCGATGTTGTTGTACCGGAGCCACTCCAGAGTAGATCGGCTGACGTGTATAGTGGCATTATCTTGGACATAACGGAAGCCCTGACGTCTCCGACGACGAAAATATGGAAGAAGGTGTGAAGCCAACACTTCCTGGTACTCGAGTGAATTCATACGATTCGATAAGAATGCGACTCCGACCTTCCCAGTTGCTGTGAGGCTGCCCAAACCATCACGTTCCCTCCGCCAAAGTTCTTGCGGCTAAAGAAAGCCGGCTCTTTTCGAAGATCCCGCCAGTAGTGCCTCGAACCATCCGGACCATCCGAATTAAACTTTTCTTGTCCGAGAAGACAACCTGAAGCAACGGGTTCGAAAAAAATTCCATGAAATTGGATTCACGCGATTCAGCTCACCTTCCTCCAATTTGTACCCAAGTTTGAACGGGCGAGCTGGAGCCTGGCCGACTTGTGGCATTCTTCCAAGCGCGGAGCCTTTTTCATTACGGCTCTTTCGATGTTTCCGTTGCGATGGATTGAACGGAGGATGGTATCCTTTGACACATTCAGCGAGAGTTCGGAGCGGACGGTCGCGCTAGACACCATTGTGTTGGAGACTCTTCCGGCGATGCGTCGTTCGTCGTGTCCAGTGAGCTTCCGAGGCCTCCCAGAGCGAACACGCATTCAGTAGGAGTCCGGATTCCGTAAAAAACGAAGAGATGCAGCTTGGTGAACGTCCAATTTGTCGAGAGATCTGTCGGACTCCATGACCGGTGGCGTAGAGAGCCCGGGCCTGGGCCTGTTCTTCGGAAGAGAGATGTGAACCGCGTGGCATGATGATAATTTACGTATACAACTACGTTCTTTACTATCCCGCCTAAAACAGGATTTTTTCGTATGTCTCTTGTACAAAAAATTCGTTTCTCTGAAGTGTTCGTATACTTATGCGACAGGCTAAAAAATGAATTTCTGTATGTGAAAAAAGAAAAACTGTACAACTTGCCCTCCTACAAGGTGACCTACCATTTTTGGCATTGCGAAAAACATAGAGACCGGTGCTGATGCTTGAAACTTCTTCGAATCGCCCAACTATGAAATTTGAGGGTGTTCGTATACTTATGCGACGCGCTGTATCTATTTAGTTGTACTAAGAGCCATTTGAATTTTTCATGTAGTGAGAATGTGTTTAGAATTCTATTTCTTTCTATTATATTGTTTGTAAATTGGCAGCAAGTTTTCGACTCGTGCTTAAAAACTGACCGGTGTTAGTTTAGATTTTCCCATTGCTGACAGCACCTCATCTCTAGGAACCGTATTTTCTGTAATTGAATACCCCGTTGCACTATTTTTCAACCTCTGCCAGAAAGGGGTCAATTAGAGGGAGGGGTTCAAATAGTGGGTGAAGCTCTACTTTTTAACCGAGAATTCAAGAGTCAATAAGGGCAAACAAAGTTCATTAGGCAAACGAAAATGGGACAATAATGAAATACTCGGAGAACTCCAAGAGATCATCATCAGTAAACTCATTAAGTCCCCCTCAAAATTGACCTTTTCGGAAATAATGTTTTGGGTGTCGACATCTCGAACAGCGCGTAGCAGTTCACGTGCGGTAGAAATGAGTTACCCAGCTTTGAAACAGTGAATGAAATCATTTTCGGAGCCATCTACGGCATTTTTTATCCCGCCTGTACGTCTATCTTTCCTCGGACTCGAGCTCGGCAAGTCAGCTCCAACAGAGTTTGGCAATTTGAAAACCCTACAATGAAATCGCCCCAAAGCTACTCCATAGGGGTCATTTGGGGTGCCTAACACGAATCTGTGGTCGATTTATCGATTTTCCTTGCATTACGGTATGTAACGGTGGACATACGGTAGCTTGTTCTAAGTCTCAGATTTGACTCAAAATTTCTCTGTGAGTGTTATTTAGGACGTCGAACACGGATTTGGAGGCCAATTTTTCGGAACACTTTGCTAGGATACGCCAGTTAAAGGCAGTGTCCACGATAGAATTCGCTTTTGAGTTTTCATCAGTAAACGAAGGTTTAGGATCTGACTGTTCCATCAGTAAAGAAAGAATCCTGAGAAACGCTGCGAAACATCTAAGGTTAGCTCTTCTTCTTGAAAGCCATATTTCAAAGGAGGATCAGTTGCGCGGGCATGGGCCTGAATTAGGCAGAGTGCGCAAATGCGCCCCAATGCTAAAACTCAGGCGCGCTCGCGCTCCAATGCTTATGTAGAAGCGGACCAAAGTGTTCCTCGGAAAACTCGACCGCGAGCGGAAGGGCTAGCGCGAGCGGACTTCGGAGCCGTATGGAGCTCTTACGGGCTCGTTTTCGTTCGTTCTTTCGACCCCAGTGCCCCAACGAGACCATGAAGTTTCGATTTCCGGCCAAAAACCGAAGACGAAATCCATCGTGAACACTGCCTTCAAGAGGCATTATGACTACCGTGACCTAATGAAACCTTAATAGCGCAGTCCAACCTCAGAATCGATTTTCTGTCTTTCTGATAATCTTAAAAACGGTCTCACGCTGATTCCAACAATGTCTCTGGAATCGCACAGTACCACCTGGGAACGGAGTTATGGCCCCTCAAAAATTGAGCTACGGAAGCATGGTGGACGAGTTGTCCGAGGCTTGTAACTCCCTTCATTTGCAACCGATGTATACGAGCCGACCTGAACAAAGAGAGAGGTTGAGAATGTAGGGAAGAACGGGGCTAATGATCTGAAACCATCGCTCATCTCGCCACTGTTGAGCTCGAAAGATCGTAAAAGGGGCGTGCTAAAGTGGCTTCCGTGTGTGGGCGCCCCAGGGTGGCTTCCTCCTATATATCGCCTATTCGCAGAAGTTGAGAGCTCGCACTTGGCAGGAGCTATATAGGGTGGGTCTACCCCACAATTATGGGGAAACATCAGAATTCGTCCCTGAGCTTGGACTGTGCCTTTAAGTCTAGCAACAGATCCCAGATTCGCGCTTAGCGCCCTAAATAACCCCTTGCTGATAGTTTTCAGCCGAGTGCGAAAAAATTTCCCTGAACACTCAAATAATCCATGGTACCCTTACATTTTCGCAAAGCAATGAAAATGCCTATTTTTGTGGAATCCCGAAGGCATTTAGACAATTTCGAGCCCGTTTCATCAATGTACTGTCACAAACCCACAACAACGCAAGCATTGTTCCGTAAAACCGTCGGCGTGCAGGAAAAATGGTACCTAGTCAGTGCACTCTTCCCTCCTCTCCCTGAGTAGCAAACATTATTTCGCACATCCCTGAAAATTAGCATATCCTCCGCATTCTCTCCGAAAGCTTGAGGTGAATGCCATCCCAACCAATGCCCTTTCCGGAGCAATGCACTAGAAAGCAAAAAGACGATTGGAGTGGTGCTAACCTCTGATTGGGAAGGAAATATGGCTCACGAACCATGCAAAAAGTTCCGTACCCGGAACAGAGGCGCGTGCCCCACTTGAGGTAGAGAAACTGCACCGGTTGTGGAGCACAGCAGACACCTCAGTGCAGCATGGCGCTAGAAAACTCGCCGAATGAGGAGGCGCCAGACGTGCGTCCAGCATGAGGAACTAATGCGGCTGCAGGCGCAGGCACAGGGCGTGCAATCACTTCCGTGTTTACTGGAAATGCGCCGTTTTCGCGATGAGCATTTCTCTTCCCGTTCGTATTGCTTTTTTTTCTACCATACATGCCCCCTTCTGCAAACCCTTTCCTGCACCTTACTTGCAATGACTTCACCTACCATGTAAGCACCGCATTACGCAAAAACGTTTTGTGGAAAGCGGTTCGCGGTGTTCTCACAAAAGTGTACTGCAACTAAAAGTATTTCAGGGAGCGTCTCCTCATCTAACTAGGAAACCTCCCATGGTGTTACCCCGGATTAAAAATCTTATGAATGTTTGCTAGTCAACTCTGGCATGCTCTCTTCGAATCTGAACTCGGATTTTGCTGCGGACATCTGCGAAAAAAGTTATAGCCTGTCAAAATTCGTATTTCCCGCCTTTTTTCAGTCAAAAAAGGCGCATTAGTGTTTGCGGAAACGGATCTAAGGCTTGTGTGCAGCGCCCAAAACTACCCTACTGACCAAATTTTGGGTTAAGGCACATTTTCCACTCTTTGCACAGACTGATAGCGTTTTGGACTTGTGCGGATTTTCGGTTGGGCGCTTATTTATATCTCTGAAAGCTCTAAAAACTTGTTGCAGATTTCACTCAAAATCCTTTCAGGTGGGTGATTTGGGGCGCTGATCACGAATCTGGGGTTTATTGTACGATTTTATTGCACTTTTCGGTTTGATTCGTTCAAAGCTTCCCATCAGGGGGAAGATTTGATGGCAAATCGCGACTTTTGCCGATTTTCTGAGTGCTTCCGGAGGCTCAAATTGTTGTTCTGGGGGTTATTTGCAGTGCTGAACACGAATCTGCAATCCGTTTATAGATTTTTGATAGATTTCTGTAGGTTACGGTGGGTATACGGTAGATTGGTCAAAGTCTCAGATTTGGCTCAAAATTTCTTTGTATTTGTTATTTGGGACGCCGAACACGAATTTGAGGTCCATTTTTTTGATTTTTCGAAGCTTTAAGGTAGTTAAAGCCAGTTAAGAGGCATTATGTCTACCGTAGCCTACAGTAACCGTAAGTCTAGCGAAAAATAGACCCCAGATTCGCGTTCAGCGCCCTGAATAACCCCCAGTTGAAATTTTCGAGCGGAATCCGATTTTTTTCAAACACCTTCAAAATTGGCTGATGGGTACCTTTACCTTTTCACGAAGCTTCAAAAGCGCTTATTACTTCGTTCAGAAGTGTCCGTGGCAAAATCCGATGTCAGATTCGGAGAAAGCAGACCAGAATTGACTAGAGCACCTTCATCATCTTTTAGATGGTGTGGATGGCCATGCGAGGCTCCCTAGTAGGTTTTTAGCTGCTAAAGGGAGCTTGGAGTCGGGTTAGGGTGTTGGTCGTAATGTGCGCCATACACAGCACGTCGTTCCTCCTCGCCCATTTCTTGGTGTGGACACACCAAGCAATTTTGAGGGTGTTCAGTAAAAAGAATTCGGACTTAGCTCAAAACTTTGTTCTGGAGGTTATTCGAGATCCTGAACACGGAATTGAGGTCCATCTGTCAATTTTCAAAAAGAATACTAAACGCCCGGTGCGAGCGCAAATTTTCGGGGCAGAATGCGACTTTTGATAATTTCCGGATTGCTACATCAGACTTGCCTCAGAGCTTCTCAACATAGATTATTTCGAGATCCAGAAGGAATCTGAAGTCCGTTCGTCGATCTTCAATAAGTTACGGTAGGTTACAATGTTAGTGAAGTATTCTGGTCGAATTCTCAGCTCTAGCTGAAAACTTACCTTAATTTTCTGCGTTAGGGTCTAGTCATACTCCTTATTGACAACGCGTCGCCTGCGCGGATTCCAGACAAGCGTATTCGCTCCGCTTCACGAAAACGTAATAGTACCCATAGGAAAATTTTCAGCACGATAAAAAATTTCTCGGAATCCGGTTTAAAACCTTCGGCTCAGGACTATTTAGGATTTTAAACATGAATCTGATGTTTCCTATAGGTTACGGTAGTCATAATGTCTTTTAACTAACGTAACGTATCTTACTATTTCAAAAATCTACAAATGAATATCAAATTCAAAATCGGCGTCACAAACATATTTCACATACTGTGCTACTCTGGGCCGAATTCCGCTCCGCAATTGCGTCTCGACACGCTTTGCGACCGCACGCGCTCGAATCAGTCGAGTTTCCAGCCAAAGCCGACTCGATGTGGCTCTTTTATACAGTTTTCTCCAATTGCGTATAGTTTTCAGTTCCCGAAACCAACCTAGAGCCAACAGGCGGCGACTGCGGCGCTGTAAACTCTTCCGACTCGAAGGCGCGCGGCCGCGAAGCGTGTCGAGACGCAATTGCGGACCGGAGTATACCCGCCGACCGTATCATACCGCGATTCAGGAAAAATCGATAAATAAACTACAGATTTGCAGACTTGAACGTGTCGTGCATCCATCTGTCGTTCACATCACTGACTCCCACGAGATCTTGTATCATTGTCTATTCATCCTCCTTGTCCACTCTGTGCGTCAAAAGACCATCAGTATCATCAACTGCAATAGTGGAGGTAATAACGACACATAGACTCTGTTTCATTTTAAGTGAACTCCTGCTTTCGGTTATCATAGCGCGGAGCGGTGGCTTTTGCGTCGGAAACTCCTTATCACTAATTTTCACCAAGATACACCGCTCCGCTGCTGACGATAATCGGAACCGACAGGTCACTAGGGATTTACCAGAGCTTATGTATGGCTGCCGACACATCAGTAGCCTGAGCTGCGTCGTGTGCGCCCAAGAGAAATGTGGCGATCGATCGGCGCCCGCGGCAGCCACGCGGGCTGCTGAGTGGTCCGCAGCATGGATGAGCGGATTTCCGCGTTTCGCGTTCCGAAACCCGCAGTTTCGCGCATTTTTGGCATTCCGCGTTCCGCATTCTAAAAACCGCAAAACACGCTGCGGAATGCGAAAATATCGGGTCATCTGGGATGGAAGAAAACATCAGATGATTTCTGAATTTTTCCGCGTTTCGCGCTCCGAAAACCGCATTTCCGCGCATTTTCAGGCGTTTCGCGCCCGATTTCCGAAACCCGAAAACCGATTTGCGAAATTTCGTATTTTTGTACCGCTCATCCCTGGGCCATATGTTTCGCGGTTACCCCACCATATTAACCTCACTCAACAGCTGACGACTCCGAAGTTAATGCGTATTACGATCAGTTGGAAGACGTTATCTGCAACGAGAAGTCGTTCTACATGTCTGCATACCAAATGAGCTGATCGAACCCATGAAAATGAACGAAAATCACATTTTTTATTATTAATAGGTCTAAAGAAGAGTTCCGCAATCGCGTTCAGTCCGCAAAGTCTCATTATCACAATCGTAGAAGCGAAGCGGTTGTTTTGAGAATGATTCTAGTTGAGTTTTTTTTAAACAGCCGCTTCGCTTCTACGATTGTGATAATGAGGACTGAACGCGATTGCGGAACTGAACTATACTTCACCTTCCGAGATAGAAGGAATTGACCGGTATACGCAAATGATGCTCTTCAGTTAGATCATGCGATCAATTTTCAGCTTTTATCTAGCATGATTACTTTTTGTGATAGTTCTTGGTTTCGTCTGTGTAAGTTTCTCATTCAGGGGCTGAGCAGGGTAAGTGAAGTCGAAGGATTTTTACGGTGGCATTCTTGAGTGCTGTTGAAGATTTTTTTGACGGTGTGTCTTTATTTATGACCTCTGCCCAGCGGTAACTTGCGATAGAAAATCCGACAGGCTTCCCCATAGTGAACGCTGCCTTTATTACCACCTCATCCTGTTTTTTTAATCGTCTGATTTCCCACTTAATCGGTACCCCCACTCTTGTAGAGAATATGTGTTATTTTATAGCATTTTATTGCGAAGGAATGTCAAAGAGACAAATATTTTTGTCTACGCCATACCTACAATCTAGCTGATGTTTTCAGCTGCAGCCTTGTGCATGCTTACCAGGAAGTCCCTACACACGTTGCAAGCTGGTCTCTGATCCCCAGCTGCAAGTTTTTAGCAATCTGCGCTATGTATATACGCGTCTCTGCAGGCTGCAAAAGCAATAGTGCAATCTCGGCTGCAACAATAAAACATTTGAGATTTCCTCTGCTCTCTGCACAACCCGGAACAATTTGCAGACCCTCCACTTTGCAGACTGCGAGAACCAGTGTTTCATTAGCGGACCGAGTTTTTCTATACTTTCGAACTGTACTATGATTGATGGGCAAGTCTGGAACTTCCTAACGATACATAATGAGTCTGACCGCTTTTTCTGTTTTGCTGTTTGATTGAAGCGACTGTCTACTGAAATTTGCCTTTCCTTTGCTCTCCACCCGGACTCCACATCCAAAGAGAGAAGATCCATGATCAAACTTTAAGTTAGTGTATGCTAGGATACTGTAAGAGCCTTAACGGCAGACAGAAATAGGGCAAAATCTTCACTCTAACTGGAGAGGTTGTTAGGGTTCAGTGCCCATTGCGATAACCGCTACGAAGAATCGTTTGAGTTTTCCGGTGTCAGCGCGAAGGAACTGTCGGTCCAAATGAGTCTGTCCGCCCACGTGGCCCGCGTGTTGATGGGCTGTCGCGACGGCGTTTTCGGACCTGTGAATCGATTAGCAAGAATATAAGAGGAATGATGAATAGTATCCCAATCAGCTGTATCCAGGTCATGGGAAGGCTCGTCCGAAAAATTGTCTTTGTGACGACCACTCGACACGCATGCCATCCTCGTGGGCTGACAGTCTCATACGGATAGACTTTACAATTCGTGCTGAGGAGTAGACGTTTGATCTCAAACCATGGTGGTGCTTCCCGTGGGATGTGAGTGGTTAACTGAAACAAGGCGCTTGATTGAGATCAAGTCCACCACTCTGGAAGAAAACCGTGGTAAGGTTGCGGCCTCCGCTGAAATCTGCTGTAGCACACTTTGTTTATAGCTTAGTGCACGAAATCATGGTCCACCACTGGCCCTCTACTACTGTATTCAAGGTTTTCTCAGCCGACCCCGGTATGCCTCGGCGCTCCATGTAGGCAATCGATTCTCCACTGCCGCTGCTCATTTTCGCACTACGCCATACGCCACTCTGCCGTCTAACTTGCGAGTTTTTCGTTTTAGGCCCCAGTCATAATTTGACCATAGTCTGGCGTTGTGTTCCCTAAAGTGCTCGTAGTCCCACCCAAGTCGTTCACGCGCCTACACAGGCCGCACTGAATGGGATGCCGCAATGGTGTTAATGGTATTATTGATCGAACTTTGATCGTAGTGAGACAGGGAGGAACTACGGACTTTTGGGAAGACTACCCAAGCAGAATTTTTTGACCTGGTTTCTACGCTTTACTTGAATATCGATTGGAGGAGGGAACTTAGTGCGACTTATGGAGAACTATCAAAAGACACGTTTTTGGTCCTCGCTTCGTGCGCTTTTATTTATGTATTGAATAAGCTACATAAGATAACATCGGCGTGGATCGCGAAGAGACTTCGCGTTGACTGTTGCAGGTCGACTCAAACTCGGTGCGCCTGTTATAGCATATGGCACCGAGTTTGCGCCAAACTTCAACAGCGAACGCGAAGTCTCTTCACGATCCATGCCTACGTTATGGTATATCATATAGCACCGAGTTTGCGCCAACCTTCAATAGTGATCGCGAAGTCTCTTCACGATCCATGCCGATGTTATATTTTAGCATATGGCACCGAGTTTGCGCCAACCTTCAATAGTGATCGCGAAGTCTCTTCACGATCCATGCCGACGTTAAATTTTAGCATATGGCACCGAGTTTGCGCCAACCTTCAACAGTGAATGCGAAGTCTCTTCACGATCCATGCCTACGTTATGGTATATCATATGGCACCGAGTTTACGCCAACCTTCAATAGTGATCGCGAAGTCTCTTCACGATCCATGCCGATGTTATGTTATAAAATATGGCACCGAGTTTGCCCCAACCTTTAACAGTGGACGCAAATCCACTGAGTCTCTTCACGATCCATGCCGACGTTATATTTTAGCATATGGCACCGAGTTTGCGCCAACCTTCAACAGTGAATGCGAAGTCTCTTCACGATCCATGCCTACGTTATGGTATATCATATGGCACCGAGTTTGAGCCAACCTTCAACAGTGGACGCGAAGTCTCTTCACGATCCATGCCGTCGTTATGTAACAAAATATGGCACCGAGTTTGCGCCAACCTTCAACTGTAGACGCGAAGTCTCTTCACGATCCATGCCGACGTTATGTTATAGCATATGGCACCGAGTTTGCGCCAACCTTCAATAGTGAACGCGAAGTCTCTTCATGATCCATGCCGACGTTATGTTATAGCATATGGCACCGAGTTTGCGCCAACCTTCAACAGTGGACGCGAAGTCTCTTCACGATCCATGCCGTCGTTATGTTACAAAATATGGCACCGAGTTTGCGCCAACCTTCAACTGTAGACGCAAAGCCTCTTCACGATCTATGCCAACGTTATGGTATAGCATATGCCACCGAGTTTATGCCAACCTTCAATAGTGAACACGAAGTCTCTTCACGATCCATGGCGACGTTATGTTATAGCATAAGACACCGAGTTTGCGCCAACCTTCAACAGTGGACGCGAAGTCTCTTCACGATCCATGCCGACGTTAGACGTATAGACAAAAACGCACACTCGTGTATCAGCTGACATATAAACCTATGGAACAAGCATTATACAGATAGAGTACATTTTCTCTGAAAGTCAGCAGCTTCCCTCTCGATAATCGCCTGAAAGAACGAAGGCAGGGGAATAAGTAGAGTATTCGAATTAAACTATATAAAAACTGAGCCAGCCCTGCTTCATTTGCATATTGACCGGGTGGGTTCACGGACTATCCTCCAACTATGACGGATGTCTTAGTTCTGGCGCTGGGTGGCGGCAGTAGCAAATCGATCGCTCATTGGAATCGGCAAAGAACCAATCGATTGCAGTGATAGAGGGCCAGTAGAGGGCCAATGGCGGGCGCTGAGTTCGCGCTCTCCCTAGTAAACAGTGTATAGTGCAAATCAAGTTTTTGATGTTTTCGAAAATTTTTATGCCTTTTATGAAATGGTAATGATCACAAGGTAGCTGAGTTGAACACAAAAATTAGGGGTCAGGCAGCACTCGAACCTGCATTGCGTCGCTTTCTGGGCGATGGCTCTACCAGATCATACACGTTGTTTGGTGTTTGCTGATGTGACAGTTCTTGTGTCAACTAGCTGAGGAGTGCAGAGCGGGTGTAGGTAATGTAATATTAACCCTCACCCGGGAAGCAATGTGATGCAGGTTATATGTAGTCCTGCCTGACCCCTAAATTTTGTATTCAAATGAGCTACCTTGTGATACCTTGGAAGACTTCTTATCTTAGTAGACCTCTGAATTTCGTGCTATACATAGTTTTCAATTCAGATTTACATTCGGAAAAAATGAAAGACATAGATCTGGAAAAGAAAAAAATATGGATACGGTAATCGAAAAACAAATTATGCATATGACATTGAACTCATTGTACTTTATACCCATGAATTTCAAATGAGGATGAGCCTCATCTGCGACATTTCCTCTATGGCGTTCATCCGTGATGCCTGCTTCTCCATTGCCGGAGCTTCCTCCAATCTTTGAAAATCTGTGAGCTGACACTTAGGATGGATCCAGGTTTTTTTCGGAGTGCTCCGTTCTCATGATCAGCCCCCCATATGTTCAGAAAAAAGACATTTTTCGTTGAAGTTCCGCAACGAATCGCAACCGAAAGTATGATTTGTCTGTTTAGCTTCATTCTTACGAAGTCAATAATCAAGTCGATTTGCCAATGTGAGTAGATTTACCAATATGAAAGGCCAAATGTTTGCCATGAATGCTTATTTTGTTGTTTATAGGACAATAAAACGTCTCGAAGTGTTGATCAAGGATCAGTCCCTTCTTGTTGAGGGCCAGGTGATGATTTTATTTTTGATTTGGAGCTGCGACCGTGGTTCTAATTGTTGGGTTCCTTCCTCAGAAGGAAACCCCTTACATACGGAGGCGGTTGTTCAGTGATGGAAGAGGGCTGGTGGTTCACACATACCTCGGTTACAAATGACGGAATGTACAAGCCTAGGAAAACTCGTCCACCGTGCTTCTCCAGCTCAATTCCTGAAGGACGATAACTCCGTTCCCAGAGCGTCTTGTACGATTCCGGAGCCATCATAAGAATCAGCACTAAACCGTTTTCAAGGTAGGCGAAAAAAAAACAAAAAGGATTCTGTGGCTGGTCTGGGTCTTAAATGTGCTAACGCAGCAGCTTTGGCAGAAATTTTGGCCTAGAGAATTAAGGGAAATATCGTAAATCTGCTTCAGTCTGGCTCGTTACCGTGGAGTAATCGACGGTTTTCATTGATCTGCTCCACTTAAAGGTTTTGAATCTGGCGCCATGCGCGTCACGAAGCCTTGCGGGGCGGCCAGCTTTTATTTTGTGGAAAGTCCGCCTTCGACCTAGAGCTTTGTTTATAGCTCCGTTGCAGAGTGACCTGACGAAGTACAATTCGAACATATTTTTCACATTGCGCCACGACGCGCCTACACTCGGAAGTATGAACGACGCCTTACGTCCATCTCTTACTTCTGCCGCGGCCTCGAAGCCGTTCTTCCAGCTACGACGAAATATACGTTTTGGAATATTACATAACAAGACAGGGACAGCTGTCCTCGTTGTCTATGAGAATTCTGGCCAATCGGCCACAGTTTTCAATCTCCTCTGAACCAACTCCCCTGCAAAGTGCAAAGTGCATCGATATAAATACATCATATGCTTTCAAAAGGAAAAGCAATATGCAGGCTATGCTTCGGGTGAGCGCGCCCAATACGGAAGCATTTTGAATCGCTTACCATCCTTGATCACTTGTTATTTTGTCCTATAGTGGCCAAACGGACGGGGCCGCAACCATCGTTCATAACTAGTATTCCCTTCGTGGTATTTCAAGGTCCCCGCATAAAGTCAAGTCTGGTGATTGACACTGCGCGATCGTTGCGGCGGGAAGTGCGCCATTCGCGACACAACCAGCCAACGAAGTGTGGATCGCGTGCGACAATCTTTCTCCGCATTTCCATTCATTCACTAGAATTCATAAATTGGATATGGGGACTAGCCCCAGTTGATGATATACATTAAGTCTGTTAGAATGAGACTGTCCGCCAACGCTGTCCGCTGCCTATCGATGTACATGTTCAAAAAATCACTTCCCGACCGCAGCCTCATTTAAGGCCGTTCTTTCGTCATTATTGTTGCAATGAACCCCGCTACTTTCGATGTCCAGTGAAAACTCGGTGTCCGGTTTTATCGTGAACGCTGCCTTCAATCTGATTGTACTAAAAGGGTTCCGCTTGACAAGTAGGTTTAGTCCCTTATGCGAACTAATACATGGTTGTGCGCTGTGAAATATCGAATTTTCTCAAACGATTATTGCAAGCGCCACAGAAAATGCTGTGTCACATCTTATTAGGTTCCCAGGAAGTACATTTGATTGTTCGTTGCCATTTTTCCGGAGTACATATATGTATGTGCACTTCAAAAACGTACTTTTATATGTGTTTTAATGCTCATAAAACCACTGTGGCTACAGTGATGGCCGTTTCACCTTGTAGGAAGAGAAGATCGCAACTCACCATCTCTGCCAAGTGAAGTGCCTAGAACGGTAAACCCAACTTGTAAAACGAACTGTATTGTCGGTATGTCTTAGGCCTCCACAGCAAAACTGCGCAGTCTCTGGCCTCGAACTGTGGATTCCTGAAAGTTACATATTAGTGTTTTTCAAGCTTCGCGAGAAACTAAGGCATTTTATCATCAGGTATTTTTTGTGGTGTTCTCATAGTGGAACCTTGCTCACCTTAACTCACCTTATTCGTTCATAAAATTAATAACGGACCAGAAGTTCATGTTTACCACCTCAAAAAAAAACCTCATGGACAAGTTTTTGACCTGCGGGGCCCATGGGTGGGGTTAGCTCAGTATCATTTTGGTAGTTCCTAAGGTCCAAAAGAAATTCTTGCACATACTGCTCCCAGGAGGTTAATTTGGGGCGTTTTAACACGAATAGGTAATTTGGGGCGCTTGAACACGAATACAAGGTCCGTTTTCGTTGTTTCGAGCTGTACACGAATGACAATTTTTAGGTCGTTCAAACAAATTGTCTCGGGATGAGCTTAAAACTTTTTTCTAGGGGTTGTCTCAGGTGCTGATTACGAATCTGAGGCCCATTTGCCAATACTCTAAAAAACAAAATCCGTCTGTTTTGGTTCGAAGCTTCAAAATGGGGGAAATTTTGCTGGCCAAAGACGACTTCTGACGATTTCGAGAATGCTACCATGAAATTGGTCTAAAACCTCTCCAGAGAGGTTATTTGGGCTGCATAACACAAATCCGTGGTCGTTTTATCGTATTTTCTTGAATTGCAGTATATTGCGGTAGGTTTACGGTTGTTCATCATAGTCTCAGATTTGACTCCAAAGTTCTCTGTGGGGGACTATTTGGGACGCCGAACACGAATTAGAGCTCTCTTTTTCGATATTCGGAATACTCAATTAGTTTACGCTAGTTAAAAGGCATTATGCCTACCGTAACCGAGAACAACCTTAAGTTTAACAACTTAAAGACTCCCGTTTTGCTTTCTGCGCCCTAAACAATCCCATTTTGAAGTTTTCAGTAGTGTAGTGTAGAAATAGAGCTTGATCGTAGAAACATAGAGTTAGATACAAAACCCACAAATGCTTATCGAGCAGATGCTGTTCCGCCTCCATGGACCACTCTGGCGGACAGTCTCCTCTTCCGACTCGTCCTGGGCACGCGGCTGGCGTTGTCTTCTCTCCTTGACTGGCCACGCGGCTGGCTAACCTTTTCTTCTTCCCCTCATCATAAAGATCCTCCTCGCTTATCGTGGAGAACTTTCATGTTATTATTGTCCCATGTATATTTATATGAATTACTGCCGTGTAAAGATGTGTTGGAGTATCAAACTGATTTTGCAATATGGTGTTCTGTCTCAATGCAAGAGCTAGAGAATTGAGTATCAGCATGAATAAAGGTTGTACTAGAGTGAAAGCTATTGATACAGTGATTGACTAGAATGGGTGGAAGGATAGACGTTTTCCAGGGCCCGGAGAACGTTTATCACAGTAGAGTCCGAATTTTTTTTGTCAACACCCAAAAAACTCCCACATGGGTCCCCTTGCCTTTTCTTGAGGCAATGAGAATGCCTTTTTTTGAATCCCTGGAGGCATTTGAAGAATAACGGATAATCTATGTACTGCCACAAACGTACAATAACGCATACATGGTTTTTCAAATAGTCGGGTGCGCAAAAAACAGTCCCTGGTTAGTGTGTTGACATGGTGACCATCCACAGATTTGTGCATAAGATACGCAGGACATATAGCTGGATAACGAAAAGTTCATCTCCACTCGCTCTGCAAGCTAGTCTAACCGTATAAGTTCACGAAAGTATACCTTAAATTATAATTTCCTCGGGACTTTTTTCACCTAAATCACTCTAGGAAAGGCACTCTTGACTGCGAACATATCTCTTTGTTCCTATAGCGACATGCTGTTTTTGCATACCTCTAAAGAGAAAGTACGAACTAATTCGAAATCGCTACACAGAACACTGCATGCTCCCCGACTCAACCATTATTCCACATCTTAGTATTTTCAGTCTTCTTGCTCATCTTACTAACTATACGCTGCTTGGTGTGTGTGACCGTCTGTGGGTATGTGTGTGTGTGTGTGTTTGTGTGTGTGTGTGTGTGTGTGTGTGTGTGTGTGTGTGTGTGTGTGTGTGTGTGTGTGTGAGTGAACGGAAATTCGGTCGGTTTGTTTTCAGAAATGAAGCGATTCGGTTTGTTGTTATGATGTGATGGCGTATACTGATAACACGATATCATCAGTTTCCTAAGTAAAACGTTGCTGAGCGCCTTCATGGGCGGCTGCATATGCAGTAGGAGCCGTAAGAAGGTCGACCGGACTTTACTGGGAGTGCGCCGGGCGCCGGAACAAGTAGGCGCGACTCCACTAGTAGTGCGTAAATCGCAGGGGTATTGTGGGGACCAACTGGGAGTGCGCCGAGCGCCGGGAAAAGTGTATTGGACCCAACTGGGAGTGCGCCGAGCGCCGGGAAAAGTGTATTGGACCCAACTCGGAGTGCGCCGAGCGCCGGGAAAAGTGTGTTGGACCCAACTGGGAGTGCGCCGAGCGCCGAGAAAAGTGTGTTGGACCCAACTGGGAGTGCGCCGAGCGCCGGGAAAAGTGTGTTGGAACCAACTGGAAAAGCGCCGATCGCCGCGAAAAGTGTGTTGGACCCAAATGTGAGTGCGCCGAGAAAAGTGTGTTGGATCCAACTGGGAGTTCGCCGAGCGCCGGAGTAAAAGCACGGCACCCTACTGGGAGTGCGCCGAGCGCCGGGTAAGGTGCGTTGTACCCAACTGGGAATACGTGAAGCGCCGGGGAAAGTGTGTTGGAGCCAACTGTAAGTGCACCGACGCAGGAAAAAGTGTGTGGGATCGGATTGGGTTTCGAGAAGCTATAATAACTAAGTTCTCATTTGACAATGAGAATATCATTTTATGCGTCAAAATACACGCCTACAAGTACGCCGCGAAGCGGCGTGGGTGTGCACCTTGTACTGAATAAGGATGAAGAGTTATGGGGCAGATGCTCGCCAACACCATGCATATTTCAAATTGTCTACTTCCTCTCAACGAATTCATATCCCGAAGCTCGTTTTGCTTCAAAATGGCAGATAGTATCTCCTGCTTCCACGACGGCAGAAACTATCACGCCCATCTTGGTAACAAAAAAGTAAGACGCATTGCGGATGTGGTTTCCATAGAAACTTCCTCATCAATCAGGCATAAAGTCATACTTTCCCTTTCCTTCGTTCCACAATCATTCATAAGCGGAAACATCTAGTAATTTTAAAAGTCTGTAACCCCGCTCATGGTTGTGCTTTTCGCATTGGGCACCAGGGTCTAGCAGGTAAGGATAGCTTGCCTACGAGTGATGAGGGGGGTCGTAAAAATTTTCGGAATAAAAGAAAAGTTGGAGGGGGGATCGAAAAATTTTCTGGAGGAAAAATATTTAAAATTTACGTGGAAAAAGAACCAAGAACGTCGCAGAATTTGTAGAAAACTGGTTTCTGCGAATTTAAAACGCAACTGCAGCTGTTTACCACCTGAGAAGAACCAGTTCCGAACCCATCCAATTGTTTTTAGTACCTTTTTAGCAAGAAATTCTCTGTACTTTATCTTATATAGATACTATAAGACGTACGACCCCCATTAAAAATGAAAATTTTAATTTCCAAAGAAGAGGCTGAGTTCCGCATAGAACTTCCCGAAAATTGTCACAGTTTCACTTCCCTATCGGACTGATGTACAGAAGGTCAGAGGTGGTAAGGTGAAGAACGTTGGCAAGCCACGCTGGCAAATCGCAGGGTTCTTGCCACCACTATCTAACGGGTGGCACCCCTTCAGCAATAGAATTTCGAACCAGCAAATGTTCATAATTTGAGGTAATAGGACTGTGTAAAAATTTGCACACAGCTTTTCTCGTGGCCTCTCAAACTTCTGAAATGATTATACATTAAGTACGTATGGCGATGTAGTTAACGCGCCCTAATTTGAATGCCGCGCCGCGAGCGCTGGAACTGCGCGGCGTCAAATCAAACGTTTCACCGCTCTCCTCACCATTTCTCTCTCTCTCTCAGATCGTCGGAAGGTCCTGCGCCGCAACGGCCCTCTGGCTCATAAAGGGCGCGAAGCCCGGACACTATTGCGAGGCCTCGACGCTTCACATTATTGTTGTATCACCTTTAGTCAATCTCGCTTATTCCTCGCCCGACTCAGGGCGAATTCGTATCTTTCGGATACTTCTTGAGAATTATCTTCGGAAACGATATCGCCAATTAAGCAAAATCTCAATATAATGATTTCAACCTTGTATTCATAATACAGTTTATCATGCATACGTATGAGGTACAGTTATAAAAATGTCTCCACAAAACGTGTCATTTGCTAGCATTCCTCGACTTTCCCCACCCGTAATTTTCAATTTTGATGTCTTTGTCGTGGGAAGGTCTCTAGGTGGGAGTGGGGGGGGGTCGTAAGAATTTTCGGAATTTTGGGCACTGACTAATCACCACCGAGGGGGGAGGGTCGTAAGTATTTCGTGGCTCTAGCCCACGGGCTGCAGGACCCTGATGGGCACCTGCGTAGTAGAAGCACGCTGGAGCTATCTGAATGTACCCTCTTCACCAGAAATCTTTAAATTTTAAAGCTTTCTAATGGGGTCGATAGATAGAACTCCCGCCATGAGACTGTAGGTATACATTGTATACCACCACAGCCGACTTACTTGTCAGCGTATTTCAGCCCGTAGCCGAAGTGTTCATATGCACTCCCAGAGCTGCTTTCACACACACGCTTCTTCATGGAGGCAACAGAGAATAATACGACGGCAACCTGAGTCAGGGTCTACGAGCCACTCTCCGTCGCTCTCTGTTTCTGCATCTCTCTCTCTCTTCTTTCCTTCTCTTTCTCTCTCTATCTTTCTCTCTCTTCAGCGTGAGAAACGACATTATTCTCCGGTATATATTACTATCTGACCCTTGAGGAGATTGTACCCGAGTCGCCAGTACGACTCAATGTTCTCGATTAGTGTAACAAATTTTATACTTTATCATGACGATCATGTGTCTGTGTTACCGTAGTGTAATATTTGATCTATTGGGGTGCTGATACCGAAATCGAATACCAAATTGGCTGCAAAAGACGGAAGTTACAAGCCTCGGACAACTCGTCCACCATGCTTCCCTAGCTCATTTTTTGAGGGACCATAACTCCGTTCCTAGAAGGTCTTGTACGATTCCAAAAACATCATTGGAATCAGCATGGGACCGTCTTCAAGATAGGCAAAAAAAAACAGAGAAGGGAATTTAATCGTGAATACTGCCTTTAACGTAGCAACGTACAGCTCTGTTGAAGATATATGAACCTTTCTCTGAGCTCTAATTTTGGGTGGCATTCATGTACCGTCCTCTTCATTACGGTATTTTTGCACCTCTAAGGATAATGTTACAATTTAAGAATTATGATTGAATTTTTCGACTTTAGACATTGTCGTGCTATTCCTACATATTATGAAATACGCTACACTTTCTAATAAATTTATCCTGCGTCAGCGTTTTTTTTTTGCGTGGCGAGACACAGTAGTCCGAATTGCGATGTGATTCACACGGAAGTATTACAGCATCATTGTGGAATGCTATTTCAAACCAGGAAGCGGTGAGCCATATGTCTTATGAATATGCAATGACGATTTATCTACATAGGGAGAGAGAAAGCGGGAAGAAAAGGTCCAATTGTGTAAACATTCTTCCGCGCTCTTTTCTTCCCTTGCAAAGAAACGAGAAACACATTTTGCTTACTAAGGTAGCATCTAGAGTTCTGCGAGCTGCGAGTTGCGACACGTATAAGCATATAGCTGCGTGCTCGCAGCGTCCTCGCATGCGAGCTGTCTTGCGACGAAATGGTAGGGGGGGGGGCTTTCATAGTTCTTCCCGCACTGCGAGCACGCAACTCGCAGTGCGAGCGCTCTGCGACGAAATTCTCGCAGAGGGCTTTCATAGTCCTCTCGCACTGCGAGGACACTGCGATCATTTTCACGCACGCATTGCGAGCTGCGAGAAGAATACTCCTGACTATTTTTGTCGTAGCTCGCACTGCGAGTACTTCCTGAATCATCATTTCTTTTGCCAACAAAACACTTTGTGCTGGTTTTTCTTTGTTTTCACTCATGATTGCTTCCTGTTTCCTTTCCTGTGAAGGTTTCTCTTTAGTTTCTACTCGTGATTATATCCAGTTTTGCTTTTCAATGATGGCTTTTTTGAAGTTTCAACGCAAAACATTTGTGCGAAAGTGATGCGTATCAAAGAAAGTAAAAGCATTTCCAAAATATCATGTTTGTTTCTTCTACTTATGCGATTGTTGTTTTGAGGGTGGTTTTTTTCTTTTTTTGTCGTCAAAACAGCAGGGTCAAGCGTTTTTGTCCCGTCTATCTTTCTGGTGCTCTAAATTCTCAAGAAAAATATGGATATTATACATTATAGAAATATTTCTCGTGGTCTTCAGCTACGTTCATTCCTGCGAGAGTTTCCTGTCAGAATGTTGGCTATCGTTCTTTTTTGACATTGACTGGTATCGTGTACAGCTACGCTTTTTAGTAACATTATTGACCGCGTCTGCTGTACGACAAGCCACTCCCACTGAACTAGACAACACATATATTTTTAATTCAGAAAAGTGTGCCGTAATGGATGATGAAGACTTGATTATTGAATTGCTGGAATGTTTGGTGGAAATGATCCCTGTGAACTAGCGCCCCTATGAATACAATACCGCGCTCCAATGCCACTCGTTCCCTGATTCAATATGACGCAATGACTCATGCACAACCCTGATTCAGGTTCCCGCACTGCCCGCAACTCGCAGACTCTGAAAGCTAGTTGCGAGAGTTTCAGGGCCACGCCCCCAACCTCTCGCACTGCGAGCAACTCGCAGTTCGCAGAACTCTAGATGCCACCTAATCCAGCGCTAGGGAGGGATTTCAAGAGCTCACAAACACTTTCCGAGTCCTCCTCAACAATCTTGAATTCTTTTGGCGTTTCCAGCGAGTTCAGCGGCGCACTACACATTTACTGAATACGTAGAACAGCTAGTTTGTGGAGCCTACCAGTAACTCCACGAGCATCATACGGATTTTTTTTATCCGGAGCATGCCTTTTTCTCGGACTTCGTCTCCCCAAATCTTCAAGTTTTTCGAAATTCGGCTTCGAACTTTGAAGTTTTTTACTTATTGGTTGTACAGTTACTTAACTTTCTTAGCTGTCAAAAAATTTCAGGGCCACCCTGTACAAGTGTCTTGAACGTTCCGCAATTGGAAGAGATTCTTTATTCGAGTTTCTGCAGCTTCCCAGGAACTCGTGCTTGTCACTTGTCACCTGGAGGCGAACTGCAGGCCGAGCGCCATAGCCATGCACCACCACATTCTCACGAATTCCAGATGATAGGCCAGAGACCTCGAAGTGACTTTAAGTCTCCGCCATGTCACCTGAAGGTCGTTAGGAAGTGGTTGGGCATGACTCCGCTACTCAACCTGCAGGTCAACTCCAGTTGACAACAGCCAACACGCTCCCCCAGAAATCGCGTGCACCTTATATGATATGCAACTTTAAAACAACCATTTTATCATGAAAATTCAATACTGTAGCATGATAACAACACAAAAAAGCTGATATTCCAACACATTCCAGATAAACCTCACAATAAGCAACAAACTACTAGTCAAAAATGGAATAATGAACAAACTTCATGAGCTTCGCTGTGTCTTTCCCGTTTTTAAAGTTTTGTTTTGAGTCATCACTCTACTTTGCACTTGTTTCTATTCTCCTTTATTTTTTGATCTTTGCGAAAATGCAATATAAAGTTCTGAAATAAATGATCCTGCTGTTATGTTGAAAACAAATAAGAAGCGATGGCTAATGAAAATCATTTTATTCAGAGGCACAGTACACCCTCAGATAGGAATTTTGAGATTTTCATGTAATGGTGTAGAGAACCCTTCCTGTATAACACGTGCCAAAGGCGAGATCTCAATTCCTACAAATAAGTGAGATATAGGGGACCACCACAGGCCCGACCCCCTTCACTCACCACCACAGGCCCGACCCCCTAACAGATTTTTGGACTCGATAGTGGCTCGATGGATGGATGATTTCCAATTATTCGTCGTTCTTCAGTCCATTGCTGGGCTATCTCCTTATCCTGGCCCGCTCTCGCGCAACGATTGCGAATGAAGAGAAATACAGGCCTGAGACAACTCGTCCACCAATTGTTCACCCTCAAAATCTAGGCATCTTCGAAGAGTCATAACTCTGTTCAAAGAGGGTCTTGGACGATTTAGAGACACCGCTGTGATCAGCGTGTGACTCTCTCCAAGACGAGCATAGAATTTGAAAATCAATTTATTTGGATGTCCTGTGCCTTTAAGAGCTCTTCAAAACAATCACTTTTTCGAGAATTCCAAAAAAAGTGTGAGGTATGGGGAACTAGGAGAATAAGGTTCGTTGGGAGTCGAAGAATTCAATGTTACAGAAGCGATTAGTGGTTCATTTCATTTCTGACTTGAACTTGAGTGCCCCCCCTCCCCTTTAGGATAGGCTCTCACAGGGAAAACCCATTTTCCTGTAAGCATTTTTAAATTGTACCCGGATGCCTGAATACATCTAACTTTGGCGGAAAGTCGGCAAAAATATCGGACAATCGAGTAATCCAAGGAAAAAAAGCGTGTATAGGAGTAGAGTCAGAACGAGACCAATCAGACTTTTCCAAAAGAATCACTCCCTTCGAAGTTTGCCAAAAAAAAGTGTGAGATATGAGAAATATGGATGAGTTGGTAAGGAACATATTCCAAAACTGCAGATGGGTACAGAGGGGTGCATGCTAAAGCCATTGATGGTAGGACATCGGCGTATTTCGGCAACCGTAATCCGGCAATCGCTTCAGGACCCTAAGCTCGTTTTCCCTCTACATCGGAACCGCTTCGCAGTTTCATTCAGTTCAATTGCGAGCGTTTCCTGTACGATTCCGCTCTGTAGCGTACCAGGTCATCCATGTAGAGGTTGGATCACATCAGAACTTGTCAGCGCAGCGATTTTTTTCGAACTTTCAAGCCTAATGACCTCGAACTCTAGGCGCGATAGCTTAGAAAGGGGTACTCAAACTGAAAATCCTACGTTATGTTCATTATTGATTTCATATGTAGGCCTTCGGACTCTCCTGATTTTGCAAGGGAAGGATAACCCCGGGTTGGTGAGAACATTGCGGAGTGTGAAAAACCACGGTGTATACATAGTTAGATATCGTTCGTTTCAGAAGCTTATGCAATGAACTACAATACCCGCGCTAAGTTTTGTAAAAACGGGGAGCATCTGGCAAACTTGGCAAAAAAGCGTCCGATGCATGTAACTTTGTTGAATGAAGACTTTTTTGAATACCGGAAACGCCATCATATTCACAGGTCAAAGTGCTACCTAATTATGTGACTTGTGTGCCTTAGTTCCCCAAAATCGCTATGTTTTTGAAGGAAATAGTTTTTGCAATGGTTTTGGAAAAACGTCGCGCGCGGCGAAGTGCGGCGAAACTTTGAGCAGTATTTGTACAAGTAATGGGAGAGCAATCGGTATGTTTTCGTCAAGAATTAGGTGCAGGTGGGAGAATCTCGAGGTTTGTTTAGGTTGAATTTTCGAAATCCTTCATTAAACACGCTTGAGAACTACCTGAAAAGTCCGAGTTTTGTTGCGAAATCCCCGAACTCATAAATAAAGGATTTCGAGAATTCAACCAGGACAAACCTTGAGATTCTCCCACCTGCACCTAATTTATGAAGAAAGCATACAGATTGCTCTTCCATTACTCGTACAAATACTGTTCAAGATTTCGCCGCATTCGCCGCGCGCGACGTTCCGTTCTTGAAAAACCATTGCAAAGACTATTTCCTTCAAAAACAGAGCGCTCTTAGGGAACTTCGGCGCACAGGTGACATAATTAGGTAGCAATTTAATCTGTGAATATGATAGCGTTTTCAGAATTTAAAAAATGGCTTGATTCAAAAAAGTTGCATGCATCGGACGCTTTTTTGCCAAGTTTGCCAGATGCTCCCCGTTTTTACAAAACTTAGCGCGGGTATTGTACTTCGCGAATTTTTCTGGTGTTGAGCTATAAATGGGATCCTCACAAACAAGAATTCCCATGATTTCTATTCTCGCGGAGAAATTTTCCAAGGGAATTTTTAGTGCCTGCTCTACTCATAAGGCGCACAAAATCAACGAGAAGTATTTAAACTACGGAGCGTCGCTGTGAATCACCATGTGTAGGTCTGTTTCACACGCCTTTTCCAATCTATTCTTCTGCCTCTACTGCCTGATTTCACTCATTCCGCAGAGAAAACCCTGGGCTCGGAATCTGGAAAATCAAGCATTCTCGGAAAAGCAAGAAAATGCTTATTGCTTGCTTATGTTTATTTCATTCTCGAATATCGAAAAGTCGTATCCAAATAAATCGAAGAGCGCTTTAGTGTTGACTGCAGTTTAAAAAATTTGAAGTAAATAAAGCTTCTCCAAGTTATATTGGACTGGCACATCTCTTCATTTAAAAACTCTTCCAGCCCAGTTGAGAATGCTGTTCATATCCTCCGAGAAACTTCTTCGAAAACCTGCTTCAGTGGTGATGGAGGGGCTCAGAAAAGCTAATCGGTATAACGTCAGGTGGTGAGTGAAACCGCCAGTCTGAAAGGCGGAGGGTAATCGGGATTTGGGTCCTGAAGCGATTGTGGGATTACGGTAGCCGAAATACGTCGGAGTCCCATCATCAATGGCTTTAGGTGCATGCATTATGCCATTCTGTCTGCGCTCTCTCACAGTCTGCCTCACTCTCGTCGTCTGTGGCGCAGCAAGACGTCTACGATCAGCTTTTCGCCGTCACATCACTACAGAAAGTGCAAAACGTGATGAAATTTGGCTTTGAGTTTACAACAGCAGGCTATCTTTCCTTCCATGTTACTAGAGCAAGGAGTTGTGGGCTCCAGGTGACGACCACGAGTTCCTGAGCTACGAGACCTCATTGAGAGGTTTCTGAACATTTTTGAAAAAAATGTAGTCACCTTTACGTACTTCCCCGACTAGTCTATTCGAGATGATCGACAGGAGCGGGATGCTTCCAGCACTTTCCGGTGCCCTTTCAGACAGGCGACCTGTCCGGGCAGTTTGTCATGTGTAGCTCAATCTAGCCCTCAAAATTCTACGCTCCCAGTGGCTGTGTATAAAACGACAATCCAGGTTTAGACATTATAATTTTATTCATTGGAACTTTCGCTAAGTTTTCTCTTCTGATATTATTCACATCTGGTTTACCACAATGTACCTATATATTTCCTTCTGTGAGACTCCGCCTCAATGTTTTTCCGTTCTCTCATTATTATGATATGATTTGATATAACATACAAGCGGCGCATTGAATGAAGAAAAACAAGGAAGTCTTAGTCATTTTGCCAGTGGATAACAGCAAATACTCGTACGAAGCCGCCGTCAAACATATTATTATACTGCTTCGGCTAGTCTTCGCTGGAAAGCGTTTCATTAAAATCCCCCTTCGTATACTAGTGACCCTATGGGAATCTGCGTATCAGCCAATCGCGCTTCTTAAGGCTTCTCTCAAAGGCAGCGGTCACGATGAACCTGTTTCTCCGGGTTTCAGTGTGAAACACTAAGTTGGCAGATAGGGTCGAAGAAATGAGCGAAATCAGGTAAGAAATCAAGAAAGCGGCTCCGTAAGTTATCCCGTTGCGCCTGGTTATCCCGGTCCGCCCCTCCACTCCGACGAGCTTGTGGCGCCGCGCACGTTTTCGATGGCAAATTGCCAAGCAACTCTGCCGCGTTCAGCCTGATCAATTCGGGCACATTTCGCGATTAGCGCCTGCTTGCTGAGCGTTTGCGGAAACTAGCAGGGCCAGTAAGCTCGTTCTCACCCTGAACGTTAGAAAACGTTATTTTAATTTATTTTGAACATTTTTCTTGGCTGTTTCTTCACTACTAGTTGCCACATGACAAAACAACACCATTTTTACCTCGAACTCGGGTGTGATATTCTTTGTGAACACTGCCTTCAACACGTGACAAAACATTCCAGCGAGAAGAGCTAAAAATCGAAATGGGGATACGAAAAATAGTGAAAAACCAGCTTAGCTGTTGGTAGGAACAAAACCCAATACGGACTTCGCCTTTCCGCTTTTCCTATCGCCTGAGTCTGTGTCTCGCTCAGCAATCGGGCGCGAGATCTTTCGATCGATAGCCAACTTCCATTCGTTTTCCCGTGCGCAAATTTTCCCACCATGCAGCGCCACGGCTTCCTATTAGGTTGATGCAAAAGTTTCCGGACTTTTCACGACATTGAATAAAAATTATTTATTTCAAAAACAAAAAAGGCTCACCCAACAAAATAATTTGCATGAAATTCAAGGATCCTTCGCCACCAATTGGGCAGATCATGGAATGCCGACGCATAGAACTCTGGCTGTTTCGAGTCGACGTATTCTTCTAAGGCCAATTTGACTTCGTCCTCGTTAGTGAACTGTTTTCCATCCAGGAAGTGCTGCATCGAGCGAACAAATGTTAGTCGGAAGGGGAGAGATCTGGGCTATATGGAGGGTGAGGAAGAACTTCCCAGCTCAAATCCAGCAGTATCTGTCGGTTTATCCGAGATACGTGTGGTCGAGCATTTTCGTCTAGAAGGCGAACAGAAACTGCTGGAACTCGGCTGGGAACTTCTTTCTCACCTTCCATATAGCCCACGTCTTGCCCCGACTACCATCTGTTTCGCTCGATGCAGCACTTCCTGGATAGAAAACAGTCCCGTAACGATGAAGAAGTCAAAATGGCCTAAGAAAAATACTTCGACTCGAAACAGCCAGAATTCTACGCGTCAGGAATTCATTATCTGCCCTGTCGGTGGCAAAGGATCCTTGAATGTGATGGAAATTATTTTGTTGGGTGAGCCTTGTTTGTTTTTTAATAGATGTTTTTGTACACTTCTGCTGTAGCCAACTAACCTTTTCCCTGCTGCAAGTGCCTTTTGATTCTTTATTTGTATGATAAAGTCGGTCAACAAGTCTGTCCCCACCACGCTTGCCACGGCTCCTATTGATTCACTGCAGGTGACGTATTTTGTACTATAAGTATATAACAGATTTCCTTGTACAAGGGATACAGCCGTCGCCTAATCTCAAGCTCTAATTCCAGTCTAACATGATTTCATAGATATTGTGAGCAAATGCAAGCGCTATCGTAGACGGAGGGGAGGCACTCAGGATTCAAGTCAGAAATAAAGTGATCCAACGATCGGCAACGCTACCAATTGGAGGAGTATTTCTATCGAATTTATATAGCAGCAATGCTTTACAGCAATATCAACCATTTTTAGTAGGTTTTTTCTTCATTTCTATAGATAAATCTTGAGTGCCTCCCCCCGTGTAGGATAGTCCCCAAATGCAAAGGCAAGTTGTATGGTAGTGCGTTCTGAAATGTTTCATTTTTTGGAGCTTTTGAATTATGTGAAACCTTGATAGATTTTTGCAGCCTCGGTTGTTATGACATATTATCCTACTGTAAGGTTGACACAAAAGTTTCTGAAATTTTCACGACTTTGAATAGAAAAGATTTATTTCAAAAACAGAGAAGGCTCACCCAACAAAATGATTTCCATCACATTCAAGGATCCTTCGCTACCAAATGGGCAGGTCTTTAATTGCCGATGCATAGAAAACTGGCTGATTCAAGTCGAAGTATTCTTTCAAGGTCATTTTGACTTCGTCAGCGCTAGCGAATTATTTTACATCCAGAAAGTGCTGCATCGAGCGGAACAGATGGTAGTCGGTAGGGGTGAGTTCTGGGCTATATGTAGGTTGAGGAAGAACTTCCCAGCTCAGGTCCAGCAGTTTCTGTCGGGTTATCGGAGATACGTGTAGCCGAGCATTGTCGCGAAGAAGACGAACAGTGTTCACCCAGGACGACTAGGCCTGGGCTGGGAAGTTTTCCTCTCGCTCCATATAGCGCAGATCTTGCCCCTTCCGACTACCATCATTTCCGCTCGATGCAGCACTTCCTGGATGGAAAATAATTGACTAACGCTGACGAAGTCAAAATAACCCTACAAGAATACTTCGACTTGAATCAGCCAGGGTTCTATGCGTCGGCAATTTATGACCTGCCCAGTTGGTGGCGAGGGGTCCTTGGGTGAGCCTTCTCTGTTTTTGAAATAAATCTTCTTTATTCGAAGTAATGAAAATTTTGGAAACTTTTGCGTCAACCTAATAGAAGGATCTAGAATAGCTCAATGGCTTCATTGAGCTCTGCCTTTTTTTTATTTAAAGTTTTTCGCCTCTCGAAACGATGATTATAATTCTATGAAGTTTTGATAATTTCGATCATGGACTTAGACTACAACATAAATATGAGTGTAAAGGGAGATAATCTTTTGTGTGATCATACCTAGGTTTTTTTTTCTTCAGCTTTATCTTCCCGACGATCAGGCGAGCACCGAATCTCGAGTCTTCCTCCCTTTACCACAAAAACATTTTCGGTTTGAACCTTCCGTTTCTCACGTAGTGTTTAGACTGGTCGTGCGTCAGCCTTCATTCGTTTCACATTCAGTTACCCGTCAAATGCTACCAGTGTATGAATACAGGGTGTTCCAAAATTATGGGCGCGCTGCCTCACTTCATCCCCCCCCCAACGCAGTTTGCCACAACCGACTTCATGTCTTTTTAAATTTTCGTTTACTTGCATACATCAGCTTCGTGATTCCATTAGTACTTTGATGATGTTGTTCCCAAGAGCTGCTTAACGAAGGCTTATCCAATGCGCTGTGCCATCATTGGGTGAGTCTTCTGTATGCTGTGCACAATGAAGAACACACTTCAAAAAGCAGCTCCGATTCACCTTCCTTGCACATAAGGTATATCTGGAAGGCAAACAGGCGTCCAACAAGCTGCAGAGTCGAGGAATGCAGGGATCATTTGCGTCGTTTTGCAGGAGGGTTGTTAACAGAAGCACCGAGGCAGCCATATCTCGAGTAAAAATCACTGGAAACAGAGCTCGTTTCACTTCTTTCATGGTTTTGGACCAATCACGAGCGAAGGCAAAACTTTTTCGTAGATTCTGGGGACGAAATCGTCACGGAGGTTTGTAAGCAAACAATACGCGAGGATATTTCGAAGCTCGCAGACATCGCTGCGTCCTTCAGAACATCTAGCATTTGAAGGTCTGTAAATCTCGTTTCACAAATTTGAACACTAAGCTAGCTGCATTCAGGAAAGTCTGGAATGAAATGAATTGCGACTGGCTCCGGGACTGCGTCATGCCTTCCGAGACGTTTTAGTACCTGTCTACATGGAGATGGCCCACATTTAGGGATCTGTTTATGTGTTGTGTTCGCGGCACTGTAATCCGCTTTGGGGTACAAGAAACCCTTTGATATCTGCGCGCCCATAATTATGGAACACCCTGTACATTACCGCGCGTAGGGTCAGAAGGCGTGCTAGGACGCGCTTTCGCGTTTTCAGCGTCCTTTCAATGAATACATTCGAGTCAGCTTTTCTCAAATCTGAGAAGTTATTCAGGATCCATGAATTTGATTTTAAAGGCAGTGTTCACGATAAATCTCGTTCTCGAGGTCTCGGGGTGAAACACTGAGTTAGCAGGTGCTGTAGAGGATAGGGTCGAAGAAAGCAACGAAAACTGGCCAGAAATCAATAAAAACGGCTTTGAAAGCTCTCCCGGTGCGCCTACCTATCCCGGTCCGCCCCCAATCGGACGAGCTTGTGGCGCCACACACATTTCGATGGCAAATTGCCAAAAAACTCTGCCGCAGTTAGCATTATCGATTCGCTCAGATTTTGCGATTAGCGAGCGCTTGCCGAAATCAGGAGGGACCATGATTCTCGTCCGCGCCCCGAATTTAGAAACCGTTATTTTGACTTATTCTGGACGTATTTCATCCCAGTTTCTTCTCTGTTAGTTACCTCACGACCAAACAATCTCATTTTCGGGTCGAACTCGGGTGCGATATTCATCGTGAACACTGCCTTTAAATAACGAGGTTCGGAATGTGATTTCCAGGTCGTTACACTGTACACATTGCGGTGCGCAGCTGCATACTAAATTCTTATACTGTTTTACACTAAAAATCCTACCCCGAACTTGTTCAAACTCAACCCTCAGCAGTTATTTCACCTCTGTATAGCTCTCCTAGGAGAGTTATCAGAAAAGGTGAACTAAAACAGGACTCTTGTCCCCATATGCCATCTAACTAGATCCAACAAGCGCTATTGTTTATTCAGCATCCTGAACTTCCACGCCGCTTCACCGTATACTTATGGGCGTGCCTCATGACACTCCTATTATTTTTGGAAGGAAGGATATACATTTCCATACGTAATCCTCTACTCGCGCGAAAAGTCAAGATAATAGCATGTTGTAGCGCAAAGTAAGTCCAAGGAGCTCAGAAAGTTCAAGAGTGGTGTGGGTCGCACCATGAATCTTCATTGCGAAATCTCTCTCCCTCTTGTCACTTAAAGACAGTGGTCGCGATCTAATATGCTTGTCGTCTTCCTCTCTCTAAACCTTTTTCTGGGTCTCGAGTGGAAGGACCTATAAGAAAAAATCGCGAAAAATACCGCTGTTTTGGGCGGAGTTTGAATTCTGAAATTTCTTGTCTTTTGATGGTGGACGAGCCCACTCCACATCATCGGCATCGATGACCTCTTATATCAAGAACATCAGCTGGCTTGAAATTGAATTTCAATCAATGAACCTTCGAATGTATGTAAACATCTAGTCGAAAATATTGGCTGGAGTGCTTTCTTTCATCGCTCAACTGTTTTTATTAGATCAATTTGCATTTTTTCTCCTTCTGAATGTCGATGATTTCTGACTTCTCGGCATGAGACTGCGATCATTTTCGTCAGCGCTGTGCACTTGTGCACGAACTGGCTTCTTTGGGTTCTAGGAACTCTAATTCTAGCCAATTTTTCACCGCGCTACCTTCATAGTTTTTTGCTGTTTTTGATCTAAGCTGATTTTTGTTGCTTTCTCGATAATGTTTTTCATCGTGACCACTGCCTAACCTCTTGAGTGTTGACGTTTTACATCCGACCAGGCATGCGTACAAACCGAGACAAGCCGTTGCCAATTGTTGTATGTTACATACAGTCGGCATGGATCCTAGTGATACCTTGCGGTCCCTATTGAAGGTAGGCGCAAACTCGGTGCCATATGCCATTACATAGGTGCACCGGGATCGCACCAACTCTCAATGGTGAAGACAAAGTACCACTAGGATCCATGCCGACTGTATGTATGTACGTACGCATTGTGAAGATTGCCTTTCTCAGGATCCGAACGAGTTCATATGATTTCCTCATTTGCAGGTGGAAGTAGTCTCGTCGCTGTCTGTGCTGCATCTTCTGTTGCTCTAATTGTAAGTGTCTATTAATATTTTATCCGATTTGGTATTCAGCCTGTTTGCGGAAGCGATTACCATTCGGCTCAAGCGGAAATCTCGGAGCTTTCGTGAAGGCGTTGCCGCTAATCCTCTATACGGACGTCATCCGCTTCTACTACCTACGTGACTTCATGTGCAGTAGTCATTGCCTGAATCTCAAGGAGAATATTTTTCCAAAGGTCTTCTTTCACGTCTAGCTGAAGAATCCAATGAATGGAAGCTAGTAATACCTTGTCAACCTCGAAAGCCGTCAATTTCACTTAAATACAGCATACAGGTTACCAAATATGGCTGATATAGCGATGCGGTAGCCTGTGAGTTGCACCAGTTTACCAATTTTCCCGAGTCTTCTTCACACCTGTTCCTGCAATCTCCTACATCATCATTTCTTGGCTTTGAGAACCATCATTTTGGCAAGGGAGAGAGGCTGATGTAGATGGTCAATCGCCGCTTCCTTTTGATCTCTGATTGTTTCATTGGACTGTTTTGTCGTCGAAGAACAAATATTAATGTTAATGTTCTTTACCTAAAAAGAGTAAATGAGATTTGCAATCTCATTGGTGTATGATCATTCCATTGTGCTGGCCTTCTTCTCATTGATGAAGAAAGGATAAGGGCTCGAGACGGCGCTACACACTGTATCTGATTGAAGCAAAACCCATCTTGAAGTTCGAAAAGAAAACCGTCAGTTTTTTATGACATCATGGGTCTAGAAGGCCTCAATCATTTTTAAACGACGTCTTTTCGAACCTGCTCAGGATCCTGGGATGTTCCTAGACACTCATTGATGACCTCTTAGGCCCCCGAAGGCCTAAGGCCCCATATCTTCATCCATTTCGTCTTACATCATTTCGTTTCTGTTTTCTTTTAGGTTCCAAATACTCATGAGCAAAGTATTCTTGCAACATAGTAGCTACATGAATCGAACCATATCCACTCCCACTTCGTGAGTTTATTCAATTCCCTTCCTTGTTAGGAATGATGGCTAGCGCAGTATAATCGAAAGCTGACAATTTAGACTTACCACAATAGGGAACAGTCTTGGTTGCGCATAGAATTCGAAAAGGAGTTAAAAATGTCTCAGGAGGACATTTGGCTCAGGTCGAATTGAAATCTATGTATGTGCCTGCTCGCAGCCGCACTATTTATTGTGCTCTGACCACACTAAGCAGCGACAGCCGCCTGCCGCTGATGTTCTCAACCAGTGCCATCCTCAAATTTGAAAATGAACTGCTGCTGATTGGCAACCAAGTTGTTCATTAGGAGTTGATGCTTCTATTAGGACATTCTCAGGTCACAAGCAGCATGTGTGTGTTTGGGCAATGATAAAGATAAGATGCCACTTAAATTTGAGATTTAGAGGCACAGTACACCCTCAGACATGAAATTTGTGATTTATATTTAATTGTGTAGCAGACCCCTTCTCAACAACGACTTCCAAGTACGAGATCTCAATTCCTCCAAATAAGCGAGATATAAGCGAGCAACACAAGCCTGACCCCCTACCAGATTGTCGAACTCGATAGCGGCTATAAGGATGGACGAATTCTCGACGAGTCTTCGTTCTTCAATCCATTGCCGGACTGTCTTCTTTTCCTGACGCGCTCTCCCGCAACGGTTGCGAACGAAGAAAAATACGGGCCTGAGACAACTCGTCCACCAATTCTCCACCCTTAAAAGATAGGCATTTTCAAGGAGCCATAACTCTGTTCGTAGGGGATCTTCGACGATTTCAGAGATACCACTGTGCTCAGCTTGTGACTCTCTCCAAGATAAGCCTAAAACTGAAAAATAATTCTCTTGGTGTTCTGTGCCTTTCAGTAGCACATTAGGCCAGATTACTACCACCCCTGATATACAGTTTCTTCCTTTATTTTGAAAGGATGCGATTCTCTCCTTCGCACAACTTCCCCACCCTACTTATCGCCGATGTGATGTACTCAGCCCCCATTGAAAGAAATGAAACTGGGCTACGTGATGTTCAACTGTTCCGGATTGTGGCACATCTTCGAAGAACAGCCCTTCACATTCCTCGACGGCGCCAATCGCTAATGTTTTATGGCAGACTTTGACGAGAGGCCACGCCCCGCTATGTCGGCGTGCTCGCTATCTCATACTTCCTAACTTCCTCGTTTAGCGATCACAAACCAGACCGCTCGCCACTCGACACCATCGCCGTCAGCCGGCGGCCAGACGAGGCTCAGAAATGCGAGTGTCGCATTCCTCTCCTCGTATGTTATACCATGACCGAATCGTTTCTCTGCAGTGAAACAACTTCATGGTACTTTCTTTTCAACATATCCATTTCCGTTTCGTTTCTCAGCTAGTCACACTCAAGTATGTTCTAGCCAGAAAGGCGAAATACGTAATAAGATCAATTGACACCGTTTCGCGGTGTGCGAGCATCGAATAATTCTAATATGACCCGTCTTTTTGACGTTTGAATATCGTGCAGAATCGAATAAATTCGATACCATTATACTGTGCGTTTCATAATTATAGCAAAAATCTCGGAACATCTACATCGGATCCTTTATAAACTTTCGTCTATTGGCATCTTTACCTTTCCTCTCTGCGCACCTCAAAACATTCGTCCACAAAGTTACATGGAAAATGGGAAGAAATTAGACATACTTGGCAGTCAACTTCCAGAATCACCTTTCTTAATTATAGCGTTACTTTCATGACTTTTATGACTTAATCGGCTGGCTTCCGCCTGATGCTGTCAGTCCGCATCCTCGCCGAGTTTTGTCGTTCTTGTAAACTGCGGTGTTTCCTTGTCGCGGTCTTCAGCCACAGTTTGAACAAAATCCATGCATTGATTGCTGTTCAGCTTTTTTCGAGGTGAAATATCGCGCCTGAATCGCCTTTCAATAGCGACTGATTTTGAATACTCCCTCATCACATCCGCTAACCTGGTGGTGGCCATCGTGTATCAACACCCCTGAGGGGGCTGGAGAAACGGGGGAGGAGCGAGGTTCCTGACTGGACGCAACACGTGGCTAGAGACGTTCACTGGCTGCGTGTCTCCCGTTTCTCCCGCCTCCACGGGACTGTTGATATACGATGGCCACCACCCCCGCCTACGCCTACGTTCGAGCGGCCGTTTCCAAACAGGACTCGGAAGCATCCTTAGAGCGTGCTAAACAAGACAATATGGCCTTCTTCCTAGTTTATGCCCACACAGTCGCAGTCGGCCTTCCGTCACCGCTTGAGGCGTTGGGAGATGTTTGTACATCCCTCGTGTCAAGCGTTGCTTGACGGTGTAAATTTCGTTGTAGAGATCTTCGTGGGGGCACATCCTCTGCCCTAAATATTCAAGCAAATATCCAAACAAGTTCCTCTCGTGCCCAACCCTCTAACCGCGTCTTCGGTGCTGCTCACGTCGCCGACCTGTGCATCATGATAGGGCGAATAGCCGTAACATAATTTTATTCACGATGGAGATAGACCACAAACACATGGGTAGAGAATTCAATGCAGATGTGGCTTCAGCACATCGTCGTTGAAAATCCGCTGCAGACTGCCGTCGATCTTCAGCTAGCAGCCCAAATAACAGAAAACATCAACACGTTGAACGCATTGTCCGTCCACACACACTACCGCACTTTCATTAATCAATATTTATCTGGGAAGTGAAAACTGCTCGCAGCACACTAGTAGTTCATGGCTTCTCTGTACCTGGAAATAAGTTGAAAACTTCATTTAGGCTTGGAACCTTTCGTGACCACCTGGTGTTCCAAATTATTCGAAGCATTGAAGATAAACTTCAAAGGCACAGTCCAACCTCAGGACTATGGCCCCTCAAAAATTGAGCTGTGGAAGCATGGTGGACGAGTTATCCGAGAGTTGCAACTTCCGTTATTTGCAACCGATGTAAGCGAGTCGATTTGAACAAAGTAAGAGGTTGAGAGTGAAGAGAAGAACGGGGTTATTGATCGTAAAGCATAGCTCATCTCGCCACTGCAGAGCTGGAAAGATCGTAAAAGGGGCGTGCCAAAGTGGCTTCCTGATGTTGGCTTCATAGGGTGGTTTCCTCCTATATCTCGCTTATTCGGAAGAATTGAAAGCTCGCACTTGGCAGGTGCTATATAGGGTGAGTCCACCTCACAGTAATGTTGAAGCCTCAGATTTCGTCCTTGAGCTTGGATTGTGCCTGTAATGTCTTCATTCGGATCGAATGTATATCTCCACTGTAGTTGTGGGAACTAGCGTTTCTTAGAAGCTTCTCATAATGTTTGTGCCGAAATGGTATTTTGGCTGATTCTTCCGGCCGTTCAAAACATGCCTAGGTGGTAAGACTCACGTAGGTGGTCGTAATTTACGGCTGAAAGCCGAAATATTCTCCTGAATGCTGGGCTATCAATGACAAAGGATAAGCTCACAAAACTTGCTGCTAACCATAGTACCATTGCAGGGAATAGATTCATCGAGGTCGCTCGGCTCATGGTGGAAAACTTTCTAAAAGCTAGAATAGACGCTCAATATATCCTAGTTGAGCTTTTACTCATCGGAAGAAGTCATTTCGGTACAACACTCGGCAGATATTCAACGAGAAGCCGAGGCCATTTGCAAACTCGCTTCAGTCACCTGCTTGTGGCACATTCAAAAAAAGTCTTGTAAAATAACTCGAATCAGATGCATGTTTGAGCTCGTTTGGATTACACTTCACCTGCAGCCAATGAATGCCCATTGACGCAGAACCAGATGAGTTAGCTTCTAATAGGGATGAAACGCAACTGTGGAATAGAACTTTGAGAAGAATCAGGTTTGAGCCTAGCCTCCCTTTAGAATCCGCGTAGCGGAGAATCTGGTCTATTATGTGATCTCATTGCTTATTGCCGTCGTTTTGAAAACTCCCCTTCCCTTCCCCTTGTTTTTTTTCGTATTTTGAAATCGTTGTTGCTCGAACGGTCTCCTTGTACAATCTTTGTACAGCTTCTTATCATCACATCAAATCCAGAATAAGAATCATTCAGAGTGTAGTTAGGAATCCGTCATGATTCTCTAGCGAATCGGTTGTTATTTACCATTGGTCCGACTTCATAATCACTTCAGTCCCGTAGGAAACAGGTTAGGGACCAGCAGCTAGGATTTCACGAACTGAATTGATTATTCCAGCAAACCACATGCTGTAATATGTAGAGACAGAACCACAACAATACCACAACGTAGGAGAAGTAACCCGGTGCCCTAGCTTGGACTCGCCTGTACCAATCGATATACATCCGAACTGTGTTACTCGTGCGAAATGTTGCTTTCCACACGACAGATCACGTTTAATTTGGATTTTTCAAGCTTGGATAGGGTTACGATAAAGATTAGAAAGGTTAGGAGTATATGAGCATTAGCAAATCATAGATGGGGATCAGATAAGACCGAAGAGTACTACAGTAATAGCAATAACTGACAAACGGGTTTCGGTCTATGAGCTGTTCATCAATAATGCTCATCGCGAGCAGCTGTATTATAGAGTAGGATTGTAAGTAGTGTTCTGAAGGCTTTGAGGTCCCACAAGGAAGCACTGTTCTAAAATAGAGGGCGGTGATAGGACAAAACACAGAGCGACCTCACCCCGCCGTATCAGTGAAGGCTGCAGAAGATACATATCGAACCAATCAGGCGCCGGCGGCGCAAGCGCTTTGTACCTCCGGCTCTCGTTGCGGGACCGAACTCCTTTGCAAGCGAAGCATCGCGTTTCGCGACAAAGTCCATGAGAAGAGAAAAGTACATATAAATACATTGCTACAAGAGAGTGGTTCTTCTCACTATTGCAGAAGCGGATGTAGGCTAAGAATCACTGGTAAACCTTGAGAAGTGTAGTGAAGTGGGGGTTCGGTGGTTCTCTTCTCTGGTTGTGGAGCTTCCTTTTTCTGTGATGGTCACAATCATTTTCACCTCCATATACGCAAAGTATAGCCTTCCATGAATCGAGCTCAGGTGAAGGGTCATGAATAATGTCATAAAGCCCTTCCGCATTCGGCTCTCGTAAACAAATCGATTATACCCAATTGATGAAGGGTAGGACATAGAAGAAGTGGAGAGCGGTGTTTTTATTCGCCCACCGTTCTTTTCCCGGAGTGAGCAGTTGAGGATCTGCCTGTACTGGAAAGTACGAAAACAGCACCACCGTTGGTCAAGATACAATGAATACGGAGTCGAAACCTTAAAATTTCGAAGCCGACCCGAGTGAGCCGATTGGGGGGAGGGGTGGGCTGGCTAAGAGCACCCGAGGGTCATCAGTTTAATTTGGTGTTAGGTCTGATCCATGCATAGTATGTGCATACAGTAGCGTAGCATAGAGGGCTATCCAATGGTCTAGCCATTGTCAGGATTTCGTTGAGAATCTTGGAAGTTTCGCAATCAACCTGCTCTCTATATAACGTAGACAAAGGGAAACGCAGACAGAAACGGTAGCGCCCCACCCACCACGGTACCGTAATTACAAACGTGGCTGATTGCGAAACTTCTATAACTCTTAATGTAATCACCACAAGGGCTTAACCATTGGGTAGCCCTTGACCCCAGGATCATAAAAGTCACCCTAGTTTCGCTCAAAATTGAGCTTGAAGCGAGTTATGCAAAAAGACGAAAAAGACGCGAAAACCCGACCTCGCTCGCTTTCTGACCAAATCCTACGAGCGGTATTGTAGTATGTCTACCCGAGTTCCTTATGGAAACTTCACGCTAGAACGTTCGAGTGTCGTCCCATGTAATTCAATACCACACAATAGATTCTAACTGCCGTTATATTGAAGCAGTCATCATAATGAAATCTGTATTAAATCACATTTTTTGAGGGTATGTGGCAACTTATGTGCTATTAGAGAGAAACGATCTTTTTTTCAATTCCAAATGAACTTACCCTCTGCTTTCACGAATTGGGATGACTCAAACATTGTTTACACATGTGCCACTGACGATTAAAAGTGAAAAAAAAGCTCTCGAACGAGTAGTTTCTGGAATGTTCTACTGCCACAAAAAGCATACAAGTCATTTTGATTTTCTAAAGTCTCCAGGCCATGGCAAATGGAAGTGGTGTCCCTGTTTAATAAAAAAACAGGAAAATGGCGTAAAAACGCTAAAGGTTCAGTAACCAGAAAGTTTTAACTCGTAATTTTTACAGCCCTGCATAACTCAGATGAAAACCCTGGATCAGGTCCCATAAATATAGACTAAATTCAGTCTATACTCTTATCCGTTTATTTTTCTGTTTTCTCCATCTCTCGAAATTTTGCCTGTTTTTTTCTTCCCCTTCATTCACCTTAGTATGTTCACCAGACCTCGCATCTTCTCGTTCATACGGCTTCGGTCCCAAAGTTGATGGTTAGCGAAGGCTGAAACCCCAATCACAGTAAAGTGACCAGAATCATGCGCGAATCCTTTCGTTGAACCGGCCTGGCAGGCCTTTGAAGGCAGAGTTAAGATAATCTTCAATCTCGGGATTATTTGCTAAATCGATTGCTCGTACCCGTGTAGATCCAAAATGACAAACGAAAAACGCAACAGAAGTACATACACGGAATGTTGTAGTCTCACTCCGCCTTGGTACCTTCCATGAAGCTGCTTGTTAGGGCGATGGAATCTTTCGTTTACCCATTTCTCAAAACTCTGATTTCCCTGTCGCTCTTTTCTGTGCTTTAGACCCCAACCAGAACCGTTTTGTAAGGTACATTCTTTCAAGTCTGCCTAACGCCATTATTCACCGATCTAAACCACTGAGAACTCGTTCATCTTACCGTACAATTGGTTTAGATCAGAAAGTTATTGCGTTGAATTACGACGTTTCAGTGCGTTTCTCACCGTTTCTTCTTGGGTTTGGTAACACATGGCCAATGCATTGTGTCTAGTGGAAAACTTGGGAAAAGCTGGACACCCACCAAAAACCGCCACCGCCTCGGAGATGACCACTTCGGTTACAATTCTTCAAAAGATCAGTGCAGGTCTCTAGGCTTCTGCCTGTCTTCGCTAAGGCGAGAACATACGATAGATTTGCATGCTCGCTTCACTCTTGGAGATTGTTGTTTGTGGTCATATCCATAGCGCATGAGCAAGGTCATTTCCATCTTCTATAAAACAATTTTACATTGCTTGAATCTCATAACATATCATGGATTATATGTATACTACCTACTGTTTTCGACTATTTCAATTATTGTTATTGTAATTGCCTATTACTGCAACAACCCGCGTCACGACATTATAATAGTGAACAACACGTAATGAGATCAAGGCAGGGTAAAAAGCCATAATAGCAGCAGTCAGTCAAAATAACGCAGGATCAAGAGTCCACAGTCACTAAGTACTGCCCCATTCTATATCACCTGTGACCTGTTCTCCCGTTGATCATAGACACTGTCATGCGGGCGCCAGTAACGTCTCTCTATACGTCCCTATCGAGCGCTATGGTATGCTAGGAAATCGAAGTTTCCTTTTTGAACTTTCGATCTGGAAGAGCATTGTCTCTATTGCATGATAGCGGTTCGATCGCGGAGTGGGTGTCGTTCGGCCAGCCATGCTTCCACGATCTGACCGGTGTTACTCTTTGAGTATTCTCGAAACGCATACGTGTCTGGCCCACCTGATTTTTGACGCCTTAGCATACTCGGCCGCGTCCCTGGTTTTGACCGTCTGCTTAGCTCGGAACTCCTAGCTCCTTGTAGGTCAAAGTAGGAAGAACTGTGGAATCGATCAAGTGGGCTCAGAATCGGAGTTTTTCCTCTTCGTTACGACTTTCTCGACGGTTTTAAATACTCCCTGGGCTACTTGATTTCTCCTACTCAACCCCGGTGCTAGATCGTTCTTCTAGCTGACCTCGCGACCCAGAAACATTACTACACCATTATAAGCCTAGAGCAACACAGGTCTGCTGGTATGGTGTCCTTCCCGAGAAGTTTTTTTTTGAAATTCACTGCCGGCTTTGTTTACAAACAAGTAGTGCCTCACACTCTTGCTAGCCGGATTAACTACTATTCATAACTGCTACCCCTGGTGGTTGATAGCCTCATTTTGAGTAACACGTTTGGCTGAAGGCCAATGGGTTCATAAGAAATCTTCTTCATCATCGAGAAATCGAAACTTTTCCTTCCACACGTCAGTGTGTCCAGTTTGATCCTTGAGTTCTTAGCACTGCAACGAGGTATGTAGTCTACAGCAATGGAAGTAGGATTTGGTGAGGTTGCGGACTCGTCCTAACATATGGTAGTTTGTTTGTGGTATCACTCATTTTTCCGAAACAGCTGTGATAGATCGGTGAGTCTTTTTTCACCGATATGACTACATCAGTGGAAGCAACGAAAATGGGTGAAAAAGTGAGGGTGGAAGCAAAAACTCACCGACCAATCTGTTATTTCAAAAAAAATGAGTGATAACACAATCAGGCTACAGTATGTCAGGAAAAGTCCGCAACCTCACCAGGTCCTACCTCCATTGCTGTAGACTATATTATTATTTTTGAATACCAAGAATCTTATCAGTGTCTTGCGTGTGAAACTGTTGTGAACCTTCTCCAAAGCTTTCCTGGTTAACGCTTTATGATGGTTGGAGATCAGAGTTCCATACTTACTTGAGGGGAGGTTTGACATAAATTTTATAAGCGTTCGAAAGCACCTTTTCGTAATTAGTGGAGGGTGATCCGAACATTTAGGTCTTGTTTTGTAATGATTATCAGCGTTTTCACTCAGCTGTATCAGCATTCTTAATATCGACAGTTTTGCGCGTGGTATGAGGCGGAAGTAGAATCTGTATTGATTCGTTTGACGCGCACAAGGCGGAAGTAGAACGTGTTGATTTAAACCACGGCAATGTTTCACCCCACACGTAGTTATCGCATCGTTCCATCATATGGATGTCTGTCTCTCTATGTATGTTTGTATGTTTGTGTGTATGTAAACTCTGGTACCGCCGTAGTGACCTGTTGGTTTCGATCAATACCAGCAGCGGAGCGGTGGGCCTCGGTGAAATATAACTAGTGATAAGGAGGTTCCGACGAAAAAGCCACCGCTCCGCGCTGTGATAATCGAAATCAACAGATCACTACGGCGGTACCAGAGTTTATGTATGTATGTATGTATGTATGTATGTATTATAGTTGTGCTCGAATATTCGCAATCGAATAAACATTCGAATAAATTATTCGATTATTTATTCGATTATCGAGTAATCGAAAAATTTCGATTTTCGATTATTATTCGAAATCGACTATCGAAAAAAACAGATATTCGATCATTATTCGAAATCGACTATCGAAAAAAACAGATGTTCGATCATTATTCGGAATCGACTATCGAAAAAACCTCATATTCGATTATTATTCGAAATCGACTATCGACACTGACAATTATTCGAACATATTCGATCTTCGAATATATTCGAATAATCTAACACAGCCTTTACCGGATCATACACAGACATTTTTCGAAGGGCCAGTGCACCAGCACCAGGGATGAGCGGAGTTTCGCGTTTCGAAACCCGCATTTCCGCGCATTTTCAGGCGTTTCGCGCCCGATTTCCGAAACCCGATAAAAAAGTTTTAGTTCCGAAACCCGAAAACCGATTTCCGAAATTTCATAGTTTTGTTCCGCTCATCCCTGACCAGCACTAGTGTGAGTCAGGGCTGTGCACAACTGAAATTTTGAATTGCGTAAATCGTAATTTTCAAATCCTCGTAACTCGTTAATCGTAATTCGTAACTGATGAGTAATGAGCTCAAACACAGCCTCAAACCTCATTAAACATGGAAACGCCTCAACTTCCCAGTGATGATATGTGTTTCAAAATAAATCTGTTTTCGACGAGTACTTGAAAAAGTGCTTTCATCAGAGCGAATCTCTGGTCCGCAATCGCAGAAACCCGCTATGGCAGCACGCGACACGATGACAATACTGGTGGGACCACGTAGTCCCGGCACGATCAACCTTCGTCCCGGCACGACTTCATCACATTACGTGCTGCAACAGCGTTTGTCCACAACTGCGGACCGGAATTTTCTTCTGGTAAGGGCGATACTGGTCGAAAGTGTAAATCGTATTCTATCCAACGCTTTTTTTGGTTTTCAGCAAAACTTTGCAGTTTTCAAAGCTGAAACTGAATTTTGATGGAGATCCAGGGTACCGACTGAGCATTTTTAGTAGCCAAAGCTAAAGCCGCGAAAATTGATAGGGCAATTGAACCCACGACATATGCGCTAGATCAAAATAAGCACGGGAATTCTCAATAGAGCGAGATTTGTATATTTTTTCCCAACCTTTGACAAGGTGCTTCTATGGCTGTCGACGATGGCCAATTTGAATTTTGTTCTTTTTTATCGATTTTTGGAAACGAAATAAAAACGAATAGGTGGCAAAATGAGTAATACTCAAAGGGGTGGAGTAAATATCAAATAGCAGCAAGTTCTGCGGCTCATACTCGTTAGGGCAGACAATGTCGAAGTAACAAATTCACGAAAAGCGAAAAAAGCTAGGAATCACGCCTAATCCAGAAATTCCGCGAACACTATCCCCAACGCAGACAGTAGCACTGATGGAATCGCTGGCGCGTGGCGGGCCGAACAGCTCCCATCTCGCTATACGACCGCTATTGTTCTAGGAGAAAGCACGTCACTTCGAATGTATCGCGCCTCTTCACTGTGGACACCCAGCGAAGACGCGACGCGACGTAGCGTGATCGAGATGTAGACTGATTATAACATCGCGTCGCGACGCGAATGAACTCTGAACGGGGTCTAACGAAACGCCCGCTCGTGACACGCTGGCGTTGTATGAATAGAACCGCTGTGGGTGGCATCAGACAGCTGCTAGTGTAGAAACGATGCGTATCGATTTTGCGTGCCGCCACTCATGAACCCTGCCTGAGCGGAATATTGAAAATATTAAGCAGTTCAAAAGCTTTCGATGCCATTCTTGAAAACTGCCTCTTCAAAGCAGTAGCGTCGCAAAACTCTGAATTCGGTTGGCCCGTAGTTAAATTAATTCATTTATTCGAAATTATTCGATTTTCGATATTCATTCATTCGAAATAGAGAATCGAGTATATTCATTCATTCGTTCATTCGAAAATTTTGAAGTCGAATATATTCATTCATTCGTTTATTCGAAAATTTTAAAGTCGAATATATTCATTCATTCGTTTGTTCGAAAAATTTGAAGTCGAATTTATTCATTCATTCGTTTATTCGAAAATTTTGAAGTCGAATATATTCATTCATTCATTCATTCGGTCCGTTTAGTCAAAAAGCACAACTATAGTATGCATGTATGTATGTAGTTGCTAAAGGCCGTAGGACAGCCCGTAAATAATACTATACCGTCGCGTTTGGGCGTGATACTACATACCGCCTTAAAGCCTAGGATGAACTGAGGAACGTGTACCTTAGTCCTCTTGTATTACCCTAAGCGCGACGACAGAAACCCCGTACCTGGGTTGGCCGACACTATTATGCATGGCCTTAGTAGGGTCTGCGTCGTAAAGCCTTGTCCCCTCATTGTTTCTATGCATTCGTATTATTTTCACTGGGGTACTCAAAATTATTTGCCCTCTATATTTGAATTCTGTGCAAGCTATCATCGATCCACTGTTTTGATACTATTCTCATAACGGATATATCATTGATGCGCCTCCGCCATCGCCCCCCCCCACTTGAAATGGTTATTGTTATAAATAATTTCGCAAACTCATCTTTTGTGTAAAACTAGGGCATCCTATTTGATTTATCATCGTTTCGTATACCATGCTGTTTTTTTTTTATCTTTGTGAATCTGTGATATGTGAAATTTGACGATTCAGTTGCGTCGTTTACGACGCATTCATATTATTAAAGTGAATAAATATTTCCACTCTTTCTTTCGCTTAACCGCACTCTACTAGTTACAGAGATAATGTCTGTTCTTAAAGCATAAGCAAATTTTGTTTTCTCTGAAATACTTGAATGTCTCATCCTGTGAAATATCACGCAGGAGGTTATTTTCGTTGCTGTCTTGATGCTACCCTTGGTAAAAGACATTTTTGGGTAATCATATTTTTGTTATCAGCAATGACGAGGTGCATTCTTTTTCAAAACTTGTTCACATACTTCATTGAAGAACCTATGCTGCTACAAACATATCTAATGATGCTTTTGATCCATATCGAGATGTTCCTCTGATAAAAAAAATTGATCGTCGTTTACAGAAACCAGCAAGATGTGAAAGGGACAGTGACACTCGCTAAATGTCATGACCAATTCGTCAACGGAGGGTGATTGCTGTCGGTCTGACCCACTGGACGTGATCGGTTTGAAGGCAGTAAATGTACTACAATCAACAATCGGTATGCATATCAGGCAACATTTCTCTAACCCACACCCTAACTCTGTGGTGTCAGCCGTCCGGCTAGCACTCAGGATCATCCGTAAATGGTATTACGGCAGCTTCATAGCTCATTCGCGTGACTTTTCTTGACTTGAAGTCGCAGCACACCCTCAGACATGAATTTTGTGATTTTTATTCGATTGTGGAGTAGACCTCTCCTGTATCACGCGTGCCAAGTACGAGATCTCAACTCCTCCTAATAAGCAGGATATAAGCGACCACCACGGGCCCGACCCCCTTCGCTCACCACCATGGCCCAACCCCCCCCCCCCCTTCCACTAGATCTCCGAACTCGATGGAGCCTAGATGGATGGATGAGTTCTCAACAAGTCGTCGTTCTTCAGTTCATACACGGACTGCCTCCTCATCCTGGCTCGCTCTCGCGCAACGGTTTTGACCGAAGAGAAATACAGGTCTATTACATTTCTCCACCAATTTTCCACCCTCGAAATATAGGCATACTTGAGGAGCCATAACTCGTTTCATAGGAAATCTTGAAGGATTTCGGAGATACCACTGTGATTAGGGTGTGACACTCTCCAAGATAAGCATATTATCTGAAAGAAATTTTCTGGGTGTTCTACGTCTTTTACGTCCCCCGTAACCTGTGTCTGTTCATAGTTATTCTCACTTAATGTATTTTATCGTAATACTCAGTCGAATTTATTACTGAATCAGTTTCGAGCGTTTTAGAACCACTTGTTTTTCAGAGCAATCCGATAATCCAATATCCTCTTACGCATTCGCAGATTCAACCAATGGTGGTGAATTTTTTGGATTTCTCAGCTTTGCTCTCTTTTGCAGCGATTTCTTTTTTCGTCACCAATATGTTTTCCTGATTTTCATATTTGTCTTTGTTTTTTATTGGATACCAACGGGTTTTTTCTCATAATTCGATCATAATGAAGATATAATGTAGCATGCTACAGAACCATAATGCATACATATATACGTCGATTGAGAAGATTGTCTGTCAATGTTCGCAATCTACGACTTTTTTCTCTTCTCGAACTCGTTGAGTTTCTTCGTCGTTTGCAATATTTTCTTACCTTGGTGATTTTTGTGTGTCTCAGAATTGGTCGCTCACTCAAAATTGTAAATTTGTTGAATAGTTATCGAAGATCTGGCATCAGAGGTTCTGAAATGGGTCTATTAAGGGCCGTTCTTGGAAGGCAGTTCAGGATCACAATGCAAGGCATTCGCGAAATTCCGAAGGTTAGTGTTAGACATCTTTCGGGATTGGAAACTTGATGATGACTTTGTAAGACTATTTATGTATTGGATGGTACCTCGACACGCACCTTACGCAATGATTCAAGACTCAATGCTCAAAATATCAGAGGAAAACTTGATTAATCTCATGAAACACAGGTAATTTTGTGGCTCTAGTTCCATGGACAATTCATTGAGAAGTTTCTCAGGTACCTGTCAACATTGCGAGGTATCGACACCGTAGCTCTGGTGTTTTTGGACGTCGTCCCATCGAATGGCTTTTGATGAGCGCAAAGCATCACAAGGCAAGAGTAGCGTTTGCAATGGAGGGAGCATCTTCACTAGATCAACAGCAGTGAAAAAAGTTGTTTTCTCAGCTGAATCCCGATAGTTTGCCGCGCCAATTTCAGAGCTGATAAAACGACTTTTTCCATTGCTGTTCAATCGTGTGCACTGCTCCGTCACCCACACTAGCCTTGTTTTCTGATGCCTTGCTCTTATCCGAAATCATTTGATGGGACGATGCCCGAGAACTCTAACGCCACAGTGTGGGCATTTCGATGTATTGCCGGATTTCATGAGTGTAATCTTTAACTGTATAAAACTAGGAAAATAAGGCCACAAAATCACAGCTGTGTCATGCATTTCCTTAGGATTTCTTCTAATGCCCTGAGCACTGATCTCTGATCTCACAAAGTCATCCTCGAGCTTCCGGTTCCAACATATCTCTATCGCGACCCCTCAGAATTTTGTTAATGGCTTCTATTTTGATCGCGAACTGGCTTCCAAAAACGGTTCTTGGTAAACGCGTTTTGGAAACTCTTATGATACATCTTCGATCACTGCTGAAGGATGAAGAACTCTTCAAAAGATATCGAAATTGACGGAGAATGAGAACGAGTTTGAGAAAAAACAAAAAGTCGCAAATTGCGAACATTGACAAATAAGCTTCTCCATCAATGGGCTTTTGCGCTATAGTTCTTTAACATGCTTCACATGACCTAAAATATCGATTTCTATAGAAGAAATCGGTAGCCTCAAGGGGAGCAAAGATATTCGAAAAAGAAGAGACCCTTGTAGCGGCTCTAATTCAACTTGGCATCACTTCGCTTTCATGGAGTAGCGTGACGTGCCGAACTGCTAAAGCGGGACACTTCCTTTCTCTCTGTGTGTACAGAGACGCTATCCCACAGGAGTGACTGCGGACGGATGCAGACGGTCTTGTCAAGTGCATTTTCTCCACCCCTCTGTCACGTCCTTGGTTCATATAGGCCCATTGGGACTCAGCCGGCCGGCCAACTCTGACGGAGCCTAAGAGTGTTATGTAGAGTGCTGATCCTATTCTGGGGCGGCATGCACAAACACTTTGGGCTGTTGGACGAATGAAGGCCTTCCGTTAAGACCATGTGCGGACTCAGCCGTTCAATCAGCCGTGCCCCTATCACTCTAACCAATCTCTGGGCATTCCACGAACCCCTTATTTATATCTGCGATAAGGTGCGAGTGCCGATCTTGGTGAAATATGAAAGACACCCTTTTGCTGATGGCAATCAAATCAAGACTTCACGAGGTCGGGCACTACCGGGGCACGATTAGTCAGTGGTCCCCATACCTGAGAGGGCCGTTGTTGCCCCAACCTCTGGCCTAAGCCCTTGCCTTTGTATATGTCGACCGGAAGCTAATTGTTGGGCTTAGCTGTGTATGTCAACCAGAAGCTAGTTGTTGGGTTTAGGATTGGGGGGGTACATGTTTTTACATAAATTCCTTTGCCAGATCCGGCGGATATGTGGTATAAGAAAATAATTAGCTGAAGAATGAAATTAGTCGCAACATGCGATCACGAATGTACATGGAAGGATTAGAGTGAATCGGACTCCTGATTGGTGATAGGGATGGTATCTCGCCTGACCGTCGTTTCCCGTAGACGCTCAGTGTGTACCACATGAAATAAGCTGGAAGGAGTGACTGTGAGAGTCGATCACCTATGCCCATTTAAAAGTATAAAGAATGTGGTTGATATTCACGTGTCACTGTATGGGCGCTTTGTTTTCAATCCATTCACTCGAAAATGTTGTGCGTTAGTGAGTCATTTTCGATATACAGTAGCTGCAAAGATAGTTTTTGGCTATTCTCTCGTAAGGCGCCGCTGAGGCGCGGCCACTTCCATTCTTTAGTGCTTCCGCGTTCCCCCATCTGCTAAGTGGTGCCCTTCTCGTGCACTTGCTGCAATCATTTATTGCTTGCCAGCGGAGAGAGGAACTTCCGCGTCCACAGCTGGTTTCGTGCAGAATTCAGAACGATGTAAACACGAACGTGCATCATTGAGGTCTACTCATTCATTAGAGTACAGGACGAGTAGTATTCCCTATGTGCTCATTAAACAATACTGCATATCGAATCCTTGCCGAACGTCTGCTTTATTTTTTCGATCTAATGTTGTATCTGTTCACCTAATAGTGATAGTAATTAATGTTGAAAAAGTTTATTCATCTCATATCTTCGCAATTAGGTCTCTATCGGCGACTTCTGATTTTCGGTCTGACTAAACTTGAATAAACCGTATGCTAGCAACGACGCCATCGAAGTCTCGTCGAAGTTCAGCGCTCTTCCTCTTGCGGGCTTGCATAACGTGTCGCATAGTACAGCCAGCTGTTACTTTGACAGCATTTGCCTCTCATAGTTCTCCGTCTATCTCACCTTGGAACATTGTTCAAATACGTCGACGATGTTGGTGCAGAGTTTGCAGAAGGATCCGCACCCCATCCATACCTCCATTCTGAATTCACGCTGTCGAACCGATTTTAATGCGTTTTCACTTACAACTCGACGCTCGAAATCATCGTCTGGTTAATTCAACTTCTGTCCTATCACTGCGCGGGAGACATGATCAGTAGTGAAGACGCAGGTGGAGAGGTTGGATTGCCAGGAGAAGATGTTCTTGAGACGTTTGCCGCGAATTAGCCTTGTCAGCGTTCGTTTGCTACGGTGCGATACATAAACTCTTGACTCGCAAGATGTATCAACATCTTCCAACACACTCTCTAGCAGCAATGGAAAGGCGAAGCAACGGAAGTGTGCAGAAGACCGCCAGATCGCCTCATTCAGCAGGCTCCGAGAATGCCCCTCAATACTGTCTGTAAACTACGATCACCCCTGTATGGGCGGAAGTTCATCGCCCTTGTGGTGACTGTTAAGCTCCACTTCGCGGAAAGAGGATTAGCGTAAGATGGACGGATTGCGATCACGTCCTAGCCGGAAAATCGTAACAGATGGACACGTTTTTTTAAGGGCATGCTTTGGCGGAATGCTGACTCGCCGCGTCTGACAGAAGCTAGCTGAGCAAGTCGACTGTTCGAATGAAGTTGAAAGTTGCCCTCTTTCGCTGAGTGTCGCTTTCATGTGTATTGAGCTTTGCACCGCGATTGACAGCCTTACGCTGAGAGTCAGACGGTTTGAGACGGAGTCATGTTGCCGCACGTGCTGAACTGTGCTTCTCTGGGCCAAATTCCGGTCCGCAATTGCGTCTTGACACGCTATGCGGCCGCACGCTCCTGAGTCGAAAAAGTTTCCAGCGCCGCAGCCGCCGACCTGTTTATTCTAGGTTGGTTTTGAAAACTGGAAACTAAAATGAATTGGAGAAAACTGTATAAAAACTCCTTATCGAGTCGGCTTCGGCGCTGGAATCTCGACCGGGTCGACCGCGTGCGGCCACAAAGCGTGTCGAAACGCAATTGCGGACCGGAATTTGATCCAGAGAAGCACGGTATGATCTGTGTTCGAGCAGCTTAGATTGGTTGAGCATGGGAAGGAGATAGCGTCATGTTGTTCTATTTGGTCCACTTCGCGACGACTTCTGTCTTATTCGCGATTCTTTCCCCCTGGGAGGCATAAATGAGTATTAACAAAGATTTTAGAGTACGGTCTCTTTGTTCTATACATGGAGCGTCGAGCCAGGGGTGACAAGGAAAACTCGTGTCCAGTGCGTAACGGATACAACCGCAGTACCCACAGTTTTCCCCACCTGACAGAATTTTTCATCAACTACAGTCGTGTCCAGTTCCTCTGTTTGCATGTTACGTAAATACACCTCTAGTCGCTGTCGCTCGGGGTGGCTAGGGCCCTTATCACAATACGACTAGCGGTGGAAGTGTACTGTGACGAGCACGCTCCATCGCACCGCGACGTCCCAGCCACGCCGCGCGACGGCGACTAAAGGTGTATTTACGTAACATCCTCTGTCTTTGTTTTTTTTGCCTCGCTGTGATAGCTTGAGCAAACTAAGCTACTTCAGAACCTGTAGTAATCCCCCAATGTGATGACTTTGAAGAGGCAGCTAACCTGAGGTCGGTTACGCCTCCATGCCTCCTATGGTTGCCACGTTAGAACGAGAATTGTTCTCGAATAGTGCCGCTCAATGCAAAACTCATGCTACTCGAAGTATTTTAACCAACACAGCACCAATATATGCGACGGATGCCCAACACAGCGCCTTAAGAGTCTTTCACAGTCTGCCGGACGAAGCCGTCCGGCATGTTATAAGATGAGACTGCGGCGTCAGAGCACCCCGCACTGCGATGTCGGCCGACCGACGTCTCAGTGCGGCGAAGTCATTGACACGACATCGGATCAAGTTATGACGGGTTAGAATGGGTTGTTTTCGCCTTACATTTTGTACTGAAGAGTCGGAACTGACGGTTTTTCACCGCAGCTTCCCTCGCACTGCGGCTCTATTTTAACGTGCCGGACGGCATCGTCCGGCAGACTGTGAAAGGGGCTTTAGACCACTAGGCCACAGGTGCATTTGCGAAGAACAACTTTTCCTGTTTTTCTACATACAATCCCTCCACATTTCTTCGTATCCATTGTAACTTTGATCGAATTTGCAGTAGTAAATATGAGTTTTGGGAGCCTGCAAATGTGTCTGTATTTCAGATATAATAAGTTGTCAACCTTGGATGATGGATTCCGGAAATTTCCGCGAAAATCGTCAAAGCGAGAGGATGTGAGATTAACAAAAACGATTTTAAAATTTCTTATGGGATGACCACTTATCACTGAGACTACGATACACAATACTTTGTAGTATGATTGTCGAGGAGGCAACCTGATGTTTTTTCACAAGGTGGATCAAAAAGTTCTAAGAGTATTTTCAAATTAAGGACTATTCTTTTTTTTAGCCTGTTTTACGCTTCCTATTCAACATAGAAAAAAGTGAACTTGAAGTAAAAGAGGAAAAGGAATTTTTGATAAAGGCCACACTCAGATGAACAATTATACAGCATGTAGTAACCAGTACACGCGGATCATGTAAGTTTTGTGCATTTTCTGGAGAACAAAACGGTTTTTCAGCCATCTTTCTTAGATGGCTTTTTAAGCAAATCTGATTCCACTTGCAGTGAGCGACTATTGGGAAAAAATCTGAAAATGGTTGAATATGGCCATAGCAACTTCTGGGAAACTGAAGTTGAGTTTAGAATAGGAGTTTAAGCACGTGAAATCTATAAAGGAGATGTATTCATGATAGCTACGTGCATTCTGACGTAAATCTCCCACGAATCTTCAGGAATCATTGAAACTTCAGTAAACCTTTCAATCGTTTCGCCTTTCTTTCCTATCAGCAGGCAGCGGAGCTGTATGGCTGCCAGCCGGCGGGTGCAATTTTTCCCTTCGCAGGAGACTCGTAGCGCTTAACTGCCCTTTCTTGGAGCGCGCCCTCTTCAAAAAGACACCAACCTTTGATGTGCTAGACCCCATGACCTCAATATCGTACAGTCTTCTCTTCGCTCCGCGCGCTATTTCTCTTTAATCTGCGACAGTGAGCGAAGTCACCACCCTTTTTTTGCAGTCAGCCAGCTCACAAAAGAACGCTCACTGCTTCCAGATGGCTGACTGCAATGGTCATTAACTTGAGCGCCGCCTGTTCATTTCTAAGCTGAACTGTTCACATTGATGGTTAATCAGTGATTGACGCTGTCGCCAAGCAGTGGCAGCCGGTATCTGCCACCGTAGGGGGGATTGCCACTGTTCCAGATGGGAGTTGAGCGAATCAAGCAATTTTATGTATGTAGATAAGGGGAGACTGAATAAAATGCTGACAGGAGGGAGTTCACGATGCTTAATAAGGATGCATCAGGGAACTGTGATGGAATGTTCCCTGCGGTGGCCCCTGATTCGACGCTCCGCGCATTGGACGCCATGCTGTTCCCTGCCCTCTTAATAAGCCTTCATGGATGCCGTTCCAAGTTTGGCTCCTTTGAGGAGCACATTTACCTGCTAGAGTAAGTGGAGCATGGGAAAGACTTAGAAGTAAGGACTGAAGTGGAAAGGGTTGAAGAGATATCTTTGTTGGCACACGTCGCATCTTGTCATTCAATGTCGCTGGATGTTCCCGGACTCTCGCTGTTGCGTGCAATCGCCTCCTTTCTCAATTGGCTTGTGGAAATTTTGCCGTCACAATTTTTAATGCCTCACACGACTTGCCTCATTTTAGTTCCCTGCCGTCTGTACATGCTCTGTCGCACGTTCTCGCCAGTCATTGCCGACCTTCGTCGGTTGTAAGGCTATATTCAACCACATTCGCTGATGCTGTACAGTGACATTATTGCTTTCAACTACTTTTTTACAATGGTACTGTCACAATTATGATTGCGCTTACCTGTTTATGTGCAGACCACTGCGCAAGGTGTGAGGCGGGGCTATTCTAATCAGGCCTCCGCACCAGAATAGTTTAGCTTAGTGCAATTTGCGACGGCCTGTTCAGACCCGATCTTCAGATCGGTGGTGTTTAACATTCAAGTTCTCTCGATTCTCGGTTTAGCGTCCCTTGGCGCTCAGAAGACCAGACACCCTTGGCTCTCAGAGGACCAGACCAGAAGCGAAGAAGTGTTCAAGTGCCTATAGATCACCTTCTTGTTCAGGCCGGCCAGCTCACCTTAGTTAGAAGCTCATACCACCTCCATTTCCTGCGTAACCTGAACCCCCCCCCCCACCGAATTCTGTTCATACACAATAACTAGAAACTGCGCTCAGCTTCCCTCTCCCAATCTCGCTACCAGTCGTCAGTTCACCTGCATTGAGCGCATGTATTGGGGCATAAATACGCATACACTCTAATATGTGCAAATGAATATACCTCAAGCTAAAAGTGTGTAGGCACCCTCCGCCGACGCTGTGACGCTCGCTTCATGTGCTTTTTCGTAACCATCACTCACAAGTTTACGATTCTGTCTCAAGTTCCCTGCCCGTGCTGAAGGAAAAAAATCTCTGAAGATGGGCTGTTTAGGTTGCCTACGTGACAACCTCGACTCCCTGCTGCCGCTACATCTGCACTTTTGCGGAAAGATTGCTTCCGACACCCGGAACTGGAAATTCATTTCCCAGGCGGCCTGCGTAGTTTCTGCTTACCCTGCCTTCATTAGTCGTCAGTTTCCTGGTTGCCCTTCTCGCCTGCTCTCCTCTATGTGGCCTATTTTTACCAGCTATCACTCTTCTTTGTTCGTTATGATCGCAATGATTTTTCGCAAATCACCTTAAACAACTCCTGACTCTACTTTTTAAGAGCGGTTTTAGTGCCGTCGCTTATTGTCGTCCAACATCACTTTTTCTCTCGTTTACTCAGCATCCCATCTAGTGTTAATTCGTCGTTTTTATTTTAGTTACATCAACCAAATGATAGATAGCTGGTCATGTGCGTGTTCAGATGGCATTCATGCTGTGGGTTGCCCTACGACTGTATTCCTAATGGGGATGTGGGACGTTTAGGCCGAGAAGCTAGAGCGTAGACAGCAACAAGAGAGGATGGAAAACTGGTTGAAAGTTCAAGGGCAAGTAGAAGAAATTCCCTCTTCTGCGTCTCTGCTCTGATTTCGGTCCTAACGTCCGCCACCCGAGTTTTCTGACGTTCTAGCACTTACTTCTAGTGGAAGCAAAAGCTGTCGGTTTTTGATGCTCTATAGCTAGAAACCAGGTCAGGAGAATTTCTACGGCATCAGAGTGCTTTTTACTGTCTGTAAATACCTAATAAAAAATGTTTTACCTATGACACCAGATGCGTTTTAAGCCTTCATCAGTTGCCGAAGACTTGTTACCTGTTTCTACTGTTACAACTATTTAAAATCAATTTCACTTTGCCTTGCAGTTTCTTTTATCCTTTTCAGCGCTATTAATCTTCACCTGCCTTTTGGCTTGTCGTTGTTATCAGAACATGATTCCGATGTTTTTATGTGTTTTAAACATTGACTGTCACTATGTTGTCCACGTCCATGAAATGAATTAATAATTATCCATATGCTCTATTCGTCAGTAGTTCCTCGTTGCTGTCGGGAAAAAACCCCGGTAGTCCGATTCAGTTACTTCCGCATTATTTGCACTTCCCTGGAGTAGTTCCCACCAAAACTTAGATTCAGGATTTTATTTCCTAGGTTCTTCCTCTTTCACTTCTACTGCATCGTTTCGTGAAGCATTCTTAGAGTAGCGAACTCTTTGTCATGGTGTCAGTACTTTGCTGCCTGATGCACTTGTCCTGGCTCTTGTACCTTTTCTGTATCGATCATCGCTGTCGTCGCCTGGTGTCGCTCATAATCGTTTGTTATCCTCTAGTGAATCCCAGTTTCGTTAGGTTTATGGGGTCACATGCTATGATAGAGTGAGCATATTTCCGCAGACTTTGTGCTCGATCTGCTCTTGCTTTTTCATGACACTATTGATATGTTAGATGAAGCGGAAGTTGCAGCTGAAGCAGTTTTTACTGAAGGGCTGGTCAGGTGGCTCTCAGGACACAGTCCCTTCTCCTCCCTGTAACGCTTCCGCCTCCCTTGCACTGATGATGTTTCGCTTCCGCTATGCTGCAAAATCGAGGATGTTCTGCAGATACAACGATGCAGTGTTCTTAAAGCTAGAACTGTTGCTGCGAATCGTTCTGAATGGGAGCGTATCGTTCAAGCCGCTCGAGCTCCCATGGCACCTGCAGCAGTCTATTGACCGGGAGGTCATCCGATACGCCAGACGCCTGCTAACGGGATGAGTGAGTGAATGAGTGATACTGCCCTGAAAACACGTTTTTGTTATTCCTCCACTTCCGCCCTGATGCATCGTCTCGTGAAGCATCCATAGAGATGGAATTTCTGCCTTTTTTTTCAAGGATGTGAGCTCTCTTGTTCTGTAGTACAAAGTGATCCTTCAGATTACTTGTTGCTTCTCGCATGTTTTCACCTATTTTCGGCGACAACACCCTGATGTTGACTCTAATCAGGGTGACTTCACTGGTCGCCGCTCTCCTGTAAATCGTTCTAGTCGTTGTCGCGTAGATTGCCTTTCTTCATCGCGTCTTCGAGCTCCAGATTTTGGAACTTGTACAAAAATGATGATCTCGGAATGTGCTGCACAGATCCCTTCTTTCGACTCGGCAATGTCTACGGTAGGCCAAAACCGGGAGAGATTCATGGGAAACTTGCTAGGATTGAGTTGGCAGTCCTCTGCATTCACTATGCTCGTTCTGTGCCTTTTTTCGTGGCCATCTATCACACGTTCGATGCGCCGGAAGCTTTCTGTTGCAGCTTTAGATGATGAGCTTGTTCACTTGACACCGGCTCTCTTCCTCACCATTACATTTGCTGCGTCAATAATATGCACCGATGATATTCGTCTGACTCTGAAAACATTATTGTTGTTCACTCTTTTCTCATGGGGCACCCGTGTAAGGAAGATTCCTCTCTGCATTTTGATAAGTTGAATGTCGTCCAGTGTTATGTTGTGCAAAGTAACTTTCGGTATTTTCGTTGAATGTCGCTCAGGTTCATCTTCCATCGCTTGTTGTCATCATATGTCGTCATTCATAGCTCATTGTTGGGTGTGATCAACGCTGCATCTACTTGTTGCTCCTCCCTTCGGGTATTGATCCTGACCCTTTTCCCGCCGTGTTGTTGCAAATCGCTACTGTCGCCTAGTGTTGCTCATCATCTCTGGCTATCGCGTAGTTAATCCCGGCTTCATGTCGCTGTTGTCGCCTAGTGTCGTTCATAATCGCCCTCTGTAGCCTCGCGAGCTTCAGTTTTGTGAACATGCACAATAATGATGTTTGAGAAAAGTTTTGCTCAGTACCGCTTCCTTCGACTTGGCGGATTATCTACAATGGGCTTATATCCAAACCAAATTTGCGGATCATATTCCAGGAGTGAGCAGGCATTCCTACTCAGGCACTGAGGTCATTCTGTGCTTCTCATTAACGTGACTCTGATTTCCGATGCGGCGGGTGCTCTAGACTGCAACTGAAACAACTTCTGACGATGAGTCGATTAACTTGTTCACATGACATCGCCTCTCATCATTTCCATTACACTTCCGCGTCACATGCACTGCAAGTGTTTCGCAGAAAAACTCTCTATGCATCGGAAGATTGGGTACCGTTATTTTTCCACTTCCGCCATGATGTATCGAATCATGACGCATTCCTGACGCGTAGAGTACTGTTCTCCCAGTATTGTTATTATAAGGATGTTGTCTCATGCTCGGTTCCGCGGCTTAAAGGCACAGTCCAAGCTCAGGGACGAAATCTGAGATTTCCACATAATTTTGAAGTATACCCACCCCGTATACCACTTGCCGAGTGCGAGCTCTCAATTCCTTCGAATAAGCCAGATGTATGAGGAAGCCACCTTGGGGCGCCCACCTCGGGAAGCCACTTTGGCACGCCCCTTTTACGAGCTTTCGAGCTCAACAGTGGCAAGATGAGCGATGTTTTTCGATCAAAATCCCCGTTCTTCCCTTCATTCTCAGCCTCTCTATCAATTCAGGTCAGCTCGCATACATCGGTTGCATAGGGCAGAAGTTACAAGCCTCGGACAACTCGTCCACCATGCTTCCGCAGTTCAATTTTTTGAGGGGCCATATCTCCGTTCCCGGGGGTTTTGAACGATTCCAGAGGCATCATTCGAATCAGCGTGGGACCGTTTTCAAGATAGACAGAAAAACAGAGAATCGATTCCGAGGTTGGACTGTGCCTTTAACTTTCAATATTTCCGTTGAATGCTGCTTGAGTTTACTCTCTCCCGAAGCTTGTCTCACTGTGCTGTTGGACATAGCTGCTGTCGCGTAATGTCGCTCTTCACCGCTTGCTAGCGCGTAGTGAATTCCTTTCCAATGTGCATGCGCACAATTATGCTGCTGAATGGCATCGCTCACTGCAACTCTAACTCGACAGCCTGGGTACATTGAGTTGCCGTATCCTTGTCGTTTTTATGTTTACAAACCGTATTGTAGGGTTGGACAGACAGTCCCTCGCAGCCTTCACATTCGTGTCATGTATTTATTCATGGCAAATGCTCACATGTTCTTTGCACTGGAAGCTCCCAACTGCAAATAAAAAGTTTTTTGAGGATGGGTCAGTCGAGTTGCTCTTATGACGCTGCCTCACTTCCTCTCCATCCTACTTCCACGTCGTTCGCCTTGTTAGACCTGTCGTAGCCGGTCGCTCGGCTGTATCCATACCGACGCCGTCCACATCACGAAAATCGTTTGTAGAAGGTGCACCCGTTGTGGCCGGACTTAGCACGCATGTGCATCCGTGGCCGTCCCGGTAGATACGCATATAGTACATTGCTCATTCAGGTCGAAAAATCTCTCTGATATGGCCGAGAAGGTCCCGCCTTGTCCAACCTGATTCAGCTGTGGCCGTCCTGGTCGATGCGTATTGAATGTATTGCTTATTAAGGTGGAAACCAACCCCCCCCACCCCTCCGTTTTGGCCGGACTGAGCGGGTCGTAATGCGCTCGAGTACGCCTGCATAATCGACAAGGATGGAGCCGACACACTATGGGCAGCGGAGGACATCACTACATAGAGTCAGGAGAGAACGGCTCAGTCCGACCTTTGGCTGACTATGACGGGGGCCTTAATGTTTAAAGGTCAACAGCGGCGATGCTGATTTTTTCCATGAATCGGCGCTCTGTTATGTCTCCTTTCCCGGCCAGGTGCATCATTTCTTGAGGCACTGGTGGAGAAGTGGGGTCGACTGCTTCGTTTTCAACAGGATTCTGTCTCGTCTTCGATGTACAAAGTAAGTTTCAATATTTTCGTTGAATGTCGCTTCTGCTAGTCCACTATAGTATGTTATCCCCTTTCATCGCCGCACATAACCCATTGTTGACTGTGATTAACGGTTTGTGCACTTGCTGTTCCTCATTTCGAGTATTGACCCCTTACCTTTGTTCCACCGTGTCATTGGTCGGTTGATAACTTCCGAAGAGTATAACCCAGTGTAGCTCTCTCTGTGATGTAACAACTTGATCACAGTAGGCTACGGTATTCATTCCAATTTCACGCACCCATGATGAAATTCTACTGGCTTGTCACCATGGGCAATATGCTCATTCACTGTTACGTTACTTTTTTATAGGCTTCACTCTCATGTTTCATCTGTCTCAAGCTCTCTCATGCTAATGAATAAAAAGCTCGATGAGTGGCCTATTCAGCAGCCTGGTATTCCCTGCTTCACTTCCTTGTTTGTTCTACTACTAATCTTTCGCGGAACACTCCTTTTTAAGACATCAACTCATTACTGAGTCGCCCTCCTTTTTCTCTTCCGCTTTCTCCATAGTGCAACATCTCAGAATACACTTGTGCCAGAATGTACTCAACGCATTCTTTGATAACATTCTCCGTATGCTTGTTCTCTTACGGCGTGAACGAATGCAATACCTCCTTTTGGTTCTCAGGATGTATCGCACATCGACGCGTGTTTCAATCAATGTAGGGGATTATATAGATTTTTTTCAATTGCGCATCAATTACTTAGAGAGTTTATTGGTGGATGTGTTTCCTGTTCCTACTTAGTTGCACTTCTTCGAGTTTTTCATAGTTTGGAAGCGCACTTTTCATAGCCGTCGCTGGGAATGTAACCGCCGTTAAGATATCATTGGGATAAGAAATGCGATGGAGCTGGTTGGATGCACTCTGTTTGCATCCACTGCGTCAGGAATATCGCTCCAGCCGCGAAGCGGCTGGAGAGGTTTGGTTTTGCCTGGCACTTGTGATCACTTAGATTTTGGTAAAGTAGTTAATAAAACCTGTAAAACAAATTTTCTAGAGATTTCCTTCTGGATATAAGTGAGAGAGTATAGAAGACACCCGCTGACAAAATTTGAGCCAAATCGATTGAAAATTAACAAAGTTAGATCGGCGGAAGCTTAGCTAAAATTCGCGTTTTTTCTTGTAACGCGTCCTCGTGTCCTGTTCCTCGTCCTCGTCCCTCGTCCTCGTCCTCGTCCCTCGTCCTCGTTCCTCGTTCGCGCCACTAGCCACTGCCAGTGGTCGCAGGCTATCAGTACATAGGGCATCTGATGACGTCATCAGGGTGTCATGTAAAGTACATAGGCATCTGATGACGTCATCAGGATGTCATGTAAAGTAGATAGGGCATCTGATGACGTCATCAGGATGTCATGTAAAGTACATAGGGCATCTGATGACGTCATCAGGATGTCATGTAAAGTACATAGGGCATCTGATGACGTCATCAGGATGTCATGTAAAGTACATAGGGCATCTGATGACGTCATCAGGATGTCATGTAAAGTACATAGGGCATCTGATGACGTCATCAGGATGTCATGTAAAGTACATAGGGCATCTGATGACGTCATCAGGATGTCATGTAAAGTACATAGGGCATCTGATGACGTCATCAGGATGTCATGTAAAGTACATAGGGCATCTGATGACGTCATCAGGATGTCATGTAAAGTACATAGGGCATCTGATGACGTCATCAGGATGTCATGTAAAGTACATAGGGCATCTGATGACGTCATCAGGATGTCATGTAAAGAACATAGGGCATCTGATGACGTCATCAGGATGTCATGTAAAGTACATAGGGCATCTGATGACGTCATCAGGATGTCATGTAAAGAACATAGGGCATCTGATGACGTCATCAGGATGTCATGTAAAGTACATAGGGTATGAGATGACGTCACCAGGATGTCATGTAAAGTACATAGGGCATCTGATGACGTCATCAGGGTGTCATGTAAAGAACATGGGGCATCTGATGACGTCATCAGGATGACATGTAAAGTACATAGGGCATCTGATGACGTCATCAGGATGTCATGTAAAGAACATAGGGCATCTGATGACGTCATCAGGATGTCATGTAAAGTACATAGGGCATCTGATGACGTCATCAGGATGTCATGTAAAGTACATAGGCATCTGATGACGTCATCAGGATGTCATGTAAAGTACATAGGGCATCTGATGACGTCATCAGGTGTCATGTAAAGTACATAGGGCATCTGATGACGTCATCAGGGTGTCATGTAAAGAACATAGGGCATCTGATGACGTCATCAGGATGTCATGTAAAGTACATAGGCATCTGATGACGTCATCAGGATGTCATGTAAAGTACATAGGGCATCTGATGACGTCATCAGGGTGTCATGTAAAGAACATAGGGCATCTGATGACGTCATCAGGATGTCATGTAAAGTACATAGGGCATCTGATGACGTCATCAGGATGTCATGTAAAGAACATAGGGCATCTGATGACGTCATCAGGATGTCATGTAAAGTACATAGGGCATCTGATGACGTCATCAGGATGTCATGTAAAGAACATAGGGCATCTGATGACGTCATCAGGATGTCATGTAAAGTACATAGGGCATCTGATGACGTCATCAGGGTGTCATGTAAAGTACATAGGGCATCTGATGACGTCATCAGGATGTCATGTAAAGTACATAGGGCATCTGATGACGTCATCAGGGTGTCATGTAAAGTACATAGGGCATCTGATGACGTCATCAGGGTGTCATGTAAAATCTGATGACGTCATTAGGGTGTCATGTAAAGTACATAGTGCATCTGATGACGTCATCAGGGTGTCATGTAAAGAACATAGGGCATCTGATGACGTCATCAGGATGTCATGTAAAGTACATAGTGCATCTGATGACGTCATCAGGATGTCATGTAAAGAACATAAGGCATCTGATGACGTCAGCAGGAGGTCAGGGAAAGGACATAGGCATCTGATGACGTCATCAGGGTGTCATGTAAAGTACATAGGGCATCTGATGACGTCATCAGGATGTCATGTAAAGTACACAAGGCATCAGATGACGTCATCAGGATGTCAGGTAAAGCACATGGGGCATCTAATGACGTCATCAGGGTGTCATATAAAGAACATAGGGCATCTGATGACGTTATCAGGATGTCATGTAAAGTAAATAGGGCATCTGATGACGTCATCAGGGTGTCATATAAAGAACATAGGGCATCTGATGACGTCATCAGGGTGTCATGTAAAGAACATAGGGCATATGATGACGTCATCAGGATGTCATGTAAAGTACATAGGGCATCTGATGACGTCATCAGGGTGTCATGTAAAGTACATAGGGCATCTGATGACGTCATCAGGGTGTCATGTAAAGAACATAGGGCATCTGATGACGTCATCAGGATGTCATGTAAAGTACATAGGGCATCTGATGACGTCATCAGGGTGTTATGTAACGTACATAGGGCATCTGATGACGTCATCAGGGTGTCATGTAAAGTACATAGGGCATCTGATGACGTCATCAGGATGTCATGTAAAGTACATAGGGCATCTGATGACGTCATCAGGGTGTCATGTAAAGAACATAGGGCATCTGATGACGTCATCAGGATGTCATGTAAAGTACATAGGGCATCTGATGACGTCATCAGGATGTCATGTAAAGTACATAGGGCATCTGATGACGTCATCAGGATGTCATGTAAAGTACATAGGGCATCTGATGACGTCATCAGGATGTCATGTAAAGTACATAGGGCATCTGATGACGTCAGCAGGGTGTCATGTAAAGTACATAGGCATCTGATGACGTCATCAGGTGTCATGTAAAGAACATAGGCATCTGATGACGTCATCAGGATATCATTAAAAGTACATAGGGCATCTGATGACGTCATCAGGATGTCATGTAAAGTACATAGGGCATCTGATGACGTCATCAGGACGTCATTTAAAGTACATAGGGCATCTGATGACGTCATCAGGATGTCATGTAAAGTACATAGGGCATCTGATGACGTCATCAGGATTTCATGTAAAGTACATAGGCATCTGATGACGTCATCAGGATGTCATGTAAAGTACATAGGGCATCTGATGACGTCATCAGGATGTCATGTAAAGTACATAGGGCATCTGATGACGTGATCAGGATGTCATGTAAAGTACATAGGGCATCTGATGACGTCATCAGGAGGACATGAAAAGTACATAGGGCATCTGATGACGTCATCAGGATGTCATGTAAAGTACATAGGGCATCTGATGACGTCATCAGGATGTCATGTAAAGAACATAGGGCATCTGATGACGTCATCAGGATGTCATGTAAAGAACATAGGGCATCTGATGACGTCATCAGGATGTCATGTAAAGTACATAGGGCATCTGATGACGTCATCAGATGTCATGTAAAGTACATAGGGCATCTGATGACGTCATCAGGGTGTCATGTAAAGAACATAGGGCATCTGATGACGTCATCAGGATGTCATGTAAAGTACATAGGGCATCTGATGACGTCATCAGGATGTCATGTAAAGAACATAGGGCATCTGATGACGTCATCAGGATGTCATGTAAAGTACATAGGGCATCTGATGACGTCATCAGGATGTCATGTAAAGTACATAGGGCATCTGATGACGTCATCAGGATGTCATGTAAAGTACATAGGGCATCTGATGACGTCATCAGGGTGTCATGTAAAGTACATAGGGCATCTGATGACGTCATCAGGGTGTCATGTAAAGAACATAGGGCATCTGATGACGTCATCAGGATGTCATGTAAAGTACATAGGGCATCTGATGACGTCATCAGGATGTCATGTAAAGTACATAGGGCATCTGATGACGTCATCAGGGTGTCATGTAAAGAACATAGGGCATCTGATGACGTCATCAGGATGTCATGTAAAGTACATAGGGCATCTGATGACGTCATCAGGATGTCATGTAAAGAACATAGGGCATCTGATGACGTCATCAGGATGTCATGTAAAGTACATAGGGCATCTGATGACGTCATCAGGATGTCATGTAAAGAACATAGGCATCTGATGACGTCATCAGGATGTCATGTAAAGTACATAGGGCATCTGATGACGTCATCAGGGTGTCATGTAAAGTACATAGGGCATCTGATGACGTCATCAGGATGTCATGTAAAGTACATAGGCATCTGATGACGTCATCAGGTGTCATGTAAAGTACATAGGGCATCTGATGACGTCATCAGGGTGTCATGTAAAGAACATAGGGCATCTGATGACGTCATCAGGATGTCATGTAAAGTACATAGGGCATCTGATGACGTCATCAGGGTGTCATGTAAAGAACATAGGGCATCTGATGACGTCATCAGGATGTCATGTAAAGTACATAGGGCATCTGATGACGTCATCAGGATGTCATGTAAAGAACATAGGGCATCTGATGACGTCATCAGGATGTCATGTAAAGTACATAGGGCATCTGATGACGTCATCAGGATGTCATGTAAAGTACATAGGGCATCTGATGACGTCATCAGGATGTCATGTAAAGTACATAGGGCATCTGATGACGTCATCAGGGTGTCATGTAAAGTACATAGGGCATCTGATGACGTCATCAGGGTGTCATGTAAAGAACATAGGGCATCTGATGACGTCATCAGGATGTCATGTAAAGTACATAGGGCATCTGATGACGTCATCAGGGTGTCATGTAAAGAACATAGGGCATATGATGACGTCATCAGGATGTCATGTAAAGTACATAGGGCATCTGATGACGTCATCAGGGTGTCATGTAAAGTACATAGGGCATCTGATGACGTCATCAGGGTGTCATGTAAAGAACATAGGGCATCTGATGACGTCATCAGGATGTCATGTAAAGTACATAGGGCATCTGATGACGTCATCAGGGTGTTATGTAACGTACATAGGGCATCTGATGACGTCATCAGGGTGTCATGTAAAGTACATAGGGCATCTGATGACGTCATCAGGATGTCATGTAAAGTACATAGGGCATCTGATGACGTCATCAGGGTGTCATGTAAAGAACATAGGGCATCTGATGACGTCATCAGGATGTCATGTAAAGTACATAGGGCATCTGATGACGTCATCAGGATGTCATGTAAAGTACATAGGGCATCTGATGACGTCATCAGGGTGTCATGTAAAGTACATAGGGCATCTGATGACGTCATCAGGGTGTCATGTAAAGTACATAGGGCATCTGATGACGTCATCAGGTGTCATGTAAAGTACATAGGGCATCTGATGACGTCATCAGGGTGTCATGTAAAGTACATAGGGCATCTGATGACGTCATCAGGATGTCATGTAAAGTACATAGAGCATCTGATGACGTCATCAGGGTGTCATGTAAAGTACATAGGGCATCTGATGACGTCATCAGGGTGTCATGTAAAGTACATAGGGCATCTGATGACGTCATCAGATGGCCTCTAAAGTACATAGGGCATCTGATGACGTCATCAGGATGTCATGTTAAGTACATAGGGCATCTGATGACATCATCAGGATGTCATGTAAAGTACATAGGGCATCTGATGACGTCATCAGGATGTCATGTAAAGTACATAGGGCATCTGATGACGTCATCAGGATGTCATGTAAAGTACATAGGGCATCTGATGACGTCATCAGGATGTCATGTAAAGTACATAGGGCATCTGATGACGTCATCAGGATGTCATGTAAAGTACATAGGGCATCTGATGACGTCATCAGGATGTCATGTAAAGTACATAGGGCATCTGATGACGTCATCAGGATGTCATGTAAAGTACATAGGGCATCTGATGACGTCATCAGGATGTCATGTAAAGTACATAGGGCATCTGATGACGTCATCAGGATGTCATGTAAAGTACATAGGGCATCTGATGACGTCATCAGGATGTCATGTAAAGTACATAGGGCATCTGATGACGTCATCAGGATGTCATGTAAAGTACATAGGGCATCTGATGACGTCATCAGGATGTCATGTAAAGTACATAGGGCATCTGATGACGTCATCAGGATGTCATGTAAAGTACATAGGGCATCTGATGACGTCATCAGGATGTCATGTAAAGTACATAGGGCATCTGATGACGTCATCAGGATGTCATGTAAAGTACATAGGGCATCTGATGACGTCATCAGGATGTCATGTAAAGTACATAGGGCATCTGATGACGTCATCAGGATGTCATGTAAAGTACATAGGGCATCTGATGACGTCATCAGGATGTCATGTAAAGTACATAGGGCATCTGATGAGGTCATCAGGATGTCATGTAAAGGACAGAGGGCATCTGTTGACGTCATCAGGGTGTCATGTAAAGTACATAGGGCATCTGATGACGTCATCAGGTGTCATGTAAAGTACATAGGGCATCTGATGGCGTCATCAGGGTGTCATGTAAAGTACATAGGGCATCTGATGACGTCATCAGGGTGTCATGTAAAGTACATAGGGCATCTGATGACGTCATCAGGATGTCATGTAAAGTACATAGGGCATCTGATGACGTCATCAGGATGTCATGTAAAGTACATGGGGCATCTGATGACGTCATCAGGGTGTCATGTAAAGTACATAGGGCATTTGATGACGTCATCAGGATGTCGTGTAAAGTACATGGGGCATCTGATGACGTGATCAGGTTGTCATGTAAAGTACATAAGGCATCTGATGACGTCATCAGGATGTCATGTAAAGTACATAGGGCATCTGATGACGTCATCAGGATGTCATGTAAAGTACATAGGGCATCTGATGACGTCATCAGGATGTCATGTAAAGTACATAGGGCATCTGATGACGTCATCAGGATGTCATGTAAAGTACATGGGGCATCTGATGACGTCATCAGGGTGTCATGTAAAGTACATAGGGCATCTGATGACGTGATCAGGTTGTCATGTAAAGTACATAGGGCATCTGATGACGTCATCAGGATGTCATGTAAAGTACATAGGGCATCTGATGACGTCATCAGGATGTCATGTAAAGTACATAGGGCATCTGATGACGTCATCAGGGTGTCATGTAAAGTACATAGGGCATCTGATGACGTCATCAGGGTGTCATGTAAAGTACATAGGGCATCTGATGACGTCATCAGGATGTCATGTAAAGTACATAGTGCATCTGATGACGTCATCAGGGTGTCATGTAAACTACATAGGGCATCTGATGACGTCATCAGGATGTCATGTAAAGTACATAGGGCATCTGATGACGTCATCAGGGTGTCATGTAAAGTACATAGGGCATCTGATGACGTCATCAGGATGTCATGTAAAGTACATAGGGCATCTGATGACGTCATCAGGGTGTCATGTAAAGTACATAGGGCATCTGATGACGTCATCAGGATGTCATGTAAAGTACATAGGGCATCTGATGACGTCATCAGGTGTCATGTAAAGTACATAGGCATCTGATGACGTCATCAGGATGTCATGTAAAGTACATAGGGCATCTGATGACGTCATCAGGGTGTCATGTAAAGTACATAGGGCATCTGATGACGTCATCAGGATGTCATGTAAAGTACATAGGGCATCTGATGACGTCATCAGGGTGTCATGTAAAGTACATAGGGCATCTGATGACGTCATCAGGATGTCATGTAAAGTACATAGGGCATCTGATGACGTCATCAGGGTGTCATGTAAAGTACATAGGGCATCTGATGACGTCATCAGGATGTCATGTAAAGTACATAGGCATCTGATGACGTCATCAGGGTGTCATGTAAAGTACATAGGGCATCTGATGACGTCATCAGGGTGTCATGTAAAGTACATAGGGCATCTGATGACGTCATCAGGGTGTCATGTAAAGTACATAGGGCATCTGATGACGTCATCAGGATGTCATGTAAAGTACATAGGGCATCTGATGACGTCATCAGGATGTCATGTAAAGTACATAGGGCATCTGATGACGTCATCAGGGTGTCATGTAAAGTACATAGGGCATCTGATGACGTCATCAGGATGTCATGTAAAGTACATAGGGCATCTGATGACGTCATCAGGATGTCATGTAAAGTACATAGGGCATCTGATGACGTCATCAGGTGTCATGTAAAGTACATAGGGCATCTGATGACGTCATCAGGTGTCATGTAAAGTACATAGGCATCTGATGACGTCATCAGGGTGTCATGTAAAGTACATAGGGCATCTGATGACGTCATCAGGATGTCATGTAAAGTACATAGGGCATCTGATGACGTCATCAGGGTGTCATGTAAAGTACATAGGGCATCTGATGACGTCATCAGGGTGTCATGTAAAGAACATAGGGCATCTGATGACGTCATCAGGATGTCATGTAAAGTACATAGGGCATCTGATGACGTCATCAGGATGTCTTGTAAAGTACATAAGGCATCTGATGACGTCATCAGGATGTCATGTAAAGTACATAGGGCATGTGATGACGTCATCAGGGTGTCATGTAAAGTACATACGGCATCTGATGACGTCATCAGGGTGTAAAGTACATAGGGTATGAGATGACGTCACCAGGATGTCATGTAAAGTACATAGGGCATCTGATGACGTCATCAGGGTGTCATGTAAAGTACATAGGGCACCTGATGACGTCATCAGGGTGTCATGTAAAGTACATACGGCATCTGATGACGTCATCAGGGTGTCATGTAAAATACATAGGGCATCTGATGACGTCATCAGGATGTCATGTAAAGTACATAGGGCATCTGATGACGTCATCAGGGTGTCATATAAAGTACATAGGGCATCTGATGACGTCATCAGGATGTCATGTAAAGTACATAGGGCATCTGATGACGTCATCAGGTGTCATGTAAAATACATAGGGCATCTGATGACGTCATCAGGATGTCATGTAAAGTACATAGGGCATCTGATGACGTCATCAGGTGTCATGTAAAGTACATAGGGCATCTGATGACGTCATCAGGGTGTCATGTAAAGTACATAGGGCATCTGATGACGTCATCAGGGTGTCAGTGTAAAGTACATAGGGCATCTGATGACGTCATCAGGATGTCATGTAAAGTACATAGGGCATCTGATGACGTCATCAGGGTGTCATGTAAAGTACATAGGGCATCTGATGACGTCATCAGGATGTCATGTAAAGTACATAGGGCATCTGATGACGTCATCAAGGTGTCATGGAAAGTACATAGGTATCTGATGACGTCATCAGGATGTCATGTAAAGTACATAGCGCATCTGATGACGTCATGAGGATGTCATGTAAAGTACATAGGGCATCTGATGACGTCATCAGGATGTCATGTAAAGTACATAGGGCATCTGATGACGTCATCAGGGTGTCATGTAAAGTACATAGGGCATCTGATGACGTCATCAGGATGTCATGTAAAGTACATAGGGCATCTGATGACGTCATCAGGGTGTCATGTAAAGTACATAGGGCATCTGATGACGTCATCAGGATGTCATGTAAAGTACATAGGGCATCTGATGACGTCATCAGGGTGTCATGTAAAGTACATAGGGCAACTGATGACGTCATCAGGGTGTCATCTAAAGTACACAGGGCATCTGATGACGTCATCAGGATGTCATGTAAAGTACATAGGGCATCTGATGACGTCATCAGGATGTCATGTAAAGTACATAGGGCATCTGATGACGTCATCAGGGTGTCATGTAAAGTACATAGGGTATCTGATGACGTCATCAGGATGTCATGTATAGTACATAGGGGATCTGATGACGCCATCAAGGTGTCATGTAAAGTACATAGGTATCTGATGACGTCATCAGGATGTCATGTAAAGTACATAGGGCATCTGATGACGTCATCAGGGTGTCATGTAAAGTACATAGGGCATCTGATGACGTCATCAGATGTCATGTAAAGTACATAGGGCATCTGATGACGTCATCAGGTGTCATGTAAAGTACATAGGGCATCTAATGACGTCATCAGGATGTCATGTAAAGTACATAGGGCATCTGATGACGTCATCAGGGTGTCATGTGAAGTACATAGGGCATCTGATGACGTCATCAGGATGTCATGTAAAGTACATAGGGCATCTGATGACGTCATCAGGGTGTCATGTAAAGTACATAGGGCATCTGATGACGTCATCAGGATGTCATGTAAAGTACATAGGGCATCTGATGACGTCAACAGGGTGTCATGTAAAGTACATAGGGCATCTGATGACGTCATCAGGGTGTCATGTAAAGAACATAGGGCATCTGATGACGTCATCAGGATGTCATGTAAAGTACATAGGGCATCTGATGACGTCATCAGGGTGTCATGTAAAGTACATAGGGCATCTGATGACGTCATCAGGGTGTCATGTAAAGTACATAGGGCATCTGATGACGTCATCAGGGTGTCATGTAAAGTACATAGGGCATCTGATGACGTCATCAGGGTGTCATGTAAAGTACATAGGGCATCTGATGACGTCATCAGGTGTCATGTAAAGTACATAGGGCATCTGATGACGTCATCAGGGTGTCGCGTAAAGGTACATAGGGCATCTGATGACGTCATCAGGATGTCATGTAAAGTGCATAGGGCATCTGATGACGTCATCAGGGTGTCATGTAAAGTACATAGGGCATCTGATGACGTCATCAGGGTGTCATGTAAAGTACATAGGGCATCTGATGACGTCATCAGGATGTCATGTAAAGTACATAGGGCATCTGATGACGTCATCAAGGTGTCATGTAAAGTACATAGGGCATCTGATGACGGCATAAGGGTGTCATGTAAAGTACATAGGGCATCTGATGACGTCATCAAGATGTCATGTAAAGTACATAGGGCATCTGATGACGTCATCAGGTGTCATGTAAAGTACATAGGGCATCTGATGACGTCATCAGGGTGTCATGTAAAGTACATAGGGCATCTGATGACGTCATCAGGGTGTCATGTAAAGTACATAGGGCATCTGATGACGTCATCAGGATGTCATGTAAAGTACATAGGGCATCTGATGACGTCATCAGGTGTCATGTAAAGTACATAGGGCATCTGATGACGTCATCAGGGTGTCATGTAAAGTACATAGGGCATCTGATGACGTCATCAGGATGTCATGTAAAGTACATAGGGCATATGATGACGTCATCAGGATGTCATGTAAAGTACATAGGGCATCTGATGACGTCATCAGGGTGTCATGTAAAGTACATAGGGCATCTGATGACGTCATCAGGGTGTCATGTAAAGTACATAGGGCATCTGATGACGTCATCAGGTGTCATGTAAAGTACATAGGCCATCTGATGACGTCATCAGGGTGTCATGTAAAGTACATAGGGCATCTGATGACGTCATCAGGATGTCATGTAAAGTACACAGGGCATCTGATGACGTCATCAGAACGTCGTGCCAAGTGCATAAAGCATCTGGTGACGTCATCAGGACGTCGTGCCAAGGTGGTGCCAAGTGCATAGGGCATTTTCTGACATCATCAGGACGTCGTGGAAAGTGAGTAGCGCTTCATTTGTAGCGTGCGCAACAAGTTTGTTGCTTACTGATTATTATAGCAATCCATGCTATTCGAAAAATATTGAAGATTTTTCAGGGATATTACTTCGTAATATCATTAAAAGTGAACAATTCTATCAAAAAGGGGTCTTCCAAGCAAAAGAGGTTTGGTTGGCGTCAGAAACGTTCCAACAAAAACAATAGGTAAGTAGAATGAGGAGAGTCTACAAAAAGTGAACAATATTTTCTGAGACTGATTTTTCTGGCCGATACTTCTTAACAGCAAAAACAAACCGTTGTGGTACTTCTAGAGGAAGAGTTCAATGGTTTCCAAGAATGGACTTCTATTCGTTGACGAGAATATAAGAAAATATTCTCATTAGATGCTGCACTTTGGTTTCGCTTCTCGTAGCAGCTGGAGCTAACCGTCCGTCTGTGTTTTTGGCATCATCTTCTATTCTGATGGTAAGTATTAGGTTTACATGCACATACTTTTTAACGGTTCTCGTGTAGTCAAGACGAGTTTTGGAACCACAGAGTGCTTCCGTGTAGAACACCGCAACGGTTTGTTTTGCTGTTAAGAAGTATCGGCCAGGAAAATCAGTCTCATAAAATATTGTTCACTTTTTGTAGACTCTCCTCATTCTACTTACCTATTGTTCCCTTTTTGTTGGAACGTTTCTGACGCCAACCAAACCTCTTTTGCTTGGAAGACCCCTTTTTGATAGAATATGTTATTGGTATAATGCCGACTTCTATTTCCATCCCTAGAGATTCATTCATGTGTGGAGAGCCGCATGATGTGAGATTGAGTCAATGGAAATCTCAGACACATCTCTGGCTAACCTGCCCTTCACGTGGTAAACCGCTACACAAAACTACTAACTTTTCTAAGAAGCTGAGTAATCCATCGAGGTCATCGATGGAAGCAGCTCTGACCGGCAGGAAAACGTCGATGGCTACCTTTGGAAATTTCCTAGTTATAGCTCATGAAAAAGATGAAGTTGTGGAAGAAATTGATAGTACCGCTAACTAGTCTCATTAGCAATGAAATCGCTTTTTGGGTCTGGTACTGGAAGGCAGCGTGGTCTCTCGAGGTCCACGCATACACTTGTCCTGTCCAGGTCGGTCGTGGTAGGCGACTTCAAAATACTACTGGTAGGGAAATTTTGACTGCGTAGGATAACTTAACTCGTAAGCGTTCACATTGCAGGAAAGATAGACTTTTCATTTTTGTTAGAGAGCGCCGCTCTTGTCGGCTCCATGGCTTCCCATCTCATACGATGCTCACTCGACCTCTCCAGACCGGTCTTGAAACATTAGGGGTCGTTTATAGTTCTGCTGCCGAGCGGCGCGACGAAGTGCAATTCTATGATATTGATCGCGCGGCGCGGCACGATTAATATTACAGAATCGCACTTCGCCGCGCCGCTCGGCGGCGAAACTATAAACGACCCCTTAAGCCTTCAGCAGCAAAAAAAGGTTTTAACGCTCTGAGGCTCATTGGTAGCATTCCCGTTGCAGACCACTGACAAGATGAACCACTCAGACGTGAATTGGAGCGACGACATGGGCTTGGAGAAGTAACGGCAGTGTTCTCTCGCTCTCTCCCTGTCTCTGTCTCTCTATCTGAAATAGATTATTTTTGGATTTTTGGATGAGTCCGCGCGAGCTGTGGCCGGAACTTCAGAGCTGCGAGGCCAAGTATACCCGATAGCCTCATGCCGTTTTTGAACCAAGGAACCGTCTTAATAAAGTTCCCAAGTTCGAGCAGTATTCTTCGTGAAGGTCCTACGCATTCCTACGCGCGCTGCGGCTAGTTGCCTTACGCTAATCTGGTAACGATCTAGAGTATAGGGAATGCTAGGGTGCTGGAAGTATCAGTCAACTGCGGCGAAATGGTGTTCCATCGTCGTAGTGCAGGGCTTTTGGGCGTTTATCGTCGTGTATGGAGCTAGGAACTGTTTCCCCATTGAGCAGGTAAGATAGCCATAATTTTTCGACCAATATCCTGATGCTGGACCAACACCGATGCAAAAATGGTCCTGATATTGAATTAATCATTATCGGAATCAACATTTAGCGCATCATTTGAGAATATCCCTAGTGCAGAATATGGAGAGGCGACTAACACTGGTTCGTCAGAAGAAGAAGTATTCCTAATCAATGAAGAATGATTGTTTGATACTGCTTGTAGTAATGGGCTGTTTTGTTAACAAAAGAATGAGGACACAAGCTTCTCGGTTTTTCCTCTGCTCCACATGTAATCATGAGCCTGACTCGAAGCCTAACCGTAACATTTTCAGCTGTGTTTGCAATTAGTGATCCTTTGTCTCTAATGTTGTAAGCAATGTTTTAATGCCATCATTGATAAGAGCAGAATCTGTATATATAGTGGTACCACCAGCAAATGCCCTACATACTCGGCTTCTAAAACCATGTGAGGCTTTTGAGCAGCCAATTAGGTGATGCAACACGTTTGACTCTAACAGGCCAGCATGTCCGCACAGCTAACCTTCCCAAGTATTTACGATAATAACTGTGCTAGTTCTGGATGTAGGTGTGACTATTTCGGCATCCTCTGCGAATGAGCTGGATCATCAGCCTTTCTAGAGTAGTATTACACTATTAGCACAATTAGAGGATTCTCTTAGGAAGTGTTTGATTTTATCCAAAACAGATATCTCAAAAGTTCCGTGTTCTGCTTGTGGCATTTCATTAATTGCCGAGTCTGTTTTTTTGACATAGTCCCATGTAATCGCACTTGTCAATTCCTATTATATCTCTCTCGGTCCAAAGACTGATTAGAGTCGGCCTTTTTGGTCATGTCTTTTTCTTCAGTCTTTTCCCGACATTTTCTCTGCGCCGAGTTCCTGCCTTCTTGTTTCGCAAATCAGATCGTCCTGATTAATACCGTTCGGCTCGCCACTTCCTTAATTTTTCGTTCCAGATGAACGCTGCCATCGTTATTTTCTCTTATGCGGTGTTTGGATGTGCAGCTGATGTAATACGGACTGTGTACTGTAAGCATCAGTGCACTGACTATCTTGGCATACCCGAAAATTTAATGCCTCTCTGTGCGGCCGAGCATCTCAAGATGCTGGAATGCGGAACCGGTGGGTCACATTTCAATGCTACACACGTACAAGATGACGAGGAAACTCCGGCTTTTAAAAGCTTTTGAGGATTTTAATTTCCGTTCAGAGTTGTAGAGTTTTCTCTGGTTCGTACTGTACCTACCATCAATAGCGGCAGTAGGGGGGGGGACGCATCCTCCGGAATGAGTTCGTATTTAGATCAAAGAGGTGCTCCTGCATCCGCTCATGAATGACCTCCTGTCAGTTGCGCTGGATCTTGGTAAGGTTATTCCACCGACGGCTGCGCACTGGTCATAACATGGTCGAATCTCATACTTGGGTGTCGGTGATGTAAACGAGCGAGGTCAACGAATGCTCTTGCTTTTGGAGAAACAGAAAAATATATCTTGTTTGCTTCTACTGTTTCTATTAATTCTTAAAATAAGCTATCTTTTCTCGTTTTGCTAGACCCTTCACACCCTACCGCTAAGCGCGTACATACTGCTGGCCTCTGTGGGTCTGAGCCATCACTATTTTCTTCTTTTCCATAAATCAACGGCCACTAATTTCCTTCAAGTATGAAAACATCAGACCTTCCAAACAGAGCCAGTACTTTCACAGGCGGTAACTTAAGTTTGCTTTTAGGATTTTTCAAAGTCAATCTAAATGTATACTGATTACTTCCTTCGTTCTGTTCATCATTTGTGATTGACTAATAAATTATTTAAGCTAATGCAGTGCCATCTCTACCAACCTCGGGGGGACCTTCAGTGCACAAAAGAGTGATCGGCTCTCACCCAGACGCTAGAGGGGATCGACCCGTGCACTGTTTTTCCAATTCATCATTTTTGTCTTCCTTCCCACGATATTGGCTGAAATGACTTATGGAAGACGGCTTCTTACTTTTTTTTCAGATTTTCGATATCCTATTTTTCGAAAAATTCCAAAATTGAAATTCTGGCTGGACCCTGTCTTTCAACTTCACCGAGTGCCACATTCATAACACTATCATAATCGTCGCCTATTTGGGTTCTCAAATTCTGTGTTATTAAAATGAATAGCGACACAGCCTAACCTCAGACTGCCAGAGTCACGGTAAACGCCTAATCAGGATCGTAATGAATCGACTTACATTCAACCCTCCCACAAGTGTTTATGGGGTCCCTCAAGAACTTTGTCCACCGGTTGGAGAACATAATATAGCATCGCCACAGTGCCGTCTTATTCGAAACATGGTAGGTTAGGTCATTTCGACTCCATTGCAGTACATCGTAGTGCACCCTCTGAACCAGTGTCGGAAATAGGAGTGCGCTCCGCGTTTAAAAACTAGCCATCTTCATCATCACTGGAAGGCTTGGTCAGTGGTCCATATTAAAGACAGCAATTCTACTTCAAAAAGTCTTGAGCATACTTATTGCAACTCAGATTTTGTCTAAAAATCTTCTTATTAGCTGGTTATTGCAGTGATCACCTGTGATTGGGCTGAAGCGGACCGCGATAAAGTGCGACCTGTAGCAAATTCTAGTGATGTGTTGTGTTGCTATCGCACAGTCATTGTGAGTTTACCCTCAATGTCTGCCTGAGGCGATGTTCAAGGTTAACCAAATTTAATTTTGTAGAAGGAAAAAGGTGACTGCGCGGAACCAGCACCAGCCCATTCGGAACCGATCAATGTGCCAGCGGTTAGCTCATTACCAGATTTTATGTTGTATTTTCTTATTTCTTTTGACTGATTAGTCCATATGCAGAATTTACATTACAGCCCGTCTCAGACCACTGCACATTACATTTTCTCCCATGGATAGTATGCATCGTTCTGCTTCTCATCATTGCTCTTCAGGTTAGTTCTCCAGATGGTCTTCAGTGTTCTATTTTCTATTTCTCTCATCCTGTTATTGATCCGAAATATTCAGGCAGGATACATTATGAAGCTGAGCTTCTCAGGACCTGCCCGTCAAAAAGTCACGCAATCAGATGACTATATCTACCCAAATGCCGTCATCTCTCGACCGCTAATCAATACACAACTTCTTGGCAGCATACCAGCAGTGGAGTGACTGTATTAAGCATGGTGTCCTATGGTTACAGTTCCCTATGTATCGCTATTCGATGGTCAGTTCTCTGAATCAGAATGCCACCTCGAGTCCAACGGACGTCCGTAGTTCATGATGATTTTATTACTGAGCCCTATGTTACTCGAATGAGTAGCCGTAAGTGTCAGTAGTCGCCACTTCGATAATGGTTCAAAGATCCGACCACGACGTAGCACGACTTCTCAAGGCGATTTGATGTGGTTTAAGATCCACTAGGACAGAGTCATGTTCCGCCTTCATAAGGACAGTGTATGCATTTGAATCTAGAACAATTTACTTACAAAGCACGAATCCCTCTGGGAAAAGGAAGCTGGATTATTGCATCTACCTAGTTATATTCCTATAGAATTCACATTGAATGCTTCATCGTTAAAAAGTGCTCAACAATCCTGAATTCACTGACAATACTATTATGCATTGTATTCGGTCATTTAGGACTATGTGTGTGTTTGCACCAGTGAAATTATTATTTTTGGGTGAAATACTGTGCATTTGCTTTTTCATTGATGTTATGCGTCAAATAACGTGTACTGTATCTGTGCATGTGTGAGGGACAAAATCTTTACGGTAGCGTTGCGTTCCTTACTGCATTCTAATGTGCTTCTTGTGTACCTTCGACATTGCCGCCGTATGAAAACGGGTTCTTGATTTCGGTTTTTGCGTGATCTCTTTTTTTTCTTGATTTTTTTTTGTTATAAATGTTTTCAAAAATTTGGTGGTTGTGTGCTCCGGACGAAAACGGAATACTATAAAGGAAAAAGCCCAAGATTGATATCCAGGAAAGAGTGTAAACTTGCTCTGGACTTGCTGAGGCATCCAAGTTGAAGAAAGTGTCAAGAAAGGAAAAAGATTTCGAACATGTGGGCTTCCTCCATGAGTAAATGTAGGAGCCAGCGTCCGGTACTTACTCAAAACATTCATGTGAGACAGTTGCTTTTTAGCACTTTTGTGAGCAATTCAAAATAACGACGCAACCCCTACCCCCTGCAAACCTTCATAACATGTTCTACTGAGAGGAAATCTAATGGCTCCTTTCAGCTCAAAAGGCGAAAAAAGTTCGTTCCTTTGCGAACGTTGGTGGCCAAGGTGCACCCACCGGTTTATGATCCCTTCGCGAAGAATAGTGGTCGGCGACGGCTGCAATCGTACGCTGTCTTTTTTTACCTAGTGTGCGTGAGGAAGCGAAGGTCGACCAGGAATAGCTAATGTGCGTGACGAATTAAAGGTCGAGTAGGAATAGGGCCACGACTGAGCACAACAGGGCTGTGCTTTGCGCTCTGCATGCAAATAGTTAGGTCCTTATCTGCCGGCTGAGACACTGCTATTCGGTTAGCTCTGCCGAGGGTATGAAGAGAAAATCGGTGTAACTAACCCCTGCATAAAGATGATCCCGAAGAAGCGTCAAACCAATAAAGATCAATCATAACAACTGGAGAGGTCTAGAAGGAGTTACGCTGCCGAGATGTCGTACGTTCGTGCCGTGGCAGTGTGGAGGAAAGAAGATCACCTCCGTGCAAACCGACGTCAATCCCTCCGCGGAGAGGGTTTTTGTCATGGGAGAGGTGCTGGCTGGCTGCAGCTCTCCTGAGGATTCTTCTACAAATGGCCGGCGTCGAAAGGAATCCAGGACCCGCGAAGAAGAAGAAGTACCCATGTGCCACATGCGGCAGAGATGTCAATTGGTATGGAACCAGCGTCCAATGTTTTGGATGCGAAAGGTGGGTGCACTTCTCTTGTTCGGGTCTCAGTTCTGTGAGGCACCACGATTCTTCCTTTCGTTGTATTGTGTGCTCCGCCTCCAGTAACTCAAATTCCTCATCTACCAACCGCCCCTATCTATTGTACACATCAATCTAAACGGCCTTCGGACCAAGCTTGAATTATCTCTCTTTGCCCGTACTCATCACCCGGATGTTATCATGGTTCAGGAAACCAAACTCTCTCCCTCTGCTACCTCTCGACATCCAAACATCCCGGGCTATACTGCATATCATACTCCCAGGTCATCTCAAGGAGGCGGAGTCTCTACTTTTGTTCTGTCCTCTCTTCCCTCTCACATTATTCCAAACACTCCAGTGGATGGCACTCTCGAGTACATCCCCATCCATCTACCTCTTAAAACACCACTTTCTCTTTTTAATATATATATCCCTCCTTCTTCTTCCTCTTGTCCCCTCAACATACAACTTATCCCCTTCTCAAGCAGCTGTATGACTGCTCTCTTTCTCCCCTCAATTGTCTTTGCGGGTGACTTCCAATGCGCACACGTTCTGCTCGTCGCTTGATTCTGATGCTAGAGGAGGTGACGTCGAAGAATGGGCGGAGGAGTGCGATCTGGTTATCTTAAACGATGGCCAGCCCACTCGTCTCCCTGCCAACGGCCGATCATCTAGCCCAGACCTCTCCCTCGTCTCTTCCAATCTCTCTAATGCCTGCTCTTGGTCGACATCCACAACTCTTTCCAGCGATCACATCCCTGTCTTTGTCGATATTGATCTCTCTAACTCTCTTGCTCCCTATACAGGTGTTCGTCATCGTTCTTATCTTAATTTAGGCCTTGCAGACTGGAGCCTGTTCAGGAGGTTGCGCTCCGCCAAGCGGCTGATTATCCGTGGAATGGCGATGTACACCAGAAGGAGCGCCACCTATCTGATGCTATCTTGAAGGCTATGAAAGCTGCGATCCCTGAAGGCCGCGTTAAGACCTTCTTTCCCAATGTCACCAGGGAAACACTGCAGAAGATAAGGACAAGGGACGCAAAGAGAGCCGCAAATCATCTTGACTCCAGACATCGCTGCGCTGGAAGATGAGATTAGGAACGACCTTGACAGGCACAAGAAGGAAACTTGGGAAAAGTTCACTGAGAAGATGAACTTCAGAAATGATGCAGCAGCAACGTGGAAGGCCTTGAAAAGGATCTCCGGAAAGTTCACCTCCGCCGACAATTCCACGATTGAGTTTGAAGATGGAGTCTTCAAATCAGGGAAGGAGGCCGCAAATGCTCTTGGGAAGCATTTTTTCATCACTAGAACCAAAAGAGAGAAACAGAACAGAATAACTGTACGGGAACTCTGTAAGTTGCCTCATGGATGTAGATGATGCAGTCACGCCTGCACAGGTCGAGAAGGCGATAAAGGAGATGAGCAACTCGAAGGCATTAGGGCCAGACGGTTTGAGCCCTGCAGTCCTGAAGAGACTGCCCAGTGAACTACTGCCCTTTATTGCTGACGTCATAAATACATCGTTTCGTACATGCATTTTACCCCAAAATTGGAAAGTGGCTCGTGTTATTCCACTGCCGAAGCCGGAAAGTCACCATCCACGGCTAAAGGGTACCGGCCGATCAGTCTGCTCTCACCCATCGCCAAAATCGCCGAAAACTGGTTGTGGAGGAGCTTGCCGAGCATAACAGCCAACAGCAGCACCAACATGGTTTCCGTAAATTACATTCCACCACTACGGCCTTGTTGGAAATTGTGAGCTATGTGCTGGACGGCTTCAATGCCATCAAACCCCAACGTACTGTTGGTGTGGCCCTCGACTTAACAAAGGCATTTGACACTGTCAATCTAGGCCTACTATCAGAGAGTCTGTTGAAGTCTACCATCAAGCCATGGCAGAAGCGGTGGATAACTGCCTTCACTAAAGGACGTCGGGCAAATGTGCTATTCCAGGGACATGTTTCCAATAGCATCCCCATCGCCGCTGGTGTCCTCAAGGAGGAGTTTTATCGCCTGCACTTTTCAGTTTATATCTAGAAGATCTGCCCGTTCCCTCAAGACATCAAGGTCGTTGCATACGCGGATGATATTACTATTCTGTGCCGAGATCGCGACATTAAGGTAGCCACCAGTAAGATCAATGACTACTTGATCGAGTTGAAATGTTTCTTCGATCGCAAAATGCTCACAGTCTCTGCCTCCAAATCGTCCGTCACCGTCTTTTCCACTGATAATGCAGAGCACAGTGCCCATCCTATGGTTAAATGGGACGAAACTCAATTGCAGGCCACCCGATTCCCCAAGCTGCTTGGACTCGTGTTGGATCCTTCGTTGAAGTTTCATAAGAACACTGAGCAGAAGCAAGCCACAGTGAAAACAAGACTCAACGTCTTGCGTGCTCTCGGTGGAACGTCCTGGGGATGCAATAAAGAAACGATCCTGACCACGTATAAGGCTATTGTGCAGCCCGCCTTGGGTATGCTGCGCCAGTCTGGCAGCACATCGTGTCGGACACCTCTTGGTCCAAGCTGCAGCGCGTCCAAAATTGTGCTCTGCGAATTGCAACAGGCTGTTCCAAAGCTCTCCAATAGAGCACTTACATGCCGAGGCTCGCATATTGCCAGTTAGAGACCACTGCCAGCTCCAGGCGCAACAAATGTACATTAACATCGTGAAGCAGCCGAATCATCCTTCGCGAAGAGTACTAAACCCGGTGAGAGAGAGATGTATCAGAAAGCCTTTCGCTGATGCTCCGTCGAAAGTAGATGTGCAGAGATGGACTGAAGCACAACAAGAACGCCTCCGTCTCTTGCGCACGGAGCATACCCGATTCGTGAACGAACACTTGAGCAGAGTTGCCATAAACCCCACCCTGGGAGTCGCACCTCCAAAGGTCTCCGAGACAGAGATGGAACTTGGCAGGCGTGCCAGGTGCACCCTTGCATCGTTACGCTGTGGACACTCCCCCATGCTTATGTCATACTTGCATAGGATTGACAACAGCAAACCTGACGAGTGTCCTGATTGCGGTAGTCAAGGGCATACTACTGCGCACCTGTTCAATTGCCCGAAAAGACCGACTACATTGACGACAATGGATCTGTGGACGAACCCAGTGCTAGTGGCCGAGTTTCTGAACCTATGACAGAACCCCTCTCTGTGGCTGCAAAGAAGAAGAAGAAGAAGGAGTTACCGCCCCTCAAAAAATTTATGAAATTGAGGAGCGGCGAAAGCATGGTGGGCGAGTTGTCGGAGGCATGTAACTTTCTCCAGTGGCAGCTGATGTGCGCTAGCTGACCTGAATGAAGAGAAAGACTGAGAATGAAGGAAAGAACAGGGCTATTTCTCGAAAACCATGGCTCATCTCGGCACTGTGGAGGACAAAATGTTGCTAAAGAGGGCGTGGAAAAGTAGTGTCCCGCTGCGGGAGCGCTAGAGCGGCTTCCTCCAATATCTCGCTTATTTCGGGGGAATTGAGAGCTCGCATTTGGCAGGTGTTACAAAGGGTGGGTCTACTTTACAACTGAGAGGAAATCTCAGATTTCGTCCCTGAGGTTTGACTGTGTTATATGAAACGAATTAGCAATAAAAACGGTAACTTATTAGCAACCTTATTTTTGCTGCGGTGAATCGCGTGCGTGGACCCGCGTACGCTCTTTTCCCTACTCACCCCCCTCTAAACAGGGAAATTCGGCAACGCACTGTAGGAGGGAAGGCATTGAAACTTCAGTATTTTCGAAAATCTCCATCACCAGCGCATGGAGGATAAACTCCTTATTTCGGGAAGTCGCATGTCAGCCGCACAGCACGTATATAAGGGGCTTGATCCCAAAGAGAGCGCAGTGCGCCTTCCGAGCCGCTCCTGGAAGGTGACTGCGAGTCGCTTTCTGGACGATTTTGGGACCGCTAAGGGGTCTCCCCCACGGTCCTCAGCGAGGGGAGCTCCCTCGCTGTCGACTGTGGCGAAGATGATGTCTCTGTCGCGGACTGCTCTGGGGGCGATCCCCCACTGCGGTCCGTGACTTGGACCGTATCCTTGTTGGGAGGGGGGGAGACCCGCTCCCATCGAAGTGTGAGAGCCCGCCCCCAGCGCCACGTGCTGATATCGAACAGGCCACGTGCTGCTGCGTGGGAAACGGGGGTTCGGAGAAGGTTTTGCATGTCTGGGCCACGTGCTCCTATTGAACAGGCCACGTGCTTTAGCGTGGGAAATAGGGTGCGGCAAAAGTTTTGCCTCGCTGCGCCACGTAGTGCTATCGAACAGGCCACGTGCTCCTCGGAGCAGCACGTGCTTCTGCAAAAGTTACTTTCAGCTTGACTAGGTACCCGAATAGAAAGCCTATCGTGGCCAAATAGGGCCCTCGACTCTCTGAGTAAAGGACTGACTTGCAATTTTCGGCCTTTCTCAAGATTTTTTTTTCCAGAATTTCCTTTCAGAATCGGAAGATTGTTAAAACTATTATCGTTCTTAGAGTATTCCTCGAAAGAACCTCCAATTTAGTTTATTTGAAGATTTAGCACAGCATGGGACGTTTATGACTGCTGCATATCCCTCTTACGCACAAAGGAAAGCCTCCATTTTGCAACACTCAACGAGAAAAAAAACAGGGATAACCCACAAAGAAAGCCTGAAAAAGAAGGGGACAGGGCAGATAGTCACATTCGATTATCAGCTGTTCGGCCGTTCAGTGGCCAATTTAGGCCAAGCGCGCGCGTCGACCGCATGATTAGCGTGCCGACCGCAACGGCATTGCCGCCTCTTTCCGCTGCCGTGGACTGTACCTTCGAAAATTTCCAGAGGTACAGTCCATAGGTCAACTGTACACTGCTGAAAAATCGGCTAAAAACAAAGCAAAGTTAGCTCCATACTACCCCAAAACTTGAACGTGAAGTTCTTGCCACACCCATTTCTCTGGCTGCTGCTGAGAAAGTGGGTATGACCGGCCTGTCAAACTCAAAAATAGAGGACGTATAGGACTGTCAAGGGCTCATTCTCAGATGTTATTTTGACATTGATGAGACGATAAGCCCAGGATTTTTTAATTTTCAGCGCGAATCCGGGAGTTGTTTTCATTAAAAACACTGCCTCAGACCTTTCACCAGGAGAGGGCCAAAGTAGTTACTTATCTGGTTACTGGAAAAGCGGTGAATTTCTCTAAATGTTGACTTGCAAACATAAATTTTTATCCTTATTTTTGTAGCTTTTCTCGGCTACATTTATATACGGTCAGTCGCATAATTATATAGACGTTTCAATTTTCGATCTACTTTTTGCAGCTTTGTAGCTAGACTTCACACTACAGTATAGACCGCTTGATTCCTGGCTAAAAAAATAATCGCAGGTCAATTTTCGGCGAGTTTGAAAGTCTCTGTAGGGTTTTACGCCTGCTTTTCGACCGTCGCATAGTTATACTCAGATATTCGCGGGGAAGTTCCAAAGAACGACAGCAGAACTTCCCTCGAAACAACTGGGGAACTTCTCCCGAATTGGGGGGAGGCGAAGGGGACGTCTCGACAGCAGAGTAATGGGGGAAGTTACCACAGCGGGAGTTCTCTTGTTCTTCCGACTGCAGGTCTTCCCGCGAGCTTTCGACTGCTGATCCTTCCACTGTTCAATGATTGATCAAAAATCAGCTTGCTAGAACTCGCTGTTTCCGACAGTCTCCTGTTCTTGAAAAACTGCGATCGGTCCAAAAATGTTCACCCCTGACTAAAGGTTATAGAGAAGCTTATTAGCTCCTCTGAAAACCAGACAGAGATGCCTTATGTAGTCCTTGAGTGGCAGATCTACCCAATCAACTTGCGAAGTGCGAGACCACCTCGCGACTAGCACGTCTGCATCACCGTATACACTGCGGCTTTGTTTTCGCGTTCATCATGTTCGGGGGGAGGCCATGGGAACAACCGTGAAGCGAACTTACCTTGTTCTCCCCTCGAGTTGACTGTTTCGAACGCCTTATCGTTGTGTATAATTCGAGGGGAGAGGGGCGAGACGTCCCCCTCTGGGGTGATAACTACCAAATCAGGTCTATTGTCCTCGGGAACTTCCCCACAAATTTCTGAGTAGCGACACTGTCATGTTCACAAGAATTTTTATTCCAAACTGAAGAATAAGAGCGATATTGGAGCATGTTAATAGTCAGTGGATTTACCCGATTCTGAAATAACGCAACAAATACGATTCGGCATGAAATACTTTGACTGAGGAATGTTGTTCCAGACGTTAAAGACCACATTTTCTAGCTCTTGCACGATGGGATATTGTTTCCCATTTGCATCCTGACGTACAGTGATGCTCCAGCGGCGGCACGCACGTACGCGGCGGGTTAGGTTGGGGTTGGGCAGTTTCGGGCGTCGGCGCGTTTGATGGTTGCTCTGCGAGTGCTGCAGATAATCAATAGTTGGTGACTCAGCGGGGTTTAGGCTGCCCACCCCCCTAGGTAGGGTTGGTGAGGGAACCCCAATCTCTTTTCAGCCCTCGCACTGCTATCATCAAACGCGCCGACGCCCCAAACCCTTCCCAACCCCAACCTAACCTACGTGCACGCCGCTCCAGTGGCGACATGCACGTACGCGGCGGGTTAGGTTGGGGTTGGGCAGTTTCGGGCGTCGGCGCGTTTGATGGTTGCTCTGCGAGTGCTGCAGATAATCAATAATTGGTGACTCAGCGGGGTTTAGGCTGCCCACCCTCCTAGGTAGGGTTGGCGAGGATATCCCAATCTCTTTTCAGCCCTCGCGCTGCTATCATCAAACGCGCCGACGCCCCAAAACCTTCCCAACCCCAACCTAACACACGTGCATGCCGCCCCAGATGTTTTCACTGGGATTAAGATTGCCGAGCAGCTATCACCTCGGTGTTGGTGGCTTTGAACCAAGCCATTGTCGAGCGACTCGCATGGACAGCTGCGTTTTCCTGTTGAAAAGTGTATCGTGCTCGAGAGCGAACCCTTAACCGTGGAACCATGTGTTAGGGGAGACTCTGGTAGTTGGTGGAATCGGTTTTGGTTAAAATAGCCGCAAAAGCCACCGTACTAGAATCACAAAACGCTTCCCCAATCATGGAGCTCCCACCTCCAAAATTCCTCATAGAAAGTAGCGCTTGACCCTCCGAGGATCCCTCCAGTAGAGTGCATATTCATCGAGACCATCCAAATTATACTTCTTCTTGTCGAAAAACACAACTTGGACCCATAATCTAGCCGAAATGAAGCACGAAACATAATCTAGCTAAAATGAAAGAAATTCACACCTTGTCCCAATCGCGGCTTACGTTGTTCTTGGCGAAAGCGAGTCGTTTCGCTTCGTGAAAGTGGGTCATTCTCGGAACAGGCTTCATCTTCGCTGGGCGCAGGCATCTGGAGTTGACGATGAGGAGATGGTTCGTGACACGGCAGACGGAAAGTTTTTAGCGAGCTTGTAGCTGGCGGAGAGTTGAGGTTGAGTTCGAAGTTTCGCGTATTTCAGGCCTTTTTTCACGTTCACTGGTCTTTTTTGGCCTTCCCATGTGTGCAGCGGTTCCATACGTGTGTGGAGACTTGACGAACTACCTGACAACATTCACAGAGCGTCCAGTTCGGCGAGAGATCGCAAAGTTCGACAATCCGGAGTCGTGGTGGGCAGAAATGGGGGTTTTCTCGAATCGGAGGGCATCGTAGCCTTCGGAAATGTGGAAACTAGTCATGGATAAGGAACAAAAACGTTCCCTATAGAATTGTAACGGTCAAAAACAGCCGTTTCGAGAAGAATCAAGCTTAAAACATCCCAGATACAGACAGCTAAACGCGCTGAAAATGGGTTGCGAGTATATTTTCAACGAGAAAACTAATGGAGTACCACTATAATGTTCTAACAACGAAGCTGCAGAAATTAGAGCAAAACATCAAGTGTCACTATAATTATGCGACGGACTGTATGTAGGTAATGGCTCGGTTCAACGATTCGCTATAAGAGTCATATTTAAACCTTCTCTGAACTCTAATTTCACAACCTCCAGAAAAGGTTCCGTTGCTATGATTTTTCGTCCTGATTCGGAGCCTTCCTTTTCTCGCCATCGTAATACTGGTGGGGTTTACTTCCGCGATTCGCTAACGATTCCCGAGTGGTGCGCCCATCCCGGCGATAATGTGAAGCTTTACAAACCCGGAAGCAGTGGCACATCTGTCACGCTCACTGGTCATACATCGTGGCCGCCCATAAATTCTTCTCGCTACGCCGAATGCTTCTCAGGCAAAGTGGATTTATGTGGTCAAAAATCTCGGCCGCTGCATGGAGGACGCCGATATTTGAGCTCTCACGTTTTTGACGGGACACAACTGTTGAAAATATGCGCAGGGGTAGGCTACAATAGAACGGTTGAAAATTGTGAACTATGAATACATTCTTCATGGGATCATTAGAAGTAGGAAAACACTCCAGATGGCGACGTCTGTGGAGGAGGAGGGGTAGCCTAAAAACCTAACAAGGTTACCCAGACAGGAGCTTGAAATCATCTAGAAATGGACCGAGCCAATGCAGGGGAAGTATCGAAAATAATCATGACACAAGAGCTTTCTGAAAGATTCAAGTCTTCTCTGCACTGCCGCTATGAGGATCGCACTTTTAAAACAAATAGGAAAAAAGCTGTAGCACCCTGTCAGGTTTGGGTTGACAAGACTTTTTCTGAACTGATCCCTCCGGTGACTTTTCGCATGAGACCGAGTGCTATCCTTGAGGTGTGCATAAGGGGGTGCGTAATGGAAACTATTATTTTTTTGTTTCTCGAAAAAAAAAGCGTAAGGCATTAGCACTTCAATGCTATCACGCTTTGCCCTGGTGTGCATGACAACTACGGAGCGTTGATATTGGTGGATATAATGTGCAGCTTCAAACCGAGTGTGATACAGATTTATTCTGCTGACGTTTTGGCGTCTTCACCTTCTTCGGAGCCTGAAAAGTTGAAAGCATTTTGGAAAACTACTTGATGAAGCGTCATTTCATCCAACAGAATCGCTTTCAGTGGGAGGCCGGACCACCAACGACGAGAAGAGGTAAGGCAAAAAACAGGCCAACCTTAGACTGTGAGCCGGCGAGATCAACAAGCCACCCTCAGATGTAGACAAACTCAGGGTTCAGCCTCGCGCCTGCGGCCCCCTTATATATGGTAGCGACCTGCCTTAAAGGCACTGTTCGCGATAAACTCCATTCTCGAATTTTTCATGACAAACGCTTCTCGTGGCTCTCAGAAGCAGAACAGCGTTGAAGAAACGGGACGAAGAGCTACCCAGGAGCCGCAAAACGGCTCAGGAAAGTGGGAAAACCCCACCGCCGTGGGCAAGTCCCGCCCCTTTCCGCCCCTCGACGTGAACAAAGGAACACTCGAAATCGTGAGTTGAGCGATGGTTTCCGATTAAAAGCCCCGTTCCTACCTTCATTCCCAACTTCTCTCTTTACTCAGGTCAGCTCGCATACATTGGCTGTAAAAGACGGAAGTTACAAGCCTCGGACAATTCGTCCACCATGCTTCCCTAGCTCAATTTTTGAGGGACCATAACTCCATTTCCAGAAGGTCTTGTACGATTTCAGAAGCATCATTGGAATCAGAATGAGACCGTTTCCAAGATAGGCGAGAAAAACAGAAAAGCGATTTTTATCGCGAACAGTGCCTTTAAAGGCACAGTCCAACCTTGGAACAGATTTTTCGTTTATCTGCCTATCTTGAAGAAAATTTCACGCTGATCACAATGGTATCTCCAGAATCGCTCAGAACTCACTACGAACGGAGTTACGGCTCCTCAAAAACATCGAATTTGGACGGCTAGAAGTTCGCGGACGAGTTGTCTCGGACATGTATTTTCTCGTTCTTCGCAGCCATCGTTCTAAAGCAGGCCACAATATAAAGCCAGACCGATAATTTTGAATAAAATCATTCGCGCGTCTCTTCGCTATTGAGATCGGAAACCTGGAAGTGGGCGTTACCCATTTTTTCTTTCAAGGGGGCGGTGTCGACTTTTTCCTAGCTTTTTCTCGCTTCTTTGAGCGGATTAAGATTTCGCGCTTGGCAGGGTTGCTGTAGAAATTTCGCGCTTGGTAGGGCCGGACCAAAGTATCAACAATTACCTCTGAGGTTGGACTCTGCCTTTAAAGCCACTGTCCAACCTCAGAATAATTTCTCTGTTTTCCGTGCCTGTCTTGAAAACGTTCTCAAGCGGGTATCAATGATGTCCTTGGAATCGTACAAGACCCCCCAGAAACGAAGGTATGGCCCCTCAAAAATTGAGCTACGGCACCATGGTGGACGAGTGATCCGAGGCATGTAACTTCCGTCATTTGCAACCAATGTATGCGGGCCGACCTGAACAAAGACAGGAGTTGGGAATGAACGTATGAACGGGGCTATTCATAGGAAGCCAAAGCTCATCTCGCCACTGTTGAGCTCAAAAGACCGTAAAAGGGGCGTGCTAAAGTGGCTCCTCAAGGTGGGCGCCCCAGGGTGGGTTGCTACTATTTCTCTATTATTTGAATGAGTTGAGAGTTCGCACTTGGCAGGTGCTAATAGAGTGGGTCCATTTCACAATTTTGTGGAAATATCATATTTCGTCTCTAGGCTTGGATTGTTTAGGACACCCAGAAAATCATTTTTTAGGTCTCATCCTTACCTTGGAGAGGGTAACACTTTGATCAGATTTCTCTTGATTCGCAGTGCCGCGGCACGAGAGTAAAACAGGATGAGGAGATAGTTCGGAAAGGGAATGAAGAACGACGACTCGGTTGAAAAAACATCCACATCCATCTAGCCGATATTGAGATCAAAAATCAGGAAGGGGGCTAGGCCTGTGGTGGTGGCTGGAGGGGGCCGGGCCCATGGTTGTCGCTTATATCTCACTTATTTGGAGGAATTGAGATCTCGCATTTGGCATGTGTTATACAGGAGGGATCTTCTACACAATTACTTAATTAATCTCAAAATTGATATCTGAGAGTGTTCTCTACCTTTAAGGAACCATCTGGGGCAATTGATTAAGGTGACAAGGCCCGCAGAGGTTTATGTAAGGCGCCAAAGCTTGGGTAGTTGCGGCGCAATCCTTCGTGCGATTGACTCATGGAGTCCTTGCAGAGCTCCAAAACGCCTCGAGCGCTTTGCGGGCAGGAATGTCAACCTCGCGCGCTTAGATAATTATCGGGATTTGAAATGGCGCATTGAAAGTTTTAGACTCATTGAAACCGCCCAGGTGCTCTTTTATTCTAAGACAGAGTGGTCTGCGGGCTTTGTCACTCTAATCAGTTGCCCTAGCTGGTCCCTTAAAGGCAGTATCCACGATAAAAACCATGTCTGATTTTTTGGTGGAGATCGGCAACTGCGGTGCCTAGCGCAACTCAAACGTTGAAAAAACTAAGAAAATTGAGCTCGAAACAGTCCCCTACGGCCCCGAAGTTGGACACCTGTCAGCTTGTCACACCCCAGATGCACTTTCCACGCCCACCGACGTGAACAAATGAATGCTCGAGATTGTGAGATGAGCTATGGTTTCCAATCAATAGCCCCGTTCTTTCCTTCATTCTCGACTTCTCTCTTTACTCAGGTCAGGTCGCATACATCGGCTGCAAAAGACGGAAGTTACAAGCCTCGGACAACTCGTCCACCAAGCTTCCCTAGCGCTATTTCTGAGGAACCACAACTCCGTTCCCAGAAGGTCTTGTACGATTTCAGAGACATCATTGGAATCAGCATGGGGCCGTTTTCAAGATAGGCGGGGAATCATAAAAAGGATTCTTATCGTGAACACTGCCTTCAAGGCAGGTCGCTAGCATTTATAAGGGTCCCTCAGGCGCGAGACAAATCCCCTGCGTTTGTCTACATCTGAGGGTGACTCGTTGAGCTCGTCGGCTCACAGTCTAAGGTTAGTCTGTTTTTTCCTTACCGTGGGTGGTCCGGCCTCCCAGTGAAGGCAATTCTTTTAGATGAAATGACGCTTGATCTAGTTTCTTTACTGCTATGCCAAACGACGTTTTTAGGTGGAACTTTATTAACGGCCTGACGTTTCGACTTTACGTCTTCTTCAGAGGCCTAAAAAGTGGTCCGAGATTTATTTATTCGTAAATCTGTCCTACCAAGCGCCTCCTCCCCTGACAGTTCTGACGTACTGTAGGAGCATCGCAGAGGACACGGAAAGATAGCAAAGCTCACCCCGTAAGTCCACCTTTTGAGCGGAAGATGTCCGCTGCCACCGTGTTACGATACTAGTAGTCGCCACTGAGAGGTACCGCGCTTCCTCTGCATAATGATGCAACAGAAAGGAAAACATCATAACTCACAATGTTGTACAAAAGGCAAGAGGTCACTGGTTATCATGGGGCGTTCGACTCTGCTGTTCATTAGTGGGTTCTTTACGTGGATCCAAAACGCCTCCAACGCTTTCCTGGCCGATATTTCGCTTTCGCAAGCTAAGATCGTACACCTTATATCATAGTCATCCCCGCTGTGATTGTCCGTTCTATGTCTTCCAAGCGGTGTTCTTGGGTCATTACGCCTTTTTCCGGCTAAATGTTCTTTCAGGCGTATCGCCAGCACTCTTCCGCTTTCCCCTATATAGGTTGCGTTGCATGTCTGACACTCGAGCTGGTAAATAGTGCCGACCTGATAGCAATCACCTAGTCTTGCATAGGGGCAAACGATACAGCCATCTGTAGTGCAGCACCTGTCGTAAATTCTGTTCCTTACCAGTTGACGTTTAATGCTGTCGTTGGGGATGTTCACTAGAGCAACATCGTCATTTAACTGGGCTCGTACGATACACTGCTGTATAGCATCAGACACTCTATCGGAGAAGAATGGTATGCACAGCGGAATTTTGTTTCGACGTTCAGTATTCCGGCTTACATCATGAGCCCTACGTCCGTACTCTGCGTTACGTAGCCATTCATCGCTGCTATTTCGACCGCCATGCTACGTGATTCTTGCCGCTCTGCTTCGCCAGTGCACACACCTGTAGCCGTATGGAACATATTCTTAACCACGGCACGCTTAGCAGCTCTCGGATGAGAAGATGTTGCATGGAGCAAGATATTCTTTGAACTAGGCTTACGATACCATTTTACGCTAAAATCGCCGTTGCACACCTTCACCTGAGTGTTAAGGAAAGGTAGCCAGCCTTCTTGTGGTACCTCTCGCGTGAGCCTGATAGTCTGCGACTGTGCATTCAATATACGGAAACATTCATCCATTTCGGACTGCGTAGACGTCATTATGAAGCAATCGTCGATGTACCTACAGTACAATAATGGGCGATGTTCCAATATTGGCTGTTCTATTCTGCTCATAAAGCAGATTGCTAGCACAGGTGCTAGTCGCTGGCCCATCGCCAACCCTCTTATTTGTGAAAAATAAGTTCCTGCCCACTTGAAAATGTTGCAACTCAAGCATTCTTTTACTAGAGTCATGATGACTCTCTTACATAGTCCAAAGGTAACTACGTCTCCAACGTGCCTGTCCAGAAGTTCTGATAAGGCTTGAAGCGCTTCGTCGTTTTGAACATTTGTATAAAGTGATGTAACGTCGAATGACTCTGTGACGCAGTTTTCATCGGGATTTGAGTTGCGCAACATTTCAAGAAATCTGTTGGTACTGGGGAGGTGGGATGGGATGAAGGTCAGTAATTGGTTCACGATAGTGTTAAGGAACCATGATATTCGGTCGGTTGGACAACCGACGCAACTGATTATTGGTCTTATCTTGTAGGTCTCCGCCAACATGGACGACATTTCTCGAGATGTGATTTTATGCGTCTTAATCAGGCTATAAAACACTGGACAGCTCGCATTGTCAGACCTAAGCCTGCCTAGGAATCTGGCATTTAGGCCAGCAGACTTTCCGATGGTCATCCAGACATGATTAAGTCGTCTGCATTGGGCCGCGAATTCGGCAGCGGAGGATAACTGATAAGTGGAAGTATCCCGCAGGTGCAATTCAGTTATTTCGCGATCCAATGACTGTGGGATTACCACAAATTCTCCGCCCTTGTCACTGACAGATATGCGTAATGTTCCGTTTGACCGCAGCTCACGCACCTCGTCAAAGCCTTGCCATTGCTCGTGGGTCAGGTTGGTACTTCGGAACCAGGGGTGTGCGGCAAAGGAATTTCGAATTTCGGCAAACGGCAACGGCAACGGCAAACCCCGAAAATGACCGGCAAACGGCAAACGGCAAAACGGTAAAATCTGTTTTGTGTTATAACACACCGACATTTGCGAACAAGGGAGGGTACCAACTTTACATGGAGTTTCGGGAGGCAATTTTAATATGTTCTAGGGGGAGGACGGTTTTTCAGTATCCCATGCTCAGAATCTGCTTAAAGGCAGTGTTCACTATAAGAATAGTTCTTCTGCTTTTCCTCCTATCTTGAAGAAGGTCCCATGCTGATTCCAATGATGTTTTTGGAATCGTACAAGACCTTCTGGGAACGGAGTTATGGTCCCTCAGAGATTGAGCTAAGGAAACATTGTGGACGAGTTGTCCGAGGCGTGTAACTTCCGTCTTTTGGAGCCGATGTATGCAAGCTGACCTGAGTAAAGAGAAAAGTTGACAATAAAGGGAAGAACGGGGCTATTGATCGTAAACCATCGCTCATCTCACAATCTCGAGCATTCATTTGTTCACGTCGGTGGGCGTGGAAAGTGCATCTGGGTGTGACGAGCTGACGGGTGTCCAATTGTTTGGGGCCCTAGGGGACCGTTCCAAGCTCATTTTCTTAGTTTTTTTACGTTAGGGTTGCGCTAGGCCCTGCTGCTGCCGATCTCCACCAAAAAATCAGACATGGTTTTTATCGTGGACACTGCCTTTAAACTCAGGCAGTCCCTAAAAGGTTAAAATCTGATCAAGGCCAGAACGGTTCGGCAGAAGCGAAAAGAGCCGATTTAAAGATTTAATTACCTTTAGATGTGTTCAGAATAGATGTAGAAAATTTTGGTGCATTGATTCTGTTTAGATCAGAAATTATGTTTTGTTGCCCAAATTCTGATCTATTCTGATCATACAGAAAGGTAATTCAATCGTTAAAGTAGTTCTACTCACTCCGGCCGAGCCGTTCTGGCCTTGTTCAAATTTGGACCTTTTTAGGGACTGCCTGAGGCATTTTGCAGATTCTGAGTGTGGGGTATTGGAACACTGTCCTCCCCCTAGAATATATTAAAAGTGCATCCCGAAACTCTATCTGATGTAGGCAACCCTTCCCTGTTAGTCATGTCGTATTCCATGCAATATCTGCCAGTTACTATGAGCCTGACGTTTCAATAGCCTTTACATGAAGAAAAATCCCATATATCAAAAGCTACTTGAAAGTCCCAGCTGATGAGGAGTCACTGTCAAGATTGACAAGGCTGTAACCTTCTCCATCGCCGACGATAATTCTGTTAATTCCTTCCAGTTGAAGTTTCCGTACAAATCTACGCTAGAGATGCAAAAGATAGGCGTCTTTCTTGAGCAGTGCAGAGTGTGACAGGCCCGCAAAGGATTTTCGGAAAGGAGCCTGTGGCCAGCGCGTCCCAGCCTAGTCGATCCGGGGCGATCTGCAAACCGTAAGCAAGCTTGGTGCGATGGGGTGTGAGCTGACTGTGGACGATACTGGCACCTCAATCAGGTGCGAATAGAAGGGTGAACACGCGATGATTGGTCGGGATTGATGGCGAAAGACAGTTCACACCGCGATCAGCAGCGCGCAGTTTAGGTTATAACCGGAGTCACAATTTTCACTGTTAGTAGCAAGTAGTAGGCTCAAGCATTTCGATTTCGCTTACTTCAAACTACGATTGAATGGTTACTTTGTAAAGCTACAGGAATGAAGTGAGACTAGACTAGTTGAATGCAGTGCTCATGGTAAAAAACAGCCTTCGAATTTCGAATCAAGAGCTCCGAGGGGACATTTCGATCGAATACACAGAATGAGGGCGTTTGACTGGTACATGCGACGCGCGCGACGAAAGTCCGCTGGGCTTACTTCGTCTCTGGGGGCCGCGTGTAGTGCGCTAGTCAGCTGGACTGCTCTTCGGCTCTTCACTTTGTGCGTATTCGGCCTACAAGCTAGCACGAGACCAATTGCAGCAACAATGTCGGCTAGAAACAAGCAATAAATCGCTTCATACGGTTCCAAAACTTGAATGTTTTACTCCGCCCAACTTACCTCCCTGTGGCTACCGAGGAAGTGGGTGGAGCGAGTACACCACGTTCAAGTTTCGGGCCGTATCTTGTTATTGGTTCTTCATTTTGAGCCGGTTTCCCACTCTGTTGTTGCAATGGGCCTCGAACCTTTCGATTTCTGGTGAAAAGTTGAATGCGGTTTTAATCTTTGCCTTCAAATACTTACTTTTTTCATCTTTACACTATTTCCTAGAAAACCCAGCTCTGTCATTAAGTCAATCTTTCATTTCAGCTAATGATCTCGAAACCGAAGATTTCATTGACCACTGCCTTCGATGACCGCTGTAAATATTGTTCAACTTTTGAAAAGCCGGACAAAGTGTTTGCAGAATTCATAATTTTCCTGTCCCAATTATCATATTACCATCAGCTAACCAACCGACGATAAGTGGGACTATGTACACGAGCTCTCCACTGGTTCATATGTCCAAGTAAGGCTGCTTTTGCGCTACAGCTCTGATATGACTTGGTTTTGTAATCTTAGAACTTGCAGTAATCAGTATGTCTCTGAAAAAAAGTTTTTTTTTGATTTTGGCCTTCTTAAAGGGTTAAGAATTTGATGTTAAAAAAAGACATCTGGAGGCTCCAAAACAATTTGGAACTCGAACGAACTCCTCTGATTACTCACTCGAGATGTTTCCATAAGTTAGTGATTGAAAGTGTAAAATTATATATTGAATGAACCAGAACCGGAAGATGGAACCAGTCAAAATAATTATTTATAGCAGCTCCGAATCGGTGACCAATACAGAGACTGAGGTTAGGGCCAATTCTGCTGTTTCAACGAAATTTTGCCGAAAATTTGCCGTTTTAGACGACAATTTCGGCAAACGGCAACGGCAACGGCAAACCCCAAAAATGGCCGGCAAACGGCAATCGGCAAACGGCAAACGGCAATTGCCGCACACCCCTGTTCGGAACCCACGGAATCTGTTAAGCACGCCCAGTACACCTGTTGATAGAATTCTGAACTTGGCGTCGCTTTCGGGAACTGGGTTGGGCTCTCTATAAAAAGAGCTTGGAAACGGTACGATTGGAAATTGCCTATCAGTAGAGTTGCCTGCCGATGCCAAGTTGTTGTTATTAGCTCTTATGCGCAGCATGTCTTTGACTTTTTGCAGCCCGCCTACGACTTTGCGAAATGTAAAGGCGTTAATGTTTTGTGTTGGGGCGAAGGATGGGCCTAGACTAAGAAAATTTACAGCATTTTCTGAGATTTGCGCATCCCCTATAACAGTGACCCTTGTCCTACGATTTTCAACAGTAGCGTTACTGATACCAGTGGCTTGATGGTTGTTTACGTGTGAACGTTCCCCTCTGTCCGAGTGACTCCGCGAAGAGCCCATAAGTGCGTCGTACTTTTTGCACAAAGCCGGGACTTAGCCCTAGATCGAACAGAATCACAAATCGTTCTCGACTCACCCTCTAACCTCCTCCAAGTCTGTTCAGGCAAAAGACGTCGGCATGCTTGCTCTTTAGAAGTACATCTCAAAATGCAAGAATACAGTACACGCTGATTCTCTCTGATCACAACACGTAATATCGAGCGATATATGTTCACAATCATCGAGTGATCTTCTGGTAAACGGCAGCATGCACCAATCCTCTTATTTGTGATGAATCGCGGAAGCAGGTCGGTCGCTTTGCATCGCTGGAGGAACTTCAGGGACTGTCGAGTGACCACCACTTTTTGTCGGAGCGATAGCGCTTCGTGCACCAAGGAGAACAACTGCGGCGGTATTTCGTTTAGTCTTCTCCATGTTCTCCGTTCTGCCAACCTCGGCATCGTATCTTAGATTGTTTACTGCGATGCCAAGCGGGGTTTTTAGGTGGAACTTTATTAACGGCCTGACGTTTCGACTTTACGTCTTCTTCAGAGGCCTAAAAAGTGGTCCGAGATTTTATTTATTCGTAAATCTGTCCTACAGTACGTCAGAACTGTCAGGGGGGGGAGGCGCTTGGTAGGACAGATTTACGAATAAATAAATCTCGGACCACTTTTTAGGCCTCTGAAGAAGACGTAAACTCGAAACGTCAGGCCGTTAATAAAGTTCCACCTGAAAACCTCGTTTGGCATAGCAGTAAAGAATCTAAGATACGATGCCGAGGTTCGAAGAACGGAGAACATGGAGAATGCCTGATCTAGTATTTTTCCCAATGCCTTCAACTTTTAAGGCTCCCAAAAAGGCGAAGACGCAGAAACGTCAGCCGAATATTTCTTACTCGGTTTGAAGCTGCACATTACATTTGCCAATATTAACGTTGCTAATACCGAGATTTATGGAAAGCCGTACATGAGCAGTTACTACGGAGCGTGTTTCCCTGGAATGCTTTGGCATCTTCACCAGGAAAGCCTCTGGCAGGGAACCCCGAGACGGCATTAACCACTGAGTATGAGCGCACACTTCAACAAAAAACGCGCGCATTAGGTGGGCGTGGCCTAAAATGGTATACACGAAAATTAATGCGGTGATTTCAGCACGCGAATTGCTAGCACATTTTGACCTGCCAAAAATGTGGTGCACAATGGTGCACGGCTGTGAACTTTCGAACTTAACGCCACAAATTTCGCTTTTATCTCGTGTTCTTTAACAGTATTCTTCTCCTCGTGTCAGTACATAGTTGTAGAATCCTATTTGTACGTTTATGCACCGAGCAAGCTGCTGTTTATATATTCTGTTTATCCTGAATTGCACAAAACACGGGCCGCCAATAGTCCTCTAATTGGCCCGCTAGTACCGTAATGTACGTCCACGACGCGTTCTCGGCGGACCCGGGTGTGCACCCGGTGTGCAGAGCGATCGATTCTTCAATGCCGTCACTCGGCCACAGGGTGCACACCCGGGTCTGCCGGGAACGCGTCGTGGACGTACACTACGGTACTAGCGGGCCAATTAGAGGACTATTGGCGGACCGTGTTTTGTGCGATTCAAGGTAAACAGAGTATGTTTGAAGGAAGATCTAACCTGGGAGTTTCTTCGGTGAATTTTCAAATTCCGTGATTGTTCCTCACAACATCATGATCTTCTGGCAACATCAGTGTACCGTCAGTGCAAAATATTCCATAGTTTGCGTCTTCAGGTATGCGGCACGCTACCTGTTTGACATCAGCAGAATGCACCTATACGATGATCGCTTCGGTTTTAGGGATACCCTCGATGCCCGAGCAGCTCACAGGGAGGAGCTTGGCCTGCGTTGCGGCTCGTTTTGATAAGAGGTGAACGAGTGGCCGTGTGGTGTTCCGGCCCCAGCCAGGGCACCTGGTAATCGATGCGGTGATCGCCATCAGCATCGATTATCAGGTGCCCGGGCTGGGGCCGGAACACCACACCGCCACTTGTTCACCTCTTATCAGAACGAGCCGGGGCAACCGTTTCCGGCTCTGCCGCAGCCTTCAAATAGCTTGTTTTTTTTCTGTTTTTCATCGACTAGCGGAACTTAAAATCCGATATGGATTGCTCATTCAATCCAGAAACACACGAACTCGCTTTCTAAAAGCAGAGGGGCCCCGTCGTGGTTGGCCGACCGGCTATGGGCAGCCCGCTCGATATGCATCTGAATCATGCAAATCGTATGAAAAAATCCACCCGTGGTGGACGCACTGAGTACGCTTGGGCCACCCGTGGCCATACCCTTTGCCCAATTGAGTTGAAAAACTTTCCCGATGCTCTCAGAAAAATGCCGCGTCAGTGCCGGGAAAGTACCGCGATAGTTCCGCAGCGGCTCCGTGATCAGACAATTCCGCTGCCGCGCTTTGAGAGTCGACTTGGCCGCGATAGTCACGCAGCGGCTCCGCGTTAGAACCGCTCCGGTTCCGCGAGGACGTCGCAGCGAACCTGCGTGGCATACGATGTACTGTCTTATGTGGCAGAACAAAAGTGTCGTCGGTTCGGTTACCCAACTTTGAGGTACATGCTGTGAATCCTTGAGCGCGAAAACCGCGACAGCTTGTGTCCTTATCAGACAGAGGACTTAACAACCGCAGGTTGCGCATTTTTGTTCCTAGGATCCCCTAGTTGTCCTTAAAAATTGTATTATAATTCTTAAAAACTCTCGGAGCCGCAACGGGACCATCGCGGAGCCGCAGCGGCAATATCTTTCCGAATGTGTCCGGCTTGAGCCCGCCTGCTCCGGCCCGTTTCAGCTGTAGCCGTCCCGGTCGATACGTATGCAATGCATTGCTCGCTGGAGTGGAAAACCCCCGTTGTGGACAGTCTGAGCCGGCTGCAGTGAGCTGGAATACGCCGTTGTGAACAAAGATTATATAAAACTAGGGATGGTTGAGGAAAGCTCAGGATTATTAGGGTCAGCTCTGGGCGGCTCAGTTGACTATAACCGGGGATCTTCAAAATGTGAAAACCGGAAAAAATCTAGAAGCAAGGAAATCAACGTTTATTCCAAAACGTTGCTCATTTTGGTATAACAATAATTACAACAAAGACATCTCAAATCAGCAATGTCCGGACTTTGTAAACTGACAAACTACAATACATACACAGTTTGCATTGTATACATATGTAAATATATCACAAAAAAAGAACGCGCGCGCGAGAGCATCCGTTACACATAGAAAGCGCTCAGCAATGCAACGACGTCGACCGCGTCGCGTCACGCCCCGCATTCTGGCAACAATGTGCAGCAGTGGTTCATACTTCCAATGACGCGACGCAACGCGACACGCTCGACGACGGCCGGCGTGGCACCGAATTCCACGCTGTGTGAGCATCTTCAATTTGAAGATTATTATAAGCAGATCGGACGTCACTGCGAAAATCGCGCGCGTACGTGTCTGACTCTGAACCAGTCCGTTGGCGAGTGCCGGCCAAAAAAAAAAACAATCCAAAATATAAAATTTAACTTAACCCAAAATTATTTGTAGAAAATAGTTAATTGACTGTTTTCTCCCGCTTAGCCGCCCGCCAATGGACGATCAGAGGCCCTACTGTGTTCGCTCGACCGATCGTGTAAAAAGTATAAACATAGATGCGTTTCTCTTCATCCCCTTCGACTGTGTTTTAATAGCCCGAGCTCCTTTATGGCTTTGTATTGATCCGGAATTTCCATGAGGGCGTTCAACGCGAATGAAGCCTCTGGGTTCGGCGCGTTGTACATTACCTGAACAACAAGGTTTTAATTTGTCGGAAATGGTTTGCAGAAAGCGGGTGAAAACTGAAATTTTTCGTGGCATTCCCCCCCCCCCCCAGAAAAAAAACGCTAATAATTTTTTTCGGGTGAAATCTGAAAGCTGCTTGTAAAATCACACACTGAGTTGATCTTTTTTTCTCAAGACTTTTTCCAAATGTGACGATTCACATTGTGCATTGTTTTTCTTGAAAATCGCAGACATATCGATTTCGAAAACCACGGTTCTCACTTTCCCTTCCCACCATCAACGAGTAGCCAGCGACTTTAACACCATCTGTCAGCTATATGACTAACATTAGTCTATACCTTGGCCGCTGTCTGCCAGCCACACGCCCGTCATTGACCAGCGAACTGCCTCCAGGTACCCGGGGATCGCCCGCCATATGCCAGCCATCCGGCTGCTAGAATTCAGCGATCCTCTGATCATTTATCAGCGGTCAGACTACCAGTTAGCCAGCGATCCGCCCACCATCTGGCAGCGATTCGCCTGACGAAAGCTAGCAATCTCCCACCGTCTACAAGCGGCCTCTCTGAAAATTTTGGCCACGCAATAGCCGCGATATAGCCCACCAGGCTCCGCAGCGGCTCTTGGTGGGCTATTTCGCGGCTATTTCTCGGCTTCTCACGAAACTGACAAGAAGTGGCCGAGAAATAGCTGAGATATAACCGAGAAATATTTTGAAGTAAGCAAAGGTAACCAAGACGCAACCAACGCCGGTTTCCTAGCCACCATCTGAGGCCGCCAGCGGTTGTGCGGGGCTTCCAGAGGCTGATCGAGGTCCAAGTACCTCAAACTTGGGTAACTGACCGACGGAGGTGCTGACATCTGAATCATGCCTCTGGAATGCGCCGTATACCTGGAGAGCATTATTTCTCGGCGAGCATTATTTAGCGGCTATTTCGCGGCAAGCGTTATTTGGCGTCTATTTCGCGGCAAGCCGGCATTTCGCGGCTACTTTGCGGCTACTTCTCGGGCAAAACTCCTGCCAGGTAAACACTAACAGCCGGTCAGCAGCCAACCAGCTGCCCGCCTATACCACCATTAGCAGTGGTTCTTATCTCCCATCAACTCAATGGGGATTCAAAACATTTCGGCCAATGGTTGGCATTTGTTCGCAAAAGATATTTTTTTAGAAATTTCTGTTTGACAGATCTTGTAGTAATTGGACAGCTATTGGCTATTTTTGACTTGACTGCTGGGTCATTGTGATTTTGGCGCAATTTCCCACATCCTACAACACTTTCCTACGATCTGCAGACTGTCGGAACTTGAAAAATTCTCGAAAATTCTCCCGAAAACCGCAACGCTCAGAGTTTTGTCCGATATTATGTTATATGGCCACATTTCGTGCGATTTCTCGATATTTTCGCGGATGGCCGCACCTGATTTTAGTTCAAACGCCTTAAAAATTCGTTTATTTTCCGTGGGTTATCGCGAAATTTCTGCGACTGATTCAAATGTTTCTCGGAAGGCTTTCTGTGCATTTCTGCGTTTTCCAAAGCTCTTAGACCAGCAACTAACCTTATGGAAGTCGACAAAGTGGAAATTGTCGAATAACCGTTTCGGAATGTTGTCATCGAATCGTCCCATCATATTCCATGGACCGTCACCGACACCAACCCTAAAACTCAGAGATTAGGGTCCCCACCGGAAAAAAAAACTCGGGCACTGGTTTAGAAGACCTACCAGTCGGGCAGCTCTAAACCAGTTTGCTAAACTTGGAAACTACCCACATGATAATGCTAAGCGGATAGTGCGACGCAGCCGCTATAGCCTTCTGATTGATCTTCTCATTCGTCACTTGGCCATCGGCAACGATCACAAGAATATGGTACGAGTGTTTTTCTTTGCAGATTTCTACGGCACGCTCTGAAAAATTAAAAAATAATTTGATTTTTTTCAGAAAAAAATTATCAACTGACCTATCAAAGGAACGAAGTTTGTAGGTCCACTCATCGCCACAGTGGGCGTGACCTGGTTGTAGATCCGTAGCACCTCTGAAAATGAGTTAGGTACAATTCTTCACTCAGAAAAGTCACAGACTCCTCTCGGGCAATTTCCAGCCTCTAGCCGCACCCAAAAGGAAACATACCGGCCCGAGAGTTCGGCTCGTTCTCCGGGCCACTGCTGTTGCTAGACTGGCAAACTGATGGAGCACTACAGCAACAGCAGTGGCCTGGACAGCAACAGAAGCCGACCCGTAGATTGAAAGAACAAGCCGGACTGTGAGGCAGCTCGGGGTCGGAAATCGTCCGAGTCCTTCTTTTACCTTCAAACCCGTCACAGTCCTTCTCGAGATCGTTTCGGTCGGCGATGTTGAAAATGCCCTTGTCCGTGACCTCCTCGTCACCAAATCCATAGGCAGGGATCATTCCGTCCGCATCGAAGGATGATAGCGTCTTACCGACAATTTCTATCACCTTAATCAAGCTGGTGAGTTATTCAAATAAGAGCCATTAGAAGTCCAAAAATCGTTACCTGCTGGTAGGGATTCATCTCATTAGGATTCAGATCGTGCAGAGTTCGGCCGTCAAAAGTCCGTTCACCTTGATAACAGTTGGATTTCGTGTAGTCGATGCCGAATATCAAATTGGAATATTCGAGACCAGCCTGGAAATTCGATATTTTTTCCATTTTCACCAACTTTCTGCAAAAAAATATGGAATATTACATGTTTAATGGCTCGAATGATGTCTTGAAGTGTCTTGAAGTGTGGAATGTTGTGAGGGCTGCCGACGGCGAGTGCCTGCAGGAGACTGTTCCGTCGCATCGGAGCGCTGAAAGGTGAAGAAGTCAGTTATTCCAAGAAAAAAAATTATATTATATTTTTTAAATTTGATTTAATCACCACTTTTGAATTTTACTTTTGAATTTCTTTACAATTAGTAACTATATTCCAATATTCCTTATTCATAGCTCATGAAGCCTGTTAAGAAAATTGTGTTGGAAAGTACGGGATTTGGTCCAAAACTAGCTGAGTTCGGTTCGAAAAATGAGTCAGTTTAATTTGAACATTATCCACCTCGGGCAGAAAGTCTCCAACTCCATGCCAACAACAGTGGGAATGGAGTTGGATATTACCAGATCCCGATCCCTGTTGAGAGATCCATAGCGAATTTATGAAAGTTTGAGTTGAAAAATGAGTTGAATTGTTTCGGGAGAAAAAAATAATACTAAAAAATGGATATGAAAAAAGATGTCGAGAGGAATAAATTTCAGAGATTCCGTGCTTTTTTGTGTAATTTGTTCTGATGGTAGATGAATTTGTGATAGTTCAACTAAAACTCATCAGAAGAAGGTCAGAAAAGACTAAATAGATGATAAAAATAAAAAAGACAAAAATAAGGGAGTTTATGTGAAAAATTTGCGGAATTTTTTTGTGAAACTTGGCATGAGCTGAATTGAGATTCGCGATACTGTGCTTATCTGGGCCGAATTCCGGTCCGTAATTGCGTCTCGACACGCTTCGCGGCCGCACGCGCTCGAGTCAGTCGAGTTTCCAGCGCCAACGTCGAATCGTTGTAGTTTTTTTATATAGTTTTCTTCAATGTTCTCTAGTTTCCAGTTTCCAAAACCCACCTAGAGTCAACAAATCGGCGGCTGCGGCGCCGGAAACTCTTATGACCCAAAGCGCGCGGCCGCAAAGCGTGTCGAGACGCAATTGCGGACCGGAATTTGGCTCAGATAAGCACAGTATCATATGTTTCGTTGAAAGTTGAAAGATTCAGCCCGGAATCAATTAAATTCGTAGTAACTGAAATAGAATTTTCTTTAAAAGCAGTCACGTTCAGCACAAAAATACATATAGAGACTTGTAAAACTCTACGGAAAAATATAGACTTCTAGTCAGAAAATAATTAACCTATGTTCGGAAAATGTCCAGGTCTAGTGAAAAAAATTTGATCCCGGAAAGAAAAAATTAGACTTTTTAGGGAAACTGTGAAATTCGGTGGGGAAATGACAAATCAAGATAAAATTTGACGACTTCTACAAAAAAACTCGCTTGTTTCCGAAGTGGGCATTCACAATCAGGATTCACCAACAATTTCAATTTGGATCGGGAACGTAGGACATGAAAAATACTGTGGTTATCTGGGCCAAATTCCGGTCCGCAATTGCGTCTCGACACGCTATGCGGCCGCACGCGCTCGAGTCAGTCGGGTTTCCAGCGCCAAATCTGACTCGATGTGACTTTTTTATATAATTTTCTCCAATTTTTTTAGTTCCCAGTTTCCAAAACCCACCTAGAGTCAGCAGATCGGCGGCTGCGGCGCTGGAAGCTCTTCTGACTTGGAAGCGTGCGGCCGCAAAGCGTGTCAAGACGCAATTGCGGACCGGAATTTGACCCAGATAAGCACAGTATACATCTGGTGAAAATTAACCTGGTCTTGGCAAACAAAATCAGACTGATTGTAAAAATGTAGAACTCGGGGCGGAAATTGGAAAAAAGACAAAATAATAATTGCGGAACTTTAGACAAGACCTCGTTTGGTTCCGGTGCAGAATAATCAAATTCACGATAAAAAATACAAATTTGCATTGGAATTTGGAATTCGAGGAAAAGCATGGAGCATGGTTTTTGAAAAACTTGGGGTCAATAATCGCCGAAATCGGTTTGAAAAAAAAACTAGTCATGTTTTTCCTCATGAAATCACCGAAAATTTCATCGAAAACCATCAAATCTAGCCTAAAATTGACGAATACATGACAAAAACTGCAGAAAGTGAAATACTATGAAGAAAACTGATTGGTTTTCTGTGAGAAATCGTAAGATTCGATTATGGATTGAAAAGTTAAAAACTGTGGTTGAAAAAAAAACATCCTGAAAAATCAGGTAGAATTTTGGAATGATGATGGAACCCAAGTGAAAAAGGAATTGAAGTAGAGCGAAAAAAATAGGGCCGGAAAATTAGGAATCGGAATAAAAATTTCCGTTATTTTCGCCTCAAATGTGAAAAAATCGGCCTAAAATGAAGGCGTTTTGGTTAACGATTCCAGCCTAAAGGGCGGTAATTGAAACGATTTGTGACTAATGTGGAGCGAAACTTTTGGGTATAAACCTAAAGGCAGTGTTCACGATAATCTTCAATTTCGAGATTATTCCATACCTTGATTAAAGGCAGTGTTCGCGATAATCTTCGATTTTGAGATTAATAGCTGAATCGATTGTTTGGCCCCCGGGTAGAGCGTAAATGACGAAGGAATCGAGAAAAACGCACCAGACGGTCACGAAATCCTTTACTCTCACACTCGAACGCTAACGTCGGACAGGGAACGAAATTCTCATGTCGTAAAATAGCGTGTTTTGGTGTGCCGATTGCGTCCAACAACACTCACTCTACGGCATCACGGAGAAAAATTCACAACAATGTTCTTGTAATTTCCCTGTGCACACCGAAACTCAGCCTAAATTGGAAATGCTTTGTCATTTTAATCTCCTTATACGTACATTATCATATAAGTGAAGTTCTCTTCTAAAATAAAACAAGGAAATCTAGGAATGATACCCCCGAGATAGCGAAAAATTCCATGTCGTAGAATGAGTAGTGTTGGACGCAATCGACACATCAAAACATGCTGTTTTACGGCTTGAGAATTTCGTTCCCTGTCCGACGTTAGCGTTTGAGTTACTCTCACCCACCTCTTTACTCTCACAGGAACTGTTCGCTGTGACAATGAAATCGTTTGTAAACACGTCCTTTGCAATTATTTGCTTTCTGTCGCGGACCCTAACTAGTACTATTTTGCCTCGAATATTCTTCCATTTTCGACTGATCCCATTTTTCACCGGTGACAACCACCGTGAACATGTTCATACAACTGGACAACTAGTCCAGGCCAGAGATTAAAGGCACAGTACACCCTCAGACATGAATTTTGTGATTTTTGTTTGATTGTGTAGGAGACCCCTCCTGTATAACACGTGCCAAATGCAAGATCTCAAATCCTTCAAATAAGCGAGATATAAGCGACCACCACAGGCCCGACCCCCTTCGCTCACCACCACAGGCCCGGCCCCTACCAGATTTTCGAACTCGATAGCGGCTTGATAGATGGATGAATTTCAACAAGTCGTCGTTCTTCAGTCCATTTCCGGTCTATCTCCTCATCCTGTTTTGTACGCGTGCAGCGATTGCGAATGAAGAGAAATGCAGGCCTGAGACAACTCGTCCGCGAAATTTTCGCCCTCAAAATGCAGGCATTTTCAAGGAGCCATATCTCCGTTCGTAGAGGGTCTTGGACGATTTCGGAGATACCGTTGTGATCAGAGAGCGGCTCTCTCCAAGATAAGCATGGAATCTGAAAAATAATTTTTTGGGTGTCCTGTGCCTTTAATGTCACTGAAATAAGACGTTTTAGTGCGTTTCTTGCCGTTTCTTCGTAATTTCTGTAACACTCGGTGGCCAACGCTTTGTTTCGAGTGGAAAACTCGGAAACGAAAATAATCGTGAACACTGCCTTTATGTGACCCGTGGGTAGAACTAAAATGACGTAGAAATTGAGAAAAAGTACACGAAACCCTTAGGTATTTTTTATTTATTCATTTATTTCATGGACGTGGACAATATGGTCGCACGTGTTGTAGTACATTTAAAAAAAAGGAACACAACGGAATCGAGTTCTGGTAGCAATTTCAGAAACTACAACGTAAAAATGAAAAATGTAAACCACTTATGACAAAAAGAATAGGATACGTTTCAGAGTTAAGATTCCTGAACAACTCTTTGGCAACTGATGAAAGTCCTAAACGCACCTGGTGTCACAGCTAAACCATCTCCCTTCAATAGGGATCTAAATCTGTAGAACACTCTGTTGCAGAAAAAATTTCTCCTGACTTGGCTTCTAGCTACAGAGCCTCGAATACCAAAACCACCACTCCTGGTTCTATTAGAAGTAAATGTCAGAACGTTAGAAAAGTCAACAGAGACCCTCCCGGTCAGGATTTTGTACATCATTGACAAATCATTACGGTTTCTCCTATCACCCCACCTTTTAAATACCACAGGAAGTGTTTGTTGTGACAATACAATCTTTTGTGAACCCGTACTTTGCATTTCTCTACTCTCTATTGCTCCATTCTTTCCTTAGGGCCCTAACTACAATACCGCCCGCGGCTTTGGGAAAAACGGCGTTTTCGGCGCTTTTTTCCGCCGGAAAGAGCCGCTTTCTTGCAACTTCGTTCTAAGTGGTCCGTTCGGAACGTCAGGGGCATATTTAGAATCAGCATCGAGAGCTCTTCATTTTGAGCCCGCACATGTCTTACCCGGCAAACAAGGCATATAGGGTTAACACAATCAATCGAGTGTACGAAAACTGAAGCTAGATATCAATTTGGTGTAAATATTTGACTTCATGTCAACCGTGCAGATGGAGGACGAGTTACTGTGCTTATCTGGGTCAAATTCCGGTCCGCAATTGCGTCTCGACACGCTTCGCGGCCGCACGCTTCAGAGGAGGAAGAGCTCCCAGCGCCGCAGCCGCCGATCTGCTGACTCTAGGTGGGTTTTAGAAACTGGAAACTAAGAAAAATTGGAGAAAATTGTATAAAAAAGCCACATCGAGTCGACTTTGGCGCTGGAAACGCGACTGACGCGAGCGCGTGCGGCTGCGAAGCGTGTCGAGACGCAATTGCGGACCGGAATTTGGCCCAGAGAAGCACAGTATACACAAGTATGATCGACCAATTTATGGAGGAGGCGAAAGTGAAAATCAATGATTTTTAGCCGCATCGACGCCCCGGCAGACACAGTCATCGTCATTCGCTCAGGCTCAGGGTGCCAGCGATCACAACCACGCTTGGTAAAGACTCTTTCGAAACAGTTAAAACCTCTCTGGAGGCATTTCCCGCCTAGCGCAACCACTGTGATTTAGGCTTTAAAAAACAACCCTCGGTCATCGACGTCCCGTTATCGGCTCAAACGGGAACAATCGACCTGCGACTCGGCCCACCGCATTAGATTTGGATCCTCTTTCGAATAAGCACTGCGCCAGCCCAATCCGGAAAGGTCAAATTTTCGACACTCTCACATGTGCCAAGTCCATTTACTCTTCAAGCGGGACTGTAGGATTATGTGAAGAATGTGTTTTCGACGTATACCTGTTCACCTTTCCTGCCCCACAGACAGATTGACTCAAATTTTCTCCTTTCATGTTTCTGAGCTTATAACAGTTCAAATATCGAAGCAATAATACGGCCTCAGATTGTGGATGCTTCTTTACCATTTTTTTACCGAGGGTCGTTTTTCAAAACCAAAATCACAAGGGTGGCGCTAGGCGGGAAATGCCTCCGGAGAGGTTTTAACTGTTTTGAAAGAGTTTATACCAAGCGTGGTTGTGATCGCTGGCACCCTGAGCCCGAGCGAATGACGATGAGTGTGTCTGCCGGGGCGTCGATGCGGCTAAAAATCATTGATTTTCACTTTCGCCTCCTCCATAAATTGGTCTATCATACTTGTGTATAACTCGTCCTCCATCTGCACGATTGACATGAAGTCAAATATTTTCACCAAATTGATATCTAGCTTCAGTTTTCGTACACTCGATTGATTGTGTTAACCCTATATGCCTTGTTTGCCGGGTAAGACATGTGCGGGCTCAAAATAAAGAGCTCTCGATGCTGATTCTAAATATGCCCCTGACGTTCCGAAAGGACCACTTTGAACGAAGTTGCAAGAAAGCGGCGCTTTCCGGCGGAAAAAAGCGCCGAAAACGCCGTTTTTCCCAAAGTCGCGGGCGGTATTGTAATCCCTGCTTTGCATAAAATATTCTTCTATTTTCGATTGACCCAAATTTCCACCGGTGACAACCACCATGAACATGTTTATACAACCGGACAACTATTCCATGGTATAGAATAATGTCATTGAAATACGACGTTTTAATGTGTTTCGTTTCTTTCTTGGTGATTTTGGTAACACTTTCAGGCCAACGCATTGTTTTATGTGAATAACTCCGAGATGAGAATCATCGTGAACAATGCCTTTAAGACTCCAGAACTGATATTCAAGCACATTTAAGATGCGAGAGTTCTGAGCCACGAAGTGGCCACGAAATCTCCGCCGAATCTCAGAACTTAGCCCATCTCAGGCCCATCACGGCTATTTCGCGGAAGAAACGCGGTGAAATCGAAACTCACAAAGCGGGCGCCTCGTTGCGTCGCAATTCCCTGTGTCGATGTTCGCGTTCCTTCTTCATCGGCTTCTTGATGATGGACGGCTTCTGGAATGCCGGCTCCACGGTCATCGTCATATTCATGTCGAGACTGTGATCGATCATCTCCATCGTCTTCTCCGTGACTTCTGACGCAAAACTGACCCTAAACGAGGCAGAAATATGGCATTTGTCATGAATTTATGCACTTTTACACACACTGTAATTGCTATTTCACACTCATCATAAGCTATTTCTTTGCTAAGTAGGGTAACTATTTCAAGTTGCTCTCTACTATGAGGCTACTCAAACGCTATTCAGAAAGAGAGATAATCAGCACAAACAGCAAAACTATATTTAAAGTTACTCGTAGATGTCTCTGTCGGGCGATCTGAAATTTTTAGCCTACATTTTCTGTAATTTTTGTGCACCTTTTCATGCCAATAGATTATTCTTATGGATCATTTTCGCAGTTCAGCGGCTTTTATGCAGGAATGGCGACGGAAAACAAGATTTCGGTAGATTTCGTCACCACTCCTGAAGGCGGATTCATCATTTCGCTAACCTTGGGTTTGTCCGCTTCGGTTTTGGTTTCGCCAAATACAACCTCATTAAATTTAGCGCTAAAACCAACCAGAATTGATAAATCCGGGTTTAAAGGCAGCAGACACGCTCAGAAAAGTTGTTGAGATAACCACATTAATGGGATCTTGAGGGCCCCAGAAGAGCCCTCACGAAGTTGGAAGAGTTGAAAACGAGTTAAAATGACCGTATTTGAGCCGTATTGAGTCACAAAATCATCCTTTCTCCGCCCACCGATACGGGCTCCGCCCTTCAATACAAATGTTCAAGGCTCGATTACGGTCATTTCGGCTCATTTTTTACGCTTCTAAGGTCGTAAGAGTTCCAGAAAGGGCCGTAAGAGTACATTAGCGTCGTTATCCCAACAAATTTGTCGCTAGCTCCGCTATTTCAGCCAATGCGGTAAAACTCGTCCACATCTGGGCCAATATTGAGCGAACCGTTATATCTTCATTTCAGTCGATTTTCTTCCGGTTTTTTCGTTATCTCTGAACATTAACAGCTTCAGACCTTCGATTCATTCCATAAAATTTATATCATTTTTGAGCGTGTATGCTGCCTTTAACCCAATGATGAATATGGATTCCGCAGTAATGCCCTGTCCCATTCATAAGGATCCCCTCAGGCGTATTCCAATTTTCGGACCCCAATTGTCGGGGATTTATTTGCTTTTCAAATTTCGTACTTAGGCCTTACTTGGGTTGCCAAAATCAGGAATATGTGGCACGTTCTCAGCATTCCGAAAGATTGCGGTTGGATACGGTATTTGTACCGTATTAGTTTAAACTCCAATATTTGACCAAATTTTCATCCATGATGATTCTCCAAGGTGGTGATTACAAACGCCTTGATTCAGAGATAAATTCTGGTAGGCTAAAGACGGAACAGTGCTCACAGCTTTCATCTAGAATCGAAAGGTTCGAGGCCCATTGCATTCCTAGTTTGGCTAAGACCACGGAAAACGAGCCAATAATAGCACTATACGGCGATAGATTTGAAGTTGGTATACCCGCCCCGCCCACTTCATCACTGGGCTGTTCGGAAAGTGGGCAGGGCGTACACACCAGGTTTAGGTTTTGGGGCCGTAAAGGACTATTCATTTTTGGTTTTCGGCCGTTTCTTCCGGCACTATTCTCGCAATGGACCTCGGATCTTTAGATTCCCGTTGGAAGCTCGAAAACCATTTTTCCAGTAAGCAGAGCCTTTAATGTCGTTTGGCTGCTGAAGTTTGCCGCAGACTTTCGGAAATCGAAAAACGGATCATGGTCTGTTGACTAGTACCTCAAAGAGCCCCCAGGTGCGACGTTTCAATCAAATCACCCCAGCCTTCCGAAAAATCCAAACCATTTTTGGGCAATTTTTTTTTTGACTTTGGGGTCCGAAAAGTGGAAATGTGCCTTCAGTTTCAGTGCAAAAGAGCATTGGTGCGTTTGCGGTCGTTGCGCTGACTATATCCAATGTGCTCTTCAATAATTTCAGACTTCGTTTTTCGGTTCTTGAAACTTTCTCATCAGGAGGGATTTGATCAAAAATGCCATGGAAGTTGTCATAAAACTATAATCAAGAAAAAAGTGGAGAAGTAACGAGCTCTACAGTATACTTACAAGGGAAGTATGCAAAGCGTTGGTCTGATCTGCCAAAACGACTAGTGTCGCTAGTATCTCTTGTGGCTCAATAGTAAAACTGCGCAGTATCCCGCCGCGAGCCGCACGTTCCAAGAAGTTACAAGCTTAAAAATCTCATTTTTTGCGTTTTTTGTACCTTCCAAGAATCGCGTTATTCTTCGGAAAATCCGGAAACGGACCTCATGAATGTGTTCAGCACCCAAAACTACCCCCCTGAGCAAATTTCGGATGAATGCACATTTTCCGTACTTTGTCCAGACTAACAGCGTTTTGGACTTGCACGGATTTTTGGTTGGGCGCTTATTTCTACCAATTAAGGGCTCTGGAAGCGTTTTAGAAAAATGTTCCAGATTTGACCTGAAATTCTCCCAGAGAGGTTTTTTGGGGCGCTGATCACGATTTTGAGATTTATTAGTCGATTTCCAAAAGTTTTCGGCTCATTTCGTTCCAAGCTTCCCAACCGGGAAAATTTCTAGGGAAAAACGCCGCTTTCGAGATTTCCGGTTTTCTACGATAGATAAGTCTCAAAATCATTCTCTGAGGGTTATTTGGAGTGCTAAACACGAATCTGGAGTCCGTTTATCGATCTATTGCATATTACGGTAGATTACGGTGGGTATACGGTAGTTTGGTCAAAATCTCAGATTTTACTCAAAATTCGTATACGGGGGTTATTCGGGGTGAAGAATACGAATTTGACGTCCTTTTGTCGACTTTCAAAATACTAAGGTGGGTTTTGACCCCTAAATGACATATTACCTACCGTAACCTACAGTAAACTTCGAAATTTCGACAAATGGACTCCAGATTCGTGTTCACCACCCTAGATTACCCCTACATACAGCTTTTGAGCTAAATCCGAGAAAATGTTTCGAAACCCCCAAAAAAATGCCTTGCCTTTCCGCCAGGCTTGAAAAATGCTCATAACTTTTTTGAACCTGCTGCTCGCGGCGGGATACTGCGCAATTTTACTATTGAGCCAGAAAAGATACCAATCATACTAGTCGTTTTGGCAGATCCGACCTACGCTTTTCATACTTCCCTTGTTAGCGCAACGACCGCAATCACACGATTTCTCTTTTTCCTTGACGGTGAACTTTATGTACACAATTCCAAGCGCTCTACAAGCATCATTACAGAACTGATGAAGTCAGAGACTTGCTTGTGTGCATAAAGTCATCTTTCACAGCGGTGTAGTTCAGAGAATCTACTACCATATAGCAAGTCCGCCGCAAGAGGCGCTTGTGCGACGTCACAGTAGGTTCTCTGAACCAAGGCCTGCCATATATCCTTAGACACATATTTTGTGCTCTTGGAAATGTGTGTGGTGAGAAAAATTCAAGTTGAGGATAGTGTTCACGATGAGCGAAATTCCCGACCAGGTTCACGAGAGCAAACATTTTGCCTGATTAAGCATCGAATTTTACCACTGGCTAGCTCGCAATCGGGAGTTTCGTGCCGAAGGGAAACATTCCATGATTCACAAAACTCGCCCCTTGGGTAGGACCGTTTCGTACCAAAGTCTTGTGCCTCAAGTACACGGAAAAGGAGCCGCTGACGAGCCAGTCGCCTAGCCGCAATGCGCGCGGCAGAAATCTGCTCAGTTCCCGTTGCTGATTTGTTCCTAAACCTAAGGTTAACGCACTCTTTTTACAGAATAAACGGAGCGTATTTGCATCCGCGCGCGTTTCGTCTAGGCTGCCAATTCGTCTGCATTGAGTCTGTTTTCGTGTACTGAGACCACAAGGCGGAAATTTCGTAACACGGGCCACAAAATGGTGAAGTAATGCTTTGCCAGAGCACGCGCCTACAAATGGAAGTACTATTCTGTCCAGGTGTCAGCCTCACACTCTTCACCCCTGCCGTCCATTGGACGGCCGGCTGCTCTTACTAGAGCTTAGACCGGGATCATACTTCCAGCGACGAGCAACGCGACGCAATGCTTGACATCAATATCGACCAGAAATCGATATATCCGGGATGCACTGTCGCCGTCGCTGGTCGCACCAAGTATGATCCCGTCCTTACAGCCTTACACTTCAGGTTGGCTCTTATAAAACCATGTCTTAATATGTAGTTGTAGGTATGGGACACAGCATTGATAATCCACTTTCCAAATCCGCTAAATGCCTCAGAGATTTACAAATTTTTCTTGATTTTTTTAAAAAATTTTCTTTGAAAAAGAAATTCCCAAAAAAGGGCATTTTCATAGCTTTGCGTAGATAAAAGGGGTACACAAATGGCAATTTCCAGGATGTTCGAAAAAATTGTTCATATTGGGCCGAAACTTGTTCCTAAGGGCTGTTTAGGTTGCTGATCGCAAATCTGATGCCCATTTGTCAATATTTGAAGAATTTCATCTGTTTTGATTCGAGGCTTCAAAATGGGGGCAAATTTCGATGGAAAAACGCCACTTTTGACGACTTCTAGATCAAATCGCCTCAAAACTTGTACAAAGGAGTTATTCGGCCTGCTTAACACGAATCTGCTACCCGTTTATCGATTTTCGATAGATTACGGTAGATTACGGTGGGTATACGGTAGCTCGGTCAGAGCCTCAGATTTAACTCCCGATTTCACTGTGGGTGTTAAATAGAACGCTGAACACGAAATTGAAGTGCATTTCTCGATTTTCAAAATTTAAAGGAAAGTAACGCCAGTTAGAAGGCATTTTGCCCACCGTAACCTACCGTAACCCTAAGTCAGGCGAGGAATAGACCCCAGGTTCGGGTGCAGCGCTCTAAATGACCCCCAGATGCAAGTTTTGAGCCGAATTCGAAAGAATGTTTCTCGACACCCCCTTACCCTTTTTCAAGCAATGAAAATGCAATTTTTTTGGAATCCCCGCAGCCTTTTAGGTAATTTCAAGCACGGTTCATTTATGTGATGTCACAGACCCACGGCAACGACAACATGGTTTTCCAAATCTCCACGGGAAGTTTTAAGCAGTCCCTAGTTAGGGCACAGAGCAGAATTTGCCAGTCGCAGGTGTACGCCCAAGGCTACCAAACTCGACGGTTCAGGTGAGTAACTCCACGAAACTTTTAGTTTTTGTCGCTTAGAGCACTACCATGACTTCAAGGATAGTTTGTGTGCCTTAAAGACAGCATACACGCTCATAAACGTAATTGAGATAACAACGGAATTAGAATGGTATGGCATAGAACACAACACCCACGCATTTCAAAGCGTCAAAATCGACCCATAATGACGCTACACGAGTCAGAACTTGACCCCGCCCCCTGTATTTGCGTCCTCTTCCCTGACAGGAGTGCTGGGCCATTTCCACCGTTGGCGACGTTTGTGGGTGGTGGAATAGGTACAATAGATAAACCATGCACATCGACGACGGTGGGAATGGCCCAGCACCCCTGTCTCGGAGGAGGACGCCATTAAAGGGGGCGGGCAGATAAAGGGGCGGGGTCAACTTCTTACTCGTGTAGCGTCATTGTAGGTCCTTTTTGACGCTTCAAAATACGTGGGCGTTGTGTACGGTGCCATTCCATTCTAATTCCGTAGTTGTCTCAAATACGCTTACTACCGTGTATGCTGCCTTTAACACCTTTTTGATATGTACGCGGACAGGATTTCAATTCTCATCGTGGACACCATCTTCAGAATTATATTCCAAACTTCGAGAAAGAACCCACCTCTTTTCCTCCTTCTTGCGTTCCTCGGACTCGCTTCGTACATGTGATTCGGTCTCGACAGCGTCTTCGGCACACAAATGCACCTTCTCCAACGTCTGCTCCACACGAACCACCGTCTCCAGCGCAGATTCTGTATTTAGTAAAACGGGTGATGTTTCACGTGGACCACGCAATACGACGCCTTCCACTTCCACCTCCACCATACGCCTACTGACCGACAAGTCTTCGGTCTCCACTCGTTCTTCACTGGCGGCCTGTGTCTCAACGCGAATCTCGCCCTCATCGCGCGACTCTGAACCGACGAATGTCGCCGCGAATTCTGTGGGCTGCTTCTGGTAGCTGTAGTTCAGATGGAATATGGTCTCCTCGCTGCATTTAGAGGCGAGTGCAGTCGGTTCAGCACGATGAGGTTCGTTAACAGTTGTTGTGAATTCCTCGATGGCGACTCTTGTGCACAGGACGTCCTTGTTGGCGGTGATGGTTTCCTCCGATGAAGCGTTTGTTGAAATTGATGACTGTTCTTCGCGAGCAATCTTCAGGGCAATGCTCTTCTCCTCAGTTTCAACATCGCGCCTTAGGCTGGCTGTGACAGTATCTGGTGAGATTTCGCTGGCAGCCTGGCAGTAGAGAATCGTTCCACCTCCATATCTCGACTCCTTCAATGTAGACTCTTCGAAAATGTTGCCGAGCTCCTTCTGAAGCGAGTAGTTTGTGGAGATCATGTCTTCGCTGGTTTCTTTCGAACCAAACGCAACAGGCGCGGCATCGTTGGAAGCAGTCTTTGTCACTTCAGTGGATTCATCCGAGGATCGGCCACTGGTCAAGACAAATCCAGAACCAATAACCTCTTCTGATGCGGCACTCAACCACTTCTCAGCATTGTCCTCTCTGCTTATTACACGAATTATCTCGTTGGCGGCAGCAACATCCGGCTTGGATAGGGCCGGTGTAATGGCAGTGTGGTTCTCTTCCGCGTAGCCTGTTTGAAGGTCAGCTGATCCACCATAGGCTGCAAGTTTGACAACATGATCCGTGTCTAGGTAACTTTCGTCACGTCGAAGCTGCACGTTGTTGACCTCCTCCACAGAAGTAGATTCGCGAATCGACTTCACAGTCGGCTCACCAAGTCGAGGAGCTTCTCTCTTTGTCGCGACCGTGTAGACATCAGCACTTCTCTGAAGTTGACTCGTTACACCAATGGCAGATTCCTCCGTAGCAGACGCATACAGCTCGATGGGTCCCTCTTCATTCCGCAAAATCTTCGTAACTTCAGTCTCCAATGTGTCCACCCGCTCCTTGATCCAGTCGTTGTCAACTCGAGTGGTCTCCTCGGAGGCGTGACCAGTCGCCAGCATGAATTTCCCGCCATCTCTGGGCACAAAGAATGTCTCTGAAATCACAGCCGTACTCTCATCACGTTCATAGGTTGCACTAGTACTTTCGGCTACGAGGGTCGATTCGCGCATTCCTAGCACTACACTGGGGCCATCAAGGGCCGCCTCCTTCACCTCTCTGACTGTCTGAGCATCACCAAGACGACTAAGGTTGAACACACCCGACGTGGACGCTTCCTGAGAACATCCGCAGGAGAATACGGGAGATTCGGCAGTATTCCCATCCGTGATTACAACAGAAGCATCCAATTCGAAAGTCTCGGTACTTTGGAGGGCCGGTTGAATGGTGACGTAAGCTTCTCCAGAAGATTTCTTCGACAGAATCGTTGGCTCTGTAGTGAGTGGGATGAAGCGGGTGACCGCAATGTCACTCTTGGCGTCCTTCCTCTGTAGCTGAACGACAATATTTTCAACAACATCGCTTGTCTCGCCAGCTGCTATCTTTGTGTGTTCACCCACATACGGCGTTTTCAAGACAATCGTCTGTTCCTCCCGGCTTCCTGGCTTGATCCACACTTCGCTTACCAACTGGACTTCCATGCTAGATGCCAGCGTGGAAAGAGAAGCGCCTGGAATTGTGTTAGCAATCACCACAATCTTCTCACTATGAACGAGAGCCAATCGGGTAGCAACCAACGTGTCATCCGACTCTGATGAACACTCGCGGCTGCTCTTCGTGCTCAGTGACACGGCTCCACCACTTCTCTTCTGCTTCATAGTCTTGGCGATTTCTTCGTCTGCTGAGTCTCGATTGTAGGCGCAGTTGGTCGTTTCGTGATTGTCTCCTGCTTCTCTTAGAGTTATCAAAGCCGAGTCTGTGTTTGGAGCTGCCAACTTCTTCGCTATTGAATACTGCGCTGCCTGACGCGTCCAATCCTTTTCCACTAAACGTCTTTCATCGGAAGCTGCCAATGTAGTGAGTCTAGTCGGTCCAGCACTATTTCCTATGATTATCAGTTTGAGTGCAGATAGGTCAGTGGGTCGCGGGCAGAGCAAGGTGCCTCCCATTGTAGAACTGACATCGCTTGCGGACTTCTTGGATAGCTCTACGACTCCTCCATAGCGCTTTTCGTTGATGAGTATCGCTTCCTGATGGACACTGTCGTCTCGGCGAAGATTTGTTGAGGAAGTCACTGCCTTCTCCGTAGTTTCTCTGGCAGTGAATCCTACAGGAATTCCTTTGTTCGGCGCGCTGAATACTTTCCTATAAACCTCCTTATCATCAAGTCGACTAAGATCCTGGTTCACAATAAGGGCTGTAGTCTTGGAGGCATATGCTTGCAATTGTGTGGGTGTGACAGTGTTGGCAACGATGATTGTCGTCTTAGTCTGATGGTCCTTGACGATCGGCTTGACGAGATCGGCGGTGAACGTCGCCGAAATATCACCCGCAGCCTTGGTCTTGAGTGTTTGGCGTCCGCCTTGTTCAGCGATGTGGATCGTTCGATCTAAATCGAGTTTCTCATTTGGTTTTGTAAAGATTGGATGGATATTTTCTACGAACTCCGCGCTCTCTTCCACTCTCAAATAGGCACTTTCTGAGTTTGCCGCAACAATTTTCTTAGCTATAGTGTAGATGGCATCGTCACGCTTCCAAACCTTGTCTACTACTGACAATGTATCAGAACTAGCTTTTGTTGACAGGTTTTGTGGTTGAGTACTTCTAGCGAGGATGGTGTGTTTCTCACAATGGACGATGCTTTCGCGCTGCTTGTTCAACTCTCTTGTTGCAGTCACTTCATGCTCTTCCGATGCGTCGGTCTTCAACTGATACCTGCCTCCGAACCAGGCAATAGCATGAGTCTTTTCAACTGCCTCCTTCATGGCCTCTTTGTCGTAATGCTGATAAACAGTGTGTTTCTCTTCTCTGCTTTCTCTCATCGCAACCACAATGTCGGTACCACGATTGACATCCTTGTTCACTAGCAAAAGTGTCTCTCTTCTATCTGGACTAGAGTAGCTTGTGGCAAATCCTATTGATTCAGATGTGGGCTCAAATGTCTTGCATGAGGCTGGTGCAGTCTTGTTGGAGTCTTTCACAACAGTCGATGTCACGGCAAATTGTGCTTCAACTGCCAGAGCAGGATTCGACTCTATAAGAACGTCGTCTGCAGCTTCACATCCTAGACTGACTCCTTTCACAATCAGCGGAATCTTGACTGTCCTATCCTTTACCTCTCGTGACTGCTTTGTGGCGAAGTCGAAGTAGGTGTTAACAAATTCTTCGATGCTTTCCACGAAGCGCCTCTTTTCTGGCTGACCAACATTCGGACAAGACCTCGTCGTTGCCGCCTTCTCGCTCTGCATCCTTGTTTCGTAATTCAAGTTCAGAGTCGCATTCTCAGTGGTTGCTGCAGTAACCCTCAGGTTGACATCCGATTTGATTCTTTGAATCTGTTTGTGGCGCACGTTCTCCAACTGAACCTTCTGCGTAAGAGCCATTGCTGCCTGACGCTCTTCCGTGGTCGCCGCTTTCGTGTAGAGATAGTAGTCACCTCCGAAACGTTTGTCCGTCCATTTTCGAGCGGAATGCTCCAGCACAGCTGGGGTGTCGTACGCCAATCCAACGACTACTGTCTCATCACCGCTCTCCAGACATTTGAGATCTACGTTGACGCCTCTGTTACTGATGTCTATCAGCTTATCGAATTTTTCCTGCTGTGATTTGACCGACCAATCGGATGCCAGTATGCGTTCTTCCTCCCTGCTTTCTAACGTCTCGAGTGTTATAACGTCCTCTCTTGGAATCGGCCTAACCTGCTCCACATCTTCGAACATGACCTCTTTGCTGTTAATTTGAGCGTAGAGCACGGCGTGTTCATCCCCAAACTCTTCGGTTTCCAATTCCACTCCCTCGATCTTATTGGGCAGTGGCCATTCCACCCTACTGGAATCGACTCCACCTTTTGTTCCAAGAAGCTCCACAGCGAGTCGGATCTTCTCGTCGCCACTTTCCAACGTCTTCATTTTAATTGGTGTTGCCGTGTTGGCTGACAGAACCATCTTTCCAATTGTAAATTGGTCTGGGGTTTTCAGCAGATGATGGCTACTCCAGATGACGTCCGTCTCAATGGCATCGGCCTTTATGTAGACTGGAGCGACTGAAATGATGATCTTGTCTGGTAAACAAATCTCTCGTTTCTGTGTTGGTTTTTGTAGTTCGATTTTGTGCAAATTAATTACTGCGTTAAACTTCGCAAATCCACTCTCCTTCAATCTCCACGTTTCCTTTCTGAGCACCTTATCTGGACGCATTATCTCAGTAGAAAGAACCTTGCTAGCTGCCTTAACGAAACTGGAGTCCACATTGATGTCTTCAATGGTGAATTCTCTAGAGATCTCCTCAAAAGGTACAATTCGCCTCACCACAGCAACATGCGTTACATCTTCTGGTATAAACATAGCCTTCGTCAAGGTTTGTACCTCTTCAGAGGTTTGGAATGTGATTAGACTGGATGTCACACCTATCTTCTTGGGTAGAGACACTTCGACTTCAAGATCACGTTCAACTCCCTCCCATTTCGATAAAATCTCCACAGCTCCATCTTCCACTTCTCGAAGTCGTTCTGTGCTTTTCTCTCTCAGGAAGTGTTTCCTCTTGATCATCGCTGCTGAGGAATGGTCAGCACATTTGTTGTAGTTGGCAGTAGTGCTAATAGCAACATCTGAGGACGACTTCGCTGACAAATTCACGGTCTCTTTCCTATCAGCTCGTGGCACAATTTCCACATGTGATGAGGGGCTTAGGAGTGTGAGTTCAACGACAGCTCCGCTGCTGTCATCAGTGGCAGCCTGGGTGACGAAGCGTTGTTGTAGTGATGAAGAGACGCTGACGATATGACTGCAGGACTCTCGAGTCTTTGGAAGTGTTCTCCGGATGAGACTGATGCCACTGTCGGTTTCAGCTTTGCCATACTCTCGAGCTGACAGCGAGATGCTGGATTCCCTGTTGATCTCATCGACGAGCTGCTCTATCTCTGAGAAGTCCTGATCAACACGATCGATTTGTAGAGTGCGATCCTGCTGCTTGATGGAGAACGATCCGATTCCTTTTTCTATTGGTACTGTGGACATGGATACCGAAGCATCGGCCATATACTGTTCTCGTCTGACAAGTTGCTCACTTACCGTGCCCGTTTTTGATGCTGCCTTTGTCGAAAATCTGAAGCTCTCCTGTATCGATTCAGCCTTGATAACTTCTGCTTCCAATTCGCTGAGGATAGTTTGCCATTCTGATGCCGTTGACTGGAGATTCCATTCTTGCTCGAGCAGCTTCCTCTCGGCCCGCTCTTTAGATCTTGCACGGAGTTTGATACTTGTGCTCTCCTTGAATCCTGATTTAACATACGAGTTTGTAGTGGTGCTGGCTTCAGATGTGGTGGCTTTCAAACTAGACCCAATGTTTGAGCCGTTTACAGTTTTGATCACCTTCAACACCTCAGCGAGCTCCACGTCTCGCTGCAGAGTCGGCTCCACACTAACTTGCTCCTCACGAGAAGCGTTGGTGTTGAAACACTCCTGCCACCTTCTGGGTATCGGGAGGGAATCCTCAGCCTCGTCGCTTTCATACTTCTTCTGCACGATTTTACCGAATAGTGTGCAGATCTGTGTCTTCTCGTCTCCATATTCCTGGTATTTTGCCGACGTTAGTTCTTTCACTGAGAGGACATTGACACTTTCTGAGATTTCTTCGTCCTCCACACGTTCCAAATGCTTCTCAGATTTGGTCATCTGAATCTGGAACTTCCTCTCTTGCAACTCACTGGTTTTCAAAGAGATATTTGTGCGCGTAACCTGCACCGCCTCTTCCCGTTCAATGTTCGCCGATGACTGTGTTGCCGTCTCCTCAGTTCCTCGAAGGTTCGCAACTGATCGTTCTCTATTGTCCAGTGCCAGTGTTTTTGACTCACACATCTCGTCCACATGGGTTTCGTATTGAGATGAGGTGACTTCATCTTTGCTCTCTGACATTCGGCCCAACCCACGTTCGATGATTCTTTCACAGCTTAAAATATCTGCCTGCCCGGTCGAATCACTTTTCTGTAACCTCATGGTAGAGCTCAAGGCGGACTCCTTCGTGGCGTGAAGCTGTTGCCAAAGTTCTGTCTGATTGCTTGCCGTGATCAACTTGACACTACCTTCTTTCTGGAACTCTTGCCGGAGAAGGGTCTCACTAGACGTTTCTATCTGATTCGATGCCACTGTTGAATGTTCCTGCACGATCTTTCGCACATCGGGCATGCTCTTTGTGATGCCTTCCTGTGAAACCTTTTTAGCCTGAAGTTTTCCAAATTCAGCCGACGTTGCAGTTACGTCCTCTCCAAACTCATGGAACAAACCAATGTGTTCAGACTTCATCGCGTCTGCAGCCGTAAGCTTAGCTGCAGATGCAGAAGCGCTCCGCTGCAGGGTGAAGCTTGTTTGAGTATCATCTACACCCAATTTCCGCTCTACTGATCCCGCAGTCTCCAGTGGTAGTTCAACTTCGTCATGTCTTGCTGGTCTTCTGACGGTGAGATCGAGAGTTGTGCCAACATCAATTTCTGTCGTCGATTTTGTAAGCAGCTGTGAAGACTGTTGATCCATGTCTTTCCAGCATATCAGCGCCGCCTGATCTGTTTCGATGATATCCCACTGGGTGGCCAGTCCCTGCACTTCTGTGATGAACTCCTTATAGCGCTGGGACGATAGCACCTCATCACGAGACGCCTGGAACTCACGATGAGTTTGCAGTTCATACTCACTCCGTGAGAGATGTCTGTCGAGATCCATTTTTTCATCAGTTGTGGCTCTGAGATTGCCCACACTCTTCGCTCTATAGAACTCCGGCATTTCGCGTTGTGCTTGTGCCTGACACATCTCAGCAGTTAAATCCCTCGAGAAACTCGCTGCATCCTCCGTCGTAGAGTAGAGACGTTTCTCTATCGAGATCGTTCTAGAAAGCTTCTTGACCACATCCTCTGATTCTTTCTGGGTAGTAGGCGCTTCAATTCTCGACAACGTGAGTGAATGTGTGCTCTCCTCCTTTCCAAACTCATGTAGGACACTTCGCTGACTTTCTTGATGGAAGTAGTTCTGTTTGCCTATAACATCAGCCATTTGCGTTGGATTGTCTAACTCTACGGTTTCTTTTCGTTCACTGATTTCTAAGCGTCGTCTATCAGTCGCTCGCTGACTATCGCCTATGACTTGCGTCGCGTCTTCAGAGGCAGCTATACTAAGCTCACACAGCGCCTCTGTGACACTTTCACTTGTCGCAACTACATCTTTAATCGTTCGCTCTATTTCCAACGCATGGCTTCTAAGCGTGGCTTCTGTCTCATGTTTTGCGTCTAAGGTTCTCAGCATAGATGCTATAGCTTCATCTTTGCTTTCCATTGTTTTAAATCTGCTCTCCTGTCTATGCGAATCTGTCAAAAGTATTGGTGTGGCAGAAGTTTGTTCCTGTTTTCTTCTATCTACTCCCACAGCTACCTCATGTTCTTGTGTTGCTCTAATTTTTGCTATGTCGACAATAGCTTGCTTTTCTATTTCTGTGTGCTGCAGATTTGCTTTTGCTTCACCTCTAGCTAATGTTGCTGATTGAGTCGTGTACATTTCCTGTGAGGCAACCATTGTATCCTGGAGTTGAATTGTATCGGATGAACGGATGGAAACACTTCGCTGCTCAAATTGCTCTCTGGGTGCTTCAATTACTTGGGCAATAAAACCTAGAGTAGCCTCTTCTTGGGCGAATTCTCTCACCTCTTTCGCCAAAGCAGAAACTTTTTTCTCCACTAGCCGTTCACAAGCCGATTCTTCACGGTCTGGTGCACTTATGTTGGAGGAAGCTTGCATATCTGCGATTTCGTACTTCTTCCCTGCAGATTCTCTTTGTTTATCGACTACCGTACTCTGCACATTGTCTGTAAGATCGCGAGACTTTTGCTCTGTGATAGTCACCTCATTGAGCTTGGAGGCAGCCGTTGACAGATGTCCTCTTTCTATCGATTTTTCTCTTTCCTTGAGAGTGATCGAGGCCTCGACGCCAGGGACAGTATGCCATAGTCCTTGAACTCCTCGCTCAAGGCTCTCTTTCATTCTTGCATCAGATGACTGTGACATTCTGTTAATTAGGCACACATCTGTCACGGCTGCCTGATCGTCTGAAGATATTCTCGCAGTATGCTCCGTGGAAATGAAACTGGCTGAATTCGTTGTTCTTTCTTGTCTTTCCACGGAACTCTCTCTAATCACCTTGGTAGACTGAACAACAAGTTCCTCTCTGCTCAAGTTTAGGGCCCCGTCTACGCCTACGTCAGAGGTAGCCTTCATTCTCTGTGCGAATTCCAGTTTTCTTTGAGCATCCAGAGTACTGAACGCAGCACCAAACTCTTCCTTAGGTGCTTCAAACATTCCCAAAGCAGCACCCACTTCAGCCTCATCCTTGCCATATTCTCGCGCTTTGCCAGTTGCGGAAGTGACAGTGACATCCTTCTCGGTTTTCAGAATAGCCTCTCCTTCAGGTGACTTCTCATAGCTGGTGATCATATGCTGCTGCTCAATGCTGAATGCTCTCAAATCTGAACCTTTCTGTTTTTCTGGAAGTACTGATGCTGCGTCTTGCTGCGGTTCTGTTCTCAGCCCAATCTCCGAATGTATTGCTTTTTCTTGGCTTGCCTTGGTTGTGAGAGTGGTGGCATCGTTTTCCACACTAGTGGCACAAAGAGTTGCTTCAGAAGCTGCTCTGTCGATATGAGTATCCCAAATGCCTTGAACTAAACTTTCAGTGGTCTCTTTTCCTTTGATTTCCGCTTTTTCTTTGCTCTTTTCAGGGGAAGATTTTCCAACTCCATAGGATGCGGCACCTCTACCGCGCTTGAAATTCATCTGTGAAATTTCTTCAGAAGTAGCAGCTGTGAAGATTTCCGTCCTAGCCTCATTCGGCAAGAGCTGCCGCTCAAAAGCTTGCTCATGAGAGTCATAGCGACCAAACGCGCTCGACTTGCTGACAGTGTCTGAGCCGCTCGCAGTCATTGAGCTAACAGTTTGCAGACGACGACTATCAATAAGCTTGGCGGAAGTCTCGGCGCCATCAATATTTGTGGCAGTTAGAAGTCCGACAGTGCCACCAACTTCAACTTCGATGGATCCAAATTCTCGCGCCATTCCAGTTGCCGATGTGGCTGCTACATCCTTCTCGGTCTTTTGTGCAGCCTGTCCTGCAGATGACCTCTCATAGCTGGCAGCAACCTGCTGCTGTTCAATACTAAAAGCTCTCAGATCAGATTGTTTCTGTCTCTCTGGGAGTACAGATATGGTGTCTTGTTGAGGTTCCGTTCTTAATCCCACCTCTGACTGTATATCTTCCTCCTGGCTTGCCTTGGTGCTGAATGTAGTGACATCCGTTTCCACGCCGACTTGCCGGACTGTTGTTTCCGATACTGCAATATCGATCTGTGTGTCCCAGATTCCGTGGACAGAGCTTTCTGAGGTTTCCTTACCAGCCATTTCTGCTCCTTCCCTACTCTTCTCAGGAAAAGTTTTCCCTACTCCGTACAATGCAGCTCCTTTGCTCGTTTTGAAATCGAGTTGTGAAACTTCCTTCGAAGAGGCAGCTGTGAACATTTCCGCTTCAGCTTCGTTTGCAACAAGTTTTCGATCAAATGCCATTTCGCTAGAGTCGTAACGACCAAACGCACTTGATTTGCTCACAGTGTCTTCAGTGCTTGCGGCCATTGAGCTGGCAGTTTGCAGACGTCGAGTGTCAGTGAACTGCGCAGTAGTTTCAGCGGAATCGATATTTTTAGCGGAAAGATGTCCAACTGCGCCACCAACTAAAACATTACTTGACCCAAATTCACGCACCATAACTTGTTCTGATGTTTTCGCCACATCTACAAAGGTCGAACAACCGTGTTCTGAAGTGTCATTCCTACTAAGAGTGGATTCGTGCTCCTCTTTCTCAATTGCAAATTTTCGTATTGTTGAATCGCTTCTTCCAAGTTTTATTACAGAAGAAGATTCTGCCCATCTGCTTTCACAAATATGGGACATTGTTGCTACATCTTCGTCCAGCGGAGCATTAATTGATTTAGAGAGCTGTTCCTTGAGTTGCATCGCTCGGAATGTAGAGGCCATCGCTTCTTGTTCCTCCAGCGTCTTCCAAATTCCGTACGAGCTCTCGTCCTTTGCTTGCATCATGGTTTGATTTGTCTGCACTTTCTTCTTGTCGGTTTGAGTTTCTGCAACCTCGCGCCTGTCTTCTTCTCTCGAAAGATCCACATTTCTAGCTGCAGCTTCTTCTTTTGTGGCTAGGGTTTCCAGTGATGATGCATCAGTGCGACCAATCTTCGATGTAATATTGGTCTTCTCGAACCTTTCAGTTCTGTGGAAATCATTTGCTCGGCTAACAGTTTCGTCCCTTGTTGATGAAACAGTCTTAGAATCAGCCAATTGACGTCCGTACGTGATCAGTGACTCAGCAGTAGCCTCTTCTGGAAGTTTTGGCCTAATGTGTCCGTAGGCACTCATTGTGTCCACATTCTCTCTACCATATTCGTGTGCCTGGGCCATCGTTGTACACCTGGATACCTCTGGAATACTTGCGATATCACTTGCAACATCATGTGAAGATTTTTCAAGGTGAAGACTTTGCGATTGACTTGCTATACTAAATTGCTTGCCTTCAAATTGTTTTTGCGCCGAGTCTAGTTGCTTTTCTATACTTTGCTGTTGAATATTTGCTAAACTTTGCTCGATTTCCGTTGTTGTTTGTTTGCTTGCTTGTATTGCAGTTTGCAGTTCTTCCAGTTCCCTATATTTTTGCTCTAAAAGAATTTGAGTAGATGCCTGTGTGTCTCTTGATTGCCACGTCCCAGAGGCAAACTTTTCGGAAAATGGAGCAGTAGTCCTTTGATCCTTCGCAAGAGTTATGCTATTTGTGGTGTATCCAACACCACTGTCCTCCCCAGGCAACGTAAGCGGGAATTCACACGAGACTTGACTCTCCGTGATGCTCTTCCCGGTGAAGAGCATTGAATCTGTAGGAACTATGGTCTGCCGTGCACCAGTTGCCGCTATTTCTCTGGCTATTGACAGGTCGCTGTCAAGTTTCACTTCCTCGGATGCTGATTCCGACATATTAGCATCGAGGTATGCGCTTCTCTGAGAGGCAACAGTAGTGGAAGCATAGCCTTCCTTACTGGAGGAAACTTGAAGGAAGCCACCAGTGGCTATTAGTTGTATATTCTCATCTCCGGCTTCCTTCGCTGCCCCTTGCAGTTCTGATCTTATCTTTTGCGGAAAAGTTGCTGAGGCGCCGAGAACGAACTTTCTCGACTGAAGTTCTAATTCCGTCAACGTTCTCACATCACTGAACAGCTTTTCCACAACTTGTTGCGGAGTGATGACGAGAGAAGTCGTGGCAACGCTTTCTTGGTCACATTGATTGAGTGATTTCGAAACGTCAGCTCGCACTTGAGAAGCAGCATACGTATCAAGCGCCACTCTTTCCACAAGTATCAATGAATTCACAAGTGTGGAGATATCCGTAGTGGATATCGTGTTCCACATAGAAAACACTACCTCATTCGTTATTTCACCTACACATCGCAAAAGGGTTTCTCGGAGTTTTTCTTTGATATAGGCGCTTGTATCACCAGCTCGTTCTATGTGGGTCAAGTATTTGTTGAGCTCGGCTCTGACCTCTTTCACAGAAGCAGCACTAAGACTTGCTGAAAGAGAATTGAGAGTTCCGAATAGTTTGTTTGCACTTTCTTCACTGCCTGAGCTGACAAGGTCCCTCTGCAAGATCTCATGTTCTTCCAGTGTCGCCTTCAGCGCGCATCTTAGTATTATCGCCTTCTGAATTCGTTGCACAACATCAACCTCTTCATGTTCGAATAGTGGACGAAACAGTACCCCTGCCCCTACTCCTTCTTGCGAAACCTCGCATCCAAATTCTCTTCCAAGGAATGAAGTGATGACCTTTTCAGTTTCTCTCAATCTCCTAGTCATACTCTCCATTGATTCAGTTTTTGTCATAATATGCGACGTCGATGCGGAATCAGTCGTATACGTTTTCTCACTTGTGGAGGCACTCACGGATTCGGGTAACACTGCAGAGGTAACTTGTTCCAAATGTTTCTTCCGCTCGGATAGAGCCGTTGATATTGCAGCATACTCTGGAGCAATTACGTTCGCAGTAACGCTCTCCAGGGAGATCAATGTTATCAGAAGTGTGGCGAGCGATGGGGATGGCTCGGCTGTCCTCCACAGTCCGTATGCTGACTCCTCACTCATCTCCCTGATACTGTCGGTCAAAACACTTCGCAGCTTCTCAGCGATGCAAATGCTAGTATCTTCAGACGAGTTCATACGATATTCCTGCACGACAGAAATCATTTGTGAAACCACTCTCTGACTCAGTTCTACCTGCTCACATTCAACAATCCTCATCACTTCTTGAATCTCGGAATGCTGCTGATACCTCTTGAGCAACGTGACTAATTCAGTCTTTACTTTCCGACTGGCTTTCATAAGATGAGTAAGCTGCGTGCGATGTCGTTCCTTCAAAATAATTTGACTTTCCGCAGACTCCTTAGGACGAAGGAAAGTAGATATTGTAGTAGCAGTCGATTCTGAAGCGCGAGATAGAACAGACTCGAGGGAATGAAGAGTAATCAATAAGTTGGTGATTGAACTAGAAGATGGCACAGCTTGGAAAGCTTCGAACGTGGTTTCGTTAGCTAATTCCCTGATGGACTCATTAAGAATAAGGCGAAGGCGCGCTGCGATTAAGGTTGCGATATTTTCCTCAGTTGTTGTGCCCTCGGTGATCTCTTCTAGGCTACTGATCATGTAACGTGTAACAATCTCACTAAGTATTGTTTCTTCTGTATCCAGGAACTGAACAGTCTCATGGATGTCTGAATGCTGTTCGCAGCGTCTGAGAAGGCTCTTTAGACGAGTAGTCTCCTCTACCGATGCTTTCTTCGAATGCAGTTTTTGGATCTCGCTGAGGTCGATTTTGTGTCGTAATAATATTCTTGATTCTTCAGTTATTGGAACGACACGCAGATCGATTCCGAACCGTTCTTTGATGTAAATAACGTGTTCTGTAGGAATCGAGAACGCTTCAACATTCAGAAGGTTTTTGACCAGTTCGGAAACTAAAGACACTTCCTGCTCTTCAACGGAAACCAGATGACTAATAGCGGCTTCTGACGCACTAAGTGCTATGGCAATGTTTGCAGTAGAAGTTGTTTCCATAGACTGAACAATAACAGAAGCGGTTTCATGAATGGTCTCCTTGACAGCTTCTGAAATAACATTTCTTATTGTGTCTGCTACAGTATGACAAGCAGCTTCTAAGTCAGGCGATCTTTGCAGTTCTTTGACCGCAGAGACAATTGACCGAGTCACTAAGCTACTGAGCTCCAGCTTCTCTGTAATCAGATGCTCCATAATCCTTGATATTTCTGCATGCCCTTGGAACTTCTTCAGAAGTTCTACCAGCTCCATCTTCTCCTCAGTTGATGATTTGATTTTGTGGGTAAAGTAGAGTCGTCTTCCCGCTCTAGGGCTGAGTTCAGCTTCCTCGTCTTGAGCAGTAGGACGTTCTAGCCGCTGCGCTGACACCACGGTTTCGATCGTTTCACGCGTCAATTCACGTGCTCCCAAACCAGCTCGTTCTTCGAGGCTCGATGGTAGGGTTTCACCGGTTGCACCTTGTTGGATAACATTTCTCAACACAGATGTTAGAACTCCTTGACTGATTGTGAACTGCCGCTCAGCTGATGACAAACCTTGAATAGGCAGAACTGTTGTTTGAGAACTGGCTGGTCTCGCAGCAAGATCTACATCAGTTCCGGCAGAAACCTCTTTTGGGGCCTGAAGTATTGCTTGTTCTGAATCCAGCACCGAAAGAATCACTGCCATTTGCGCAGTCGATACAGTTGACTGGGTTTGGAGTAATGTGAAAGTGTTCTCCTCAACGATTTCCTTCACAATTGCTGACACTGCACTTCGGAAAACGTCTGAGACTCTTCGACTGATGTCAGCTGCTTCTGGTGAACGACTGACTTCTTTCTCAATTGCGGCTATGATGGTTTTCGTTGCGATGCCACTGAATGAGATTTTGCCTGTTGTCAAGTCTCTCACTACAGCGGCTATATCCGCGTCATCCTGGTATTTGCTCAGCAGTTTCACGAGGTCAGAGCGTTCGTCAGAAGTGGCAGTAACACTGTGAAGCAAGTGGAAGAGTCGATGTTGCTCTCTAATCGAATCGACACCTTCTTGAGCCTTGTCACTTTTTCTCAGAACTACCAACTCTCCTTGTAGTTCCACCTCTTCATACCCAAACTCCCTCAATTCGGAGCTTAAACTAAAGGTTTGTCTATGCTCCATGGTTCCTTCAGATTTTCTTTCAGCACCAGGACCTTGCAGATCTGCGGACAAAGCTTCAACGCTGATTCCGAATCTCTTTTCAATGTACAATCGATGCACTTCAGGCAGCACAGCTGCTCCGAATCGGGAGAGACTTTTGCGAAAATCGGAAGCCAAAGACACTTCATTCTGCTCCACCGCACGAAGATGACTAACAGCGGACTCCGAAGCACTCAGTGCGACGGCTAGGTTGGCAGTCAGAGTCGTTTCTATAGACTGAACAATAACAGAAGCGGTTTCTTGGATGGTTACCTTGACAGCTTCTGAAATGACATTTCTTATTGTGCCTGCTACAGTATGACAAGTAGATTCTGTGTCAGGCGATCTTTGCAGTTCTCTGACCGCAGAGACAATTGACCGAGTCACTGAGCTACTGAGCTCCAGCTTCTCTGTGATCAGATGCTCCATCATCCTTGATATTTCTGCATGCTCTTGGAATTTCTTCAGAAATTCTACCAGCTCCATCTTCTCCTCAGTTGATGATTTGATTTTGTGGGTAAAGTAGAGTCGTCTTCCCGCTCTAGGGCTGAGTTCAGCTTCCTCGTCTTGAGAAGTAGCACGTTCTAGCCGCTGTGCTGACACCACGGTTTCGATCGTTTCACGCGACAATTCACGTGCTCCCAAACCAGCTCGTTCTTCGAGGCTCGATGGTAGGGTTTCACCAGTTGCACCTTGTTGGATAACATTTCTCAACACAGATGTTAGAACTTCTTGACTGATTGTGAACTGTCGCTCAGCTGATGACAAGCCTTGAATAGGCAGAACTGTTGTTTGCGAACTGGCTGGTCTTGCAGCAAGATCTACGTCAGTTTCGGCAGAAACCTCTGTTGGGGCCTGGAGTCTTGCTTGTTCTAAATCCAGCACCGAAAGAATCACTGCCATTTGCGCAGTCGATACAGTTGACTGGGTTTGGAGTAATGTGAAAGTGTTCTCCTCAACGATTTCCGTCAAAATTGCTGACACTGCACTTCGGAAAGCGTCTGAGACCCTTCGACTGACGTCAGCTGCTTCTGGTGAACGAATGACTTCTTTCTCAATTGCGGCTATGATGGTTTTCGTTGCGATGCCACTGAATGAGATTTTGCCCGTTTTCAAGTCTCTCACCACAGCGGCTATATCCGCGTCATCCTGGTATTTGCTAAGCAGTTTCACGAGGTCAGAGCGTTCGTCAGAAGTGGCAGTAACACTGTGAAGCAAGTGCAAGAGTCGATGTTGCTCTCTGATTGACTCGACACCTTCTTGAGCCTCGTCTCTCTTCCTCAAAACTACCAACTCTCCTTGTAGTTCCACCTCTTCAGACCCGAACTCCCTCAATTCGGAGCTTGAACTAAGGGTTTGACTGTGCTTTATTGTTCCTTCAGATTTTCTTTCAGCACCAGGACGTTGCAAATCTGCGGACAAAGCTTCAACGCTGATTCCAAATCTCTCTTCAATGTACGATCGACGCACTTCAGGCAGCTCAGCTACTTCAAGTTGGGAAAGACTTTTGCTAAATTCGGAAGCCAAGAATACTTCATTCTGCTCCAGCGCACGAAGATGGCTAACAGCGGACTCTGATGCGCTCAATGCAACTGCTAGATTTGCAGTTGATGTCGTTTCGATAGACTGAACAACAACGAAAACGCCTTCTTGAACGGACTCCTTAACTGCGCTTGAAATGATATCCCTAATCGCCTGTGCTACAGTATGACTAGTAGCTTCAGTGTCACGAGACCGTTCCAATTCTCTAATGGAAGACAAAACTGAACGAGTCACTGAGCTACTGAGCTTGAGCTTCTCTGTGATAAGATGCGCCATCATCCTTGATATTTCTGCATGCTCTTGGTACCTGTTAAGGAGTTCTACCAGCTCGACTTTATCCTGTGTAGATGACTTGATTTGATGGGTAAAATATAGATGTCTTCCCGCTCCAGGCCTGATTTCAACCTCTTCGCTGCTGATTGCAGGCTGTGAGATCATCTGTAGGGACGTTCCCATTTGTACTGACTGCATTCCTAACTCACGAGCGCCTGATGCAGCGCTGGTTTTCGATTGTTGCGGAACTGTCGCAGCTGCAACACCCGTTTGTGAAACGCTTTGTAGAACAGTTCGCAGCACTTCAGCACTAATAATAAATCTCCTATCTGCTGAAGACATTGCTTTCAACAGAAGTACATTCTCCGAATAGGCTGAGGGTTCCGCCACTACGTTAACTGTAGCTGAAGTAGATATTTCCACTGGAGCTTGAAACATCGCCTCCGCAGAATCCAACAGTGTAAGGACAATGGCCATTGTGGGCATTGTCACAGTTTGTTTCGTGCTGAGAATTGTGAATGCATTTTCATCCACTATCTCTCTCAGGGATTCCGACAGAGCATTGCGGAGAGCACTGCTAACTCTCGCGGAGGCATCAGCCGTTTCATGTAGCTTGTAGATCTCACGCTGCAGGGAACTCACAATTTTCTTTGTCGCAACTCCGCTGAACTTCACTTTTCCACATGACATGTCTTTGAGAATCGTTGCTATTTCTTTATCATCCTGGTATCTACAGAGCAGCCTGACTAGTTCTGCCTGTTCCTCTGTTGTAGCTCGAACACTATGCAAAAATTCAACATACATGTTGTTTTTTACTCCTATGTCCGCCGAATCCTCTTGCTCAATAGGCTGTTCAATTATGCTTAGTGCAGCTCGTACTTCAGCGAACTCACGACCATATACCCGAGATTGGCCAGTCGCTCTTACGGTAGAGGTCATCGGAAGGGTTTTCAACAGCTCTTCTTGGTCTGACTGTCTGCTTAACTCGGTTGCTACGTTTCGCTGATCAACTCCATATTTTTGCCTTTCTGCCGCAGTTTGTTTGCTAGGGACAGTCCCACTTGTAGCTTCAGAGTTGCTGGTGAAATCAAATCTTGATGACACTTGTTCGCTCACTTCGGAGTATGCTCGTACATTGGCTACAAGCTTTTCAACTGTTGCCAAAGTCAACATCAATGTCGTATGCGATGCTGCTAGACGGCTCCTCAATATCGCAAATGCCCTTTCGTCAATAACTTCTCCGATGGATAAAGACAGCACTGCGCGGACGACTTCGGCCACAACTCGGCTAGTCTCCTCTACAATTGGTGTACTGCGAATCTCCATTTCTATTGCCTTGAGCATGACTTGAGTTGCGAAAGCGCTCAATCTGAGTTGTTCTTCCCTCAGCATCATCACAATTTTCCCAACCGATTCGTGTTCCTGATAGCGCTCAAGTGAGGTGAGCAACTTAGCGTGCTCTTGCTCTGTTGCTTTAGTCGAGTAGATCATTTGAATGAGATGAAATGGATGCATTACTGTCTCCTCATAATGACAGCTTTCCTCCTGTGGTCTTTCTATTGTTCCCATAACTCCTTGGGTATACGCTTCAGCGCGACCGTATTCTACTACCGAACATTCTGTTGATACCATTCCTGGGACCGTCAGTGTCTTGAATGTTTTCTCTTGTGATCTTTCCTTGGACTGAATTTCGGCAACTTCCTTCTTTAACTCGATTTTGAAAAGGCGCTGAACAGACTCAAGTATTCTCATTTGCATACGATGGGACACTTCCTGTTCAGGGCTCACTCCCATACTGGCTTCAATAAACGATGATGCCAGCTCTGCAGCCCCCAGATTCTTATTAGCCATAGCATGGGCATAGTCATCCCACACGGTCTGAGCGACCGATCTTTCTTCAGCCGTGTTCCAGTAACCGCTCACAGTTTCCTCCGCCGCGTACCGCATGAATGCACTAATCTCCTGTTGGAGCTTTGTGGCGATTGTTCTTCGAATTCCGCCTGACGATTCTAATGAACCTCCGATTGCCTCCGTGACAGCCACACTGACACATTGTGCTGCCAGGCTGCTCATGGTATGCTGTTCCTTCTCCACTATAGTTTTGATTAGACTAATTTCTGCAAGCTGCTCATGTTTTTTGAGCTGTGTTAGTAATTTACTCATTTGCTCAGAGGTGGCTTTTGTATGTAATCCAATCATTAAGGCCTCCCTCAAAGGCAGCTTTATGAAAGTCTCTATATGGGGCTGCACAGGAGCAGCCAACGTGCCCATTAGACTCCTCAATAAGGCTGACTCTACACCGAACTCTCGAAGTCTAGCAGATGCTAGTTCGGACGATGGCAGCGACACTGTCTGGAACGCTTCCTGAGACATTGCAACCCCCGCGAATTTCGCAGCGTGCCCATCGGAGGTTATTTGAAAAGTCCTATTTGCTTTTTCTGGAAAGCTATCGAGTGGTCTAACTGTAGAACTTTGCTCTACACTGCGAACGTTTTGTAGTTCACTAGAAAAATCTGTTGTCGAAGTCCTAGATCCGGAAAACCCTTTGCTGGCCGAGGTTTTCACAGGTACTCCCACCTCTACCGAAGCTTCATCTTCTTGCGTTCGAGCTGTATCCCAATACGAACTCGCGTATTCTTCTCTAGGTTCATGAGACAGCAATGAAATAACATCCTTCACTACTAAGGCGAGAACCGCTTGGATGTTAGCCTTTTCGTCTGCTTCATATCTATAGGCAGTGTTCAAGGCGATAGCGGATTCACTGCTACTTAGACCACTGAAAGCTGCACTCTGGAAAATGCCTGTATTCGCACACAGTTCTGCAGCCTCTGAACTGTCATTTCGTTTTATTTTCGCAGTAGCCTGGAATGTTTCTTCTGATGACGCCCTCACAGAGCTTCCACTTTTCAACACAGGAATTTCACTGATTGAGGTGGATGTCAGCTCAGACTCAGGTGTTCGAGCCGTTAATGATCCTATCGACCCAAACAGTAGAGCGCTTTCGTCACTATACTGTCTCAGCAACTGTTCTTGTTTCAAAGTAATATGATCCTGTAAAGTACCCGTGCTTACTGCTGACGTGACCGGTTTACTTATGATGAATCTTCCTTCATCAGCTGCTATTCCGAAAGCCTGATCGACTGATGCGCTATGCGTCTGTTTCCAGGTCACCGAACGACCTTCCTTTGCTATCTTAGTAATATCAGAAAACACTTCTGCTTCGGATTCTGTGGATCCTTGCATGACCTTGCCTTCAGCTAGATACTCGACAGATTTAGTGAGGAAAGTGCGACAAGTGTCATCCATTGGTAGATTCGAGTCCCAGAAACTAAAAGCTGCTGTATCTGATGACTCTTTAGACTTCAGCAAAGCACGCTCTTGAGAACGATCTCTCATTAGCACTTCGGTGGATGCGCTGCGAGCTTTCTTTGGTAGGAAGCTGCCAGCCAGATTGTACAGTTCTTCCCTACTAGCGTGGCCGAAGAAATGTGCCGAGTCTTCCGTGGAGATGGTGTTTAGAGAAGAAACATCAAGTTCCGTGTCCCTTCTGCGTAACTTCAAATCCCTCTCAGCGGAAGTCTCCTTACTTGCATTCAAAGTGACTCCATGCTGAAGGATCATGCTCATCGAACAAGCAGCTACAGCCTCTTCTGCTGATTCTGTTCTGGGCGTGAGTTTACCCAGCATGCCCTTGAGAGCGTTTTGCTCCTCACCAAACTCATACGCTCGTGACGAGATTGCTTCTCTTTCAGAGTTCGGTAACGTAATATATTCTTTCTCTAGCTGTGACTTTCGCACAATACTAGCTTCCTGAAGCTCCCTCTCAACACTGAAATGCCTAGTCACAGCGCCATCTTCTGCAACTGTGAATCTGCCCTCTGCGGTATCACTCGGTTGTCGAGTTAGACCTGATTCTGTTGTTGCAGTTTTCTCGGAGATAGCCGCTAGTCTCTTCTCAATCGACTCAGACAGAGTAGACTTCTGTAGCAGTCTTCCCACCACCTGCTCATCCTTTTCATCAGTAGTCCAGATTCCGAGAGCAGACTCCTCTGCCGTCTCCCTCATGGTCCTCGTTGTCCGGTCCATGGCTGGAATCGATGTGACAAAGCGAGATTTCTCAACCAATTCCGCTGACTCCTGATGAATCACGCTGATTCCAACGTGCTCCTCACTGATGGCTCTCAAGTCTGTTGCACCGCGTCCGATAATCATTTCTTTCACCTTATATTCACCTGCTCCGAGTTTTTCCCGTGTGCCTACTTTGCTATAAATCTCAGTTACTTCTTCATACTTGCTCTCTTTTGCTGACGCTGAAATTTGCTGTTGTTCTCTTGTATTTGCTGTTGTTGATGCGCTTGCATATTGCGGTGTTGGTTTTGTTAATTTGCCTGTTTGAATCTCTATTTGTTGCTGTTCTTGTTGCTGCTCTGTTAGGCTAGTAGCTGTTCTCACTTTCAGTTCCTTTTCTGTTTGGACTCCCGTGTCTGCAACAAACATTTATTATGTTCACCTATTTAGATTATATGTATGTGGTGAAATGCCCTTTGTACTAGAGCTTCACTAAACCATGCCATGATCACAGCCAAAACGCAAAATATTCGGGCACTACTCAGCTTTAACAGACAGTCTGGGGCTCAGCACGTGGAAAGAGAGAACACACGTCCGCCACGACGCACTGCCTGTCACGGGCTCAATGGAAGGTTACGATCCTCCTCTTTTCATCTACTATTAGTCTTAGGAGTAAGTGTTTCAACAAAATCAGGACAGGAACGACAGGTACTGCGAGAGCTAACAGACAAAGAAGCTTCTTCATAGTTACTGTTATTTTTCGACCACACTTGATTACCTGGTGCTCTTTCGGAATAGACGACCCAATGAAAAATAAAATGAATATAGCAATTGTTCGGACTAGGCCGACCGCTCGGTTGGTTATATCGAACAGTTCAGTGTGTTTGAAAAAGACTGAATCATTCGACGGCTCTAGTGGAATTAACATTTCTCATGAAATTTCTCTAGTGGGTCGCCTATTCCGAAAGGGTACCGATTACCATCGTACTGGCTCGACAACGAAGGCGTAACAGCGGCGCACGCGCAGCCGCTAAAACACACGCGTTCCAACAGTGAGACATCTCACGAGCGCGCGTTGCTGCGCCAGAAGTTTGAAGATGTTTCCACTACTCCCCTTTCAGAACTCCGACGACACTGTACACTACCTTAAAGGCACAGGACACCCGAAAAATTAATTTTCAGATTTCATGCTTATCTTGGAGAGAGTCACACGCTGATCACAGTGGTATCTCTAGAATCGTCCAAAACCCGCTTTGTACAGAGTTATGGCTCTTCAAAGATGCCTAGATTTTGAGGGTCAAAAATTGGTGGACGAGTTGTCTCAGGCCTGTATTTCTCTTCATTCTCAATCGTTGCGTGAGAGAAAGCCAGGATAAGGAGACAGTCCGGTAATGGACTGAAGAACGACGACTTGTTGAAAATCATCCATCCATCGAGCCGCTATCGAGTTCGAAAGTCTGTTAGGGGGTCGGGCCTGTGGTGGTGAGCGAAGGGGGTCGGGCCTGTGGTGGTCGCTTATATCTCGCTTATTTGGAGGAAATGAGATCTGGCATTTGGCACGTGGTGTACAGGAGGGGTCTTCTACACAATTACATGAAAATCTCAAAATTCATATCTGAGGGTGTACTGTGACTTTAAGGCCGAAGAGACAACGTTGGATGTATAACTGTATGGCCTAGAGACATTGTGGATGCCGCCACGCCGGCTGCAACCGAAGTCGAAAAATGTGATTCAGATCAATACCATTTTGCTACACAAAAGACGATTCTCTCAACAACGAACACCAAGAGCTTGCTCATGGCTTTGAAACTCTCGTTCTGAGAACTTTCATCGCAGACATGGTTTCGCACACATCTGAAGTGCCTCTACAGTACTATGTACTTTCATCGACACCGAGGACGGTTCACTACACCAGTTTCGTCATGGCTCTACCAGGGGAATCATAATGTCTCTAACAAAGTCTGTCCTCATTTTCGGTTGGAACACCGCATAAGCCACTTCGAGAGCTAACCCTCTTCCAGAGCATGACGTTTTATAGAGGGCCCACTATTCTTTCTGATACGCTGCTACATTGCTATCGACCCTGAAGTTCCCGGAAAGCGACTTGAAGGTAGCCTGAGGCAAAGTTGGTTCGACACGCCGCACGTTGGCACAAAGGCTGTTGACCTGCTTACCGATTAGGCACATGAGCCGACAAAGAGGCTCCACTGTTTCACTAACTATAATTTTTTTATTACACATGGAAGGATGTACGCGTGCGGGGCAGTGGTTAGAGGTACCATTGTCACGCACAAGGTCGAGTGATCGATCCTCGGCCAAGGCCAACCAAGCCTTCTATCCCTCCGGGGTCGGTAAATAGGTATCATGCTTGTCTGGGAGGATAAGAACACTAACTTGAGCATATATTTAAAGCCTCTATGATTCTGAATCAAAGTCGAACGTGTGGCGCATCTCCAGAGGGCTTGACATACGCCGGGAACTTTATCCTTCATGTGAAAGGATAATGGCTGCCGCTGTCCTTCGGAACGCGCTCGGAATTAATCAACATGCCACTCCTACGGTTTATTGTGATCGCGAGGATTTGAATCGAATGCCATGGGAACTACCATTCTCAGTCCTTACCCTGAGAAACCACCCACAACTTTATGAAAAACTGGGGGGGGGGGGGATCCGCAGTCAGCCGTAGGCTGCTCTGGAGTGAATGGTGAACTCTACATAATTCTGGTCAGTGGGAGGGTTTTACAAACAACGCGTTTTCAACCGCCTATACCAAGGATGAGTCTATCACTGACTGGGTCGAGGATCATGCAGGTATTAGGACCGACGGTCTCAACGCATATATATCTCCACGGGCGTTGAGCTCCAAACTGTCTGACTATGTGAAGGGACAAACAAAATATTTAGTGACAAATAAGTTTTTTTCACAGCCCTACAGACACTCATCCAAAAGCGATTTAAATCGGCCTATAGACACAAACTCTTCGGCATCACTTAGCTGTATCACCACATGACCTTTCGTATAGCTTCGTTCTGTAATGTTTGAGGCATAAAGGTTTGATTTGCGGCCGCGTTGCCCTACCCAGAAGCATGATACTGGTCTGGAAAATCCACCACGCGACTTCGATCAGCGTCGTGGCAGGTTCCCCAAACCAGTATCCTCTAACCAAGCAGTACTGAGCCATCGCTAGCATTAGTTTGGAAAGTTAGAATGTAACAAAAGTGATAGATTACACGCAAAGAAAGCTCACCTGTGACAAGATGCCGGCTATCTTCGGTACGTTCAAACTCTTCCGTGTATTCTGACTGACGACTCTGTGCCTCAAACAGCTTTTCGGAAGTGTGAAGCATCTCCTTAGTGAGATGTTCCTCCCGAATTCGGCTGATACGTTCGCCAAGATACAGACCAAGTGCAGCCATAGCGAAGTTGCCAAGCACTTGCTTGTAGAGGAAGTACACAGTGACCTCGGCAGCAGCGTCTTTTCGCCGTATACGCAAATCTTGGTGAAAATTCTCATCACGTAATTTATGGTGCTCAGAAAGCTTCGAGAGATGGAAGGAGGCGGACCTAAGTGTGGCTTGTGGCCACGCTACATGCGCTTCACTCCGAGGAGGAAGCATAGCCTTATAATTGGTGAGGTGGAAGCTTTTTGTTGCCGTACGAGTGTCTAGGTCTATTAACCCACCTGTAACCGCTTCTGCAAGCGCGGCCGACGTGCTGCCATGTGCTCCACCGGTGTTCTTCAGCATCACAGCGCAGTGTTCCTGGGCATGTCCATATTCGGCTATGTTCGTAGTCGTTTCCTGTCGATGATGGTCGCGGATTTTGACGGCGGCCGTCTGGGTAGTAACACCCTTGCTGAGCAGCAAGGTAGAGCTAACGACGTGGCTCTCGGAGGCCCATGCTCTCAAGGCCGTGGAGGTCTTGTTGGCTGTTCCAATAGTCTTCTGGAAGCTCATTTGTGATGGGAAGGATGTATCCTTCTGAAGCGCATATTGACCAAGTACGGCACTGTCCGAAGCCGCTCGAGTTCTCAAAAACTCTCCTCTGACGTGCTTGTCTTTTGCGACTACATCAGCATATTGGTCGCTCAGTCCTGGCATCTTTTGGAGGTAGATTACACTTGTAGCATGCTCCATGGACATCTCCTTGAGCTTGGCAGAGACGCCAACAGTGTTTGGAGTTTTCGATGATCCTTGAACTCCAAGCATCTCTCCTGTGTGAGTCAGCCCCGTGTTGAGAGTAATGTGCTCAAACTCAGCTGCTGAGGTGAAGAATTTGGCTCCGTGTTGGTTCTTCTGCTTTCGAACAACAGTTGCTTCACCAGCTGTTGGTTTGGTGTTGTCAAAACCATAAAGCATCATTGCTTGTTCCTCTTTCATTTCGCGGAATTTACCATGAGCTTTGGAATGGGCAACTGCTGCGAGGTTACCCTCTGTGACAAACTCCTTCTCCTCCGGCTTAACCGTTTTTTGTAGTGCTACCGTCACGTAGGCATACTGCTCGCTGAGCTCTCTTCCGGAAAACTGTTCCCTCCAGATGCTCTTGTCTTTCCTAACAGCTAGCACTTCCTCAGAGTCATCACTGGGTACCATGAAGGCTGAATTCACTTCGCACGATTCCTTTTTCATCACGGCTCGTTTGACAAGCATCGCTTGCGGTTCATAGTCATTCGAAGTCTCGAATACGACGTCGAAATAGGAGTCGGAATCCTTCTTGATAAGGTCTACAATTGTAGGCGAGCCACCATTCCACTGCACGGACTCTTCGGACTCGGATTCATACTGCCTGCCCTCATGACGGAAGGTCTTCTCTCCTCTGAGGGTCACTCCCTGCATTTCCATTTCATACTGGCCACCCTCAGCTTCTCGCTCTTGCATAAGCAGTTTCTTCGGAGGTGGGAGAATTTCTTCAGAAGATTCAGAATCGAAGGCCCTACCACGACGCTTGATCACAGCCTCACCAACCAGTTTGAGACCTTGCTGTTCCATTTCATAACTGCCTCCTTCAGCTTCTGTTTCTCGGACTGCCTTCTGCACAGCGAGTTCTTTCACCTCTGCCTTTTGCATGACTTCTTCTTCAACGCGTTGGATGGCATGTTGCTCCTCATCTTCAGCAGATTCCACTCGGCGCTGGCGTCGCATTGAGGTCTCTTCTTTGAAGTACTGGCCTGCCTGTTCCATAGCAAAAGCTTTGGAGAATTCCTGTCGCTTTTGTGCACGCCTTCTAGTAAGGATTATTGAAATTGCTTGCACCAGTGGGATGGCAATGTGAACGGTGAATGTGGAGCTGTCTTCTCGTCTGATCAGATCGCAATCGGCGAACGCATTTGCACATCTCACCTTAGCCGGAACCTCCATCGAGTCTTCCGTTTCTAGACGACGAACTCTCCTGAGCTCACCTTCACCTTCGAAGTGATAACCTTCCTGCTGCAGTCTGATTTCAGCCGTTTCCTGCACTTGCTCTTCGAACTCAAGCGTGTCCACATAGACTTTCTCGACCTTTTTAATCTCCGGAGGTGGCGGCGTTTTGTCAGCGGTGGCTTCATAATGGAGGGCTTGTGGCAAATCCTCTTCCATCATGTCGTCAGCTCGTTCACCGATCACATATGTCTTCAGAATATTTGTGACATCCTCGACTACCTCGACCTCAACATGAGTGACAGCACTGACGGCATCCGCGTCTTCACGCAGATCCTTCAGAAGGCGTTGACCAACTTGAGACAGATAGTCCTTCTTGTTCTGAAAACACATGTATAATCTCTGTAATTAGTAAGGAGTTATTGATAAAGGAACGAATATTTTCTGAGGTTAAGGGTACTCCTTCGAATTACCAAGCTTCTGAAAAATCAATGACTCCGATATGAACTCCAAAAGATTAGGAAGGAAATTTTGAGAGAATAAGGCGGAAAATGTTAGGAAAGAAAAGTCGAGGAGCTTTTGTAATCTACCGTATTTTAGTTAATACAGAATTTTCTCAAAGCTGAGCATTTGTTAGCAGGCAACTAAGGAAAAGCCACATGTGACGTACCATGAACTCTGGTATCTCAAGTGTTGCCTCCTTCTCCATTTTCGTCTCGCCGTCCTCAATCAATGTGATCTTGAACTTCGACTGACCATCCTTCACCTAAAATAGTCTCTTCTATACTGAATATGACAAAACGTGAATACAAAAAAACGCCTCCTTGATAAGTGAGACATAGTTTTTCTGAACAATAGGCGATTCTATTCAATTTTTTCAAGCTTGGACCGGTTTCATACCTAGCGGTGCGACCGCGGCAGTGCATATTGAGCTTATTGAAGTGTCACAGCAAACTTAGAGGCAGGGTCCGGCCGGAATTTCGATTTTGAGATTTTCCGCTGAATCGGTGCGTATGCTACAGGTAGTCCCAAAAAAACATGCGAAAACTGCGCAAAAACCGGTCTTCTTCAAGTTATTCCAGCCACTTCCGTCAACCGCTGTGTCAGAAAAGTCAGAAAAGTGTGTCAATCGTGCATGTTCTAGCCATCGCCCACGTATTCTTCAAAACTGCAGTGTAAATATCGGTCATTCTGGTAATGATTATCATGCTGTGAGTACCGTAATCTCTGATTTAGATAGTGTTTTCTCGAGAAGTAAGAACACAGGTTTGTGAAACGTTCAGACGATATTCGGCTAGGCCAGCCCAACCCATCTAACCCTAATTTCGGTAGTGTCAAAATTTGACCGGACCTTGCCTTTAATATATTAACTTTCGGAAGGGTTGAAGAAGACTCAACTTCATGGGTGTTCTATGAAGTGATAATACCGAACCGTGTTGGAGGAGTCAAAACGTCAAGGGTGGTCCACACGATACCTAGCAGACTACAGAAAACGTTGAAGAAGCGTAAAGGCCCACTTGGGAAAGCGAATTTCGTATGTGGTCCATCGAATGTTAACTACGACAATGGACAAGGAATTGTTATATGCTCATTCAAAGAAAATTTATTTATTTATATGCTCTCGAGAAAAAAAAACATTTCTCAACTGCATCCTAGCATGGCTAAACACGGAGCGTCAGCAACAAGGACAAACGAGAAATAAGGTTCAAATAATAGGGAGAAAAACACATGAGACATACCTCTTCAAGTATGAGGCTTTTCTTTCCGATAGTCGATTTGATCTGGAACACATCTATACATTAGCGGCAGTCAGTGTCGTTAGCGCGTTTGAATGTGCTTCGAACAATATGCGTGGAAAAACTGGCCAGTTCATTTCCTCAGGTCTGCCCTATCACGCACCCTTGTTCAAAGTATATACACTGCGTTTAATATCTATAGGTCCACCTATGAGTTCCGTGATTCTGTGTTTCGCTCTAACTCAAATGTTCTGCAGTGGTCACCTACAGAATCAGCATCCTCGAAAACCTTAATGAAGAACCGTAGACGCGAATTCAGATTTGGTACGAACTTTAAGAGCTCGAAGACTGAAAAACACCCGTTTCAAAACTATAGGTCCACTAAATGAAATCAAAGTTTTATTACGATAACCAAAAAAATCAACTATCTAGTAACTTGTCTGTCCTCCTTGATTCAAAATAACTTCTTCAACTAATTGCTTCGGCATGCTCTGAACCAGATTTTTGATCACGATGGGTTCCACTGATACCCAGAAGTTGGCGATCGACTCCTACAGCTCGTCGATTGTGGCGTACTGATTAGTGTCACTGTAAATCTTGTGCACAATGATGGCACAAAGGTTCTCCATAGGATTGAGATCCGGTGAACACGCGGGCGAACCGAGAACCTCTATTTTGATCCTTGCAAGCCATGCTGACGTCGACCGACTAGCATGGATAGCAGTGTTTTCGTGCATAAAAGTGAAGGCCTGGCGTCGATTCCGTCGGATAAACGGCAGAAGACGATCTTCTAGAACCTTCTGGTAGTCCTCGGAGTCCATACGGCACGAAACGAATGCAAGCTCAAGTTGAACAGATTCACAGAATGCACCCCAAACCTTGAGCGATTCACCACCGAAGTTGCGTCGGAAGAAGACAAGCGGTGGCTTCCGTAGATCACGCCAGTAACCTCTTCCACCATCCGGTCTGTCTAGATTGAACTTTTTTCGTCGCTCCAGATCACCTGAAGCGTTTTGAATAATTGGGGCCCCGGAACAGCGTATGAGCGAAATCGCCTTACTTTTGATCAATCTCTTGTGATGTTTTGGGTAGCAAACTGGCGGCGGGTCGCCTTGTGCCGTTCCGTCAGTCTTGGCGCACGCTTCACTAATTCTCTTCTGAGGTTCTCTTGCGACTGAACTTCCCTCCAAACCGTACTTTTGCTCGTCGAAAGCGAAAGTTCGCTGAGCAAGCAGTTGAGACTCAACGTTGAGTTGGATTGGAGGCGTCCGATTCTTCCTTCTTCATGCTCCGAAAGCAGCCTCGGACGCCCTACAGTGTTCTTCTTCCGATATAGCTAAGGATCCCGTGTGTAGTTGTTGATACAATTGTGCGATCGTCCAAGATGCTCCGCAATCCTCCTTCTCGGCCACCCAGCCGCGTTGAGCGCTTCCGTTTGAGATTGTTCATCCGAAGACAGGCGATTTCCACGACGCATACGAAGCACGACGTTGAGGGAGTCCGTATATAACCCCTATTTCCCAGTCTCATTTGTACTAGCAAAGAAACGGGAATTTTCCTTCGATGGACCTATAGTTTTGAAACGGTCACAATTCTGTCTATCATTCACGGAAACCTAATAAAAAATCATGGATGGGCAGGACGATTTTATCGGGGTTTTTAAAGGTGAAGATTCCGATGGTATTGCCCACAGAACTCCAAAATGTACGTCGAGACCGGAAATTCGAAATTTTCAGGTGGATCTATAGTTATGAAACGCAGTGTAGTTTCCATTCATCTAACTCACCTTATAATTCGTAACAGTGTCGCGAACCGTCCACGCACTCGACACACAGCTGTCCACAGTGATCAAATCAGCTCCGACTATTTTCTCCATTCGCAGTTTTCCCTCGACCGTCGTTCGCACCTTGAATATGAACTCTGATTTTTATGAATCAGAGCAATACTTTCATGTTTTGGATGTCAAAAAATATACCTTTCGTTTATTCATTTATTTTTGAAATTTTTCATATTCACTCATTATATTTTATTGTTTTTTTTTTATTTTTCATTGCATTTTTTTCCATTTCCAATTTTTTTTATTTGATTTTTTTTTTATGCCTTGTTTCGCCCCTGTCTTCAGACAATTCATATCCCTAGTCACCCGAGTGAGGCTCTTCAGTGAAGAGGAGCAACTAGTACTAGAATAATAATCAAGAAATCATTGAAATGTTCTTGTTTTTTTTTTCGTTTTTGAGGCTTGATTTCAAGTGCACGACCTCTTAAAGTGTTTTGAGTATAACAAGTTTTAGATATCTGCCTTTTGCTGGGATCAACTGAAGCATTAAGAAAGTAATCTAGACTAAGCAGAATCAAATTCTGTTCGAATAAATTGTCAGCCCACGCGGTTGGCGTGCGTGTCGAGCCATCATCGCAAAACATTTTGTTTTTCGAATTTTTTCCACCACTGCAGACCGCTGACTGAGATCTCATTCACTATGCGTCTAATATTCCTGTAAATCGAATCACAAGTCCAAAAATGCCTTCGCGATGAACGCTTGGCACGCACGCGGACCGCGTGGGCCGACAGTCTCATTCGGACCAACTTTACATATAGTTTTCAATAGAAAATTCTAACGAAGTGGATCTGTGAAAAACCTCGAATGTGAGTAAAGAGAATATTCAGAGAGAAGGCTTTACTATATAGTGCTAGCAGACACCTTGGATAATCAAATGAATAGAGTTCATCTAGCGGAAGGATCAGTAGGAGAAATTATGACATCTAGCATGCGCCATATGTCTTGAATTTGATTAATGTGTCCATGCATCCAAATTTTCCTGTCTATCTTCAACGAAAATACATAGTGAACAGGCTATTGTTGGATTGTGACAGGGGTGGGGGTAGAGGATCACAAAATGGCTGAGAATCAATTTTTTCAGTTTGGGGAGGGGAAAGAGGTTCGCTAACTCTTCGAAAAAAAGAATAGAAACAAATTCACGGAGTTCCTAACCACTTACATGTGAAGAAATTTAGTCGCAACCATGAGGAAAGACTAGTATACTCAAAAATTGATGGACAAATTCCCGAGGAGGATAGATATGATTTGGTTGCTTTCAAGTGGTCGAGGAGAGAACGGTGAGACGTTCCCACCTCGTTGAACGCGAAAACGAAGTCGCAACGTGTACGGGAATGCAAGGTCTGTCAGAATTAGTCTGTCCCTCCACGCGATCGGCCTGCGTGTCGAGCGGCCGCCGCGAAGGTCTGCCTTTCAATGAGCCTTCATAGGGCTGCTGAGAAAAGTCTCAGCAACGGCTGTTCGACACGCTCGCCGACCGCGTGGGCGGACAGTCTCATTTGAACACACTTTGAATGGTCGTCTCGAGATGGTCTCGCACTTCTTGCCTTGTCGGAATTGGTTTGAGGGCGTATCTGTTTCTATAGAAAGGGCAGCAAGTACTTTTCAGATGCGAGCAACGAAAAACATCCTCCTGTCACCTTCTTCGTTTCAATTCTTGTTCCCCACAGAAATTGGTTGATTTTTTTGCCACGCATAGCGCTCTTCATTTTCTCGACGCACATGTAGCGTGTTGATCAATATGTAGATAACAAAAATAAGTGAGCATCCCACGTACCACCGGCGGTCCTTTCTTCTTCTTCTCATAGTCGACTATGGCCTCTGTGCGTCTTGTGCTCGTCGGCGACATGATCTCCTGCTGCCGGTGCTGATATTGATGCGGTGGCAGTGGAGGGGCTACTTGTTCCAACTGCCGACGTGGTACATATGGGGATCCGACCGGAGATTCACCCATGTATCCGTTGGACGTGTAGTTTGCACCAACCGTGCCGCTACGACGACGCGGTTGCGGTTGTGGACTTAGCGCATAGGCCTATAGAGAAAACGGAGGCTATTCACTCTAACTCCAGCTTATAAGAAGGTTGTCACTGACCTGTCGCTCGTCCACAGACTCTTCTCGCATCTGCATTTCATTTCGACGAATTGCCTGCGGTGAAAGGCCATGTGCTCGCATTCGATTAGAATCCAGACCGTTCGTCTGATTCCTTGCGTCCAGAATCTCCTCGTTGTCGGAGTCCACACCCCATGTGTAGACGTTCGCTACACGCAGACGACCGCCATCCTTTAACATTAATAATTTTATACCATCATATTCGAAGGAAACTTCACACCAGATTAGAGTCCACTCACCGCTGTCCGTATCACCTTATTTACTGAGCTTGTAGATGCTGCCTTCGGCAAATAGTCGGCTGCCGGGTTAATCCTGAAAGATCTAGGTTAGCCACAACTTCACAAATCTATCTTTGAAACGGGAAGGTAAGAATGAGCTGGGCCCACATTTGAGATATTTTTAGTTCTTCGATTCCAAAAACAAATACTGTGCTTCTCTGAGCCACATTCCGGTCCGCAATTGCGTCTCGACACGCTTTGCGGCCGCACGCGCTCGAGTCATTCAAGTTTCCAGCGCCAAAGCCGACCCGATGTGGCTTTTTTATACAGTTTTCTCCAATTTCGTCTAGTTTCCGGTTTCCAAAACCCACCTAGAATCTACAGATCGGCGGCTGTGGCGCTGGAAACTCTTCCGACTCGAATGCGCGCGGCCGCAAAGCGTGTCGGGACGCAATCGCGGACTGGAATTTGGCCCAGATAAGCACAGTACTTACACAATGCGTTTTTCAACTATTAAGTTGTTGGGAAATTTTCTTTTTTTAAAAAAAAAGAAAGGAAAACGGAAGATTCCGTAAATTTTCGAAATTTTCAGGGTTGGCCTTTAATCCAAATGTGATATACCGTTCGATTGCGAAAACAGTCCAAAATCGTTTTATACATGATGTTTCTTCCCGCTTTGACAAAAATCGGGTGGGTTTGAGTTCAATGATAAGATTCAATGAACATCGTATCACTCGGCATCTTACTCTTTGAGGCAAACTTTTCACAAGGAAATTACTATTAGTTAGGCAGGCCACTCCAAATGGAATGTACTTATCTAAGACCACTCTTGAACTTAACGTCCGAATCTGCCCTTCCCAGCTGCCTGAAACCGCTTTGAAAAAAAAAGCTAAAGACTACCCGATTTTTACCCAATGCACCTTTCAAATCGCGCAGCTATCTTCCAAAAATCTGGAAATGGACGTTATAATCGTGTTCAGCTCACAAAATAACCCTCCTGGATGAATTTTGTGTGATCGAAAGTTCTTTCAACTTGGCGTAGAGTAATAAATAGCATTTTAGACTGGTACGAATTAAAGGTTGAGCGTTTACCTACACCAATTAGGGGTTTTTAAAGCGTTTAGGGGAAAATGCTTCAGTTTTGACTTAAAACTTCCCCATGAGGGTTCTTTGGGTTGTTTTACGAAACGGAGGTTCATCTGTCAGTTTTTCAAAGTTTTAGAGTGATTTTGTTCAAAGTTTTCCATCGGGGGAAATTTTCAGTCGAAAACGCGACTACGACCATTTCCGGAATGCTACGGTAGATGTGACTGAAAGTCCTCCTCTTGGGGTTATTTGGATTGCTCAACACGAATCAGGTCCGTTTATCGTATTTCGACAGATTATGGCAGATTGCGGTCGGTTTACAGTAGTTTGGTCGAAATCTCAGATTTGACTCAAAATTTCTATGCGGGGGTTTCCAAGAGTGCCGAAAACGAATTTGGTGTTTATTTGTCGATTTTCGAATTATTACGGTAGGTTTTGCCCCCAAATGGCATAGAATTTACCGCAACCTTCAATAAACCTCAGAAGTACGACAAGCGGACCCCAGATTCATTTCCAGCACCCTACTTAACCTGTGCGTACAAATATTGGGCCAGATCCGAAACATCTTTTCAAAACACCCCGAAAATGCCATCAAATTACCTCCTCTACCTTTGGGAGAAGATTCAGAAACCCTTATAACCTCTCTCAGAATGAGTCTAAGCATCTGCGAAGGGAATATTCGGACTCTACGTCACAAAGTGGTACTAGAACAGCACATTTCACTTTCAATGACCACAATGACCCAAAAGAGTCTCCTTTTCAGACCCGGAAGGCATTAAAGGCGCAGTCTAACCTCAGAATCGTTTTTCTGCTTTTCTGCCTGTCTTGAAAACGGTCTCGCGCTGGTTCCAATGATGTCTCTGGGATCGTACAAGACCCCCTATAAACGGAGTTATGACCCCTCAAAAATCGAGCTAGGGAAGCATGGTGGACGAGTTGTCCGAGGCTTGTAACTTCTCTCGTTTGCAACCCATGTATGCGAGCGGACCTGAATGGGTAGAGAGGCTGAGAATGAAGGAAAGAACGGGGATTTCGTTCAAAAATCATCGCTCGTCCCGCCACTATTTAGCTCGAAAAGTCGTAAAAGGGGCGTGCCAAAGTGGCTTCCTGGTGTGGGCGCCCCAGGGTGGCTTCCTCCTATATCTCGCTAATTTTTAGGAATTGAGAGCTGGCACTTGGCAGGTGTTACATAGGGTGGGTCTACTTTATAATTATGTGGAACTCTCAGATTTCGTCCCTGGGCTTGGACTGTGCTTTTAAGGCGGCGAAACATGCACATTTGAAGCAGTGGTGCAGTCCTGATGTAGAGAGATCATAGATTCCGAGATTAACGAAATGGTGAGTAGTGGAAGGGAAGCGAACGACTGTAACCTATGTTTTCGAAATCGACTTATCGTGTTGACCGGAGCGATTTGAAAACAAAAACAGGTCACGTGTGCTCGACAGTGCCGCGTCGCTTTGGACCGCGTGGCAATCGAATCCCACAGTTATTAATGGGCTTTAGCAATTCATATTCATGTTGTTTTTCATTCTGGTCAGGAACGTTTGAACAGGTTCCAGACGAATTTGTTTAAAATCGCAAAGAAAATTTGAAATGATGTTGCGTGCATGTACCGGCTAACAGTCTAATTCCATACAAGTTTCCACAGCCTAGATAAGTTACATATGCGACAAAAAGTCGCATGAAAATACACGGGTTTACTTTAAATCACATATAAGGGGTATGGCATACTGTGTCGCTGTCATGAGCGGCACGTATGCAATCTAGCACAAATCGCGGCGGGAGCCGCATTGGTGCAACAACAGCGGCTGAGCAGGATCAGTTGTCGCGCGCCCGTCATAGCGACGCGTCGCGGAGTGCTGACACACTTCAAATGTGCCATGAGCCTGTCGCTGCCACTGTCGCTCGTCGCTGTGCAGCGTTCTATGACAGCAACAGCGTTAAAGGACAGGAATTCTGCTACAGGCTGTCGCTGTCTCCAGCGAATGCTGCCTTGTGCGGCAGAAGTACATCGCGAAAGATGTCCATAGTGGCAGAAGTATATCATATCCTTAGCCAACTAAGGAAGCAGTATACATGCTATGTGGGAGGTCACAGGTATCGTAAAATTCTAGAGACAAGTCGCAGGTAACATGTTTTTCGCCATTAATGCTCACTTAACTTGCTCAAAATATTCTGAGTGGTGCCGCTTGTCTTTGTGGACCATTTGCATAACTCTGTTGAATAAAACTACCAGGTTGTCCAGTAATTCTTGTCCGAAAATTTCACCATTTTTAATTTTTTTCAACTTTATTGAAAAACAAGTCTTATCAACAATATAATCACCACAGTTATCCAAAACAGTGGCCCATCGATTGGGCAGGTCGCCGATGCCCTTCGCCCAGAACTCCGGGGGCTGCGACTCGAAGAAGTCCGCGATGTCGGATTTGAGGTTGTCGTAGTTGGTGAATTTTCTTCCGGCCAAATGGTGCTTCAGCGGGCGGAACAAGTGGTATTCGGAGGGGCGAGGTCCGAGGAATACGGCGGATAGGCAATCGTCTCCCAGCCGAGCGTCGCCAACTTCTGCTGGGTCTCCTTCGCCACGTGGGGCGCGCGTTGTCGTGCAGCAGGTGGACCGAGGCCCGTCGAGGACGCTTTTCTCGGATGGCGGCGGCTAGTTTCTCGAGCTGATTGGTGTAGATGGAGGCGGTGACCGTCCTGCCTTGCGGGAGCAGCTCGAAGTACAGCATGCCCTTGGTGTCCCACCAGCAGCAGAGCATGATCTTCAGCGGGTGCAGGTCGGCTTTCGGCGTCGTCGGCGGCTCTTATACGCGCGGGATCCAGACGGCACGGTGGGCGACGTTGTCGTAGAGGACCCAGCTCTCATCCCCAGTGACCAGGTCCTCGAGAAACTCCTTGCGATGCGGACGAAGGAGGGACTGGCAGACGGCCACGCGGCTCTGCTTGTTGGCGTCCGTCAGACGGTGGGGGATCCAACGGGCCAGAACTTTGTGGTAGCCGAGTAAGTTGAGTCGATTGTGGAAAGTGGACTTGCTGCAGCCTAGCGTCGTCGCCAGTTCACGGGTGGTGGCTTCCGGCTTCTCCTTGATACAGCGACGGACTTCGACATCATCCACCATAGAAGACCTCCCGCTGTGCTCCCTATCCTCGAGGCTCGTGTCGCCGCTCTCGAAACGATTGAACCAGCGGCTGACTGTGCGTTGGGACACTGCATCCTCCTTGCGCGCTCTGCAGATGTTGGCGACCGCGGTGCCCGTGTCGTTGCCCAGCAGCCACTCGTAGTACACGAGCGTACGAATTCGACCTTGGTCCATTTTAGCTTGTACTGATAGCTAGACGCGGCGACTGCGCCTTATATACCCCTAGCGTCGAACTTTGGAGAACCTTCTAGGAGGTTCTTACACTTGCCTTATATTATAACACTTCTAAGGAAAATTGTAGAATTTTGAAAATTTTCGGACAGGAATTATTGGACGGCCTGGTATATAAACCGATGCAACTCACCTTTTCGATGATGTGAAGGCTATAGGAGCTGCTCTACCTTCAGGCTCAGAGCTGAGCCGAAGAAGATCAAGTGTTGCCTCATCCAGCTGTGTAAGTGATTGCTGCGTACTGCGTGAGCCGGGTCCGCGCGGGTTTCCAGCGGCTGAAATTAAATTTAATGACTATCCGCAGTATCTAATCATACATTAGTAGGCAACTACTTTTTTACGATGTTGGTCTTAGCAAAACTCATTGTCAGTGTTAGTTTGTGTACTTATTGTTTCCTAAAGATTACATATACGATGCGAACTGAGGCATTATCACACGGCGCTGGTTAAGTTCTCTACTCATTTGTTCGCTATTGCAACTGAACACTATTAATTGCATAAAAAAGTTCGACTACATAACGAACTTCCGCTGATATCAAGTGATTTGCCTGAAAACATGAAAAACACACGAAAAAGAAACATGTGGAAATGACAGTACAGATTGGCGAGAAAAATCATTGGCTCTCATTCAGACAACCTACCATACCACGTAAAAAATAAGCGCATGGTGGTGGGTCGCCTCAGTGAGGACCAATGAGGATGTGAAGAATAGTACCTCGAGGTCGATACTGCATCTGTGCCCTGCTGGACTGTTGTAACAGTGGCTGCTCTTCGGTGAAACGGACATTACGCGGTGAAGCGGGCATCGATGCTGAAAACATGACCATTACATTCTGGAGCGTCACACTTGCACATCTATACACATGAAGGAACTTGTGTAAGACATACTCAGACATTCGCCGGGTCCGACCCCAGCTCGAACGGGGTCCATCCCCAAATTTCTGTCGGGTCGGACCCTTTAGGTTTGTTCCTCCTCGTAGTCCCAAGTGAGATAACATGGGGGGAGAATAAATTTTACTCCTCCCCCACGTCGTCTCAGTTGCAAGGAGTGAGGGGCGACAACGGAAAGGGGTTCGACCAGACAGAAATCTGCGGTTGGACCCGTTGAGTTTCTGAGTATAACTTCAAACGGTTATCGACCATAGCCCCTTAGAGAATATGTTAGAGCCCTGCGACAGCACAGAAAGTGATCATAAAAGCATGATACTACTGATGGCAACGATACTACTGATGATACTGATGGCAAAGATTCTGTGCTGGAGAGAAACCCCTCTCTAGCTAGACATACCAATGACAGGGCAACACATCTGTTAGGAATGCTGTCGCCATAGTCGTTTTTTGAAAGACCAGAGCATTGAACGCACCACATTTTGGCTATTCCTACCCTGTAACTACTCTTTGTTACTGCTCTGAAAATGCCGCCTTCCATATGGCGCGGGAAAACATGTGCTCGCCATGAAAACCTTTAGACTTTGAATGTGACGATACACCTTATGAAATGTTTTGAAGAAATCTGTCGTAGGGCTGTAGTTTGTGGCCAAAGACTCCTTGATTTCCTCAGGTACAGGACCTAAGGTGTTACGGAATATAGGCCATACTGTGTCGGACTGCGGCACCTTATGCAGTGTACGGGATACTTTCGCAAAAGGCCAGGGTTGTACTTGCACATGATCAGCGACTATATGCATCAAGGGGTCGGCAGAGTTGCACTGACCGGCGAGTGGTCGCCGAGCGTCGACCTTGACGCGGCGACAAGATTGTTTCCGAACATTATCGTTGCGGCGTCGGTTGCCGCTCGTCGCGGCGTCAAAACACTGTGAGGGCCCCCTCGTCGCCCTTAACGCCGCATCGGTCGCTCCTGTCGCCGAATGTAATCGATATTGCATCACCCTGCGCTGTTCGTCGCTGCAAGCAACGCCGCGACGTGAACTCTGCAGGTCTCTTCAGGCATATCAATTTTCGGTCGATATTGATGGTGAACATTGCGTCGCGTCGCTCGTTGCTGTAAGCGTGATTCCGGCCATATAGTTATGCATGCTATATCGCTCGAACGCTCTCTGTGTACACTCAAACATCTGTTGGATTCAGTAGAAACCAGGGCACCACGAGAAGGTATCAATAGATACACCCCCATAGGGGTAGTAAGCTTTGACACCACGATTATATTAGGGTGAGTCATAAGTTCTTGGAATTTTTCAAAAATTCATATTAATTCGCGCGCGAATAGATCAAATGCCAATCGTGTGCGGTTGTTTGCTAGGTAGATCAAACCTCGTTAATCAATACCTGCCAGCCCTCGAAACGCCATTCGTGGCTCAGTAAAATGTCGGAAAAAGAGCACGCTCGCGTACTGATTCTTCACTACTTCGAAAGAGGTTTCACAGCTGCTCAAACTGTTGAAGAAATAAGGGCCAACGAAGGAAAGTATCGAATTGCTGCCAGTACTGTGTACAACTGGTATCAAAAGTTTCGCTCCTGCAGCTGCTCTCTGAAGGACAAGCCGAGATGTGGAAGGCCACGAATTCACGACCCCACGTTGGCGGCGAATGAGCTGGTGAAAAACCCGCACCTTAACAGCAGAGGTCTCGCCCAGCTTACAGGGAGTTCGCAGTCGACCGCAGTTCGCCAGCTACATAATATGGGACCGAGACCGAGAAAGCCGTCCGTGATTCCTCACACTTTATCCGACACCGACAGGAATCGCAAGATGGTCATTTGTCAAGAACTACTGAGACGGCACCACAAAGGAAGTTTTTTTGGTCGCATCATTACATGTGATGAGAAGTGGTGCTACTATGAAAATCCTGACCTGTCTGTGCAATGGGTTAAGCCCTTTGAGTCGCCAGATCCTGTACAACGTCGGGATATCCACGGAAAAAAGTCTACTGACCGTTTTTTGGTCAACTGACGGAGTTGTGTTCTGGAAATTACTTCCGCCAGGAAAGACTTTAGATGCTGACTACGTCTGCCAAGAACTAGAGGAAATGGTCACCAACGCGGAGAAAAATGGACGAAAACGTGACCAGATCCTACTGCTCTAGGACAACTGCCGCCCACACATAGCGAAAAAAACTCAAGAAAAATTGAAGGAGCTGCAGTTGGAAACTCTCCCTCACCCAGCCTACAGTCCAGATATTGCTCCATCGGACTACCATTTATTCAGAAGCCTCGAACACTGGTTGAGGGAAAGCAGCTTAAGACCGAAGAGCACTTGAGGACCGAGTTGGACGCTTTTTTTGCATCGAAGCAGCGCTCATTCCACGACTACGGTATTCGAAGTCTCGCTCGTCGTTGGCAGAAAGTTGTTCGTTGTAATGGCTCTTACTTTGAATAAATTTGTTACCTTGTGTTTAAGAAAAAAAAATAAAAATAAAAAATTCCAAGAACTTATGACTCACTCTAATAGAATTTAGACGCACTGCAATAGCGGAATGCCTGAGTGCGATCGAAAGGTAAAGGGAATAGCGTCACCTTGCGCTACGTGCGAGAGTTAACGTCGAGCACGGAGACTCGCGCGCTGAGCGAAGAGCGAGAGTGAGTCAGCCTGGCCATTCCGGATGAAATCTATTTTTCTAGAACCATATTGGACGTAGAATTTGAGTATGCTCTCCGCAGTTAGTTGCTTAGAACCGCTCTCAAAGAAGGTATAGGCGTTTTTCAAATCCTCGCGGCAGGATAAGGGTATGTACTCATCAGGAAATTTTCAAGGTGTTCCGAGTTTTATTCGGATTTTTCTCAAAACTTGTGTGTAGGTGTAATCTAGGATGATGAACACTAGTCTGGGATCCGCTTGTCAAAACTCTGAGGATCACTGTAGGTTACGGTAGTTGCTATGCCTTTAGGGGCAAAACCTACCTTAGTAATTCGAAAATCGTAAAATGAACTTCAAGTCTGTATTCAGCACCCCGAATAACCCCAGCATAGAAATTTTGGGCCGAATTTGAGATTGCGACCAAACTACCCTATGCCCACCGTAACCTACCGTAATCTGTCAGAAATTGATAAACGGATCGGATTTCAGATTCGTGTTCAGCACTCCAAATAACTCTTAGATGAGAACTTTGAGCATTTTTTATCATAGCACTCCGGAAATCGCCAAAAGTCACGTTTTTCCATCAAATTTTTCCCCGATGGGAAGCATTAAACGAGTCGAGTCGAAAACCCCGGAAAACCAAAAAATTAAACCCCAGATTCGTGATCAGCGCCCCAATTACCCTACCTAGGAGAATTTTCAGTCAAGTCTGGTACATTTTTCAAAACGATTACAGAGCCTTATAATTAATGTCTTCTTAGATCTTAAATCTTGTTAGAGGTAAAAATAAACGCGCAATTGAAAATCCGTCCAAATCCAAAACGCTATCAGTCTGTGCAAGGTTTATAAAATGTGCCTTCACCCACCTTTTGCTCACAAGGGTTGTTTTGGGTGCTGGACACAAATATGAGGTCCGTTTTCGAATTTTCCAAAGACTAATTCGCGTTTTGGAAGTTACAATAGGTACGAAACTTTGGCGAAAAACGCCTACAACTCTTTTCAGAGTGGTGTTAGGCAGCTGCGAAGGCCACAATCGAATTCTACGTTAAAAACGGTTCTAGAGAAGTACATTTCATCCGGAATGGCCATGCTGACTAATAGTAGTTTCCCTGGTTAGGCACAAGACCTAAGGTATTATACGGTCTCGAGGTATTGATTCAACTCATACTTTACTACCACATCCTTATTCTTGATGGGACTAAAGGGCGCACATCTCACTTTTTAGTGGGTTCAACATTGTTCAAGGTTCATTGAACAACACAGAGAGCAAGTGACACAGAGAGCTTATGGCTGTCAGCCAATTGTTCTCCAGTAGTTATTCAATTTTTTTCAGTAAATTGATTTACTATGAAATATCTATTATTACGTTCCACACGCCCCTTCCCTGAACAGAACAGCTATTGCAGGTCTTCTCACTAGTGTTGGCTGCGGTGCCGACTGGCAATCTTTGTCGTTATTTACATCAGGCAGCTGTTAACCAATGGCAGAAATAGACGAGCCGCAGGCGCGGGGTTGTCCTGCCGCCTTTGTTTTTCAACATCCATTAGATAATAGATTCCTCAGAACGAATATTTACTTTTCAGAGGAAGTGCATACTATTTGCAATGGGGAGTCTATCAGTTGGCGCACTTGCACTAGAGATAGTGGTCAAGCGTCAGGCCGACCTTGGATCAAGGCCGGGATCACACTTCCCGCAATCAGCGACAGCGACAGTGCGCATTAGGCATATCGATCTTCGGTCGATATGGATGGTAAGCATTGCGTTGCGTCGCTCGTCGCTGGAAGTATGATTCAGGCGTAAGAGCAAGTTTCATCGGATTCTCTTCGTATCCCCATTATTTACACCTCCATCGCATCGTCCTGGGGCGGCATGCATGAACGCAGCGAACGGTGTCAGGGAGCCGCTCCGCGTGCCATGCGCGCAGCGTCGAGCAACGGGGCGGCCCCGAATTTTGTGGCGTGTATTGAGGTGCCTGATTTTCGGGGCCCCGTTGCTCGGTCCTCCCCGCATGCCTCGCGGAGCGCCTCCCTGACACCGCTCGCTGCGTTCATGCATGCCGCCCCTGGTCACTCTCATCAATGGGTTTTGCATTGACTTTTCCATCCTTAGAGCCTATGAGACCAAGTTGAAGAATTTCAAACGTCCAGAAAAGTTTGCATTTGGCACTGGAATTCGAAAGTGGAGTCTTGAATTGGTTGAGCATTGAGTCTTCCAATCGGTACCCCTATGCACTTGCATCCTTATGCGATCCATTGTGGTCGGAACGCCGAAGGATGCATATACAATACCGCTCATAGGATTTGGTCAGAAATCGAGCGAGGTCGGGTTTTCGCGTCTTTTTTGTATAACTCGCTTCAAAGTCAAATTTGAGCGAAACTAGGGAGATATTCATAATCCAGGCGTGGAGGGCTATCCAATGGTGTAGCTATTGTACGGATTTCGTTGAGAACCATGGAAATTTCGCAATCAACCAGCTCTCTATATACGGTAGACACAGAGAAACGCAGGCGGAGACGGCAGCGCACAATCCATCACGGTACCGTAATCACAAACCTGGGAGATTACTAAACTTCTATAGTTCTCAACGTAATCACAACAAGGGCTTAACCATTGGGTAGCCCTCAACGCGAGAATCCCGAATATCTCCCTAGTTTCGCTCAAAGTTGACTTTGAAGCGAGTTATACAAAAAAGACGCGAAAACCCGACCTCGCTCGCTTTCTGACCAAATCCTACGAGCGGTATTGTATATGAGGGTTCAAGGTTTCCTGAAAGTTCCACGGATTTTCAAAAAATTACATTCTCATAGCTTTGGCAATAGAAAAAGGGTACTCGAAAAACAGTTCTTGTAGTTTTTAGAAAAACTGTTTCAGTTTTCGCTCAACTCTGGTTCTAGGTGATTTCCATCATGCTATGATAAGATTGCCCCAACACTCCTCCATAGGGGTCACTTGGACTGCTTGACACAAATCTGTGACCCATTGATCAAGTTATCTCTGATTACGGTATGCTACGGTGGGTATACAGTAGTTCGGCAAAGTCTCTAATTTGGCTCAAAATTTATCTTTGGCGGTTATTCGTTATGCCGAACACGAATTTGACGTTCATTTGTCGATTTTCGAAACGTTAAGCTAAGTTGTACGTCATTTAAAATACAATATGAGCATCGTAGTTTACAGGAACTTCAAGAACATCGACAAACCCTAGATTCGTGTCCAGCCCCCTTGATATCCTCCAGTCGAAATTTTTGAGCCGAATCCGGGAAAAACTTTCTGCACACCCTAAAAACTTCTAAATGGGAAGTTGTAAGCTAGTCTTGTGAAGTGAGAGTACCCTTTAACCCTAACCCTCCCCTGACTCAAAATTCATGGTTGAAGTAGCATCCCAACGTGGATACTACTACCTGCTGATGGGATAACCAGGGCCGGAATCCCCGGTTTAAGGGTAAGTTTAACCCGAAACTTTCTGCACCTCTCAGCGCTCAGTGCCACTATCTAGCCTCTCCAGTGTCTATTGAACCATTGTTTTATCGTTGATGAAACCGACCCCTCATCTCTAGTCGTCCATGAAATGCCCTAGCTGAGCAAGGATTCATTCCTCACCTCCCTAACCTTTCCGAAAAACGACAAAAAACCTTCAGTTTCTTCCAACCTTCAACACTCCTCCGTCCCAGCAATGATCATTTGTGACAAGCGTTGAAGTGCATTTTTACGCCTACATTACACTGATCCTCTACGTGGGTGAGTATCACCGATTAGCACGCGAGCAGCTGGGATATCTATGCGGCGACGAAGCCCAGTAAATGACTCATGGCATCAGTATTTTTCCAAACCAGTGTTTTGGATCAGCTGACATTTCCTCCTATACATATGACAGGAAAACTACCAAAAGGAGAAAGAAGAAGAAACCCATATAAAACCATGAAAATCGAAAATGTTTTTTTTTTTCGAAAATCATGAATCCCTGCGAACTTAAAGGCAGCATACACGCTCGTAAAAGTTGTCGAGATAACTACATTAGTGGGGTCGTGCGGGCCCTAGAAGAGCCTTCACGAAGTTGTAAGCGTCAAAAACGAGTTAAAATGACCGTATTTGAGCCGTATCAAGTCACCAAATCATCCTTTCTCCGCCCATCGATCCAGGCTCCGCCCCTCAATACAGACATTCATTGCTCGATTACCGTAATTTTGGATACTTTTTTACGCATCTGACGGCGTACGCGTTCAGAAAGGGCCGTACGAGTACATAAGCGTCGTTACCCCAACAAATTTCTTGCTAGCTCCGTTATTTCAGCAAATGCGGTATAACTCGTCCACTTCCGGACCAATATAGAACGAACCGTTATATCGTCATTTCAGTTGATTTTTTTCGTTTTTTCGTTATCTCTGAATATTAACAGCTTCAGACCTTCGATTCATTCCATAAAATTGATATCATTTTCGAGCGTGTATGCTGCCTTTAAGTGATTGGAGATATTCTCTAATCATGACACTGCTTTGCTGAATTGTATCTGTATACCTTCACATAAGCTCTCGCTTGTATAATAAATATTAATGAAAAAAATACTACCTTTTGGCCAAGATTTCTAGCAATTTTTTCTCCAGAAAATGGACCAATTTTTTTTATCACTTGTTCAATCACCTGCTAAATAAATTCACGATTCTGTTTGAAAAAGTTGTAAAATCTTTCTCCAGTACTGCCCCAGAATCTACCGATTTGTAGTGAAAATTGGCGAAAGTTTAGTGCCCTGTCCTCTGAAATCCAGCCCTAATTGAGAAGTTTTCACGCAAAACTGGGGCATTTCGTGAGAAAAACTCGGGACTTCTCAAAAATCCAAAAATTATTTCTTTCGTTCAATTGTAAATGATACTTGGAAAATCGCAAAGTTATCTAAAGATTTTTGAAAAATTCAGTTTTTTTGAAAACATTAAAAACATAAAATTCCTTTTTTCTGAAAGAAAATTGGAATAAATGCGTTTTTTTTTCTCAAATAATGTCAACAATTTTTTTTGCATTGGATAGGAACTTTCATCCTGTTTCGTTAATTTTTTTTGTCCTGTTAACAGTCCCATCCTGTTTTCACTCAAAGGCACAGTCCAACCTCAGAGGTAATTTTTGATATTTTGGTCCATTCGCCCTATACAGCAACCCTGCCAAGCGCGAAATCTCAATTCGCTCAAATAAGCGAGAAAAAGCCAGGAAAAAGTCGGCCACGCCCCTCGAAAGAGAAAAATGGGTAACGCCCCCTGGCAGGTTTCCGACCTCAATAGGGAAGAGACGCACGAATGATTTTGTTCAAAATCTATGTTCTTTCTTTTGTTTTTGGGCTGGCTTTATATTGTGACCTTATTCAAAATGATGGCTGCGAATAACGAGAAAATACGGGCTCGAGACAACTCGTCCGCGACATTCTATCCGTTCAAAATCGATATTTTTGAGGAGCCGTAACTCCGTTCGTGGTGAGTTCTGAGCGATGCTGGAGACACCATTGTGATCAGCGTGAAATTTTCTTCTAGATAGGCAGAAAAACGAAAAATCGAATCTGAGGTTGGACTGTGCCTTTAGGCTCGGCAGATTTCTTTCAAAGAAAAGATCGAAACCGGCGTCACTTTTTCCCCAACCCCCGGAAGTTTGTGAAAAGTCTTTCTGAATTAAAGAAAATTTCACATTTTTCTAATTGAAAATTCGATGCTAATATGCTTATCTGAGCCAAATTCCGGTCCGCAATTGCGTCTCGACACGCTTTGCGGCCGCACGCGCTCGAGTCAGTCGAGTTTCAAGCGCCAAACCCGACTCGATATGGCTTTTCTATACAGTTTTCTCCAATTTTCATTACATAGCAGTTTCTAAAGCCCAACTGCAGTCAACAGATCAGCGGCTGCGGCGCTGGAAACTCATCCGACTCGAATGCGCGCGGCCGCAAAGAGTGTCGAGACGCAATTGCGGACAGGAATTTGGCCCAGAAAAGCACAGTATTTACTTCGATTATTTTTCTGCAAAGATCTCGCTAAATTCCATCTTCCATGATAACACCAAGGATTCACTACCAACTCTGCTTATGAAAACTTCAAGAGCGCAATTCTATATCCACTGTTTCGGAGCTAAATTTACTTTGTTACTTCGCGTGCGCGTACTAGGTGGGAGAGAGACAGCGAGAAAGTTTGTGGGGGGAGAGAGAGTCGCAGCATACGCCCGCGCGCGCTCGCGATCGACCGAGATGAGTACCTCTTTTACCTAGGGGAAACAGTGAACCCCAGAGAGGCCGCCAACATTCGGAGAAAATCCATATGAAAAAATTAACACTAATAAAAAGTCATTTCTAAAAACTTTCAAAGACTCACACTCCCTCTTTCCGAATCGGATCCGGTCAATCTCGGCGTAGTCGTTCTCATCGCGATACGGCGACACCGCTCGAGGAGGTGACACCGTCCGTTCTCTGTCCGGCGGTGCCACACCACCAAACCAGCGCTGGAACAGGGTTACATTATGTCAAACTTCACGCATTTCTACTGCTAAACCTCATTTCCTCTAATTAGGCGATATATAACGTGAAATCCCCAGCCACGCCCCATTGGACGAGTTTCCCTACCCAAAACGAGAGTGGTGCGTGAAGAGTTGAAGACTTTCAACCACTGTTTCAATTTTTTCCCTGTTTTAATTTCTCGGTTCAAATCGCGAACAGGAAAAACATGTTCGAGCCAACTCGTCCGTCATGTCGACAACTCGTCCAATCAATCATCATTAAGTTTCAAAGAGCTGTAACTCCATTTATACGGGGTTTCTGGCGATTTCAAAAACACCATTGTGATCGAAGTGAGATTTCCTTCAATGCAGGACCAGAAAATTGGCAAATAACTCTCGGGTGTACTGTACCCCTATTACAGTACCCTGACTTCTGTTATTCACCCACAGGAACGTTTAATCCTGTTAGAAATGTTATCAAGAGTCTCCTTACTGAACTTTTTTTCTAATACGACTTTTCTGTCCAAGCACTTATCCCTAGCCCGATTTTACTGATAACAGCCAGCTAGCGGCAGCTCTCGCTGGCGCAATTACCATCTGTTCAAACACAAAACTCTCACTCGAGCAACTCGCGTATGTACCTGACATGTAATCCATCAAAAAATAGCACGGAACGCTCTCGACCATTCTTGACAGAGAAAAAACTGAACGGCGAAACATCACTACGATTGGACCAGGCATACTGTAGGGATAGTACCATACACCGCTTTTCGGACTGAATATAACTTTTCCTAATTTTGATTGAAGGCATTTTCTGTCGTTTCTGGATAGTAAAAAAATACTGAAAATCATGATGAGAACGCTTTTCCGGCTTTCGATTCGGATTCAGGAAAGTAGCAGTAATTAGGCCCACAACCACTCGTTCCTCTCCCCCCCCCTCCTAAAGGAAAATTATCGTTGAAAAATGGGAACAGATTCCGTAATCACGAAACATTTTCATGAGTAACTTGTTTTGCCCACTATTTTATGTTGCATGCAAGTTTAAAGCTCGCGTGAGATAATTATAGTACATGTTACTTGTGAGATGTACATACAAGAACTTTTGAACATGTTACCTGCGACTCTAATAAAAGTTGCTTGATGCCTCCAGTCAACTGACTTCGATCTCGCATGTAACTCGAAACGATGCTGGGTGTAACTTAGTATAATTTTCGATTGAAAAAGAAGTGTAAAAAGTGTAACTTGCCTCAATATTACACGTAAGTTACGCAACATTGCGAGTAACTTGCGATGTTGTTACATGTAACTTGAAACCACAGCGCAACGCGACCGCCTCATGTAATATGTCCGTTAAAAGTCTTATTATATACAACTTTCCACAGCCTAGAAAACTTACATGTGCAATAAAGTAACAAGTTACGCGGGGGTAACTTTTGTCACGTGTAAGTCAATTCACACCGTTCAACATACTTACTACATATGCTAAAGGTCACATGGAACTCAAAGTTGTAAAGGTGAGTTGCAAGTAACATGTTTGAAAGTTCTAATTCGCGAGTAAGTTGTTTTGAGTTTGCATGAAACCCCAGAGCAGATTGTGAGCAACATTCACAGTTCAAATTTTTTCATGTCTCATGGAACTTTTTGAGAAGGTTTTGGAAGGCATAAAGCCACTTTTGTTCAAGTTGCGAGTGACTTAAATTCATACCCTTGCAAGACAAATAAAGTAAGCTGAATACAGTTTTCAGGTGACCAACACTAAACTTGCATGTAACTTGTTAGAGTTCTAAAGGGAACGCTTCTCATTCGGTAGGCGCAACTAACTAAGGACTAATCTCAGCACGAGCAGGAGTTTTGAAAAATGAAAAGGTGAAAAGAAACAACCCAAAGTTTAGTAAATTCACTAAATGAACATGGGTAGATCAAAAACGGCAAAAAACATGATTTTTCTAAAATATCAGACATTCGAACATTTTCAGCCCAACTTCTGTCCCGGGAAGTTATTTGATTCGCTAGGCACGAATATAAGGTCCATTTTCAGTTTCTCAGAAGTTTACTGTAAGTTATGTACTGCAGGAGAAGTATCATTTGTCTACAATAACCCACTGTAATCTTTCGAAAAAAAAATGATAATGGACCTTACAATCGTGTTCACTATGCCCCTGTACAAAGTTTGGGTTGAATGTGTTCGAATTTTAAAATATTTCTCGTTCTTGATCTACCCAGGTGGATTAAGGAAATTTACCGAACTTCGAATTATTTCTTTTCGTCTACCCCGCAATATTCAATTGATCATTTTTTGCAACTCCAGTTTGCCCTGGGATCATTCCATCATAAGAGGCAATCGATTTGTTGCGCGAAAGCTTAACTCGAAGTCTTCATCTCACGAGCAACTTATTTTGCCCAATATTCTATGCTAATTCTTGATACGAAGTCTTTGTAAAACATAAAATTCGAAGAAAAACGAGTTTTTCTTTCAAGAGGGAGGCAGCAAGTTGCGCGAAGCACTCAAGCGAGATACGCTCAAGTTGCGTGTAACTTGTTTGACAATGGTCAGGACATTTTAACAAGTTATCTGTGGACCCATCTTACTAGCATCATTTTTGTCCAGGAATTCGTGTTATTTCAAAGCCCGAATATCGCGTGTGTCACTGAATAATGGAAGGAACATGTTACCAGTGCAAAAATGCGTTAGTTGCGTTAAGCTTACAAGCAACTTACAGGCAACATGTTCACAAGTTCCTGCAAAGAGTCTAAAGACATTTAACTCGCTCACAGCTGGCCTCCAAATTTTTTCCCAACTTTTTTTTCAAGTTGCGAAGTTTAGCATATAAAAACTTTTCAGGGTTTCCTCTTGAAGGTTAAGAGGTTGAGGGTCAGGGAGAGGTCTCAATTCAACAGAAAATTCTCGGAAATCTCAGAATTTTCAATCGAGTATTGATTTCTGCTCACCTGAAAAAATCCTCCTCCACTACTGGTGGCTTTCTTCTCCATTCTTTTCGTTCTCCTTGCTTCTCTACGTCGTCTAGTCGAATCGTTGGCTACTGGTGACGACGTGTCACCGCTGCTGAAATCGGGCAACTCATCAAAATCAATCGATATCGCCGACAACTGTCACTCACGCTGGTGCTGAGGATCCTCGTAATGATCTGAAACCGGGTTTCCGTGATTGCCTGCAACAGTCGGCATTTTCGCCTTCATCATCAATCCACGGTATACTACTGTCATTGGATACGGTAACAGGTTTAGTCTGCAACGGCACCACGTCCACATTCAACGGCACATGCCACTGAGACGAACACGACATGGAGCTGACAGGACGTGGGGGACCAGCGGTTTCAGACGACGGCGGTTGCGGGTCACTCGGGAAGAACCGCGACGTGCTGGCCACGTCGTGTGACGCCGAGCGACGCTGTTTGTGTGGTTGTTTGACGCGGGCTTTACCATAGACGGGCACCGGAATGTGGATATTCCGGGTATCCACCGCTGCCGCCACATGATAGGTGTCGTCACCGGAACCTCCAGAATCGCCTCGTCCACATTTACAGCACACACAACAGCGACAACACGCACATACCATCACAAGGACCTTAAACGACACATTGGGACGACATGATGCGGACAACAGACACACACACAAAAACATAACCCCTTCATCAAGAGTAGCTCTGAAGTCCAAGCCGCCCATGACCTTGGCGCGAGAGCGGCCGCGTCGCCACAATATTCGACTGTTAGCGACTGAAGTTAGTCACCAATCGCCGTGACACAATCGCGAAGCTTTTGAAACCATGCAAGGACGGGGCTGCCTTTCTATTCGTCTACTCCAGGTGAAGGAAAGCTGCATAAAATCATTCAGTGATCGATATATCGATTTTTTTCGGAAAAAAATCAGACACCTTACTATTGTAGCTTTCAATTACATAGCTTTGGGGCACATTGTCTAATTAACTGAAGCAACCTTCAACTGAGTATAATTATTAACTAATTAGCCATTCATTTTATGTTAATTTTATTTAAAAATTTAATTTTTTTCACTCGGTGAGGTGTGTATTTGGGATCGGGCCTGATCCAGAAAACCTACAGGCTATAAAACGGCGAAATTCACATGGTTCCTACGCGTGCTGGTGCGGAGCGGAGGTTAGAGACAGTGAGAGAGCGGAGGGCAGACGGAGGCTGAGGCATCGCGCGCGCCGCTCGCGCCTCGAATGATGTGCGTTTCGACGTTTTATAGAGGGTACTGCGGAAGGATGTCATGCTCAGGGGACTCTCAGCCGCCAGCGGCCCTTCAGGTCGGCTCGCTCTCCCATTCTGCGGCTCCACTGTTGTTGCTGTCCGTTGCTTCCGGGCCACTGCAGTTGCTGTCCGGGCGCCGTGGAGAAGCCCGGACAGCCACAGCAATAGCCCGGAGATAGGGAGGACCAGCCGAACTATCAGGCGGCTCCTATTCCTAATCGGTGCGGCTCGGGGCCAATAGTCGCTAGATGAGGTTCTTGGAGTGTCGACTAGCAAATTCAGGAGTAGCATGGACGTATGTGTCTAAGTGTCATGAGTGGTAACCTAAACGCCAACCAATGGAAATGTTTCGAGACGACTAAGTTTTATGGGAGGTCTCTGGTACATCAACGGAGAGAATCGGTCGCAGAGAAATAAGCATTATAGGTTCTTCCCGCAGTAGCGATTTTGAGTGCACTACGAGAGTCTAAACGTCATGGGTGGCCTTTTGGAAAACAGCATAAAACGGTCATCTTATGAGGTGATCTGTTACAGTAAGATACTTATTAAATTTTTTTGCTTATTTTCACTTACAAGGGAACCACTATAAGTCATAGTAACCGTCCCAAACGAAAAGTACTTTTCTAGAATCATTTTCGGACGAAAATTACGAATATTCCCATCGCAGCTGCCTAGACCCACTTTGAAAGAAGTTATAAACGTTTTTTCTGTGGGCTGGGATTCATGAAAGGCAAACCACGGTTACGGCTGGGCCAGCGGAGGAAATCGGCATTCACGAAAAATCGGGTTTGGTTACGGCTGGGCTACGATTGGGCTACGCGTAACCGCACCTCCGAGCTGCGGTTAACCGCGGTTAGCAGCGGTTTCGCGGCTTAGTCGTCGAATTGATGGTGTGTTGTATTAGTGCACAACACTGAGGAAACGCACCTTTTGCGAATACGCATAAAAACTTGATATCTTCAAGGCAAGCTGAAAATACAGGAATGCCGCCGTTATTGGCTGCCACATTATAGGCCCGCTAGCCATAATGTGTTCCTCTCGATAACAACGAAAATTCTCAGAATCATCAACCTCATCTGTAAGTTTTATGTATGTTGCCCATAGCTAACTAAAATCTTTATGCCTGTCCTCCCTACTCTCGCTCTCTTCTTTATTTTATAGCACATCGTTGTTCTTTTTGCCTCCACTTTTTGTTCCTAATTCTTGTCTTCCGTGCGCTGACCATTTACCGAGCAGCCACAGGCTCTTCGCTGGGGTTTCTTTCCCATTTTGGCTCCGAATTCCCTCATTTTTTCCTCAGAATTTTTTCCCAACACTTTTCGTACACGCTTTCGTTATTTTTCTGTTGGAAAACCCTAACTTGGTTTGATACTGTGATGCATGATTTGGTTTTTTCGCATTTACAACGTTTTCTTCTACTTTTTTTTCGAAGCGCCCACTTGGATTTCAAATGTTAATGTTTTTACATGGTTCTGTGATCAATCTGGGTTTTCTCGATGTTTTTAGTTCAAACTTGTTTTTCCCTTGCATTTCGAGCTTTTTCCATATGATTTTTCTAAGGAGTCGTTTTATTATTCTCCTGTTGTGAGCGACAATAAGCTTGTGTGAGAATGACAAAAAGAAAAAAAAAGAAGGGATTCTTAGACAAAAAAAGAGATGGAAAAAACTCGGAACTCAAACGACAAACGGAGAACTTGAAGCCGAAAACTCATCGAAAGGTCGATGATGATCCCTGCAGCAACACCTAAGCCATGTGAAACACACAAAAAAAGTAGAGGGGCGTTTCGAAAAAAAAAGAAGTTGAAAAGGCTAGTAATGCGAGAAAAAAAGCTAAATTGGGGGTTAACATTTTACCAGCAGGTTTGCGGCTCATCGTGAGAGAGCAGCATCACTTTATGTACTTTCAAAAAACCAAAAAGGATTTTTTCAAAAAGAGGAAAAAATGAAAAACTTTAAAATGGAAAAAAACATCTCCAAGTTGAGGAAAAGCCCTTTAAATGCCTGCGATCCATTGAAGAAGGTAAAGCACAAGGTAGACAAAAATAAGAATTCAAAAAGCAAGCAAAATTAGCAATCATGTGCAACAAAAACAGTGACGGGATAGGGAAATTCCGACCCGAGTGCCAATATTGATTTTCTCCAATCGAGATTCTCGGCGTCAATTGAGTGGCAAGTACGTGGCCGCGGAATGGTTAGCCACCCAACCGCGATGGGGCGGTTGTGAATGCCGGCTCGCGGTTTGGCTACCGCTGGGGTTGCTGCCCTAACCAAACCCAAACCTAGCCGGCTGCGTTCATGAATCCCAGCCCTGGTTTTCATACCTATTGTACCCTCAAAAAAAGCGCATTATTTCAATAAAAATCCGGAAACGGACCTCCTGATCGTGTTCAGCTCCCAAACCTACCGCCCTATGCAAAGTTTGAGTGGAGGAATATTCTCCAAACTTTGCGCACATTGACAGCGTTTTGGACTTTTTTTGTATGGATTTTCGATTGGTTTGGCTTTTATCCCAATGAGTGGGCTCTTGGAGCGTTTTGGAGAAATATTCCAGATTTGACTTAAAATTCGTACTGGGGGTTATTTGGGGTGCTCACGAATCTGAGGTTTATTTGTCGTTTTTCCGAAAGTTTCGACTAAACTTGTACAAAGCTTCCCACCGGCAGAAAAAATTTACGGCAAAATCGACTTTTGACGATTTCCGGAATATGGCGACAGATGTGGTTCAAATCGTTCTTCTGTGGGTTATTTGGAGTGCTCAACACGAATCTGATGTCAGTTTATCGATTTTTGACAGCTTACGGTAGATTACGGCGGGTATACGGTAGTTTGGTCAAAGTCTCAGATTTGTCTCAAAGTTTCTCTGTGGAGGTTATTTGGGGTGCTGAATACGAATTCGATGTTCATTTGTCGATTCTCGAATTATGAAGGTAGGTTCTGCCTCCTAAATGGCATGTTACCTACCGTAACCTACAGTAAACCCTAAAAACCCGACAAACGAACCCCGAACTCGTGTTCACCACCCCAGATCACCCCTACATACATCTTGATAGCAAAGTCCAGAAAAAATTTAAAAACACCCTAAAAATTCCATGGGTACCCTTGCCTTGCCGCAAAGCTTTGAAAACAGTCATAACTTCTTCCAGAGTGGATCTAGGCAGCTGCGATGGGCATATTCGGATTTTCCGTCCGAAAATGGTTCTAGAAAAGTACACTTCATTTGGAATGGTCACTACGACTTATTGTGGTTCCCTTGTTAGACTCGGACATGGTTAATGATCTTCAGGCTATACATGAAATTCAATTCCTCTATAACCCTGCATTAGTAATTATTATTGCACAACCTGTGAACTCAACTCCTCTCCAACTTGAACCCATAGTTAATACTTTCCAGACCACCTAAGAAGCTACTCTTCTTCGACTTCTCGCATTAGTGGATTTCTAAGGGCTTTATTGCTCCCCAACTCTAACTATTCCATAGTTTATAAATTTCGGGCCACCCATGAGACTCATTCCCTCGGGCTCTTTTAACTTGGTAAAGTTTTATGGACCATCAAAGCAATCTACTCTTCCTCGAACTGTTCCCGTAGAGAATGCTTTTTGAACCACCCATGAATTTCTGCCCTTCCGATTTCTTTCAATAAGAGTTGATACCCTTCAGACCACCCATGACACTTACCATTCCCAAATCCGTGCATAGTTAACATGAACTTGCTCCTCCTCAACTTGCTTTTTCGGTAAATAGGAAATTCAGTCTCCGGGACCACTAACCCTAGTTTGCACTTCAAGGAACACCCATGAACTTTACTCTTCCCAATTTTTTTCGCTCCATATTGTTATCAGTGATTTCAAAATTTGCAACCTGCACTCTATATGACTTTCTGGTGAACATATCACTCTTTATATACAGTCGGTAAGGATCGCACTGATACTCTGCTTTCCCTTGTAGGCGTTAGCGCAAGTTTGGTGCACGTGTTTTATAACATACGCGCACCGAGTTTGCGTCAAGACACAATAAGGAACGCCACATATCAATGCGACCCGTGCCGACTGTACCCACCACTACCTACAGTAACTTTACGAGATTACAAAATTTCCAGCATATTGGAAAACCTACAACTCCTACCTTAAAAACGGAGTGTCCAAAAACATAATTCATTCTAACAGTTGAATTCATCGCTTTTTAACCATACAGAAAGGTCTCAAACACTTAATTATTCATTCATTCGTTTATTTATTTATTTATTTATTTATTTATTTATTTATTACTTTCAGAATGTCACCATGATCGTTTCTATAGGACTATCCAGCCCAATCAAAACCTTACCTGAAGCCCGAAAATCGCCCACGGCTCCTGGACAACTAGCTCTACGGGGTCACCAAGCACAGAAGAGGCAGTCGATGGCCAGGAAATGGCTGCACTGACTAATCCGAACATACTATACCAGCCCATTGAGTCATTCCACTATCGGACGAGTTGTTCGATCGTATATGTGAGAATGTTGTCTAGTGGACGAGTTGTCGCCAGTCGTTCAGAGGTCGATCGTGTGGGTAGAAATGAGGAGGTTGCGTGGCCGGTGTGTTTAATTGGAGAAATGCGGATAGCGCGGGTTCGATGAGAACAAATAAATGTTCAGACGCAGAATGGTTACATATAGTTGACATAGTGTTTGAGAAGAAAATGGCATTTTTTCCAGAGTTAGGCGATCTCGAAAGCAGCGTTATCCTTGAATATAACGGTGTGTAGGCACTGTTTTTTTGTAATTTCTTGGTTTCTAAATATACGGTGGTATACTGTAGTTCAGAGACACCTACAGACCGTAAATTGACGTAATTTCTTGGCGAGCGAATCTAAATAAATTTAAGCATACGTGTAACAACCCTTGGGGCATTAGATCGCTCGCATATTGTTCATCCAACCCTGAGGGTCGAAGAAAGTCCAGGGTGGTTGAATGCTTTCTTCCTTTTCTGCACACTAAAACTTAATTACAGTATAAACAAAGTTTGTGAAAAAATGCAATTTTTTCCAAAATTGTGTTGTAGGGGTTTTGAATCACAAGGCCTATTTAAGAATTCCATCGCAGCGCGGGGCGATGAAACGTTTTCTGTGGGCATCGATCTATAACGCTCCGCTCGTTCATTCGCATAAGGGGTCGTTTATACTCCCACCGCCGAGCGACGCGGCACAGTGCAATCCCACAATATCGATCGTGCCGCGCCGCGTGATCAAAATTACAGGAATCCACTGTGCCGTGTCGTTCGGCGGCGGAAGTATAAATGACCCCTAAGATTGCACTTCACCGCGCCGCTCAGCGATGAAAGTATAAACGATCCCTTAGGGGCTGAGCAGAGTGCCACCGTGGCGCGGCGCGGTCTGATGATGGAGAGCCGTATTGATAGATCGCCGCGATCTATCAATACGGCTCTCAATCATCAGGCCGCGCCGCGGTGGCACTCTGCTCAGCCCCTAAGAATCATGAAATCGCGCCGCGCGGCGGTGCAACTCTAAAAACCCTCTAAGAAAAAAAATGCGCGATTTTATGATTGTTGTAATTTTGTAAGGTACGAAATACGAAAATACGAGCGTTTTCGAGCGAAGACTAGGCTATTTCTAGCATTTCCAAGACATGGAGACTAAGGAAGTGGGCCTCAGCCATGGGGACCATCTTAACTGGTGAGGCCTCTTTCAGAGTGCGATCGATGATCGCCGCGATGACATGTTTTGAATGCAGATCGACGTGCGACGCGTTCTCGATCGATTCTCACGATTATCATCCCAACGCGTCGCGCGGCGATCGAACTCTGAAAGAAGCCCTACACCTCTCGGCCCGGTGCAATTACACAAACCAAGCGAAACAGTCTACCACGGCCAACTTTCAATTTAAAATCTGTAAAACCACACTCGTCGAGAATCAGACTTGATGAGTGTAAGGTTAATTAGAGAAAAAGGACACAAAAAGGTACATAAATGAAGGAAATAAAATAAAAAAGTTGGCAAAATTTGAAAATCTGAACAACTGGAAAAATCACGCCATAAAAGCGAAAATCCGAAAAAGACAATCAATAATTCGGAAGGAATTCGCTTTGTTGAATGATTGATTTCGAAAATAAGAAGGTAAAACAATCTCACAGACGCAATAAACTTAAAAGTGAAAGAGGGTGAGCAGAGCGAATGCTATCAAAATACCTTCCCCTGAATTTTGATTAATCAATTCACTCATTTTTGATCTCCTAAATTCTATTTACTATTTCTTTAATTCACAGATGAATGTAATAATTAACAACATCAAATATGTATAAATCTGGCAAAGAATTCTGTTGACGCTTACCTATAACAATTCCTCTCTTAAAATGAATTACAAATTATTATAAATCATCTACAATCATTAACTAAATATAAAAATTTAATTTCTTGTTTCTTTTGACACTTTTGAAAATTGGTTGAATCGTTGATTTCAATATTCGAATTCATATATTTTTTCATATACTTGTGTGCTCGTTTTATCTATTTATTCGATCAAGTGTTATCTTTTAAGTTAATTTTTCGTTTTATTTATGTAATAATTCATTTGTTTACTTGATCCTTTGTTTAAATATTTACTGGTTAATTCATTTCTTCTTCTATTTATTCATTTTTGACGAATTGAATTATCGTTATTTACTTTTTTCTTGACTCTTATCTACTGTCAAACATTTCATACTGCTAACCGCCAAGAAAAAGCGATTCTCAATTCTGTGTTCATCAATAGGTTTTAGAATCTCTCTCTAAGAAAAACACTTGGAATTTAGGCGTCTCAATGTGTTCAGTGGGAAAAACTCAAAAAGAGAATCATACAGAAAACAGTTTAAAGAAATGAAAAAATTTTTAGCTGTCCACTGAAATAAAATTGAGATTAACAAATAATTTTTATTTATAAGTTATTCCCTATTCAAGTGTAAAAACACACAAAAAAACTCACATTAGAATTGAGAGACGAATAAAATATAGGAATAAGTGGGCATGATAAAATGCGTTGTATGATTACAATAAAGTGATGAAAATTGGTACTCGAAGGGTAGTTAATAAAAAGATTTATGTAAGTTGTTTATTCATCGTAATAGGTTTCTCAACTGTGATTGTAATCAATCATAACCCAAATCAAATTGGTAATATAGAAACCCGTGAAGGAAAAAATATAAATGTTATTAAACAACAGGAAAAAATCAATGAATCGATCGATGGAATATATAATCGATAAGACAGATAAAAAACGCAACATGCGTTGAGCTGTGAGGGATACGAGGAGGAACACATAGCACTTTGAGTGGGTAAACATCGACAGACGATCAGCCTCGGCTTAGCTCGAGCAAAAGGTTGGATAGAAGACGATAAAAAGATTTATGAATCAATATCCATATTTTACTCTGATTACTCGTCCAACTTCCGATCTTCGCCCCTAATCCTGGTCTATTCCTGTGTGGTCTATCTAGTGGAAATTGACTGCAAGTTCAAGGACATGCTCCACCCCTTGCTTGACCCCGAGAAAACCAGGAATTTCTAGGAAGCTTTAGAAGTTTCTAGGTCTATACAGTGTACTTTTTTTGCTACAGTAGATGTCTGCCCATTTCTCCCTTCCCGAAAATTGATGTGTGTGTTCACACACACACGCAGCCGCTGCTGTATTACAACCCCGGCAGCAGCGGCAGGGATTCGGGCCGGGTTTTTCCACCCCAGTTGTCTCTTCGAGATGAGCAATATATGTGCCGGTCTGCCTGCGGTTGTAAATCATTGCCAGGAAACAGCAGGGAGACCACGAAAAAAAAATACAGAGTACCTACTTTACATTACAGGATTCATAAGACGACATATACAGTGTTGCGGAATAGAAGGAAATGTGATTTGCGTGACGAAAGGGAAAAATTGGGACGCAAAAGGTTCAGAAAAAATGGGAAAAACCCGCTATTTCAGTCGAAGAAAAGGGTCAAAATCGTGTTGTTCCGTTGCCATTGTGTTGCAGTTGTGTTGGTTTTGTGCTGCTATTGTGCCGTTAATACGTTGACAACAGCGACGCAAGTAAAGTGGTGGAATTCGTGATCAACTTTTAAATTTGCTATTTTCCAGAGAATTTCGCTTCCGTGAACACGGTTTTTGTGGATTTCGCGGCGGGACCAGCCTGTCACCTGAGACGCCCTACACAGAGTTTTCCTCTGTGTTACCCGTAATCTTGTACCATCTATGCTAGGTGTAAAACCATTGTGTGAAGCTCTGTATTTTAGTTTGCAGTGTTCTAGAGGCCGAAAAGTCTGACCCTATTTCAGTGAACCTACCCAATACGGCGCGCGACAGAATCGACGTTGCAGCATGGGCATAAACCGAATTTAGGTAAGAGGTAAGATTTTTGTTGTTTTCACATTCACCGAATTGGCAGAGCGTTGAGAATTGTACAGCTCTCGTGGTCTACTAGACCTGTGGTAGGTCTTCTAAACTAGTACCAAACCTTCCGGCTTTTCTAGCCTCTAGATTTCTGCATCTTGACACATACAACTTTACGTAGCAGTTTTACACTTTGTCCTCTGTTACAACTCTTCCTCTGTCACAAATGAAAAGCTTTAAAGAAAGGTTTCAAGTGTCAGGCGGGTGCTGCCACGAAATTCTCAAAAAACTGCTCTCTTGGAAACTTGAGAAACTCCCGAAAATATTGTTACCTACAGATTTTGAGCACTAAATTTACTTCATGGCTGATTACCTAATTCGGTGTCGGCGGCACAATGGCAGCATAACTGCAGCACAAGTGCAGCACAATAGCAAAGCAGCAAGCTATGACTCGTCAAATTTTCTCGTGTTTTCGATTTTTTCTTCAAGCTTTATACCAGAAAGAGTTTTCATATTTACGGGGCTGTGAAAAAAACTGAAATTTTTTTTTATACTTTTTGCATGCGAGAACTCATCCAAAAGGGGAGTGGCCCAGCGTTTACTTCAGTACCTGATCGATTAGGAAGATTTCCAAGCTCCAACTTTCTAGAAGGTGTTATACAGTAGCTGTGTTTCCCTATGAGTGTGTCATTTCCTCTAAGGCCGTTTGAATATTGATATAAATGGCTTAGTGGACAAGTTGTCCCTGAAGTAATTTACTCGGTAGAGGGCTGAAAGAGACAAATAAACCAGAAACTGTCAGATCGACCCCCCTCAGGCAGTTCTCGGCCGCGAGCCGCACCGAACAGGAATCGGAGCCGCCTGACAGTTCGGCTCGTTCTCCCGATTTCGGGGACACTGGTGTTGCTGCTTGGGCGAACCGGAGCAGCCCGGACAGCAACAGTAGTGGGCCGATCAGCAACAGAAGCCGACTCGCAGATTGGGAACACGAGCCGAACTGTCAGGCGGCTCGGAGCCGATAATCGCCTGAGCTGCAAATTAGAGAAAGTCGCCAATATATTTTCCTTAAACTTCATGACGCGTAAGCCTCATAATTAGATATGAAATTCGTCCGAAAAGTGTGGTTTCGGGCTTACCCTTGGAGACTTGAACTTTTATGTTCTCATACAATCACAATTTTTTCTTTAAAAAAATTCCTCACAAAAAAATGGTCAGTCAATCGATGTACAGGAAGCAAGCGTGATATTTTGCGTAAAAAGAACTGAAAATCTGAGTATCTTTTAAGGTAAACTGGGCTCCATGTACCTACTCATGCATGGGAAAAACCCTGATAAGGGTCTGTCACAAAACAACTCGACACAGACCATGTTCGCCTCATTAGATGGACTTTTTCCCTCATTTTCATACGGTTTCACGAAATGAGGTGGAGGACTTTTCCATAAACGTGGACAACTCGTCCACCAAACCCATCTCACAGAGAGTGATTCTACATTAAAGGTTTCTAAAAAGTTACATCAGGATTTCAGTGACAGAAGCAGCATTGTTTTTGTGGAAAGTTTGGCTCTATGTCATCAATTTTTCTTTCCAAAATGGAAACTAATAATATTTTTCGGAAATTGAAACCCACTTCTGCCTCGAAATAATGGGAATGTCATGGAACCCCTTGGCCCGAACGATCCCCCATAAAACCCTCAGGGCATCTGGTTCACAGCTGTAAGTTGGTGAAAGACCACAAAAAAACGAACACATTCCACGGAAAAGCGTTGAGAACAGGAACGGAAAATACATCGAAGATGACTTCAATCCATCAAAAATTGGTAATTAATGTAATCAAGGAATATATAGGGCAAAAACATATGTGGATAAGAACTGAATTAGTGTGTGTGTGTGAGTGTGCATGTGTGCGACTTTACATTCAGCAAGGCGAGGTGGTGTGTGTGTGGATGGATACGCCAGGAGATTTGATGGGGCTCTGACAGGCGCCTGTCCTACACCCGGAATTTTTTCCGGCCCAACTTTTTATTAAGAGCTGTACTGGATAAAGGCTCTTATGAAAACCTAATCGTCAAAGGAACTAGTACCAACTTTGGGAAAGTTGGAATCATAAAGTTTTTTACAGTACATATGGAAAAATTCTGAATCTTGTCGCCAGAAAAAACCTTTAAAACTCCGCTGGATGTGTTGACAAAAAAAACTGAGTTCTTCGGTGGTGACAATGTTCCATTTTCGTCCTTAAGTCAGAGAAGCAATTCTGCCGGTATTGCTTTGCCATGGTACTGCATTTATGCTGCTATTCTGTTGCATTTCTACTGCTATTGTACTACGTTTCTACCAGAATAATGTTGATATTTCGTTAAATTGTTGCATTCAACAGTGTTGGGTGGGCATCGGTTTGCAACTGTATTACTGTTGTGCTGCGTTTGCGTTGCAGTTGTGCTGCATTCGCGTTATTTGTTGTTATTGATGTCGAAAATTCTGATGTTTTAACACTCTCTGGTGCCAATCTTTGAAAACTTGCAATCTGCCGTGAGGTTCTGCAATTGCATGAATTGTATCACAATTCTTTCGCTACTGTATTGCTATGGTGGAGTTACAACTTCACCATTTCGCTTTTTGTGTCGCATTTATATTGGGCTATTTTCAGAGAAACAATTGTGACCATTGTGTTGCTATCATGCTGCATTTGTGCTGCTATTGTGTTGCATTACTGCTGTTATTGTACTGCATTTTTACCGCAGTTATGTTGCAATTGCTTTGACTTCATATGCAGCATCATGTGAAGTTATGGATTCACAACTGTTTTGCTGTTGTGTTGCTCTTGCGTCTCCCTTGTGCGCCATTTGTCCTGCCAGTGTTGATTTCTGGTGAACTTGTTCTCAGCATAACGTGAAAATATTGATTTCCGGTAGTATTGTCGTTGTGCTGCATTTAGGTTCTCATTGTGCTGCGTTTGTGGTGTTATTGTGTTGTCATCGATACACTAGCGCGCTGGTATTGTGCACACCTCCATTGCCGTGCCCACGGCGAAACATATTGTGTCCTCATTGCACTCCACTACTGTAGGGATAATATGCTGTCGTTGTGCTGCTATTGTGCTGCAGGTGTTTCCTTTTTCTGTTTCCATCGGTGGAGCGATCCCTTGACTTTTGTTTAACAATTCTGCTGCTATCGTTTTATGAACACATAATTTTTGCTGCCACTAAATTAAATAGCAAGCTGGAACCCAAGAAAACCATGTTGCTGTTGTGTCGTCTTTGTGCTGCTATTGTGTTACTACCATTTCTTTATCAACAAAAATAAAAACCTGTAAATGTGTTCCTATTGTGTTAAAACTGCTTTTCTGCTATGTTCCTTTTAGCCAAACTTTAACATGACCATTCTCCTGCTATTGCGCTACAGTTGTGTTGCATTCATATTGCTATTGTGTTGCTATGATGTTGCGCACACAGTGTCTTGATCTCTTGACTATAGCTGAATAAATAGAAAAATAGAGCGCTATTGAACCTTGTAGATGTCGTACCCCTTTTGTGCTGCCTTTGTGTTACGATTGTTCCTTTATCAATGGAAATATTGTTCTGCCACTCTGTTCCTATTATGTTGCAATTATTTTTCTCTCATAATCCTTTCTGCAGAACTTTTACATGGTCAGTGTCCTGTTATTGTTTTGAAAGGTACCAAAAAATTATAAGAGAAAATCGTAAGTTCTATCAGACTTCCCATCTAATGTTATGGCTATGTGCTGCTATTGTGCTGTTTTTGTCTTGCTATCGAAGGCAGTATGGCAGCAGGGTGGTTCAAAGGAGTTTGCACTTAACTCTTAGGATGTATTATGCATAAATTCCTTGCAGGGAGTTGTCATCAAACTTGCGTTTCAGCCCGTATTAGTGTTAGCAAAACAATAACAACACAAAACTGCCGTGGATAGCAGCACAACAACAGCACAATAGTTACGCTGACAGTGAAATAGCGAAAAATAGTTGCAACACAACAGCAGCATAACTGGAGAACTTAACAATTCTCATCAAAAAATTTTCCGTAAAATAAAAAATAGCAGTTTTCGAAAAATATGTGACTCCGTGAGCAAGCCTTTCCTTGATATTTGCCATTATTTGAGACTATCCCTTGGAGATTTTCCTCAGTCCAATGAAACTCTTATAGAAATTGTGTTTAGATTAAAGAAAAGTTGAGAGTCAAATGTTCTGAAAGTAGAAGGAACGGCTCCGAATGAGCACTTGAGTGTGACTGAGCAAATACCTACTCGAGGAGGAGAGGGAGAGCTAACGAAGCATGTTTCAAGGTATGTACTGAATCGCGAAAAACCCCGTCGTTTTCCTATTACACTCTGACTCTGCGGCCTTTTTACCGGCTGGGAACGGTGGAGAGAGTTATTGCCTAGGCGAGATTTCTGACCCTAACCGAATACTTCCAAGCCTCCTCAAAGCTTCCCAGCGGGGGAGGGGGGTAGGGGAGGGGGGGGGGGGGGGGAATTTGGGGACAGATCGCGAATTTTGACAATTTCTGGAATGTCACTACATATGGATGTGGCTCAAATTGTTTCGCTGAGGGTATTTGGAGTTCCTAACACTTAAAGGACCGCGTGTCCACACTGCGGACCCACGCCATAAAACGTTCGATATTTTTTGAATTCCTGAGGCGTGGGGTCCTTCTTCAATATTAATAGGTGCCTCATATTGTAACCTATTTACAATCACTGTGGTCAAGTATTTTGAGCGCTCTTAGCTATTTTAAAAGCGTCATTGAAAATGAAATTTATGAATTGTCGAACTTCTGTGGTCGGAAACAAGCTATTCCAAACTCAACTAAAGGGGGTTATAAACTAAGGGGGGTTATAAACTATCACGTGCCTTATGTCCACTAGTTGATTCCCAGAATATTAGCGCCTGCTATTTGAAACAACTGCACTAGGTCAACGTTACAAAATTTTCTGCCTTGACCCCGAGGGTTATTTTAGTCGCTGCACAAGAATCTGGTGTTTGCTATACAATTTTCAATGAAATTTCTGCCGACTACGGTATAATAGCCAACGGTCAACTTTATTCTGTGTGAAGGGTGAGGATGACTTGTGGAGGGGGGGGGGGTGAAAGCCTGCCGTACTTCAGTGTGCAAGATTCTGCTAAAATTCCGCTACGTGGTATAATTGGTGGTGCTGAACAATGGAATGGTGTCCATTTTACGATTTCTTATAAAATTTTTGTTCGCTGCAGCAGATTAATTGCACATCAGCTTTTCAGAATTTTCGGAAACTTCGTGGGAGGGATAAGGTAGAGGTAAGGCATATGTCAGCGTTCAAGACTGCACTAAAACTCTGCTCCTGGGGTTGTCTGGAATGCTGAACGATAAGCCGGGGTTCATTACACGATTTTCGGAGAATATCTGTTAGGTTGAGTGTATTAGCCTTTGGCAAATGTTACAGGTCTTGCTACGACTTCGCTCAAGTGGGTATTTGAAAGAGGGAGTTGGGCTCCTGATCACGAATCTGATTGTCATTTTTCAATTTCTGACAGATTTTCGTCGCCTACTGCAGACAAACCTAGTCGGTCTATTCCGAAAACTGTGCATTAGCTCAAAATAGTAACTCTGAAAAATGGGTAGCAGCAGTAAATGAAACGCAGGAATGAGATATACGAGAAGGGGAGATGAGGAAGAATGCTTGTAGAAAGAAATTCGGAAGAGCAAACTTGTGCGATTTCGAAATGTGCAGGATGATGCACGCGCCCGCGTTGACTAAGAAAGCGTGCTCCAATCGAAAAGGTCCCCAGCGGACTGCGTGTCCACACATGTCACCCACTATGGCCGGGATCATACTTCCGTCGCGGCGATGCATGAAAAACAGCGGTATCGATCAATCGCGGCGATATTGCCCTTTAGAGGAAATAGATTGTTTTGATTAGCACAAAGGCAGTTCGTGGGGTTAAATGGGATGAGATATTCATGCAAAAATGGTTGGCACCGGCGTTTTTAACCACATTGTCGAAATTTTTGACAAATATGCATATCGCCGCGATTTTATTGCAACGTTGCCCAATGGAGAGCGGCGCCGATGTCATTGCGGCGATATGCATGTATGCTCAATATTTTGTAGATGTGAATGGAAACGCAGATTTCAACCGATCTCGAATGTTCACATCATCCCATTTCACTCAACGATATGCTGTTTTGCTCGTCAAAACAATCGATTCCCTCAGAAGCGCAATATCGCCGCGATTGATCGATACTGCTTTTTCTCATACATCGCCACGACGGTAGTATGATCCGGGCCTATGGTGCGTATCAGGGCTGTGCGTAATTACGAATTACGATTTACGAATTACGGGCGTTTTTGGCAATTTTTTTAAGATTTACGATTTACGAAATTTCGGCTCAAAATCGTAACGAATCGTAATAAATCGTAACAAATCGTGAAAATGTGGTTCTGGGAACAATGTTTGTTGTCTGGGGTATAGACGAATTTACCTCACCCCGACGAATTTACCTTCTTTCACATTCCTGATATTTGATTATTCTTCCAGATTTCAATTTTCGATGCAACCTTACCATGGAATTCCCAGCCGGGCGCAGTCACCTGTAAGTCGGACATGGCGAAAAAATGTTGATAACAAAATTCAAGTGTGACCGACCGTTCCGCTTCTGTCAGTGACCACTCCCATGATGAACACGGGAGACGCAGACATTTGGTGGAGCTACTGTATATCAGAGCGAAATTCCGGTGCGCAATTGGAGACAACCGCTGCTGCAACACGTAGTGCAAGCAGAATCATGCCGGGACCACGAGGTCCAAGCAAGATAATGCTTAAAGGCAGTGTTCACGATAAAAAATGTGTTTCAGTTTCCACTAGGAATACGTAGTTGGGAAGCACACTGTAACGTTGACTTCGAAAGAGCGCATGAAAACGAGCCAGGGGGAGCCCCAATAGAGCCCGAAGTTGCCACTTTGAGCGCAAGGCAAACCCCAAAAGCGCAATGCTCGCATTCCGACGTGAACAAATGAAAATTCGAGATCGTGGGATGAGCGATGGTTTCCGAACAGTAGCCCTGTTCTTCCCTCCATTCTCAACTTCTCTCTTTACGCAGGTCAGCTCGCATACATCGGCTGCAAAAGACGGAAGTTACAAGTCATGGACAACTCGTCCACCATGCTTCCGTAGCTCAATGTTTGAGTGACCATAACTCCGTTCCCAGGAGGTCTTGTACGATTTCAGAGACATTATTGGAATCAGCATAGGACCGTTTTCAAGATAGGCGGTAGAACACAAAAACGATTTTTATCGTGGACACTGCCCTTAAGCTGCAGGCTGCAGAAGCGGTCGTCTGCAACTGTGGACAGAAATTCCACCCCGATATAGCATATAATTATGAGGTTTGGCTCTAAATACCTTGCTGGCTTATTAAAAAAATTAAGGTTGAAACCCAATGTGCACTTCATTGCACAAGTTCACGGAGATTTCGAAAACAATCATCACCACGCATCCATCTTCAGCGGTTCAAAAGTTACAAGCAAAAACTGGTATTTCGTGAACTGGAATTTGCTGAAGGACCGGGAAAATATTTTTCTGCCTTGAAAACACTATTCGACAAAGAGTTTCAAGGGGATTTCCGAAACAACTTCTGGCAGATGTACATCCCCGAAGGCAATTAGCTATGAGAGGAAAAGTGGTTAATAAAAGAGTCAGTTTCAAACAGTTACCGACTCTCTTTGAACCTCCGCATTGGTTCAATATTGTTGACGTTGACTGCAGCTTTGCGCGAGGTGGTACCAGGCTTCATTCGACTGACGTTTCGACGGTTTCGCCTTCTTCAGAATCTGAAAGAGCCAAATCCAGTAGTGAAAATACACGATCAAACACCATAAAGGTAAACTCTCCACGGGATTCCGGATCCGAAATTTCCAAACTGATGCTATAAGAGTTTGAAAATTTGGGAGTCGAATTTCTGAAGAGAGTCAACCGCTACGGTGTTTGGTCGTGCATTTTTTATAACTGGATTTGGCTCTTTCAGAATATGAAGAAGGCGAAACCGTCGAAACGTCAGTCGAATAAAGCCTGATACTGTGCTTATCTGGGCCAAATTCCGGTCCGCAATTGCATCTCGACACGCTTTGCAGCCGCACGCGCTCGAGTCAGTCGGGTTCCCGGCGCCAAAGCCGACTCCATGTGACTTTTTATACAATTTTCTCCAATTTTTCTTAGTTTCCAGCTTCCGAAACCCACCCAGAGTCACCACATCGGCGGCTGCAGCGCTGGAAGCTTTTCTGACTCGAGAGCGTGCGGCCGCAAAGGGTGTCGAGACGCAATTACGGACCGGAATTTGGCCCAGATAAGCACAGTACCACCTCGTGCAAAGCTGCAGTCAACGTCAACAGTATCAGCTCGAAACAATTTTACAAAAAAGTATGGCAGCACAGTTTCAACTTTTCAACAAGATTATTAAATGTTTTTAAAATTGAGAATTCAGTGAAATTCTAAAAGCAAAAGAAAAAAAATTCAAAATAGTTTATTTCCGAAAGCACAGATTTATAGAGAACCTTCACTTTTTTGGAATCCAGGGGCCGTATTCATCAATGATTTACCCGCTAGGTAAGTGTAAAGTCCTTCAAATTTGGCACTTACTCGGTATTCACACGCTTACTTACTCGCGATTTTCGAGTAAAAATCCAGGTAAAATTTACCCGACGTATGGAGCCGGGTAAATTTTACTCCCAGCCGGCTACAGCTGCACTTACCGCGGAAACAGCAATGGAGCGCATTATTTTCATCGATAATGAAAACTGCTCGTTCTATTATAGTTTATTTTTCCTTTTTTATGATTAATTCTATGTTTCCTTCCACAAACATAAAGTTATAAATGTTTTTTCATGCGTGTTTTCATTGGTTGTTGCTGTGTCGTGAAAAAGCGGTAGGCTTTCCTTGCTTCTGTTCACTAGATTTCTTTACCAAATTTTGAATGCATCAGAAAAATGCAACTAAAGATTTTCTTTTCGGCTTTATACTCCTCGTGCCATTGTTCACCGAACTCTTACTGAGTTAGGTTATATTGTGCTGAATCGAAAGTAATAGTTTGAGAAAACAATATCCTTGGCCCGATTGAATTTCTCAGGTCATATGTTAATAGTGTAGCTGCCGAGAACGCTGACGTTCCTTCATCTAATACTTTTGACGCTCCTTCTAGAAAATGATAATCTGTGATCCTAACGCTCGAATTCAATTTATGGCTTAAGTACTCGACATTTTCGCATTTCGAACGTTTTTTCTGTGCAATGAGTTTGGACCTCAGATCTCACAGTACATTTGTACAGGTAATATTCTCATCCACCATAGATAATTTGCGAATAGTCAACTTTCTGCCACCACTTTCTGCTTTTTCTTCGAATTTTGAAAAAAAATACTTGACAATTCGCAATGAAGTGATTTTTAGAAGAAAACTTTCAGCAGTATACGACAGAGGGAGAGCCGCCTTTCTGATGCCAAAATTTATTGTGCCGAATAAATAATGGGTTTGAGTTTTTTCTCTACAATTAAATAAGCACGACGCAATACAGAAGAATCCTTTGGCTTTTTTTCGTCGAATTGTATTACGCACGAAAGGGCATATTTATCGTTGGCCGATCGGTGAACATTTGCAAAAGAATTTACCAAATTTTTCCCTGAAACTCGTGACCCACCAAGAGTAGCTGAGAGCTCAAAAAAATCTTAGATAGGAACAAATTGGCGCTTTTGAACGGTGTATCAAATTTGGTTGAAAAACTGGACCGAAAAAAGACAAAAATGAGTAGTGGGTAGCTTTATCTACAACCTAATACTCCTAGAGGAAAAATTCCATCATAGAGTAATCCTCCACTAGAGTAGGACAGCGATTAGAAAAAAAAAATTGACGAGTGCCTTTGGAAGATTCTCGCTAGAAGAAATTGAATAGTCAGTAATGTTAAATGATGCTATTTTCTATATAGGAGGGGCCCCCTATGATGTACTTCAAAGTTTTCATTAATCATCAAACCAATGCACTTCTCTTTAGCCCCTTTGAATAAAAAAAGTATGAATCGGCGAAAGAATTTCAAATTAACGACGCCTATTCAGTATACTTGTTATCCGAAGGTAATTCCTCGGATAATGGATCGATTCGGATAATGCCATTTTAAATTTACCGGATATTGGTTCGATTCAGATAATGCGTTTTTTCAAATTTTCGGATATTGGATCGATTCAGATAATGCCATTTTTCCAATGATTCGGATACGGATATCCGTCGGATAATTTCGGATAAATTTCGGATATTATCGGAACAAACCTCAGGCAACACACAAACACACACACACATACACACATACACACATATACACTTACACACATACACACATACACACATACACACACACACACATACACACACACGTACACACATACACACATACACACATACACACATACACATACACACATACACACATACACACATACATACATACACACATACACACATACACATACACACATACACACATACACACATACACATACGCACATACACACATACACACATACACATACGCACATACACACATACACACATACACATACACACACATACACACATACACACATACACATACACAAGTACACACATACACATACACATACACACATACACATACACACATACACATACACACATACACACATACACACATACACACATACACACATACACATACACACATACACACATACACACATACACACATACACACATACACACATACACACATACACATACACACATACACACATACACACATACACACATACACACATACACATACACACATACACACATACACACACATACACACATACACACATACACACATACACACATACACACATACACACATACACACATACACACATACACATACACACATACACATACACACATACACACATACGCACATACACACATACACACACACACACACACACACATACACATAAGCACATACACACATACACACATACACACACACATACATACACACACTTTCCTACATTTAACCTGAAATGAACCGATTTTTATCCGATTTTATCCGATTTCACGCAAATTTTATCCGTTTTATCCGATTTTATCCGATTTTACGCCAATTTTATCCGTTTTATCCGGTTTTTATCCGATTTTTATCCGTTTTATCCGTTTTTATCCGATTTTATCCGAATTTTTGACCCTTCGGATAATGGTTCGATTCAGATAATGCCGATTTTGAATTTCCCGGATATTGGTTCGATTCAGATAATGCGCGTTTTCAAATTTTCGGATATCGGATTATCCGAATCTCGGATATCCGGTCGGATATCCGAAATGGAGTGATTCGGATACTAAGTATACTATTCAGTGTTTCGGTAAGTGCACAATAAACACATTTTGCGCGGGATCTTACCCGGGTAAGTAAGTGTGTGATGAATACCATTTCGCAGTGAGTAAGTTATCGGCTCCGGGTCAAGGTAAATGTAAAGTAAGATTTACCCGGCATTTCAATGATGAATACGGCCCCAGAATTCTGAAAAACCGTCACCTCTCGAACCGTTGTTTTCACCCCAACAAACTTATGTTTATGGAGAGGAACGCATATTACTCCGTTCAGAGTAACGCTTCACAAATGTGGAGGGCAGACTTGATTTCTGCGTCAAGAAGTGGTTTTGCAGTAGCATGTATAACCCTTTGGTATGGCCACCTTGCCCAATTAACCTTCCCTTGAAAGATTGAGTCTAAATACTATCGAAACGCTATTTTCTCTCATCACAGTGTTGCCCTCCTTGGCTCCCATTATTGAGCAGTGCTTGGTGAAGCGGTGATTCGCTATGTTTTTGTATTTTAAAGTTCTGAAAAACATGGCACAGGTTTTTGGTATTTGATTAAGCTTGGCGTTTCAATTTTGTCTATTGAAGTCGTTTATATCCCGCGTATGTATACTGATTTTTCTTCATGTACTGCTCAAAACAGTGTTATTTTGAAACACAATCTCAAACCTTCCCCGATATGGAAACACTTCATCTGTAATGCTTAGGTGTTTACACATCGAATGAGGTTTGGGTTATGTGTGGGCTTACTACTAATTATCAGTTACGAATTACGAATAACGATTAACGAATTACGAGGAATTTGGAAAATTACGATTTACGAAATTACAAAATCCAGTTACGCACAGCCCTGGTGCGTATACGGTAGTTTGGTGAAAGTATCAGATTTGAATCGAAATGTCTATGCAGGGATTCTTTTCAGGGGTGTGGCTACAAATTTGATGTCAACTCGCCACTGTTCCGCCCCGTGATTACCCCTGCACAGAAGTTTTGGGCCAAGTCCGAATTTTTTCAGAAAACAACTTGTAGCATGCCTGATGGGTACCCTAATTTCTTTCGCAAAGTTTGAAAACGCTTATAACTTGTTTGAAGCTTCAGGTGGGGGCGGGGTACAGCGCAGTTATAGTCGAAAAGCAGGTTGAAACTTGCGTCTTTCCCAAACATGAACACATTTTTTCACCTCAACAATGCGATACCAATTGTTTGGAGCGAAACAGTTTCAAATCATATCAAATCTTCAAAAGTTCGGCTTCTCGGACGGTGAATAGGTCATAAGTAGGTCAGAGTTCTTTTTCGTTTATACAAAAACAAATACATGTTTCTAATCAGTTCGGCGTGGCGAAACGAATGGTCTTCTCAGAATTCAAAAATAGTTACTCTGAAGGATTTTACCTCCTTGAGAAAAAATGGTTCATAAGTAGATCAAGACTTGAGTTTTTCTCAAGTCTGAAAACATTTTTTGGATCAGCGCGACGATTCGAATCGAATGATGTTTTCAGATTCTCGAAATATTCATTCTGAATGAGTTTGACGTTTTCGTCGTGTTTTTCCGTCCCGGACGGAAAATTGCTTCGGTGACGCGCTTTTGGACAAGTTTCGTGGGCGGTATTGTACTTTTTGGATTATAGACCATCTGCTTCAGAACTGGAGCAGTTCCCTACGTTCACATGGGGGAAATAGGAACGATCACTGAAGACGATTACGTGCCGATTTATTTCGTGCACATTGGGGACCAGGGATGAGCGGCAAGCGATTTTGAGGTTTCGGCAAACGGCAATCGGCAAGAAAATCCCAAAATGGCCGGCAAACGGCAAACGTCAATCGGCAAACGACAAAAAACCTCATTCCTTGGATTGGCCTGAAAGTTATTTACATGTGCCGCTTTACTTTTTTTCAATCCTTATGTCAACAATCAAGTGATTCTAATTCAAGGGAGTAGTTTCATTTCAAGACATCAGATGAACAAAAACAAGACACAGAGGGACCTCATGGAAATCAAAGGAATCGCCGCTGCCGCTCCGACTCCTACAGGCACCGAAGCGACACTATCGCGGAGTCGCAGCGGCAATGTCGTGGCGGCTCCGCGATAGTGCCGCTGCGGCTCCGCGGTAGTGCCGCTGCGGCTCCGCGAACGGTAGCCGCGCTCTGAAAAAACTAGAACCGACTGCGGGTAACTCAAAGGAAATGAGTCATAATACAACTGTGGGGTCATCTCGCAGTAAGTTCGCGCAAAACTACAACATAACGCGAGCTGAGAGAGAAAATGTTTCTGAGGAATGGTTTTACACTATGCGTATCTAGTGTCTCATAACGTGACGTGCAAATGCGTAGTTTCAGCAATGTCCGACCCCTTTCCCAAAAATCTTCAAATTAAAAGCTCGCGTCTAGCTGCAGTTCACCGCCAACTTACCGCGAACTTACTGCGAGTTAACTCTCGTTTTCAAACAGATTTACTACCACCCCAGATAACTCAAAACCCCGGATAACGGTTGAGCGAACAACTGATAATCGGATTACCCCTAGTGCCCACTATACTTGTTCCGAATCGAATAATCGGATGAGTTACCGACTGTTTCAGTCGGATAAAAAAGTCGACTTTTTATTCGACAAGTCGGTTATTCGAAAAAGTGCGATATCCGACTACAGTCGAAAAGTCAAATATTCGAAAATGTGTAATATCCGACTGTAGTCGAAAAGTCGGATATTCGAAATAAATTCTATCTGGAACAAGTATACTGCATAGTTTACATGTTCCGAATCGAATAATCGGACGAATATCCGACTGTTTCAGTCGGATAAAAAAGTCGACTTTTCATTCGAAAAGTCGAATATTCGAAAAAGGGCGATATCCGACTACAGTCGAAAAGTCAAATATTCGAAAATGTGTAATATCCGACTGTAGTCGAAAAGTCGGATATTCGAAATAAATTCCATCTGGAACAAGTATACTGCATAGTTTACATGTTCCGAATCGAATAATAGGACGAATATCCGACTGTTTAAGTCGGATAAAAAGTCGACTTTTTCATTCGAAAAGTCGAATATTCGAAAAAGGGCGATATCCGACTACAGTCGAAAAGTCAAATATTCGAAAATGTGTAATATCCGACTGTAGTCGAAAAGTCGGATATTCGAAATAAATTCCATCTGGAACAAGTATACTGCATAGTTTACATGTTCCGAATCGAATAATCGGACGAATATCCGACTGTTTCAGTCGGATAAAAAAGTCGACTTTTCATTCGAAAAGTCGAATATTCGAAAAAGGGCGATATCCGACTACAGTCGAAAAGTCAAATATTCGAAAATGTGTAATATCCGACTGTAGTCGAAAAGTCGGATATTCGAAATAAATTCCATCTGGAACAAGTATACTGCATAGTTTACATGTTCCGAATCGAATAATCGGACGAATATCCGACTGTTTCAGTCGGATAAAAAAGTCGACTTTTTATTCGAAAAGTCGAATATTCGAAAAAGGGCGATATCCGACTACAGTCGAAAAGTCGAATATTCGAAAATGTGTAATATCCGACTGTAGTCGAAAAGTCGGATATTCGAAATAAATTCCATCTGGAACAAGTATACTGCATAGTTTACATGTTCCGAATCGAATAATCGGACGAATATCCGACTGTTTCAGTCGGATAAAAAAGTCGACTTTTTATTCGAAAAGTCGAATATTCGAAAAAGTGCGATATCCGACTACAGTCGAAAAGTCGAATATTCGAAAATGTGTAATATCCGACTGTAGTCGAAAAGTCGGATATTCGAAATAAATTCCATCTGGAACAAGTATACTGCATAGTTTACATGTTCCGAATCGAATAATCGGACGAATATCCGACTGTTTCAGTCGGATAAAAAAAGTCGACTTTTTATTCGAAAAGTCGAATATTCGAAAAAGTGCGATATCCGACTACAGTCGAAACGTCAAATATTCGAAAATGTGTAATATCCGACTGTAGTCGAAAAGTCGGATATTCGAAATAAATTTCATCTGGAACAAGTATACTGCATAGTTTACATGTTCCGAATCGAATAATCGGACGAATATCCGACTGTTTCAGTCGGATAAAAAAAGTCGACTTTTATTCGAAAAGTCGAATATTCGAAAAAGTGCGATATCCGACTACAGTCGAAAAGTCGAATATTCGAAAATGTGTAATATCCGACTGTAGTCGAAAAGTCGGATATTCGAAATAAATTCCATCTGGAACAAGTATACTGCATAGTTTACATGTTCCGAATCGAATAATCGGACGAATATCCGACTGTTTCAGTCGGATAAAAAAGTCGACTTTTTATTCGAAAAGTCGAATATTCGAAAAAGTGCGATATCCGACTACAGTCGAAAAGTCGAATATACGAAAATGTGTAATATCCGACTGTAGTCGAAAAGTCGGATATTCGAAATAAATTCCATCTGGAACAAGTATACTGCATAGTTTACATGTTCCGAATCGAATAATCGGACGAATATCCGACTGTTTCAGTCGGATAAAAAAGTCGACTTTTTATTCGAAAAGTCGAATATTCGAAAAAGTGCGATATCCGACTACAGTCGAAAAGTCGAATATTCGAAAATGTGTAATATCCGACTGTAGTCGAAAAGTCGGATATTCGAAATAAATTCCATCTGGAACAAGTATACTGCATAGTTTACATGTTCCGAATCGAATAATCGGACGAATATCCGACTGTTTCAGTCGGATAAAAAAAGTCGACTTTTTATTCGAAAAGTCGAATATTCGAAAAAGTGCGATATCCGACTACAGTTGAAAAGTCGAATATTCGAAAAAGTGCGATATCCGACTACAGCCGAAAAGTCGAATATTCGAAAAAGGGCGATATCCGACTACAGTCGAAAAGTCGAATATTCGAAAAGGTGTGATATCCGACTACAGTCGAAAAGTCGAATATTCGAAAATGTGTAATATCCGACTATAGTCGAAAAGTCGGATATTCGAAATAAATTCCATCTGGAACAAGTATACTGCATAGTTTACATGTTCCGAATCGAATAATCGGACGAATATCCGACTGTTTCAGTCGGATAAAAAAGTCGACTTTTTATTCGAAAAGTCGAATATTCGAAAAAGTGCGATATCCGACTACAGTCGAAAAGTCGAATATTCGAAAATGTGTAATATCCGACTGTAGTCGAAAAGTCGGATATTCGAAATAAATTCCATCTGGAACAAGTATACTGCATAGTTTACATGTTCCGAATCGAATAATCGGACGAATATCCGACTGTTTCAGTCGGATAAAAAAGTCGACTTTTTATTCGAAAAGTCGAATATTCGAAAAAGTGCGATATCCGACTACAGTCGAAAAGTCGAATATTCGAAAAGGTGTGATATCCGACTACAGTCGAAAAGTCGGATATTCAAAATAAATTCCATCTGGAACAAGTATACTGCATAGTTCACATGTTCCGAATCGAATAATCGGACGAATATCCGACTGTTTCAGTCGGATAAAAAAGTCGACTTTTTATTCGAAAAGTCGAATATTCGAAAAAGTGCGATATCCGACTACAGTTGAAAAGTCGAATATTCGAAAAAGTGCGATATCCGACTACAGCCGAAAAGTCGAATATTCGAAAAAGGGCGATATCCGACTACAGTCGAAAAGTCGAATATTCGAAAAGGTGTGATATCCGACTAAAGTCGAAAAGTCGAATATTCGAAAATGTGTAATATCCGACTATAGTCGAAAAGTCGGATATTCGAAATAAATCCCATCTGGAACAAGTATAGTGCCGACATAGCCGCGAGCATAGGCGGTGTTTCCTTACAATGTGTTTTGCCGGAAAAATAACGAAAATTCCGGCAAACGACAAACGACAAACGGCAATTGTCGCACATCCCTGTTGGGGACCCCTCAGGATTCTATAAACCATTCATTTCAAGCACAATTCTACGCTCTAAAAGAGGGGTTCATAGAAAACTACGGACGATAGAAGGCGATTGGACTCGCACATATGACGAGTAGAGTTTTGACTAAATACTCGTTTATTCAAATATTCAGATTGAATGACAAAATTAATAAATTCAGAAATAAAAATAATCTAAAAAGATCGAAACATTTGAATTCTAAAAAAGTGGATCATTCGGGTGATAAGAATTTCTGAAAAAAAGGATTCTACGAAATTTTCGTTACTCAAATAATCAAAAAGTAGTCTTTTCGAATTATTAGTTTGTTGGGATATTGAAAAAGTGGATTAGTCAAATTCCTCGTTTAATCAAAGAATCAGAAAAATTTATTCGATACGATACTCTGATGCCGACGGGATGAGGTTCGAAACTTTTTCACCATGCACTAAGGCGATATTCATACTACTCAACGCCAGCGCGGCACGCGCGTGCCGCGCTGGCGTGGCGTTTGTGTATGAATACTTTCTACGCGCGTGACGCGCGTGTGGAGACTATGAATACTCCGGCGGCGACGCCATGGCGGAGCGGTGAAGCTGCAATGAATGAGACGATCGATAAATAATATCAGTGAATGAAAACGCCAAGGCGTTCCGCGTGGCAGTATGAATGCTGCAGCGGCGACACCATGGCGGAGCGTGACGCGCGTGCCGCGCGGGCGGGGCATCAATCCATTCATACATAAACGCCACGCCAGCGCGGCACGCGCGTGCCGCGCTGGCGTTGAGTGGTATGAATAGCGCCTAAGATAAAGGAAGAGTAACACTTACGACCAAACCTCCCGCGTTAAATAATGGTGCTGAAACCGCAACTTTTTTGTTGTTGCTTTTTTGAAATTCGGATTGGAAAAATGTTCAGTTCCGGAGATTGAACATTCAGACTCTTCGGAAACTCATAAACTTTTCACTAAATAAGTGAACTAATATTTTCAAAGGAAAAATCCTCACTATTCTTTCAAAAAAAAGCTCACCATTCGCATACACTTTTTTTGATAGGGGACATGATGCATGAACAGGAGAAAGAAGGAACAAATCTAGCGTGAGATTTGATGCACAACAGCGAGTATGTGTTCTTTTCAGGCCAAAAATTTAATTGGTAACTTCTATTTTGGGAGGAAGCGTACTTAGGTCCAACGCATGCGTGCGCGCGCGTATGCTACCTTCTCCTAAAGCTCTCTCAGAAAAATCAAAACAAGTTACTTGTAATATAAATGTAACTTACCTGAATATCCCAAGTAACTAACATTTATATTACATTTAACATACATTTATATTAGATGTAACTGAAATTTATATTGCATGTAACTGAAATTTATAATGCATGTAAGTTACACTTATGTTACATGTAACTTACATTATAATTTTCACTATGGGTGGGCATCGCGTGACGCAGACGACACGCGACGCAAAGAACGCGTCCCAGACCAAACAGTACGCTAAAAAATGCTGCGCGGGGCCCTCCCTGCTGGTGTGGGGTCAAGTACCTCAAATTTGGATAATTTAACAAACAGCAACGCCAGTGGTAAGCCTGACCCCGCGCGAGTGCGTCGTACATCCCCCTTGGAAATATCTTCTCGACCGATTTAAGTTACTTGCGACTTATATTGTGCCCTTTAGGTTACATGTAACATATCGGAGGCGCACTGCACACAATGTTCTCTCAGAAATCGAAAACAAGTCACTTGTAACATATCCGAACCAATGTTAGTTACTTGCGACTCATCTCAGGTCATTTAATATACATGTAACATATAGGAGGCGCATCGTACGCATTATCTTGCCGATATGTCACATGTAACTTAAATGATCTGAGATAAGTCGCAAGTAACTTACATCGGCTCAGATATGTTACAAGTATCTTGTTTTTGGCCTTTTATGTTACAAGTAACTTGTTTTCGTTTTTCTGAGCTATCGCTCCCTCTTCACTACCTCTGCACACTCACGTTAAGGAACAGCGACAATTCTGCTTCGAAATGGAAGATTACTTGTGCAATAGGAATTCTTTAGGAATTCCGAAGATCACCAATCGGTGAACTAAAAACATAGAGCTTCATCAATTCGACAAGTTCGACCCTTCAACCCATTCACGACCGCGCATAATTTTGGGGCGTGCAATATTGCGTCACCGTCTAAAGTGTCCCACCGGTGGGACACGCTGGCTTGAATAGCGTCCCACGGGTAACTCCTTTTTCTTTTTTGTGTCTATATTGTAGCTAGCAAGGATGATTGAACAGCATCAGAAATGGAGCCTCCGAGACACCTTTGTTATTAAGAAACAACTACTCAAAACCAAAATATAATCAACTGAGCTGCCACGCTGGCACGAAAGTTTCAAATGACAGGTTTCTACTAAGCAACCTAAGAGCTAGCAATAGAAGGGAAAAGAAAACATGTGGTGCTTCTAAAGTTACTTTACAGCCGTTTTTTCATCCACTTCAGCGCACCTGATTTTTGAAAAGTCTAAATACATATGTTGTTGCACTTGACCTACTGATGAACCACGAGGTTTTTATTAAAGTCTTCGGTAGGTCAGTACATTGATAATAAGTAGGCTTGGAAGTACCTTCTTGCGCCGCGAAATAAATTTTTTGAAAAGCGTGTCCCACCAGTGGGACACGTGGTCGTGAATGAGTTAAAGAAGTGAAGTCTCCAAAGGCGGTGTTTGTGATTCAGAAAATCTCAAGTTTGCTTTCTTACGTATAATGAGCTTCGGGTCATCAAGCAAGGAAGACAGAGAGATAAGAATGGGCAAGGATTGGGCGAAAGTCGCGTTGATCAGCTGACTCTTCTGGGAAGGCAAAAACCAGTCGAGAACCCTCCGCCTCGGTGTCGGGCCACGGATTCCCGGCTTTAGGCTTTGCCTAGATTCTGCCGAGATTCCACTGCCTCGATCAAGCGAAAATACTTCATTGCCGCGATTCTGTTTTTGCATACCAAGATTCACATAGACCCTCACAAACGCATCGCTTTGTAGTCCTCCGCGCTATCGGCTGAGACATGCCCTACGGCGCTCTCATCGCATTGATTACTTTATAACCGCGGCGTTTTCGCGGTTGACTCGCGGCAGACACTTTTTGGTACATTCGCGTCATTTTTGCGTAATTTCTGGATAACCTCCAGGTTCGCGATGACTTCTCGGATAGGTCCAGACGATTTCTTGTAGAGCCACAAGTGAACCATAACGATTTTATCCGATCTCCATTCGAATCATGCGGTCGGATTCGGATCATCCGATAAAATATAAAAACGCAAATGAGTGAAAAACTTCGTTCTGTATACCATTCGTTACCCGGATTTTTTCAACTATTTCCGGATGGATTATCCAAACGATCCGAATTTGTGAATCGGGCCATATCCGGATACGATGCGATTTTCTCTATTGGGTAAAAAGTACCCGATTGTTCAATAAGTTTTGTCGTTCGATTAGAGAGGGTGCAGATACTAGCCCAATTTTTTGTTTTGTTGGTACACTCTTCATATGAACGTATGTGAAGTTTCATTTCAATCTGTCAATTTTTTCTTTGTGTACAAGCCATTTAGTGTCGCCGTGCCACAGCAATGGAAAAAAATTGAATATCGTGCAGAGATAAAATTCTTGTTTTTGGAGAGTGTAGCAACAGAAGAAATTCACGAACAAATGTTAAAAGTGTATAATGATTGTTCACCTACAATTAGAACAGTAGAAAGATGGGTTGCTGAATTTAAACGTGGTCGTAAAAGCCTTGAAGGCGATCCACGTGAAGGACGTCCAAAAAACGCATCAACACCAGAAATCATAGCCAAAATACAGGATATGGTTTTGGAAGATCGTCGATTGACTGAGAGAGATTTAATAGAGGCTCTACACATCTCATGAGGCAGTGTGAGCCATATTTTAAGCGAAATTTTGGGTTTTAGAAGGCTGTGAGCACAATGGGTGCCGCATTTGCTAACAATGGAACAAAAACACATTCGAATGCGACTTTCTCAGCAACATTTGGAGCGTTTAAAAAGGATAAAGAGGATTTTATGCGTCGATTCATCACTATGGATGAGACTTGTATTTTCTTTCCAAAAATTTTTTTAAAAATTTTTTGGAGTTTTTCCAGTGAATTAATGTCCACGGAGATTATACTGAATAATAAAGTGTATTTCGAACCATAAAATTGTGTTTTTCTTATCGAACGACAAAACCTATCAAACAACCTGGTATGTATAAGTTAAACTCTAAGCTTTCAGAGAATTCTGCCAGTTCGACAAAGTTTTCATCGGAAATCGAAAGGTGCATTGCAACAAAATGTCAAAAAAAACCTGCTAAAAACGAGGAACAACTAGCTTTTTACGTCATACTTGTTCCAAATGAAATTTATGTAGAATTGCTAGGGTTCTCGAATGTGGTCGGACTTTGGACTCTTTCGAATGCCCAACTTCTCGACCACAGTCGGATAGCACACTTTTTCAAATATTCGACTTTTTGAGTGTAATCGGATTCTGAAGGTTTCAGAAAACTGAACTTTCCGACTATAGTCGGATTTCGGGATCGATCGAATAGCCCACATTTCGACTATAGTCGGATGGTTCACTTTTTTGAATATTCGACTTTTCGACTAAAAAGCCGATTTGTTTATCCGACGCCAACAGTCGGATACTCATCCAATCATTCGATACGGCCCAAAACTCTAATGTGGTATGCCGATCCCCCCCCCCTACTTCCTCGGTGGGATTCAAGTAGTGGGCGGGGCGGGCATACTACAGTTCGGGCCGTATAGCGGTATTTAATGTTCGTTTTTAGCCAATTTTTCTTTCGACATTTTTCTTGCAATGGGCCATGAAGTTTTCAGTCTCTGTTAGGAACTCATAGACTTTTTCTCTAATGTGAACACTCCAAGACGATTCTCGGTCTCAAGCCGCACCAAACAGGAATCGGAGCCGCCTTGTTGTTCGGTTCGTTCTCTCGATCTCCGGGCCACTGCTGTTGCTGTCCGGACGAACTCATGGAGTTAGGATAGCAACAGCAGTGGCCCAGTCAGCAACAGGAGCGGACCCACAGATTGGGAGAACGAGTAGAACTGTCATGCCTGAGCTGCTTTAAATGAAATATTGGACATGAAAGTTCAATCAAATAAAGAAATTCTAAATATCTCACAACCATCACTGACGAACAAGTAAACAAGTAAATATTTGGGTGTACAAACAGCTGCTATTGTCCGTCATCGCAGGACACAACAAACAAAATGTCACACGGACAGGAGCACAATGGACTAGTGACCAGCAATAACAAATGGAATGTGTAACTATAATGTTGACAAACAAGTGAATGTATCCGTGAATATGATTGTATACATATGTAGTACTATGGCATAAGGACAAGGAACCGACCTGTCTTGTTGGGAGCTCGAGAGGGGAGTGCTGGTGGATGGACGCGGCTGTTCAGCCAGCCGGCGTCCGCCGATGCTGATCGCTTATCTCGACCCTCCGATTGATTCAGACTATTTTCGCTGAGTCTTGCATGCCGAGCCAGAAACTTCCACCTGTACAGAGACAGACGTCTGTTGCAAGTACCTAGGTTTGGTAGAAAAAGTCAGAGAATGTCGGAATCTACGTATAGCATGGTCTCATTGAGATTTGGTACAGAATGAAGAGTTTTTCAGTGTGAAGAGCCGAGGAGAAGGACCATCAAGAACGTAAAGAGTGTGATATTTGTTGTAATTGTCAATTCATAACAATTACTTTGATTTTAACGATCTGAAGTGACAAATGTGGTGTGCATATTGATGTGTATTCTCTCATGCCTAAAGACAATGTTTACGATAAAAACGATTTTCGAGTTTCTACCGGAAATCGAATATAGAAAAAAAAACCGCTGAAAATGAGCCAAAGATGACCCTGTACTATCCTCAAACTTGTATGCGCTATGCCCTACCCGCCCACTTCCTTGTTACACGCTGAGGGAGTGGGCGGGGCGAGCACAGTACAACCAACAAGGGAAGTATGCAAAGCGTAGGTCGCATCTGCCAAAACGACTAGTATGGTTAGTATCTCTTCTGGCTCAATAGTGAAAATGCGCAGTATCCCGCCCCGAGCTTCAGGTTCAAAAAAGTTATGAGTTTTTTTTTAAGCCTCGTGAAAAGGCAAGGGTACCGAGTTGAAAAAAATTTTCTCGGATTCAGCTCAAAAGTTGTATGTAGAAGTAATCTAGAATGGTGAACACGAATCTGGAGTTTATTTGTCGCAATTTTGAGTTTTACTGTAGGTTACGGTAGGTATCATGTCATTTTGGGGTCAAAACCCACCATAGTATTCTGAAAATCGACAAACGTACGTTCAATTCGAATTCTCCACCCCGATTAACCCACGTATACAAATTTTGAGTGAAATCTGAGATTCCGAGCAAACTACCGTATACCCACCGTAATCTACCGCAATCTGCAAAAAATCGATAAACGGACTCCAGATTCGTGTTCAGCACTGCAAATAACCCTCAGCAAATGATTTTGAGACATATCTATCGTAGAAAACCGGAAATCTCGAAAGTGGCGTTTTTCCCTCCAAATTTTCTCCGGTTGGGAAGCTTCGAACAAAATTATCCGAAAACTTTAGAAAATCGACCAATAAACCACAGACTTGTGATGAGCGCCCCGGAAAACCTCCCTGGGAGAATTTTGAGTCAAATCTGGAAAATTTTTCTAAAACGCTTCCAGAGCCCTATATTTATTTATTTATTTATTTATTTATTTATTTATTTATTCATTTATTTATTTATTTATTTATTTATTTATTTATTTATTTATTTATTTATTTATTTATTTATACGTCGTTGCCGACGCGCTCAACAACAACGAAAACAATGGATAGAAACTCGGGAAAAACACAAATGTCATGAAAAACAGCGCAAATATTCAACAGCGTGCGCAAGATCATTGCATCATCACCAAATTTTCGAAGGACGACCCTATTTAAAGTTTGGAGCGGGTAGTGGTAGAAAGGGGGTAGTAATAAAAAACTGACATTGTGCCAGAAGACTAAAATCATCAGTTTCTCATGTTCTAGAACTCAGAAAAATCAAAACAAGTTACTTGTAATATAAATGTAACTTACTTGAATGTCTCAAGTAACTTACATTTACATTACATGTAACATACATTTATATTACATGTAACTTAATTTTATATTGCATGTAAGTTACTCTTATGTTACATGTAACTTACAGTTATATTTTCACTATGGGTGGCCATCACGTGACGCAGACGACACGCGACACAGAGAGCGCGTCCCAGACCACACACTACGCAAAATTAGTGTTGTGCGGGGCCTTCCCTGCTTGTGTGGGGTCAAGTACCTCAAACTTGGGTAATTGAACCAACAGCAACGCTAGTCGTAAGCCCGACCCCGCAAGTGCGTCGTACATCCACCTTGGAAATATCTTCTCGGCTGATTTAAGTTACTTGCGACTTATATTGTACCATTTAAGTTACTTGTAACATATCGGAGGCGCAGTGCACAAAGTGTCAGAAATCGAAAACAAGTAACTTGTAACATATCTGAGCCGTTGTAAGTTACTTGCGACTTATCTCAGGTCATTTAAGATACATGTAACATATCGGAGACGCACCGCACGCACTATCCCGCCGACTCAGAAAAATGAGAACATATTACATGTAATATAAAAGGCCTGAGTTAATATACATGTAATATAAATTGACCAATGTATATTACTTGCAAATTATCTCGACCGATGTATGTTACATGTAATATATCGGTCCCTCGCTCGCAGGCCAAATGTCGCAAGTAATATGTTTTCGATGGTGAAAACATAATACTTGTAACATAAGAGACGATTACAATATACTTGTAATACATCTCCGTCAGTGTATGTTACATGTGAATTATCTCTACTGAAGTAAATTACATGTAGTATAAGTGTAACATAATTCAATTATCTCCAGCAACTGAGGGCCTATGCTGAACACCTTCTGCAAACCTGCACAGCATACGGGCCGCCTCATAGCTTAGTGATGAGGGCAGGTCCATTGCATTGACTTTCGACAGGGTGGTCACTCGCCCTGGCCGAGTCGTTGATCTCTCGCTCCCCATGATCCGTTTTAATCGTGTGGAAGATTTGAGGGATCGACAAACAATGTTTTTGAAGCGATCTCATGCCCACTGCTTCTTGTGTGAAGCTGTGGGATCCAAGCTTGCTACTTCAGTCATGAAAAGGCAAGCTTTAGGCTCCTGGGAGCTTAAGCTCTTTTGGACATCCCAGGAGCAGAAATCTTGCTGATTCGTACCTGAAGCAGTAGCCAGGTACATGCAGCTCCAACCCTTAAAGCATCGAGCTTCAACTTGCAGCTCTAATTAGGTTACATGAAATATAAGTGTATGTTACATGTAATATAAGTGTATGTTACATGTAATATAAGTGTATGTTACATGCGATATAAAGGTGATATACTTAAATGTCTCAAGTATCTTACACTTTATATTACATGTAACATGTTTTCATTTTTCTGAGGATATGTTACATGTAACTTAAATGACCTAAGATAAGTCGCAAGTAACTTACATTGGCTCAGATATGTTACAAGTAACCTGTTTTCATTTTTCTGAGAAGAGCAATTCACTCTATTCGGTATGAATAAGCTCTCAACCGAAAATCCGTGCAAGTCCAAAACGCTCTCAGTCTGGGCAGAGTATGAAAAATGCGCCTGCGCCCAAATTTTGCTCAGGGGGAAGTTTTGGGCGCTGAACACATTTATGAGGTCCGTTTCCGTATTTTCCGAACATTTATGCGCTTTTTGGAAGTTGCAAGAATCACAAAAAACTACCTTTTTGAGCTTGTAACTTCTTAAAATCTGCAGCTCGGGGCGGGATACTGCGCAGTTTTACTATTGAGCCACAAGAGATACTAACGACACTAGTCGTTTTGGCAGATCCGACCTACGCGCTGTATACTTCCCTTGTAAGCTTGAGGGTCGTATACTCAGAAAAATCAAAACAACTTACTAGTAATATAAATGTAACTTACTTGAATGTCTCAAGTAACTTACATTTATATTACATGTAACATACATTTATATTACATGTGACTTACATTTATATTACATGTAAGTTACACTTATGTTACGTGTAACTTACATTTCAATTTTCACTATGGGTGGCCACCACGAGACGCAGACGACACGCGACGCAGAGGGCGCGTCCCAGGCCACACACTACGCCGAAAGAAAGCTGTGCAGGGTCTTCCCTGCCGGTATGGGGTCAAGTTCCTCAAACTTGAGTAATTGAACCAACAGCAACGCCAGTCGTATGGCTGACCCCGCGAGTGCGTCGTACATCAGCCTTCGAAATATCTTCTTGGTCGACTTAAGTTACTTGCGACTTATATTGTGCCATTTAAGTTACATGTAACATATCTGAAGCGCACTGCACGCAGTACCCTCTCAGAAATTGAAATTAATTTACTTGTTACATATCTAAGCTGATGTAAGTTACTTGCGACTTATCTCAAGCCATTTAAGTTACATGTAACATATCGAAGGCGCAGCGCACGCAGTATCCCACCAATATGTTACATGTAACTTAAATGACCTGAGATAAGTCGCAAGTAACTTACATCGGCTCAGATATGTTACGAGTAACTTGTTTTCGGCCTTTTATGTTACAAGTAACTTGTTTTCATTTTTCTGAGTAGGGCTATGTAGGGCTCGTTTCTAATCGTTCTTTCTTCAATACTAATGCAATGGACCGTACTGCATTCAATGTTCGGTGAAAACTCGAGTGCCGTTTCTATCGAGAACACTTTTCCTTGTCAAACTTTCAGTAGGAAACACTATTGTGGCAGATGATTAAGGGGCTGCTTTCAAGGAAAAAAAAGCGGAAAAAGATCGGAAATCGATAAAAAAAGGCCGGGAAGTGAAGATTTCGTTGGCCCAGTACACGTTCTTAGCCCGCTCCGCCCCCGTTCTGGCGAGGCTGTCTCGCCGGGGTCGTTTTCGATGGCAAATCGCCAAGCAACTCCAAAATGTCGACCCTGATAGATTCGCGCACATTTCGCCATTAGCGCGCGCTTGCGGAAACTAGCCGGGCGCGTAAACTCGTCCGCACCCTGAACCTCTACGTACGCTAGAAATCGTTATCTGAACTGATTCTGAAAGCTTTCCTTCGTTGTCTCTCCACTTTTCGTAATCCCATTACCACACAACCCCATTTTAAATCACTTTTAATGTTATAAGCATGTATTTACACATTGGTTGCACTGCCATTGTGTTGCTATTGCGTTGCTACTGTCTTACAATTGTGTTGCTGATATGTTGCACCAGGTCAAAATATTATTGAATATTGAACTGTTTTTGAGCTGCTGCCAATTTGCTATCAATAATAATTGCATTATTCAGTTTCGATCAGGGATAAGCGGAATTCTTTTCTCTGAATCACGGAAATCGGAAGCCAGACGGACTTTCTCAATTTCGGAAATCGGAATTCGTAAATAGGAACGCTAAAAATTGTCGGAAATCGGAAATTCGTTCGAAATTCTCAACCCTCCTCCTGGTCACTGTGCTTACCAAAAAAAATGCGCTTATCCTTCTTCAATGAAAAATCTATATGTAAACAAAATCAACCCGGGCATTGTGAAAAGTGAAGACGGCTTCAAATTTGAATTTCGCGCCCGAAATGAACACTAGAGATTCAGCAAGTGAAAGTGTAAAAATTATAATCTCATAGATATTTTTAAATCCTTCCGCATTTGCTGGCTTTTTTTGGGTATCGGAATTCGGAAGGCCCAAAACCATCGAAAATCAGAACTCCGCTAATCCCTATTTCCGATTGTGTGGCAATCATGTATGCTGATTAGGTATTGCTATTGTGTTGCTATTGTCTTGCAATTATATTGCTAATGTGTTGCGCCCGTAGACAATTTGGGTCTAATGCTGGTTGGTCTGTTCCAGCTGTCATGCAATTACGTTGTTGTATTGCTTTTTGTTGTTATTGTATTCCAATTTCCAAAGTTTTTATATTGTACTGATATTGGGCTGCTGTCGTTTCGCTTCCCGCAATATATGCAACAGGAGCACCGGAAAGTAATGTCGTTTTCTTAAGCTAAATACAAACACATACAATTTTAACATACAGTTTTTATTTTCAATCAATGATGTATTCCCCATCAATGTCAATGGCTTTTTGCCGTCTATTGAGTAAAATTTCCATTCCTGATCGATAAAAATTTAATGATTTTTCGGCGAAATATCTAGAAATGGGGTAATCCCCTCCCAACAAGAGATCTAAATGAGAACCAAAATTTCGAGTTGTGCAACAATTGTGTTGCCATTGTATTGCCATTGTGTTGCCATTCTCTAGCAAGTTCGACCAGATCATAAGCTGTTATCACTTGACTACCAGTATCAATCGTATTTAACTGGGTTCAGGGAGAGATGGGGTTATTCTTTCCGCCAATCGACGGTGGTCCCTCCAACCCTCAGACGTTGACGATTGGTCAACGAGGAGAGAATATGCCCTATAAAGTTCCAGTTGTGTTGCACATATGTTGCTATTGTATTGCTATTGTCTTGCAATTACACGTTATACGGAGAGTGTCTCCGGGATCACAAGTATAATGTGTAATCTATAATTTACATCTATTAAAAATGTGAAATGGTTGAAGAATGCAACACGAGTAGACTAATGGAAGACTTGAGAGGGATGTATGTACTTGAAGAACTTCAAAACGATGAAATAACTAGATTTTCAAGAAAATAAAGCAAAGGTGACAATTCGAGACCACCATGGACAATAACTGGATCAATCGGTAGGTGATATTTGCACCCACGGGGTCAATCGACGCCTGATGGCCCCATTGGAGTCGATAGATCACTCCAATGTTCTTCATACCATTATGCACCGAATCCTTGGACTTTTCCGTACCTGAAGGGTTTGCGAGCTCTGAAATCCCCTCATCTAGATCCAGAAATCATACGAAAGCAAGGGTGATCCCTAAACACCTCGGAATTGAACATTTTCTGCAGGGTCCTTTTTCTGAAGGGCCGGACAAGGGCAGAATCTGTTTCAAATCCAAGTTCAGTGGAGTATTCTCCTTTTCAGATAGAGTAATCTGTCCAGGTGGGGCGGTCCGTCTTGTTCATGATTTCCCAGTAATGAACATTGTAATACAGCTGTTGTTCACCCAACGTGGTGAACGCGGCTGCTGAAAAGCAGATTTTTACATTTCTAGGGGGTGTTGCCATGAACAAAAAAATGGCCGTGATAAAGTTGAAATGTGTCACTTTAATTGGAATCAATTCTGTTGTCGGGTATACGAAAAAAATCTGGTAAAATCAAAGCGTTCAGGTTTAATCGAAACTCGATCCACGAACCGAAATGTACCAAATCGAGATGCCAGACATTTAGTACCAGGTTGTTCAATAAGTTTTGTCGTTCGATAAGAGAGGGCGTTGCTACTAGCCCAAATTTTTTTTCTGTTTTGTTGGTACACTTTCCATATGAACGGATGTGAAGTTTCATTTCAATCTGTCAATTCATTCTGTGTTTACAAGTCATTTAGTGTCGCCATGTCACAGCAATGGAAAAAAATTGAATATCGCGCAGTGCTAAAAATCTTATTTTTGGAAGGTGTAGCACCAAAAGAAATTCATGAGCGAATATTAAAAGTGTATAATGATTGTTCACCTACAATTAGAACAGTAGAAAGATGGGTTGCTGAATTTAAACGTGGTCGTACAAGCCTTGAAGACGATCCACGTGAAGGACGTCCAAAAAGCCCATCAACACCAGAAATCATAGTCAAAATACAGGATATAGTTTGGAAGATCGTCGATTGACTGAGAGAGATTCAGTAGAGGCTCTACATAATCTCATTAGGCAGTGTGAGCCATATTTTTTGTGAAATTTTGGGTTTTAGAAAGCTGTGAGCACAATGGATGCCGCATTCGCTAACAATGGAACAAAAACACATTCGAACGCGACTTTCTCAGCAACATTTGGAGCGTTTTAAAAAGGACAAAGTGGATTTTGAGCGTCGATTTATCACTATAGATGAGACCTGGGTCTATCACCGTGATCCTGGATCAAAACAAGAGGCTAAAGAGTGGTGTGAACCTGGTTGTTGGGCTTCGAAACGAGTTCCTGTCCGGAAATCGGCCAAGAAGGTTGTGGCATCAGTTTTTATCAGGGATGAGCGGAATAAAAATATGAAATTTCGGAAATCGGTTTTCGGGTTTCGGAACAGAATTTTTTTTCGCGGGTTTCGGAAATCGGGCGCGAAACGCCGGAAAATGCGCGGAAATGCGGTTTTCGGAACGCGAAACGCGGAAAAATTCAGAAACTATCTAATATTTTCTTACGTCCCAGACGACCCGATATTTTCGCATTCCGCGGCGTTTTCTGCGGTTTTCGGAATGCGGAACGCGGAACTCCGCTCATACCTGATTTTTATGGATGCGCAAGAAATTTTGTTTGTGGATTACTCGCAAAGTGGTGAAACAATTGATTCTGAATATTATCGCCACTTTTCGGACCAGTTGAAGGGAAAAATTCGTGAAAAAAGACTCTGTTTGCAGGAGAAAAATATCACTTCGCAATAGGACAATGCACCGTGTCACAAGAGCATTTTGACAATGGTTAAAATCCATGAATTAAAGTTCGAATTGTTGGAGCATCCACCGCATTCACCAGATTCAGCCCCCATCGACTTCCATTTGTTTCCAGAACTCAAAAAATTTATGCGTGGCAAGCGTTTTTCATCAAATGAAGAGGTCATAACGACTGTTGAAGCGTATTTTGCAGACCTTACGGATTCTCACTTCAGGGATGGGATCCACAGATTAAAGGATCGTCGGAGCGAGTGTACTAATGTTCAGGCAGATTATACTGAATAATAAAGTGCATTTTGCACCATAAAATTGTGTTTTTCCTATCGAACGACAAAACTCATTGAGCAACCTGGTACATATAGTTCACGCCAATGGGAAAAGGCGGTGGTGCGGTTGCGGTCGACACACTAACTATGCGGTGGCTTTGTGGAATTTCGTCAATGATCAAGCGAACAGCTGATATTCATTTATTAATTGTTTTCTTTCTTTTTTCGTATTTCTCTCCGGGTTATCCTGTTTTTTTTCTCGTTCGATGTTGTGAAGAGGAGCTCACTTTTGTGCGTAAGGGGGATTGCAGCTGCAGCCAGCTGTCGCCTTCTAAAAAGAGTAATTAAGAAAGAAAAAACAGTAGAAAAGAAACGGAATCATTGCTATGAAGTCCCGTACGGTTTAACTTCAGTTGAAACGAGCAGGATGGGAAACATATTCAAGCAAAGGAACACTGCAGAATTTTTTCCGCCTTGGAATCCGTCCAAAATCTATTATGGCTGCTGAATTGGGGTGAAACCCGAATAAATCACTAAATCATGAAAAAATTGCATGGAATGCTTTTTGCTATCTTTCACAGTGATAATTCCACAGGATACTGCGGCTTATCTTGCAGAGAACTGCACGCTGATCTCAACGGTGTCTCCAGAATCGCTCGGAACCCACTACGAACGGAGTTATGGTCCCTCAAATGAATTATACTAACAATGGAACTACTATAGGTCATACTGACCATTCCAAATGAATTGTACTTTTCTTGAGCCATTTTCGGACGAAAAGCCTGAATATGTCCATCGCAACTGCCTAGACCCACTCTGAAAGAAGTTATGAACGGCAAGCTAAGGGTACCCTCCATGGAAATTTTCGGGTGTTCTCGAAAATTTCTCCGCATTGTGCTAAAAACATGTATGTAGGGGTAACTTGGATTGCTGAACACGAAACTGGAGTTCGCTTGTCGAAATTTACAGGTTAACTGTAGGCTACGGTAGATAACATGTCATTTAGGACGCAAAAACTACCTTAGTAGATTGAAAATCGACAAATGGACATCGAATTCGTAATCGGCACCCAGAATAACCCCCACATAGGGAGTTTGAGACAAATCTGAGACTTTGACAAAAGTACCGTATACCCACCGTAATCCACCGTAAGCTGTCAAAAATCGGTAAACTGACATCAGATTAGTGTTGAGCACTTCAAAAAAACCTCAGAAGAACGATTTGAGCCACATCTGTGGCCATATTCCGGAAATCGTTAAAAGCCGATTTTGCCGTCAATTTTTTCTGCCGGTGGGAAGCGTCGAACAAATTGAGTCGAAATCTTAAAAAAAACGACAAATGAACCTCAGATTCGGGATCAGCACCCCCAAATAACTCCACAGGGCAAATTTTGAGTCAAATCTTGAATATTTTTCTTCAACGCTTTCAGAGCCTTGTAATAATCAACGATTAATAATCAATATAATCAACGCCCAACCGAAGATCCGTACAAGTCCAAAACGCAGCGTGCGCAAAGTTTGGAAAATGTTCCTTCACCCAAACTTTGCCTAGGGGGGTCGTTCTGGGTCCTACACACGATTATGAGGTCCGTTTCCGGAGTTTCGTAAAAATAAGACGCTTTTTGAAGGGAACAATAGGTACGAAAATCAGAGAAAAAAACGCTTTAACTTCTCTCAGAGTAGGTCTAGACAGCTACTATGGGCTTATCCAGACTTTTCTTCCAAAAATGGTTTAGAAAAGTACATTTCATTTGGATTGGTCAGCATGACATATAGTAGTTCCCTTGTAAGACTTATGTGAAGTCCATGTGTATAATAATAATATATTTCAAGTACAGACAATGAATTACGGGCGGCGAGAAAATTGCGGACGTGTTGCCTCGGGCCTGCTTCTCCTCGTCATTTGCAGCCATCGCACTCGGCAGACCATACTACAATGCTGGACAGATGAAAACTTTAACCCATTCACGACATGCATTCACTGCGTGCAATATTGCGTTACCGCATACCGTGCCCCAACGAGGGGACACCAGGGGCCGGATGCATCAACGCACACGTGGGGGCAAGGGCAAGGGCAGGGTCTGGTCACCATAAGGCCGGCGCCCCCAGAGTCCGTGCCCTACCCGTATACACAAGCGCTCGATGGCATCGGGGCAGCTAACCCCAGCGTAGTGTAGGCGAATCACGTACAAACGCTTAATTTTACGGCCCGAAACCTGCAATCGATAAGTCGACACAGCTGAGAATTTTCGCCTCGTCTGCTTTGCGCCTCCTGTTTTTTTATTTCCTTTCGTTTTTGTCGCAGTTGAACATCTTACACCGCCTTTTGTCATAATGCAGAATGGTAATACAACGTAAATGTATTTTAATTTCATCCACAAATTTTGAATCATTCTATTTTTTGAATTCGTTCGTTATTGGGGCTTTACAACGTGTGCAAAACTCCAAATGCTGCGCACTTTGTGTAACAAGTGTAAGTATCAAGTTTTGAAAATTTTTGTGGTGTATTTAGAAAACCATGAGTAATATTCTGGCTCTAAATGCTATTTTGCTCACCTTTTTTCTATTTCAAGTTATAATGAGGCATGATTATCCGCCAATTCGCTCCGTGGATTGGTTTGCTCAGTTGCTGAGCGCAAACAAGCTGATAGCCATTTTTTGTCAGGGTAAATTTGTAGTTTTTCCCACCCTTAAAAACCCACCAAGATGTCAAATTGTACTTTTTTTGTTTTCTGTGGCTGTGAGGAGAGCGACTGCAAGATGTTCATCTGTTGTGAAAACATGAGCAGAAGAGGACAGCAGAGGAAGGAGAACAAGGAAGCAAACCTTTGGCGGCCGAGTACTACATCTCAGTAATTTTTTCAGACATTAAGTCTATGGTTCTTATTTCATACTTCTTATTCAGACACAGTATTGCAGAAAAAAAAATTTAATCGATGAGGGTAGACTTTTTATGGTAATGAAATAATAGTATTTGTTAAATATTTTTCAAAACTTGAAAGAAGAAAAAGAAATTTAGCAAACGGTACGGGTGGAACTCAAAAAATTGTGTAATTCAAAGTATAAAAATTCTGAATCGTATCTCGAGAAAAATTGCTACTTCGCGTGTCTCGAAATCGACACTCGTGATCAGGCTAAAGGGATTTGTCACCCATCACTTCTTTTCACAAAAATCATATTACTAAATTTTCCATTATCAGCATGTAATATGAATGTACAGACAACTACAGTTTTGGCGAACATGTTTTTTCGAAAAAAAATTACAACAAAAAATGCCCTCTTACCTATTAAAGGATTACTGAACGCGAGCATATTTTCTCGATGAAACATTTTTTTCACGAACACATAAAACACTACATTTGCTTCACCTATCATTGGAAATTTAAAAGATCTACGGACGAATTTTGACGAAAAAAAAAACGAAATTTAGCTGTAAATGCGAATTGTATCCAGAAACAGAAAAATTTGACTTGACGACATGTGAATTTGACTTGACTACTCCCAAGAAAAAAAAGGAGAACAATTTGGTCAAATCTTTTGTGAACCTTCGTTTCTCCTAAGTGCTAGAATCTCACTAAAACTGTAGCGCAACAATCAATAGCGCAAAGATTACGAGAGCAATATCGAGAAAGTAGATGCCTGCAAAGTCATGGAATTTTCCAATGAAAACGTCACAAAAAGTAGGATATATGAAGAGATATGAAGAGAACCTATCAATAATGGAATCATTTCTACTATAAGCAAGAGCTATAGGCATATACCTGCTAACACGAAGTGAAATTTTAAAAAAATAAAGTACGGTAAAGTGAAAAAGAAGTAGGTTTTTGCAGCGTCGCCGCATTCTTGTCCCAGCTGGGGCAGCGGCTGCCCCGGCTGGGACAGGAATGCGGCGAAGCTGCAAGAATCGACTTTTTTTATATTTCTCACACATGATTTTTTTTTATTTCCACTTCTTGTTAACAGTTCGATGCTCAGAGCTCTCGCTTATAGTAGAAATTGTTTCATTATTGATAACTTCTCATATCTCTTCATTTATCCTACTTTTGAGCATTTTTTTGACGTTTTCATTGAATAAATTCCATACTGCTGCGCGTTCTCCAAAGTGCTCCCGTAATCCTTGCGCAATCAATTCATATGCTACAGTTTCAGTAAAATGAACAACTTTTGAAAAGGAAGTTTTAGAAAAAATTGTCCACAAATTGTTCTATATCTTTCTTGGAAGGAGTGAATCTCGACACACGTAAAATCGAATGTTTCGGGAAACCATCCGTATGTACAGCTAAATTTAGTTATTCTTTTTGTTCAAATTCATCCGGCAGAATCATTGATTTTTGAAAGATAGGTGTAGCTAATTTGGTGTTTTATGTGTTGGTTTGAGCAAATTCTTAGGCGAGAATATATTTTTGCGTCCGGCAATTCTTCAATTGAGTAGAGGGCATTTTTTAAAAATCTCTTGAGAAACCTGATTGCCAGAACTGCCGTTGTTTGTACAATTATATTACACATCAATAATTTTTTTAGTAATTTATGATTTTTGTGAAAAAATAGATACGTGACGAATATTTTTCGCTTGATCACGAGTGTAACTCATACTGGGACATTTGCAGTGCGCATCGGTATAATTCTGCTAACTGACAGTTTCTGCTCGTAAGCCAAAACCTCGAGCACAAGGATAATCAGACTAGCATCACCTTTTAACCAGGGCTGTGCGGAAATCATTTTCAAGATTTTCGGAAACGGAAACGGAAGAAAAATGGCTGAAAATCGCCGGAAACGGAAATCCGGAAAGGGAAACGGAAGTGAACTAAAAATTATAGTATGATCAAATGATAGGTTTCGTCGCTGCTCATGGCATGCCGATGTACTTCTGTAGCTTGTGATCTCAATCTATTCCCTCAAACACCAGTGGGGCTACGGTCTAAAACTGCAAGCGAGCCGAGTACAAACAGATTTGACGCATTACAAGAAGACGTGCTGCTGCTGCAGGTTCTCCTAGTGAGCTGCAAATAGGTCTGCTCGAGCAACTCCTCTTCTACAGTGCTGCTGATCTCTCTGATGTCGAGTTTCGACCTTTGACTGATTTTTCCCGTGCGATCGGTGTTCTACGACGGCTGCGGGTACATACATATAGCACCCACCATTGTTGAGAGAGCAGTTGTCCGCTTGAGGCCGATCCCAGAAGGTGATCTTAAGTACTCAATATTCCGAATATCAATTTCGGACGCCGAAAGGGTGGTCCCTATTGCGCATCGTGAGGAAAGATTTCTTATAGTGTACCGAGGCGAGGATGATGCCTTTGTTGGGTACCTTGGCGAGGTTGGCGTCCTTGCTGCGGGCCATTACAAATATCGCGACTTTAGCTCCGGTAGGAACAGGTGGTGGCTCGAAGACTCTCTTCATTTGAATAACGTGCTGCTGCTAGCAACACATGTAATGAGGGGTAGCACTCCATGACGACATCGAGTTGAACCTCTTGTCGTCAGCAACATGAGCTGCTAGCTGCAGCGCAAACTGCCGAGGAGAAGTGGTCAACTCACCCGCGCAACAAAGCCTAAAGTATGCCTTCTGTAGCGGCCAAGGTCAAGCCCACGTTGGGGTCGTCCTGTGCGTTGGTGGAGGGGGGGGGCGTATACCGTGTGGCGGTTGGAAGGAGCGGGACACCGATCCAAGCAATCAGGATTAGACTCAGGCTGTGATGATCGCAGAGGTACCGCGGTTTGGTGCGCTGGGGAAGCCTGAAAATTTAACTTGTAGTACAATTTTCTTCCGTTTCCGGGCCCAAAAACCCGGAAACGGAAACGGAACGGAACAGCTCAAAAACTACCGGAAATACGGAAACGGAATCGGAAACGGAACAGTTCCGCACAGCCCTGCTTTTAACCCTTCATTCTGCGTATTTTGCACTGCTATCGTAAGAGACACAGCTGCACCTGAGCAGGACTGGTTTGACATATCGAATATCAGCTGTGGTCGGCTAATCGATCGCAGGTTCCAGCCGTAAAAGGGCGTGCGCCGTACGTAATTGCATGGGGCAGGGTCTCTCTACACACGGAGGGAGGAGCACGAACGAGATTTCTTGCTGACGCGACGCGCGCGGCGGAAATTATTCATCTGATTACCCCCTCATTGGAGCGCGCTTGCCACAATCACGCGAGATTTCAGGACATTTTATGTGCTTATTGATTCTCATATGACTACTTCTTTATGTTTCATAATCCAGAGCCAAACTGGTTGTCGCCGGCAACGATCCCATCACTACATCTAAAATGGTGCTCGATCTTTAATACCATAATACATTCTCTATAAGAATCAAGCGGTACAACGGCACGAGAACATACAAGAGTTATTGAAACGAGTGTCCAGGATAAGATAGTGAGAGGAACAACTCAGGAACATAAAGAAAAGTCATGTGAGAATGAATAAAAACATGAAAGCCCGTGAAATCTCGTGAGCTTGTGGCAAGCGCGCTCCAGTGAGGGGGTAATAGGATAAAAAGTTCCGCCGCGCGCGTCGCGTCAGCAATGAATCTCGTCCGTGCTCCTCCCTCCGTGTGTAGAGAGACCCTTTCCCTAATTGCATCTGCTGCGCTGGGGCTAGCTGCCCCGACGCCATCGAGCGCATGTGCATACGGGGCAGGGCACCGACTCTCGGGGCGCCTGCCCTGCCCCTGCTCTTGCCCCGTCATGTGCGTTGATGCATCCGGCCCCAGAGCTCGAATGGAACGCCACCGAGAATCGATTATGGTTTTTCAGGTTCATATTGAAGCTATGCCTGAAGTTAACATGGTCTGAGAATTTCCACTCATGGTACTCTCTCTATCAAAAGAAACGACTGTCCTAAAGGCAGTGTTCACGATGATTTTCGTTCCCAAGTTTTCCACTCAAAACAATGCCAAAAGTGACCTAAATTACGAAGAAACGGCTTGCAACGCCCCGAAACGCCTTATTTAAGTGACATTACTGGACTAGTTGTCCGACTAGATGAACATGTTGACGGTGGTTGTCACAGGGGAAAAATGGAGCTAATCAAACGTGGAAGAATATTTTAGGCAGAACAGTATTAGTTAGGGTCCGAAGAAAAGGACGGAGCAGTAGAGAGTAGAGATTCGCAAGGGATGGGTCCACAAAAGATTTCATTATCACAACAAACAGTTTCAGAGAGTAAAAAGTTGGGATGAGAGTAAAGGATTTGGAGCCTTTCTAGAGGCTTTTTTTCTCGATTTCTTTGACATTTTAGTAGTACCCGCAGACCAAACAATCGATTTAGCCATTATCCTCCAAATCAAAGATTATCGTGAACACTGCCTTTAAAGACAGTGTCCACGATAAAAACCATGTCTGATTTTTTGGTGGAGATCGGCAGCTGCGGGGCCTAGCGCAACCCTAACGTTGAAAAAAGTAAGAAAAATGTGCTCGAAACGGTCCCCTACGGCCCCAAAGTTGGACACCCGTCAGCTCGTCACACCCAGATACACTTTCCACGCCCACCGACGTAAACAAATGAACGCTCGAGATTGTGAGATGAGCTATGGTTTAGGATCAATAGCCCCGTTCTTCCCTTCATTCTCGACTTCTCTCTTTACTCAGGTCAGCTCGCATACATCGGCTGCAAAAGACGGAAGTTACAAGCCTCGGACAACTCGTCCACCACGCTTCTCTAGCTCAATTTTTGAGGGACCATAACTCCGTTCCTAGAAGGTCTTGTACGATTCCAAAAACATCATTGGAATCAGCATGGGACCGTCTTCAAGATAGGTGGAAAAGCAGAAAAACAATTCTTATCGTGAACACTGCCTTCAAGTTCTAGCAGGTTCAAGTGGAAATACTATTTTATCACCACTGCTCCGGGTACAATCACTTACAAGAGAATAACCAGATCGGCATGCATGAACGCTTATGGGGAGGTCAGGGTGCCGCTCCATGTACTACGTGCGGAGCATCGACCCAGAGGTAACCTGAAGAACATGCCGTCCCCATTGTGTAAGGACGCAATCTCACCACGCACGTTGAACTTCCCGCCAAACTGTTTTTTTTAGGGCAGTGTTCACGATTAAAATCGTTTTTTTTCTGTTTCCCCGCCTATCTTGAAAACGGCCCCATGCTGATTCCAATGATGTCTCTGAAATCGTACAAGACCTTCTGGGAACAGAGTTATGGTCTCTCAAAAATTGAGCCCATGAAACATGGTGGACGAGTTGTCCGAGGCCTGTAACTTCCGCCTTTTGCAGCCGAAGTGTGCGAGCTGACCGGAGTAAAGAGAGAAGTTGAGAATGAAGGGAAGAACGGGGCCAAGATTGAAAATCATCGCTCGTCTCACGATCTCGAGCATTCATTTGTTCACGTCGGTGGGCGTGTGTAGCGCTTTTGGGGTTTGCTATGCGCTCGAAATGGCAACTTCGAGCTCTTTTGGAGCTCTTCCTGGCTCGTTTTCATGTGTTCTTTCAACGTCATCGTTACAATGTGCCCCCCCACTACCCATTCCTAGTGAAAACTGGAACACATTTTTTATCGTGAACACTGCCTTTAAGTTTAATTGTGCTTAACCTCTATCTTTCTTAATTCCTTCTCGATAGTTGATTAGTCTCAGAATTATTTCTATTTTGGCTATAGTATTTCGCGGAAATTAGGCCGCTCCAGATTAGTATAACATACGAAAACAGCTGTTAGGCGGGAGGTTCGCTGTGCGTAGTGAGGTTGCGTCCCAAAGTCAAGGGGACGGCAAGTTTTTCAGGTCACCTCTGGCTTGACGCTTCGGGCGTAGAACGCGGAGCGGCTTTCTGACCTCCTCATAAGCGTTCATGCATGCCGGCACAGAACTACCCGTGAAACAAGGTTTTTCTGAGCGACTTCCTCCCGAGTAGTTATAAAACCCTATCCTAGCTGCCCGAGTAATAGAGAAAGAAAAAGTAATGAGCGTAGGAGTTGCGAGCTCCGTAGGCAAAATAAAATTTATCTGCCGTACATTGCCTAGAATTATCGAGAACGTGTTGGATATTCCTGTTCAGCGCCTAAAATAACCACCCTTGGAAAAGTTTGGACGAAAAAAATTAGAAATTTTCTATCAAAAATAACTTCTTTTAATAACTATTCCGTCAGCTCAAATAGGGTCTTTACAAGTACCCGGAAGGTGATCGATCCGAAAAACATGGCCACACTCGCAATTCTGGCAGCCAGGTCTGGTTACTCCCTAGTTAGAAGAGTTTTTTTGAATGCGAGTCAGAGATCTGCTATCTGTTTTTAAAGGAAGTGTTCACGATGAAAGTCGTTTTTCTGTCTTTTCTTCTATCTTGAAAACGGTCCCATGCTGATTTCAATGATGTCCCTGGAATCGTACAAGACCTTCTGGAAGCGGAGTTATGGCCCCTCAAAATTCAGCTATTGAAGCATTGTGGACGAGTTGTCCGAGGCTTGTAACTCCCGTTTTTGCAGCCGATGTGTGCGAGCTAACCTGAGCAAAGAGAGAGGCTGAGAATGAAGGGAAGAACGGGGCCAGTGATCGGAAACCATTGCTCATATAACCACGAATTCAGGGAAACTGTTATAGGACGTGGGCGAAGTGGCAGAATGGGTTGGCTGGCCCACGAGATTTTCACCCACTTACTGGCCGTTTTTCATCGCACTTCCGCTCTTAATCTTCCTAGAGGAACCCAAAGCTTACGTTTTAGCCAAAAAAACGTGCAACTTTTTTTTCGTGAACACTGCCTTTGAAGCCATGACTACGGTAACCGATAATAACTCGGGGAAGAGCGACAAACGGTCCAAAAGGTTCGTGTTAATCCACCCTATACAACAGTCAGGCGCAAGCTTCATGTTGAACGTGGGATATTTTTTTTGGAACCCTCGCTTCTCTGAGGGATACCCTTAAAATTTCGGGAATCGATGAAAGCGCCGTTATTTGGAATCCTCCGGGGTATTCTCAGACGTTGGGTGCAGCGGACCGCTCGCGAAAATTCGCCAGTTGCTCAACAGCTGGGGGGCAGGTGGCATTTAGCTGGCCAATGGCACTCACGAGGCCAACAATTGGCTACACTCGGCATGTCATTTAATGCCAGCGACGGACAGCTGGCAAATATGTGCCAGCTGCCAAACAGATGGGTGATAACTGGCATTCAGCTGGCAATCGGTAATTACGAGGCCGATGGCTGGCTCATCCTTGGCATCTCAATTAGAGCTAGCGGCGGACCGCTGGCGAAAATGTGCCAGCTGGCTGACAGCTGCGTGATAACTCGCATTCAGCTGGCAAGGACAATCAAACCTCGAAATTACGAAGCGCATAAAAACGCAGTTATCCATCAATCGGCACTTGGCTGGCGCATAACCGCCCAGTGGCCTTTGCTTGGCGCTGAGTCGTCACATGACTGGCACTCGAGAGAGTTGACGACTATTCACGTTTTTACATGTTACAGTTTGATCTCTGATTTCACTGATAAGTCGAGCCGGTACATAAGACGATTCAGTCTAATAAGTGTTCACTGGGCACCTTGATGTCGCCCTGGAAGGTAACCTGAAGTCACTCTACAGAGGCTAGCTTATTTTTGGCAGCTGAGGGGCAAGTCCCCACGGCTAGGGGGGATCTGGGGTGGGCCCCCCCACCTCAGATCGTTGCGTAGACGATCTCCTACGCAACGATCTGCGGTGAGAGACCCACCTCGACTCATCGGTCTGCCAAGAGCCTGTCGGACCGCTGGCAAATGATTGCTCAACAGTAGGCCGCCAGATATTAGCCAAGAGACTGCCAGCGGTCGACCAACGTCGTGGCGAACCGCTGGCAGGGTCTCGGCGGACCGCCGGCTAATGGCTGTCCGACACCGGGAATGGTTTTTGCTCGCCAAGCGAATGCCGGCGGTCCGCCAATCTCAAGGTCTGAGTGAGGGGTGGGGAGGGGGTAAGCGGGGTGGCAGAACAGTTCCGAGGTAGGTGCGGTATCTCCGGAATTTATAGAAGCTTTGGTCACTTTATGCAGCGGATCATAACATTTGTATATCGGGTAATTCGCTCGTCTCAAGTTTCTAGCGCCATTCTTATTGGATGGCGATGCAAGTGACCAGAGAACTGGGGCTGTTTTAAAGGCAGGGTTCGCGATAAAAACGAATTTCGAGCTCTCTTCATAAGAATGTAGATTAGGCCATCACAAAAGTAAAAGTAAGCGAAAAAAACCGGAAATTCGCGGGTCAAACGCTCAAAAACAAAGCATAACGGCTAATTACCGGTGTCGGCCGGCCCCCTAATTAACGCAATTTTCGTTAATTCTTGCTTATCCGACATTTATTTTGCTATTAAAGTAATCAGTAGTCTCCAGAAATGTTCAGAAATTACTTTAGAAGCAAAGTTAAAGTTGACAATACAGGCTTTCACCCAAATCTCGGCGATTGGGGGCGGGAGGACACCAAGCCATAACTTTCTACTGAGCGTTTTTTCTCCAATTTTTTACTTATTTTCACTTTTGTGATGGCCAGATCTACCATTCTACGGTGATAGCACAACAACCGATTTTATCGAGAACCCTGCCTTTAAGATAGGCGGGAAGCAGAGAAAGATTTTTCACGTGAACACTGCCTTTAAACGCTTAATCATCGCTGTTGGAAATGGCGCTCATCCAGAGAACTTACCATAATGTCGCTCGCATGCTGCTGCATGAGCTTCCTGCGACGTGCTACCCGACAGGTCCCCTAAATCAGCCTCCATCACACCGTTTGACATTGAGAAACTCTTTAATCACAACGAAAGCCAGTATTCACATAATACAATACAAACAGCAAATGTAAGAAGAAAATTCTAGAGTATCGATCTTTAGTCATAGTAACACTTAGAAGATGAGCTTACAAGTCAACGATGAGCGTGCTAATCCTGAATTCACTTCAATTAATCACTCAATATGAGAAAAATAAGGTTTTTGGTGTGGTTTGTTGCGGATGGTGTTGAAAAAGAGATTGACCGTCCTGCAGGGTGGCAAGTGAGCAGAAACCGGCAGACTGGTCTGAAATCATTCAAATTTAAAAAATTAGTTTCAGAAAACTTTGTAAAGAATTCAGCATTTTTCAGCACTAGTTTAAAGTTTTTACCCTTTGCCTTGTGTCAAGCACTAGTGTGACATCGCAATGCGGCATTAGGCACGTCTGCGCACTGCTAACGAGACATCTTGACATAACGCGGCGCTCATTAATGAAGTCCATAATTCAGGCGACGGACCCCGTCGTCGGCTTCGTAGCCTAAAGGTGTGCGTCTTGCTTCCCACTCAGTACAGGAGGGGTTGGTCACCACCCAAGCGCTTTCCTTGAGAAACAACTCCAGATTCATCAGCATAGCAAGGCTAGATTAAATCTAATTTGTGGGAACTGAGCGCTATGGGTTAAGAGAAAATGATTTTTTTTTCGAAACGGTACAATTCATTAACAGTAAGACGACAGAGGGGTGCAGTGGAGGAGCGCACGGACAGTGGTAGTCGCATTCCTGTCGGTATTGATCATCCCTAGCGACTCCGCCCTCATTAGGTCTTTGCTCTGTCACAGCAACATTGCAATATCGCATAAATCGCCACAATCAGTCAATATTGATTCTTTTCTTTGCGTAAATTCAATGTTTGAGCAACGTCGTGCTTATTTAGATGATTAATGTACCACTGCAAGATTGCGCAACGTATACATATACAGCGCGTTCAGAAAGTATAGGGACACCCCCGAAAATCGAGGTTTTCAATAAGCCTTTGTGATTGGTGATCAATACTGTTCATCAATGAATTCAGCATCATGGAAAACCTATGTTTGATTATTTATATAACAATTGTGAAATTTTGTAAGATTTTATCTCAACTTTTAGAGTTTTTCGCCGTTCAAAAAGTATAGGGACACCCTTCGAAAACTCAGATTTTTTAATCCAAACAAAAATTCCCGTTGCAAGTTCGTTACATAAACTCAAGATGAGTACATGTGATATCTTTATTCCTAAAATGGCTCGTGGTACTGCGCTAACTGCTGCTGGTGAACAAGCTCAAATTCTTGCGCTCAGCGTTGCCGGGTTGAGCCAACGTCGAATCGCTACCCAGCTCGGAAGATCTGTCAACTGTATCAACCAGTTCCTGCGAGATCCAGATTCCTACAGTACTGCAAAACGTACTGGACGGCTGAAGAAGATTAGCAATCAAGATTCGCGGAGAATTATTCGGCTCTGCTCCAACAGCACACGGTCGCTGAACCAGATTAAGTCTGAATCATCGCTCAGTGTTTCGAAAACGACAGTCTGGAACACCATCAATGGCGATAAAAACATTGTCCGACAAGTGATGAAGAAGGCCCCGTCGTTAATTGCAAACCATAAAGGGGCTCGACTTGAATTTGCAAAGAGGAACATGACAACTGATTGGGCAAAGGTAAGGCAGTCTCATAAAATCCGGAAAAAAAAATCGAGAAATGACGCAAAAAAAATTTAGGTCATCTTTTCCGACGAGAAGAAATTTGATGTTGACGGACCGGATGGTGCTCGATCCTACTGGCGATATCTGCGCAAGGATCCATTGATTTTCAGAAGACGGAATTTCGGCGGTGGCTCGCTGATGTGTTGGGGAGCATTGAGTAGCGAAGGTGTTTCGGAATTGGCCTTCACTTCTTGTCGCATGAACTCGGAGGAGTATCAAGGAACTCTTCGTACACATCTACTGCCATTTTTGTCCGGAACACGACATCAGCGTTTCACTTTCCAGCAAGACAACGCGGCGGTACATGTGTCCAGGTCTACAAAAACCTGGTTTCTACGTCATCGAATCCGTTTGTTGGAATGGCCCGCGTGTAGTCCAGATTGTAGCCCGAGAGAGAATATTTGGGGCATACTTGTGCGCCAGGTTTATGCCAAAAATAAGCAGTACAGAACGGTAGATGAGCTGAAGGTCGCTATCCTCGAAGCGTGGGCCAATCTGGATGAAAACGTCATCGCCAATTCGATCAATTCTATGCCAAAGAGAATTTTTGAGATCAATGCTAATTGTGATGCAGCTATTCCATTTTAGATTGCATGTTTAATTCTTTCTTTGTTCAATAATTTTTGTTTTTGTGTTGTGTCCCTATACTTTCTGAATGGCGAAAAAATCTGAAATTTGAAATAAATTTTTGCAAAATTGCTCAGCTGTTATAGAAATGAACAAATAGAGGTTTTTCACCTTGTTGAATTCATTTATGAACAGTATTGATAGCCAAATTAACATGATTTTGAGAACCTTGATTTTCGGGGGTGTCCCTATACTTTCTGAACGCCTGTATGTGCCGGAATCGATAGCGATACAAAGCCGGTCCCAATCTTTCTGTAAACTAGTCAACTCACCACCGTTCTCTCCCATGAATCAATAATTAATGCTTTTGAAGTAATCGGCTAGTGCTCCCGTAGTTTTACTGCAAGCTTCAGGCTGAACACCGCCTTCGTAGATAGATATTATAACCGCTGAAAAAATATTTGCCTGAATTCGTTAACTAGAACTAGAGAGAGGAGTCACTAGTTGACTGTAACACTCACTATTGATCACTTACCTTGCCCCGTTTTGTAAAGGAAAAATCCTGTTGAACCCTTCTTGCCGATTACGCGATCATCGTCAGCGTTCAACACGAAGTATCTGAATATGGAAGAACTTGAGATACTTGAGAGAACGAGGGTGGACGCTACCAAAAATCTGGCTGGACTTTTCTCATGGTCGGAACCCTACCCTCATAAGTTTGTGCACAACCATAGCAGTGACACCGCAGTGAGTGTCGAGTTTTTTTTATGAAAGAATGCTTCCGACTTTGTTAATGTAATTTTCAAATCCAAGAAAATGATGAAGAGCCAGAAGTTGTGGCGTAGTTTGTTTGTAAATAACATTTGTGGTGAATTGAAAACAAAGGGCATAACCCACTTTTCTCCCTCGAATTTCAAGCCGGTGCCCAGTAATCCATCTTTGTTGGCGAAACCTCGACCAGCAGCAGCTGCCTCCTCTTGTGTAATCTGCAAATTTTTCGATTACTCATTATTGAATACGAGGAAAAGTCGATTTCTGGTGGTATTTTTGGCAGTCATATGAATGAGTCAGCACATAATAACAAAAACATTTGCTAGTCTCGTCAGGAATATGAATTACCGAAGAACATGAACGAAGATCCTCTGAGCGTCGCTAACGACAAATTTCGCCTGAAAGCGCATGGAGGTCTTGTTTCAAAATAGACTTGGAGAAAATTCAATGAAAACTTTCCCACTTGCCAGATTGCAGAGATAGAAACAGGTGTTTGTCCGATCTTCTTCCAATGCTGAACCTAGATTGAAGCGACAAGACATCCCCAACGACGGTAATCATCCTCAGCTGCCCTCGCCCTGATCAGCAATTTCTAATCCGATCTTCGGTAAATGTTGGATGGACCGGACGAAGCCGGCTGCAGATTCGGGCTGACTATTATCCGCAGCAAGAGACAAGTCTTGACGAACAGACTCATTCTCTCGAAGAATGAGAAAAACGTCTACCCCCGTCGGGTGATAAAGGACAACAATTCAAAGGACGAAGTCAGTCGAAGAAGCGCATCCTGGGCTATGATCTGCCACACCAAGCTAGCAGCTCAACTGTTTTCCAAAGAAAGGCGTCCGTGCGCATCTCTTGAGCCCCACTGTTCGCAACGTGATGTGCTATAAGCCGAAAACCTGGGCCACAACAATTCTTCTGCCATATTGGTGACGCGAATTCAACGAGCCTTCGACCTATTGCTGATGGGGTGAATCATCAAGAGCAGAGAAGACCAGAGCCTCCTCAGCGCCGATCTCGGCTAACAGTCAGAGATACGGGATGCTGTCTTCACTTACATGGCGACCACAAAATATCAGTGGGCGGCTCACGCCATAAGAATATCCGATAACCGCTAGACGGAAAGCGTCACCCTCTGGTACACAAGGGACATCAAGTGATAACCTAATCGTACCGCTAACTGTTGGAGCAAAGCCTTCAAATATCTGAGCACACCTAACAGGAGCTGGTTACAGATGGCGCAACACCAAACGAGGTGGATGATGGCAGCTCCAAAAAGCAACCCAAGTGATCGTGTGTCTCCTAAAGCCGTATGCGTGTCACTCCCGATGGGCCTTCTCCTCCGTGGAGGCCAGAGGACCAATGATAGAAAAGATTCGCGCGATTAAGGACGTTCGGGCAAGGTTGTGTATACGGCTTCCGACAAGCAAAGACGGATAACCATTCTTGAGACTATCGTCAGTAGATGACGAGAAAGCAAGCATCCAGCGGAAGCTTCCCAGAGGCACCGAGAACACTCATGCACGGAATCGACTTATATTTTGTTCCTAGAAGCTTTACTAGGTTATGGTACGCATTCCTTAGAAGCTAACAAAGCCAGTATGAAGATGCCTTTTCAAGGCATGCACTACTGAGCGGCTTCCAGGCAAAGAAAACGGATTTTTTCGCACCCTGCTTTTTAGCCGAAGTATGACCTCATCTCCGAGTGCTGTACGTGTGCGAAGTCTTACACCTCCGCTCCGCTGAATAATGGAGAAATAGCCCACTGAAAGAAAGTAGATCGATCACGCAGTGCAGTGTGTAGGAGATAGGAACGTATGGCGTGAACGACCACGTTGATAAATGATGATCAGGAAGGCGATCAATGTTAGTATGGCTTTGTATGCCCTACTCTGTACATTTACTTTAATAGAACGCCTTTGGATCTACATAACTTTCCCTAAAAGTTAGGTACGCAAAAGGTTTTTGTGCTATCCACATGAGAAGGCAGATCTGGCCATCACAAAAGTGGAAAGGAGTGATAAGTTGAAGAAAAATGCTTAAGAACCGTTTGAAGTAATGTCTGAGCATTTTTAGGGACTACTATTTCGAGAGCAAAATGCAAAAAAAGACGGATAATTAAGCATTCATGAAAATTTCTTTAATTGAGGGTAGTGAGGACACCAGTAGGTAGACGTTCCACCTTGTTTTTGTGAGTTTTGCCCGCGAAATTTCAGTTTTTTTTTCACTTGTTTTCAATTCTGTGTCAACCAAATATATAATACACATCCTCATTAAAAAAGATCGAAATTCGTTCTTATCGCAAACCCTGCCTTCAAAAATTTGGAAAGATTTGTTTTCCCTTCTCCCACCTCACTCCTCATCAATGAGAGGCACTCTGGAACTTCCATGGGTGTTCCCCCAGACGCACACAAATCACCGTCAACACCCCCATGCTCCCGGTGTTATTTGCTCTGCATTGGACTCATTATTTCGCAGAGTTTCTCAATGACGACTTTTTCTGATGCGGTTTCCTCGGCGCCGCAACTGTTGCTGCGCGGTTTTCGAACCGGTCTGTGGAGCAACTGTTTGCACACTTTGAGGAAATCGCACTCTCCTCTAGGTGCTCAGCGGTAGTTTTGCAATTGCACGCATGTTATCGAGTACACAAAAAAAGACGGTTGAAGGAGGCTGATAGGAGCAGTATGAGCGTTTTGACGTCAAATTTCGTTTCGTGAAGGCTTTACCAAAACAGCGGTGGAGACGGCGACACCGTCAAACCTGCGTAAGCTAATGAACTGTGTAACCAATCTGGTGGACGAGTTTCAACAACAGTCACAAAACAGAAATAGCTAGAGAGTGGGTAAACGTTTTGATGTAAATCTGTCCTTTGCTTCGGAGTAAAATTTATTTCCACTTATCTCGTGCGTCTGCGCGCGTATGCCGCGTCTTCTTCTCCACTACAGGTGTTTGTTCTCCCTGTCCTCGCTCCGCACAAGCGCGCGAAGAAACATAGTAAATTCGACTCCGAATCAAAGGACATTATCACTGGCGTCGCATATTGAGGGATTGTGCAATCTGACGCTGACGATTGAAGCAGCGCCGGCTGAGTATCTGCTCCTCTCCTACGAGACGCGATTCAGCTGTGCGGAAAATTTTTCGATTTTTGTGATTCACTATAAGCTCGAAGATGATGCTTTATGCAGTCGCTGAAGTGCCTTCATCGGAGATGCGTGCGTTCTTACAAGGGAAGTATACAAAGCGTAGGTCGGATCTGCCTAAACGACTTGTGTCGTTAGTATCTCTTGTTGCTCATTAGTAAAACTGCGCAGTATCTCGCCCCGAGCTGCAGGTTCCAAGAAGTTACAAGCTTAAAAAGCCCATTTTTTGTGCTTTTTGTACCTTCCGAAAAGCTCGTTAGTCTTCGGAAAACTCGGAAACGGACCTCATAGTTGTGTTCAGCGCCCAGAACTACCCACCTGAGCCAAGTGTGGGTGAAGGCACATTTTCCATACTTTGTCCAGACTGATTGCGTTTTGGACTTGAACCGATTTTCGGTTGGGCGTTTACTTTTACCAATTGAGGGCTCTGGAAGCGTTTTAGAAAAATGTCCCAGATTTGACTTAACATTCTCCCAGGTGGTTTTTTGGGGCGCTAATCACGAATCTGTAGTTTATTAGTCGATTTTCCAGAGTTTCCGACTAATTTCGTTCAAAGCTTCCCAACCGGGGGAAATTTCGAGAGAAAAACGCCACTTTCGAGATTTTCTTACGATAGATATGTCTCAAAATCATTTGCTGAAAGTTATTTAGAGTGCTTAACACGAATCTCGAGTCCGTTTATCGATTTTTTGCAGTTTACGGTAGGGTCCCCTTGCCTTTTCGCGAGGCTTAAAAAATGCTCATAACTTTTTTTGAACTTGCGGCTCGGGAAGGGATACTGCTCATCTTTACTGTTGAGCCAGGAGAGATACTAACCACATTAGTCGTTTTGCCAGATCCAGGTTGTTTCTCCTATCCCTCTACGAGTTAGGCTTGAGCCTCTTTCCTGTGGGTTTTCCCGAATGGGTTTAGAATTCGTCATTTCTTTCCATAGGTAATTTTTGAATATTGTAGGCAAATCAGAAGCCTCTCAAATGAAGTTCAGGGAATTTTTTTCGTATGCATCATGTGGAGCCAGATGTTGTTTACAAAAGAAGCCCTTTACATTATGGGTTATCAGGAATGAAAAATCAATTGTTGTCATCAGATTTCCAAACACCACGTGGTAACCTTCAGGGTATACATAAAGAGCCTACGATTTCCCTTATCATAAGCAGCGGATCGGCGGATCACGGCGAAACATAAAAAGCACAAAGAACGTTACGGTACACCACAAATGAATTTCTCGAAAAGTAGGATAAGCATCATAGCTGACAACAGTCTCACCTTGAAGTTATCGCTTTTACCCCAAATTGAGCCGTCAAAGCCGCAAATGGCCGCCTTACTGACGTTTCCGGAGCCAACGAGATTGTTGTTGACGAGATCAGCCCAAGACATCTGGAAGGCGATCAGAAGCAAATAAGTTTATTGCAAAAAATTCACCACTGCGCTATTGGGGTTCTGTAGGCGGAATATTTTAATTGCCACAATTCAGTATAAAATTGTCGAGACAGGCCTCAGTGACTCTGTTATCTTCTGAGAAAGTGAATAATGTATTAGGACTGTTTATGCTGGCCAAATAAGAGTAGTCAGAAGGATAGAACTGGAGCGATTATCTGGTATTGATCCAGAGAACATACTATGAGATTCGCAAACTCGGTAGCACCCGAAATCAGGAGACGATTTTCATCAAATGTTATCGGATTTTGATTGGTGTCAGGATTTTTTGTGGGAGTGCCAAACGTATGAAATACTTTTCCAAACGACCAAAAACATCTATAGGACCCTGATGATCAGGCAGACGCCCTCTCGTCACCTTCTGAGTTACTATCGTTCTCGGAGCCAAATTCTGGTCCGAAACTGCGGACTACGGCTGTTGCATCACGCGACACATCATAATCGTGCTGAAAGAAAGGTTAATCGTGCCGGGACCATGTGGTCCCAGCACGATTGTCCCCCTGTTGCGCGATGCAACATCCGTTGTCCCCAGATGCGGACCGGATTTTGGCCCCTAGAATGACAATATGTATCGCACCCTGAAAAAAGGAAGTGAAAGAATGAATGGTTGAATGAAAGAGTGAATAAACGGATGAATGGATTTATAGACTGATGAATGAATGAATCGATGGATGGATGAATGAATGAATGAACGAAAGAATGAACGAACGAACGAATGAATGTGTGAATGAATGAATGAATGAATGAATGAATAAATAAATGAATGAATAAATGAATGAATAAATGAATGAATGAAAGAAAGAAAGAATGAATGAATGAATAAACGAATGACTGGAATGAATGGATCAGAGAATGATTTGTTGATGGATTGATAAGCCTATGAATGAATGAATGAATTAATAAATGTATGAATAATTGAATGAATGAATGAATAAATGAATGAATGAATGAATGAATGAATGAACGAATGACTGGAATGAATGGATGAGTGAATGATTTGATGATGGATTGATAAGCTAATGAATGAATGAATGTACGAATGATTGAATGAATGAGAGAATGAATGAATGAATGAATGAATGAATGAATGAATGGAATGAATGAATGAATGAATGAATGAATGGAATGAATGAATGAATGAATGGTTGAATGAATGAATGAATAAATGATTGAGTCAAAGAATGAATTAATGATCAAATGAATGAATGAATGAATGAATGAATCAGTGAGTGAATTAATTAAATATTCAATTAATGAGAGAAAGAAAAAGAGAATGAGTGCTTGGATTTTCGCAGACGAAAAGTGAAATAAATCGAACTCTAAGGTCTCAAGTGTCTTATTTTTCCGCCGGCCTATGACACATCAAATAAACGCCTGCTTTCGACTTCACAGTGGGCTTTCTTAGCCGGGGCAGAGCATTCGAAAACCGATAAGATAGAGCGAGGAAAATCGAGTAATATACAAGTTAAATTCTGCTCGAATAAGACTGTCTGCCCACGCGGTCGGCGTGCATGTCCAGCAAGCATTTTACGAGCGAGCTTTTTCGCTGCGAATGGCCGACTGTTACTCGCTACTCGTCTAGTATTCTTGCTAATCGATTTGCAGAATCTTAAAAAAACCTTCGCGGCGGACGCTGGACACGCACGCCGACCGCGTGGAGGAGGGAGGGGGGGGGCAGTCGCATACGGATAGACTTTGCGGTTTCTTTTTGATAATACAAAGGAGATAGAAGGGTAAATAAAAAATGAACAGAGCATGATAAAGAAACAACATTAGAGAAAGCTCTAAGCCATGTGCGCGCATGCAATAGACAAACAGACACGTAGTACTATTGAAGGATACCGCTACATACATACATCATATGAATTTTTTATCAGGAGTGAAATTTGAGAGGTAGCATGGAGTAAATGAATGCCTAATATGCCGGTATCCGTGAGCAGGCCTAATCCCATTGAATTAGCTACGGGAGAATGGAGGAAATCACAAGAAAACACTATTAATTAAGGATTCGGGGAGCCTACCAAGACACCGCAGGCAGTTGCCTTGAACGGTGGGTTGCGATCTGACTTTTTGAAATAACGTTTTGAACAAAAAGCTGACGAGTCTCCTAGAACTCGAACCTGAAACCCATCGCTTGTAGGGCGAGAGCGTCACCAATAAATCACCGAAACCCCTGCATTGTTAAGCTACTTGGCACAAGAACTCTGTAGGCACATTAACGATCACCTGAGAACGAGTATGATCTGGCAAGCACAACTCGGCATTTAGTCCAGTTAGGCTTAGACCTCTAGAAGAACGAATTTTGATTTTTTGAAAATTCAAGTATAGCGATAGCAGGGTTAAAGTCCGAAGAAAAAATGTTTCAGATTTCATTTCCAGACTGTTGTAGAGCACCAACTGCATAATGTATTTGCACACTCTATCGCTCACTAAAAATTCACATTCTCTGGCAAACTCCTTTTCGTTAGAGCTGCAACCCTAAATTCATTATGAAGTGTCTTTTTTCGGAAGTGTACAGGTTCCCTGAGGGGGTTTTCAGAGTTCCACCGCTGCGCGGTGCGATTTTATTGTTCATACGCGAATCGACGAGCGGTGCGATATCGATCGATGCTCACAGGAAACATATCATCGCACCGCGCTGCGATGGAACTCTAAAATGGGCCTAAGCACCAACGCGGTGCGATTTGTGGCGCCCCTTTCTCATCCGCTCTCTTTCACCCTATGTGCCAGCCATCTGTTTTCGTATGACCACCGTTCACTCGTCCGCTTAACCGGCGATCAGGTTCAGAGACGATAAATCCTCTTTTCAAAGGTTTCAACATTGATTGAGCCTTATCTTATTGGGTTAAGGTTAAGGAGTGTGTGAAACCTAGCACAATCCGTTGCGCAATCGAAACTTTTAGCAAGTCCCCTATTCCGTTCGCTATATACACCTCAGTACTTCCCACGCTCCTTGAGGATTGTGGTGAATTCCCTATTAGTCTCACAAATGGAAACTGCCACTGTCGCCAGAAAAGACAGCTTTAATGAGAATCGGACTGTCCGACTTGCCATGCACCTACAATATTGATGGTCATGTTCCTACTTCCGTGTCCTCTATCAGGAATCTGAGCTTTCACTATAACAAACTTGATCTTTCTGATCATTTTTAATTCTTGTGCAGTAAGGCTTCCTCGAAGACATATCTTATTTTGAAACCGGTATCTGCCAAGAACAAGAATGTGCTGTTAAAAGCTTACAAAACATACTGTGTTTATCTGGGCCAAATTCCGGTCCGCAATTGCATCTCAACACGCTTTGCGGCCGCACGCGCTCGAGTCGTTCGAGTTTCCAGCGCCGAAGCCGAATCGATATGACTTTTTTATACAGTTTTCTTCGATTTTGTTTAGTTTTCAGTTTCTAAAACCCACCTAGAGTCAACAGATCGGCGGCTGCGGCGCTGTAAACTCTTCCGATTCGAAAGCGCGCGGTCGCAAAGCGTGTCGATACGCAATTGCGGACCGGAATTTGACCCAGATAAGCACAGTACGTCAGACCTATTTTAGAGAGCGGAACATTGGTTTTCCCCCCGCGAAAGCAAAAGGATATTTTGCAACTGGAAAAAGCTCAAAATAACTTTACACGTAGAATATAAATTAGATTGAAAATTTTGCCGCACAAAAGAATACCGAACGCATAGACCAGGAATAGAGATCAAAAACTCTATTCCTTGCAATCTCGCCGACAGCTTAAAGATGCCTGCCCTCTTTTCAAATTACTGGCAGGCATTATGAAAACAAACATTTCAAAATTCGTCAAGCTTAATCCCTCTAGGACCAGTTAAAGCACACTGCAAATCTCATATGCAGCTCCAAAAGGCAACACGAGAGCCTTTTCATTCACTTGCAGAGCAAGATACACCTTCGTTTCTCTTATTCTTGATATCACGCCGCTGCCCATTTCATCTGTTCTGTTCAAACGCATTGCCGGGATGAAGCTATTGAGCTGCTAGAAATTGATGCCAATATTCTTGAAGTTCATCTTCTGTTTCATATCGGTAGACTATTTACGCACTGCCCAATATGATGACACTTAAATTCATTTATTGACTATCGTCAATCTCTGGATGGGGAAAGACTCGACGCTCCTATGATAACTTCATCTTGGGAGCCGAGCTGTTGTTTTCGGGAAAAAAACTGGTGAGAATGCTGAAACAACCGCTCTGCCCCAAAAATAGTGTGTTAATATCCGCAACGCGGCTTCCTAGAGATAAGATACAAATCATACGTCGCATAAGACATGCTCACTACAAGAAATGGAGGCTAATCACGTTCAAAATGTGAAATGGGGAAAAATCCAACACAATCGAGTAAATGACGTCTAAAATTCAAGGCTTAATAGCTTCTTCCCTGCGAAGCGTTTGAAACTCGACAGAACAGATGGAATAGGCAGTGGCGTGATATCGAGATTAAAGGCAGTGTTCACGATAATCTTCGATTTTGAGATTAATCGCTAAATTGATTGTTTGGCCCCCGAGTAGAACTGAAATGACGAAGAAACCGAGAAAAACGCACCAGAAGGGCACGAAATCCTCAAGTATCAGCCCGCCTCTTAAAGGCATCGTACACGATGAAAACCATATTTGGGTTTTTGATGCTTTCGTGTTGCACTATCCCTATAGTGACTAACGGTAGCAAAACGCCCCCTCAAAAACGTCAACTTTTTGAGAAAAACCCATTTTTAGAAAGTTCATAGCAAATTTGAATTTCGCGCCGGCATCAACTTGGGATAGTTGCGCAGAGAATGCAAGGAACAGTTTTACGCTTCGTTACTTGGCGCAGCGTTAGAAGCAATTCACCGAGGATGCCGCTCAACTACGACTTCAGCGAAACTAAAATGGGCTACCCACCTGCTGCGTCCAGTGCTGCCGGCTGCTTTCGATCGATGCCGAATTCGAAATCGACTGGCGTGTGTATTGCGCCCTACGACGCGTCAAGGCACGCCCGCCGTCAGCAACCCAGGAGTTTTGTTCCTTGTAACAACGGATCGACCCCAAGGCCGGCCCCCCAAACCCGGGAAGCCATTTTGAGGTAAGCGAATCTTCATTCAGAGACGGTTTTGTAACCCCAAACTTTCTGAGTGAGATTGTCATGGCCCACTAGTCCGAATGAACGCATAAACCCAAATTCGGTTTTCATCGTGGACGATGCCTTTAAGTATCAATGGAACTGTTCGTTTTGACAATGAAATCTTTTGTGGACCCGTCTTTTGCAATTCTCTACTCTCTATTGCTCCGTTCTTTCCTTAAGACCACAACTAATACTGTTTTGCATAAAATATTCTCGGATTTTCGATTGATCCCATTTTTTACCGGTGACAACCACCGTGAACAAGTTCATCCGACCAGACAACTAGTCCAGGCCATAGAATAATGTCACTGAAATAAGACGAATTAGTGCGTTTTTCGCCGTTTCTTCGTGATTTTGGTAACACTTGGTTGCCAACGCATTGTTTTGAGTGGAGAACTCGGAAACGAGAATCATCGTGAAAACTGCCTTTAAGGGAAATGGAGGTGGATCCTGCTCTTCATGTGAAAAAAGACTCGTTGCCTTCTGGAGCAGAAGAACACTTTAATTATCATCGGAACAATTAAAGACGACGAGAATCCTTCGTCAGCAGCATCCAACAGCCCGTTGGCACTGGCCTCGAAGGCGTTACGACCCCCCTCCCAACAAGAATTTCGGTTTCAAAAAATTCTTAGCTTTCCTTTCTTGAAGTGTGTATAAAATTTCAAATTTTCTAACATGTCAATGATAAGAATTAAGTTGTATATTTCGCTTGTGGCATTCCGCTATTATACTATCTTGCAAAACTGCTTTGAAAAGATTTCAAACACCCCTTATTACCTTGCATATGTAGACGTTATAAAGCTATAACTACAGCCAATGCTTAAAATTCTGAGAAGGACTTACGCAGATTCTTTTTCTATTCTTTTTATAGCCTTTTTGTTTTTTACTATTTACTGACGACCTAAAAACCGTTTTTACCACAAAAGCTTACGCTCCGACATAGAATGCTTACTTTCACGAAAAAAATTTTACGACCCCCTTCGGCAAGCTATCAGGTTCTGCTTGACATGGTACTGTGCTTATCTGGGTCAAATTCCGGTCCGTGATTGCGTCTCGACACGCTTTGCGGCCGCACGCGCTCGAGTCAGTCGAGTTTCCTGCGCCAAAGCCGACTCGATATGGCTTTTTCATACAGTTTTCTTCGATTTTGTCTAGTTTCCAGATCCTAAAACCTACCTAGTGTCAACAGATCGGCTGCTGCGGCTCTGGAAACTCTTTCGATCCGAATGCGCGCGGCCGCAAAGCGTGCCGAGACGCAATTGCGGACCGGAATTTGACCCAGATAAGCACAATATATCAGGCGTCCAACACAACCTCGCACGTGAAACAGAAGCGCTGTCACAGGCGCAGACGATTCTGTATTGAAAAAAAATTAACTCGAAAAACCCAACATTCAGAGTTGCGCGAATGGGCACTTCCAATATTTCAATGAGTTTTGGTTATAAATAACCAATAGAAGTTCACTCATTCAGCAACTAGAAAAGATGGTAGAAATGTTTGCAATAACCAAATAAAAGAAATCGAATACATTTTACCTCATACGTAGTGCCCTATATGAATTATTAACTTATTACTTATAACAGATTTAAAGGCAGGGTTCTCGTTAAAATCGGTTGTTGAGCTCTCCCCATGAAATGGTGGATCTGGCCATCACAAAACAGAAAATAAGTAAAAAATTGGAGAAAAAACGCTCAGGAACAAGTTATTGCTTGGTGTCCTCCCGCCCCCCATTTATCGGAATTTGAGTGTAGACCTGTTTTGTCTACCTTTATTTTGCTTCTGAAGTAATTTCTCAGCTTTTCTGGAGACTACTGACTACCTTAAATGCAAAATAAATGGCGAATAAGCAAGCGAAAATGAAAAACTCGTTAATTAGGGGGCCGGCTGACACCGGTAAGTAGCCGTTATACCTTGTTTTTTTCACTTATTTTCATTTTTGTGATGACCAAATCTACATTCTCATGAAGATACCTCAAATGTTGTTTTTATCGCGAACCCTGCCTTCAAGTTTATATTATTGTTGTATCGGTTAAAGTATGATTTTGAGAACAATATTAAGTTATTATTTGGATATGATGGTTCCGGCTCTATTTAAAGCGAAAAAGCACTCATGTGACATGTTGCACTTCACACACTAAAATCTACGGAGGGAGTTGGAAGCAAATAATGCGAAAGGCTTCTGGACAACTTTTTCGTAAGCTTGAGGGTTTTGTGAGACTTTTCACTACTACTATCCTGTACTTTGCTTATCTGGGCCAAATTCCGGTCCGCAATTGCGTCTCGACACGCTTTGCGGCCGCACGCTGCCGAGTCAGAAGAGCTCCCAGCGCCGCAGCCGCCGATCTGCTGACTCTAGGTGGGTTTTGAAAACTGCAAACTAAGGACAATTGGAGAAAATTGTTTAAAAAAGCCACATCGAGTCGGCTTTGGCACTGGAAACCCGACTGACTCGAGCGCGTGCGGCTGCAAAGCGTGTCGAGACGCAATTGCGGACCGGAATTAGGCCCAGATAAGCACGGTACCTTAAAGGCAGTGTTCACGATGAATTTCGCCCCCAATTGTTTCACGTATTCGTTGGCCTCTAAGTGTTACCAAAATTACGAAGAAACGGCGAGAAACGCATTAAAACGTCGTATTTCAGTGACATTATTCTATAACATGGACTATAGCTGTCCGGTTTGATGAACATGTTCATGGCGGTTGTCACCGGTGGGAAATCAGTTCAATCAAAAATAGAAAAATATTTTATGCAAAGCAGGATTAGTCAAGGCCCTAAGGAAAGAACCGAGCCATAGAGAGTAGAGAATTGCAAAGGAAGGGTTCATAAAAGATCTCATTTTAGAGAGAAAAAGACGACAAGCATATTTGATCGCGACCACTGCCTTCAAAGGGCGGGTGATACTTAAAGGCACAGTCCAACCTCAGAATCGTTTTCCTTATTTTCCATCTATCTTGAAAACGGTCCCATTCTGATTCGAAAGATGTCTTTGGAATCGTTTAATACCGCCTGCGAACGGAGTTATGGCCCCTCGAAAATTGAGCTGCGGAAGCATTGTGGACGAGTTGTCCGAGGCTTATAACTTCCGTCATTTGCAACCGATGTATTCCAGCCGACCTGAATAAAGAGAGAGGCTGAAAAGAAAGGGAAGAACGGGGCTATTGATAGGAAAACTCGCTTATCTCGCCACTGTTGAGCTCGAAAGATCGTAAAAGGCCCAAGTGGCTTCCCGGTGTGGGCGCCCAGGGTGGCTTCCTCCTATATCTCGCTTATTCGGAGGAATTGAGAGCTCTCACTTGGCAGGTTCTATAAAGGGTGGGTCTACTTCACATTTACGTGAAAATCTCAGATTTCGTCCCTGAGCTTGGACTGTGCTTTTAAGGATTTCACATACTTCTGATGCGTGTTTCTCAATTTCTACGTCATTTTAGTTCTTCCCGGGGACCACTTAATCAATATAGAAAATAATCTCAAAATTGAAGATTATCGTAATCGCTGCCTTGATGGATCGCCTTTGCAAGAACATGAAAATTCAGACTCGGTTTTCTGCGGCTGATACGACACTCTCAATGTTCACAGAAAGAGAGAAGAGGAATTTCCTCCATAATTTGAGCTAGGTAAACAGACATATCAAAGATAAGAACAGTTGAAATAAAAAATATTATTAAAAATGTTAGATAAAGCCGTTGGCGAAAGCTGATGATTGCGAAGGTATCACGATGCCGGTAGGTAGAATGGAGTGGGAGGGAGAACCGCAGTTTTGACGTCACCATGGGGTTTTTCCAGGTGAAATCTCAGAACTCAGAGGTTGCCTGGCAGGTCAGGAAGAGAAGGAGAGAGCTGCTGGGTGGTGGAGGATTGTGGGGGCAGTGCTGCTGCGGCTACGACGACGCAACGGTCGTCGCTTAAACAATGTGCCTCGACGCGACAACGATGCCGACCGGCTGGCCGGATGGACGGGTCGCGCGCCGGGCAGGGCCAGGACGGAGCAGTCGCCAGTGTAAAGCCGAGCCGCAATCGAGAGGAAAAGAGGAGAACTCTCCGACGAACGCTAGAACCTCAATCGATTCCATCACACTCAGCTACTGACCAGAGGAAGAGATCGATTGCAAGGATTGGGAGCAGGGATGAGCGGAATAAAAATATGAAATTTCGGAAATAGGTTTTCGGGCTTCGGAACGAAAATATTTTTCTCGGGTTTCGGAAATCGGGCGCGAAACGTCTGAAAATGCGCGGAAATGCGGTTTTCGGAACGCGAAACGCGGAAAAATTCAGAGATCATCTAGTGTTTTCTTACGTACCAGATGACCCGATATTTTCGCATTCCGCGGCGTTTTTTGCGGTTTTCGGAATGCGGAACGCGGAATGCCAAAATTGCGCGAAACTGCGGGTTTCGGAACGCGAAACGCGGAACTCCGCTCATCCCTGGGTGGGAAATTTTAGACGATCATTAGTTACCATAAAGATCAAATATTGGGTTGGCAACTGAGCAAATGCGGATTTTTCGCTAGAAAATGAAACACTATTTTTTTCATGGCACGAGGTAACTTTATTCCGTAATGTATGACCAATTTTGAGCAATGACCTATGCCATCTTTCAGGCAGCATCATAATTCCATGTTCATAAAATTTCTGGTTTTTTATCAGCAGAAAACTGAACCAGGTACGATTTGACATCATTATCATTATTGGAATTTTTATCATTCAAGGAGTTTTGCAAAGATCGAAATGAAAAGTAATCAGATGGTGCAAGGTCAGGAATATATGGTGGATTTGGCCAAACATCCCAACCAAGCTCCAATAATTTTTGCCAAGTGACTCAAGATGTGTGTGGCCTTGTATAGTCATGATGAAATGCATCACCTTTTCGATTTGACTGTTTGTTGCTTGGTTGGGATGTTTTGCCACATACACCATATAGTCCTGACCTTGCACCATCTGACTACTTTTTATTTCGATTTTTGCAAAACTCGTTGAATGGAAAAATTTCAATAATGATAATGGTTTCGAATCGTACCTGGTTCCGTTTTTTGCTGATGAAAACCAGAAGTTTTGTGGCTGCTTGAAAGATGGCAAAAGGTCGTTGCTCAAAATGGGCACATGCAGAATAAAGCTATTTCGTTCCATGAAAAAATTCTCCTTTATTTTCTAAAAAAAATCGCAATTACTTCTTACTCACAAGGGGAGTATAAAAAGCGTAGGTCGGATCTGCGAAAACGACTAGTATGGTTAGTATCTCTTCTGGCTCAATAGTGAAAGTGCGCAGTATCCCGCCGCGAGCCGCAGGTTCAAAAAAGTTATGAGCATTTTTTAAGCCTGGCGAAAAGGCAAGGCATTTTTATTTGGAGTTTCAAAAATTTTTCTCGGATTTAGCTCAAAAGTTGTATGTAGGGGTAATCTGGGGTGGCGAATACGAATCTGGAGTCCATTTGTCGAAATTATGAGGTTTACTATAGGTTACGGTAGGTAACATGTCATTTAGGGGTCAAAACCAACCTTAGTATTTTGAAAATCGGCAAACAGACGTTAAATTCGTATTCTCCACCCCGAATAACCCCCGTATACAAATTTTGAGTGAAATCTGAGATTTTTACCAAACTACCGTATACCCACCGTAATCTACTGTAATCTGCAAAAAATCGATGAACAGACTCCAGATTCGTGTTTAGCACTCCAAATAACCTTCAGCAAATAATTTTGAGACATATCTATCGTAGAAAACCGGAAATCTCGAAAGTGGCGTTTTTCCCTCGAAATTTTCCCCGGTTGGAAAGCTCAAAACAAAATGAGCCGAAAACTTTTGAAAATCGACTAATAAATCTCAGAATCGTGATCAGCGCCACAAGAAACCCCCCTTGGAGAATTTTAAGTCAAATCTGGAACATTTTTTAAAACGCTTCCAGAGCCCTCAATTGATAGAAATAAGCGCCCAACCGAAAATCCGTACAAATCTAAAACGCTGTCAGTCTGGACAAAGTACGGAAAATGTGCGTTCATCCAAAATTTGCTCAGTGGGGCAGTTTTGGGTGCTCAAAACATTCATGAGGTCCGTCTCCGGATTTTCCGAAGAATAACGCGCTTTCTGGATGGTACAAAAAGCACAAAAAATAAGCTTTTCAAGCTTGTAACTTCTTCGAACCTGCGGCTCGCGGCGGGATACTGCGCAGTTTTACTATTGAGCCACAAGAGATACTAATGACACTAGTCGTTTTGGCAGATCCGACCTACACTTTGTATACTTCCCTGTCAGGCAATCGCGGGGGTCGGTGGCCAGCTAAAACGCCCCTTTCCCAGTCAAATTGATCGGATCTGGCTGATCGGTGGAGGTTTCGGCATGACTCATAACTGCCGAAGTTTTCGGGGTTATGTCTCTTATGTGGCGGAGATTTCGGGTCGACGTATTGCAGTGTCTGCACTGTTTTTCTCTGATACTCTCTCGTGTAGAGCTCGTAAATGGCAGCCCACATGGTATACGCTGCCCTTAAATGTGACGTGTTTGTGCTTGTCGTTGTTGGTATTGTTCGGGAAATGAACGCTCTGGCGGAAGTCGGTGGCAGGTTGATTCGCCAATGCTGCCTCTCGACCTGTCACCGACGAACGCGACTGCAGGAGTGGTAAGCTCTGGTACATCCCTAGTGACCTGTTGATTTCGATTATCACCAGCAGCGGAGCGGTGGGCCTCGGTGAAATGTAACTAGTAATAAGGAGGTTTCGACGAAAAAGCCACCGCTCCGCGCTGTGATAACCGAAAACATGAGTTCACTTGGAATGAAACAGAGTCTAGGTGGTGGTCGGTGGAAGGTGATAAGGCAAAACTTTCGGTGTAAAGACGTGGGTGTGACGTCACTTTGAGTGGTCGGTGGGAGGTGATTAGGCAGAGCTCTCGGTGTGAAAGGGTCAACTGTGATGTGGCATTGTAGGGTCGGTGGGAGGTTGACACGCGGAGTTTTCGGCATGAATGGGAGAGTTTTCGGGCCTTCCCGCCCCTTTTTTCGTTCCGAGCGGCAGCACGCTACCTGTTCAACTCCTATCAACCGGCCACCGACCCCCGCGTGTGTATGAGTAGTCGCCAACCCAATACTATACATAGGATCCGAGGCAAAACTTTCGGATAACTGGGTTTTGCGCTAATCCAAAAAAAAATTTCGATGAAGCGGATATCAGTTCAATTCGGATTTCGCGTTTTTTTTTGGTGAACCGGATTCCGAGTTTGCTTCTTTCGAGTTTTTTTGGTGATCTAGATTTTGAATCTCCAAAACTTCAAATCATCCGGACGGACATCCAGGATTATCTGAATTGAGTCGAATGTACACTCGATATAGCTCCTAATTGGACTTTGCGTTCATTAGTGGAGCTTGGCGCATATTCGGTGCCATAAGCTATACACTACCGCGCATGTTTTTTTTTGCGAAAACGGCGTTTTGCGCAGTTTTTTGAGCTCACAAAGCGCCGCATCGCCATAACTCCTTTCAAGACTTACGAATTGAGTTTTTCAAGAAGTTTTCGTGTTCCTCGCGAATGTAATGGTACGAGTAGAAAGCCCTTGTAACTCCGGCATTTCGTTGAAAATGTGTATTTCCTTCTAAGATTCACATCGACCACAGGTCACAACAGAAAAGATTTCTGCTATCATGACCATCTGATCAGTTCTTAATGAGGGATTTTGTGGTACAAATATTTTTTCGATGAACTTCCGGAGTGGATGTAAGATTTTGTAACATTATCGTAAAATACTAATTGGAAACAATCTAAAAATGACTTCAGATTTGAAATTGGACCACTTTGAAACAATTTATAGCGTTGCGGCGCTTTGTGAGCGCAAAAAAACGCCGCAAAACGCTTTCTTCGCAAAAAAAATTCCTTGATTTTGTAGGTGCACCGAGTTTCCGCCAACCTTCAATGTGAAACGTAATGTCTCATTCTCAGGAAATCGTGGTTGTCACACGGAAGCGACCTGCAGGTCGAGCGCCGGAGTCTGACAGTCTGCTTCACTCTTGTCGTCTGTGATGCAGCAAGTCGTCTACGATTGGCTTGTCCCGTTACACCACAATAGAACGTACAAAACGTTGCGAAATATGCTCCGTCACCTCCAAGTCACAACAGGAACAAGAAAATGTGATAAAATTTGGCTCCGAGGTGACAACGGGAGGCTAATTCGCTCTCCATGTCACAACAGGAATGAGTTGTGGGCTCCAGGTGACAACATTGATTTCCTGGTTTAGGATCCATGCCGACGGTATACTACACACCTCCAGGACGTCCCTGTAGTGCACGTATTAGGGGTATGACATACTTTTGCGACACACGGTCGCCTCGCTCTGCACAGCAACAGCGAAAGTGGTAGCGACAGGCTATGGCACATTTGCAGTATGTCAGTCTCCGCGACACGTCGCTGCGACCCACACGCGACATCTGTCCCTTCGACGACCGCTGCCGTTGCTCCGATGCGGGTCCCGCCGCGATTTGTGTTAGATTGCATGCCTGCTGCTCATTGCAGCGACAAAGTATACCATAGCCCTTACGCAATAAAGGGCCAGGAAGAGAAGTCCAGATGAGATAAAGTGCGCTAGAATGCGAATGTCCGCCCACGCGGACGGCGCACATGTGAAAGGGAGACCGCGTCGGGAGTTAATCAACTAGTTCCACCCGGTGGAGAACGGCTGACTGCGGCTGTCATTATCTGCTGTTTCAGTGTTCTGCTCTTTCCCCCAAGATATCATGGCGGAATCTAGAAAAAGGTTGTTGATGAAGCATCAAAACAGGTTCAAATGTTCTGCATATGTGGGTTTTGAATGGAAAAGAGAGTTGTTTTCTGGTGGGGCTGTGAGCCCTATCACTCTCAAGGTCAAAATTGAGTAGTTGCACATTATTCTCATGAGTTTCTCACCAATTTTTTCCCTGAAGGGCTGACAGGAAGAGAAGAAACCGAAGTGTTCTTCTATTCGGCCGGCAAATTTAGAAACGTTTTTATAGCAAACCCAGTCTCAAAAACAGCCGAAGGATTGTTGAGAACCGAACATTTCGAAATTTCACTTCTTGTGTAAATTTGCGTTCCGTTGTTTGGTTTCAGTGAGTAGGTGGTTCACCATGTCATATATGTATGTGACACTACGTTCCTGCTTGCGTGGAGGTTCTTCGAAATTTGTGTAGTTGCGCGGAGTATGCAGAGACTTCAAGATCCAGATTTTTTACCCGAATTTACCGTGTTTACCGTATTTACCCGAGAAAATTCTTGGTAAAAAAAATTTTGGAAAAAAATTTACCGAAGAAATATACCGTACATCCCTGGTCGAAACGTCAGGCTAAGTCAAGATCCACCGAAAGCCTCGTTTGGCATCGAAGACTGTTGCAATATACTAATTGTTCTCACAGATGTGACAGACGCTTTGAATACTTCCCTTATTTATTTATTCATAGACGTGGATGAAATCACACGTGATCAAAACATAAAAACAGGCAGAGAAAATGATCTGGCAGCAGAACATTAGGGCTTTGGATGCTGGAATATCTGATTAGACTCGTTTTGTTATAAGATTTTCAAAAACCTGCAGAGATGTAGCCTACAGCAATGGAAGTGGGACCTGGTGAGGTTGCGGAATCTTCCTAACATACTGTAGCCTGATAGTGATATCACTCATTTTTTCGAAATAACTAGAATTGATTGGTGAGTTTCGGATTCCTCTCTCACATTTTCACCTGTATTCATTGCTTCCACAGATGTAGTCGTATCGGTGAACACACAGTACATGGGCAATTACTTCGAGTGGTTGCGAAAAGTGAGTCTATATTTCTCTAAGTTCCTATTTGTCCCTTGTGGCAGGGTTCGGGCGAAATTTCGACACTGAGGTTTTCGACTTCATGGATGCTCCAGCCGTGGATTGGCTATCCTGTACACCCACTCTTAGACCATTTTCTCTGAGTCCTCATCCACTAACGTTTACATTTGCAATTTTATTTACCTTTACCATCTTATCCCTTTTAAACTTCTGCATCTTATAACAAGAACGTTCAGGGTTACTGCTCTGGAGGCCTCTCACGTACGGTAGCATCACTCCTTTGCCAGGTACCTAAGACTTTGATTTTTTCCAGCTGTTGCAAGATGATTCTTCAAAAATTAAACTTTGCAGATACATCGCAGAGCTGCTTCTTGTAAACACAGAGTATTTAATTTCAAGCCGGTCAGTATTGAACCACTTCGAACCTTTTCTAACTTGGAGAAGTTGTCTACTTCATACAAATTTTCGCTGTTGAGAAAAATTATACAATCATTTTTCTGAATGCGCAGTTTGCTCTGGGCATTTATATCAAGTCGTTCTACGTTCTAGCGGCAATATGAAAAAGCATATACCACCGGTTTAAAAACAGACGGCAAATACATTCCATATGTTGAAGACCGCGAAAACCCAAAAACCGGAGTCAAGCGCTCGTTGTCGCAACCCTGGCCTCGAGTTTGAAGATCGCATAAGCCACGGTTGTCATCGGAGAATTTCGACTCTTGTAATACAAAGGTTTTTCCTGATTTGTTCCGATATCATGGCCGAAATGCCGGCTGTTTTTCAATCCTGCAAGGAATAGAGAGCATTAGCAGTGTTTTCTTTTTGTTACCTTCGACACTTCTCATTAAACAATGTGTTCAGGGTTCTCGAGGCGCTGTTTACTACTTGAAAGTTCACGATGATAGTCGTTTTTCTGTTGTTTCGCCTATCTTGAGAACAGTCCCATACTGATTTCAATGATGTCCCTGGAATCGTACAAGACCCCCTGGAAACGGAGTTATGGCTCCTCAAAATTCAGCTAGGAAGCATTGTGGACGAGTTGTCCGAGGCTTGTAACTCCCGTTTTTTGCAGCCGATGTGTGCAAGCTGACCTGAGTAAAGAGAGACGTTGATAATGAAGGGAAGAACGGGGCCTTTGATCGGAAACCATCGCTCATCTCACCAAAAATTGAGGGAAACTGTTACAGGACGTGGGCGGAGTGGTCCAATGGGTTGACTGGCCCACGAGATTTTCACCCACTTAGCGGCAGTTTTTCGTCGCACTTCTGTTCTTAATCTTCTTAGAGGAACCAAAAGCTTACGTTTTGGCCAAAAAAACGTGTAACTTTTTCTTCGTGAACACTGCTTTTAAAAGGAAACCAATACTCGAATGCCGGTGCAAAAATTGGTTCTGTCACACTCTATGGCCGGTACTATTTACACCTTCGATGAAGTCATAAGAACTGAAGACAGCATTCGTAATATTTTTCTTATTTGAATTTGTTCTCATAATTGAGTAGTTTTACAGCTCACCTAATGTGAGTCTTTCACTCTACGCTTTCAATCTCAGAGAACTGATAGGTAGCACCACGGAACATATCGTGCATCATCTCTTTGTTCACACATTTGTGGCGAAGTTGTCGAATAGAATAGGTCTTATTTGGTCGTTTTCCCCTTGGTCAGAGAGAGAGAGAAAGTGGGGAGACGTTTCGGGGAGGAGGGAGGGAGAGTAAGTGAAGTTTTTCCACGATAGGACACTGGAACAAGTAGCGCCGAAGCGTATACTATGTAAATTACTAGTCTCGAGATGTTCTCGCACTTTGCGATTCGTAGGGGCAGAGCTGCCTCTGAAGGGCTGTGTAGAGTGTATGTGTCCGGATCCCTGTGAGAATAAGAAGATTCTCTGTATCTTGACGTCAGAGGGCCTGACCTTAGCCCCCCCCCACTTCAGCTTTCAAACGTCAGTGACCTGGCAAACCCAAGTATATCTTGGGAACAGATTGAAAGAATAATGAGCGTTGGGTCGCCACATCATGGGAGGCCTTCACTCGTGAGAAAAACTGAACAACTTCTAATGACCTCTTTCTATTACTTTGCATGCTGTCTCTCATTGAATCGAACAGTAAATGTAGAGAAGTCGTAGTATTTTGATTTAAGTAGGTCCACTTTGATTTTTACTCCTACATACTTCTCTCGACGTGTTCAGATTCCGCAAGGAACTATTCCTTCCGAAATATGGGACCAGTACTCGAACTGTCATCGCAAAAAATGGTTCTCTACCTTGTATGAAAAGGTACTATCTAAATCACATAAAGTCATGACAATCGAAAGCTGTGCTGACGATGTTCTTCTGATTTGAATTAGCTTGTCCTCAGGAGATAATTAATGTGAAGGTCACGGAATGCCTGTGTTTCCCTCCATCGCTTGACTTTCTAGTATACTGTTGTAAATAACCTCTTGAGTTCATTCTACAGCTCTTTTTCGGAGTTTCCTTCGTTTTCGAATTGTAGAAAGTTTCTACTACTAGAACCAAACTCTACCAGAAACTGACCGATAGTAGGCCTTTTTCAGTACTACAACAAATACTACGAGTGGGGAGGGAAGGTGAGTCCGTACTCCTTCAATATTAGGTTTGTCCTCAAATCCAGCTCACACCGTAGGAATGTCGTACAAGTTTCTTCACTTTTCTTGGAATCTGCTCGGAGTTGATTGCAATGCCTCCTGAATCGTACAAAGCTCAAGACGAGTCGTGGTCCCTTAAAAATTGCCTGGAATTTAGCCTCTAAAGCATGATGGACCAGTTGTACGAGGCGATTTCGGCCATTTGCAGCCGATACAGTGCGTTCGGAAATGATAGGGACACCTCTAAAAAATGAGATTTTCAAAAAAATTCTGGGAATGGTGATGAATACTGTTCATCAATGAATTCAGCGTGATAAAAAACCTCTGTTCGCAACTTCCTTGAAACCGTGCCTAATTTCATAAGATTTTTCCTTTACATTTAGAAAATTTCACCGTTCGGAAATGATAGGGACACCTTGCAAAAATGGAATTTTTCACTTCGAACATAATTTCCCGTTACAAGTTCACTATATGAACGCAACACGAGGACACCCAACATCTTTATTCCAATCATGGGCCGTGGTACATCGCTTACTGTTTCCGAACAAGCCCAAATACGTGCCCTCAACGCTGCCGGGCTGAGCCAACGTCTAATTGCCTCCCAGCTCGGACGTTCCCCCAACTGCATCAGCCAGTTCCTACGAGATCCAGACTCCTACGGCTTGGCGAAGGGTCCTGGACGCCCAAGAAAGGTCAGCGGCAGGGATGCACGGAGGATAAGCCGACTCTGCTCAAACAGTAGTCTGTCTTTCAACCAAATGAGGGATCAGTTGCCGCTCAATGTGTCGAAGACTACTGTTTGGAGCGTCGTAAACGCAGACGAAAACATCGTCCGCCAAGTGATGAAGAAGGCTCCATCACTCTCAGAAGCCCACAATGTAGCTCGACTCCGGTTTGCAAGGAACAACATGGCAACAGACTGGTCAGAGGTATGGGATTCTCTCAGAACCCGATAAAATTTAAAAAGATAAAGGCGACATGTTCCAGGTAATTTTCTCCGACGAAAAGAAGTTTAGCCTTGATGGACCTGACGGTGCTCGATGCTACTGGAGAGATCTTCGCTAGAATCCGATGGTATTTAGTCGAAGAAACTTCGGAGGCGGTTCGCTTATGTGTTGGGGAGCATTCTGCAGCGAAGGTGTTTTGGAAATCGCCTTCACTTCGTGTCGGATGGATTCGAAGGAGTATCAAGAAACATTGCGTGCGCATCTTCTGCCGTTCTTCACTGGAAACAGGCGTCAACGCTACATTTTCCAGCAAGATAACGCTGCGGTCCATGTCTCCAGATCCACAAAGACGTGGCTTCAACAAAACCGAGTTCGCGGGATGGAATGGCCCGCGTGTAGTCCTGACTGCAAACCGATAGAGAATATCTGGGGCATAATTGTGCGCCAGATTTACGCGAATAACAAGCAGTATGTGACCGTATACGAGCTAAAAGCCGCTGTACTCGAAGCGTGGAGAAATTTGGATAAAAATGTGATATCCAATTTGATCACTTCTATGCCGAATAGAATTTTTGAATTGATTTCCAACTCAGGCGGTGCGATATCATATTAGATTTCATGTATGTGTTGATCCTTGTTTGATAATTTTTGTTTTTTGATAGTGTCCCTATCATTTCCGAACGACGAATAATGTGATAATTTAAAATTAAGTATTACATTATTATGCTATTGTTATAGAAACAAGTGAACATAGGTTATTTGCCTTGCTGAATTCATTTATGAGCATTACCGAACGCCGCACGCAATTTAAACATAAAGACTGTGGTTTTCAGGGGTGTCCCTATCATTTCCGAACGCACTGTACATGCTAGCAAAGTTAAGTGAACAGAGCAAAGTTAAGTGAACAGAAGAGACTAATAGTGAAGAGAAGAATAGCTGAAAACCATGGCTTATCTCACAAGTGTAGAGGTCGAAAGCTCGTTGGTAGGGGCGTGGCAAAGTGATTTGTTGCTTTGGGTGCGCCAGGGTGACTTCTTCATGCATCTCGCTCATTCGGAGAAATCGAGTGCTCTCACTTGGGAGGTTTTACATAGGGTCGTTCTGCATCACAGTTATGTGTGGATCTCAGATTCTGTCCATGAGGTTAGCCATTGCTTTTAAAGGCAGTATTCATGACAAAAACAGTCTTCACACGAATTCAAAAAATGTGTTGCCATTGGTTACAACAGTGTGGAAAAAACATTAGAGAACGAGCACAAAATGGCTCCGTTCGACCCCGTCATAGTCGGCCAACCAACTGTAGCCAGCTTGGTCGATAAGCATCTATACCCTGCGGAGCTTCCGACTTTCGACCAGCAAGCCATGGTTTTCAGCTATTCTTCTCTTCACTATTAGTCTCTCTGTTCACTTAACTTTGCTAGCATATATCGGCTGCAAATGGCCGAAATCGCCTCGTACAACTGGTCTATCATGCTTTAGATGCTAAATTCCAGGCAATTTTTAAGGGACCACGACTCTTCACACAGTTTTGTACGATTCAGGAGGCATTGAAATCAACTACGAGCAGATGGCAAGAAAAGCGAAGAAACTTGTACGACATTCCTACGGTGTGAGCTGGATTTGAGGGCAAACCTAATATTGAAGGTCTAAAGCAAGGCTTGTGATGTTCAATAACATATTGAAGTTTCATCAAAATTCGCCCAGCCTAAGCCGAGATATGTATAAAAACAGTTTTTGTTACAAGGCCATGTCAATAGATTTATGATCGCTACTGTATTTCACATTATAGTCCGTTCACCGTGAATAGCAATCTTGCCAGGCGCGAAATCTCGATTCGCTCGGAGCAGAAAAAATAGCGTGAGAATTCATAAATTTCAAAAATGAGAAGGGAACAGGGTTTTGTTTGCCTTTACCAGATCTTAGAGTTCACTCGCACAAGATCAACGACATCTCTGAACCAAAAGTTTATTTTTTCGAGAAAGTTGTTAACTCGTTGAAAATGTTTTTTTGCCAATTCATCACCGTGAATGCTCCATATCGCAAGTTGTTCCAACGAGCTTGACAATCTGAAATTTGTCAGTTCATCATTCTGGCAAAAGCGTATGCGAGGCTCAGCACCATCACGAAAGTATTCGAATCTGAAAAGCTCGGATATGATGTATATCAGAAAAATTTCCGGATCCGATCGAATTTGAAAAAACTTGAAATCAAATCTCAGTTTGAATCTTCAGAATTCATCACCCCTGCCCCCCCCCCTCAAATAAGGTTCAGCAGCTTCTAAGCTGCCCTAAGCTTTCACTGCTGAGAAGGTCTGGATTTTTCAGCAATAAATGCAAAAAGCCTTGATAATTTCAAAATTGACATTTAAATTTTGAAAAAAAAACTTGGGTTTGTCGCTCTTAAATGAGAGAGGCCGACAGAGCCGGCTTCGTTTGGCAAAACCCCAGCATAACTGGAACTCGACAAACCGTAAACAAAACCGGCCGCCACACCGACATGCGACGCGGCTGGCACACCAAGATGCGTTGCGGCCAGCACTCCGCTACGCGACGCGGCAAGCGCACCGCAACACGATGCGGCAATCACGCATAGCAGCTAATACGCGGCGCGGACGACACGCGACACCGCCTGCTCATCGAGCCACCACTTGGAGCCGCCAGCTGTTCGGCAGTGTCTGTAGAGGTCCAGCGGGATACAAGCACTTCAGACTCTGAGAGTTAAACCGACGATGATGTTAACATCTGAATTCTTGCTCAACAATGTGCCGGTGCTTGTGCGGTTACGGCACTCGTATGCACTGCCCCGGTAATACATGTTACAAAGCCAATGCGGCACATCGCCTCGACATTGTCGTGGAATTGCCAAGGGCGGAAATTAGTTTGGTTGCTTTTGTTTCATCATCACTCGCCAAAAACCTCTGCTGGGACGGACCAGGCCACCGTAGATGTGAGACCCGACAAAATAATTGTTTTATGGCGCCTGAGGGCACCGAAGCAAGAGGAAATTCAAGAAAATTAGTGCGTTGTTGAACTTGGTAGTTGTGACTTGGTAGTTGTAACCTTGAAATGTCCTCATATGTACCCAGCGATAAGCGGGATTTGTGTTTGCTTATACGACAATTGTATCCTTTAACATGAAATATTGATCAAAGTCGTGGCATGCGTCAAACGATAGGGCTATCAGCGTGCCCGTGGGGCTTTTGCTTGATGTGGTAATCTGCATTCAAATATAGAGAAGAAATTAGCTTTGATGATTATCTAAGAGGATAAAGTGTCGCTGCTGCTATTTTTAATCTAGCTCCCTTCCCTTTCATTCGACGAATTATCTCTAAAGGCAGCAGACACGTTCGAAAAATTTCATGAAATGACTACGTTACTGGGGTCATATGGCCCTTAGTACATAGAAGGCTTGCGCCGCTGGAAACATCAAAAACGAGTCAAAGCTATGTAATTTGACCAATGCAAGTCGAAAAATTTTGACAACCCCGCCCCTGAGCTTCGACAACTCCGCCCCCAAATATAAACCATGATTGATCGAATACGGTTACTTTGGCTGTTTTTTTTGACGAATTCGCTGTTCCAACCAGGCGCGGTGTAACCATTCCGCTTTCCTAAGACAACTATAACAATCGTTACTCTATTTGCATAGAGTTTTTGTTGGTTTTTTCGTTAGTTCCCCATACTACACCACCGTAGGATTTGGTCAGAAAGCGAGCGAGGTCGGGTTTTCGCGTCTTTTTCTTTTTTTGTGTAACTCGCTTCAAAGTCAACTTTGAGCGAAACTAGAGAGATATGTATTCGTTATCCAGGCGTCAAGGGCTATCAAGTGGTGTAGCCACTGTCGATGTTTCTTTAGGAACCCTGGAAGCTTCGCAATCAACAAGCGAGTTATAGGCCCTAGTTATACACCGGCGGGACGCTACGGAAATAGCAAGAAAACTATCACTTATATATGCGCCCTAACTGTGCTCAGGCATGCCAAAAGGAACAGTAGTCGCAGAAAAACGCGCCGGAAGGCCGCACAGAGCAGTAATACACGCCACGGCACCGCATACTGTATCCTTGCGGAACCTGCCCTGTTGGAAATTCGCCAATTTCCATCAGTTGATTATTTTTCAGATTTGAAATTGTTAAAACATCACCAAAACGACATAACGAGCACTGTAATGACGAGAGGAATTGATTATTACTGACATTCTGCAAGTAAAAAGTGTCAGAAGCGAAAAAAAACGATAAAATACCATTCAAAACGTCTGGAAAATTTTTGTCCGCAGTATTGCGTCAAAGACGCCAAAGACGCAACATTGCAGACGAGTCCCTAATTCATGCAGCATGCGGCGGCAATGTCACCGCGAGACGTTTTTATTCCGCTGGTGTACAACTAGGGCCAAACAAAGAGGACGACAAAGACGCGAAAACCCGACTTCGCTCGCTTTCTGACCAAATCCTACGAGCGGTATTGTACCAGCTCCAAACCTTCGATTTATGTCATAAAGTCGATACCATTTGTGAACGTGTCTGCTGCCTTTTATAATACACTGGTCAGCGACAGTGTGGAACGTTGCTAGCTGCTAGCTAAGGAGCTCCTTTAAAGGCAGGGTCCGGGCAGAATTTCGGTTTTGAGATTTTCCGCTGAATCGGTGCGCATGCTACAGGTATTCCCAAGGAATATGAAAAAACTGCATGAAAACCGGTCTTCTCCAAGTTTATCCAGTCACTTCCGTCGACCGCTGCGTCAGAAAAGTCAGAAAAGTGTGACCATCATTCCTGCTTTAGCCATCGTCCACGCATTCTTCAAAACTGCAGGGTAAATATCGGTCATTCTAGCAATGAATATCATGTTGTGGATACCGTAATTCCTGAGTCAAAGGCTGTTTTCTCCAGGAACAAGGACTCAGAGTTTGCCAAACGGTCAGACGATGTTCAACTAGGCCAGCCTAACCAACTATAGTCTGTCCGAACGAGACTGTCCGCCCACCCGGTCACCTTGCATGTCTAGCCGCCGTCGCGAAGGCATCTTTCGGACGAGCCTCCTAACAGCTGGAGACAGCTTACTGGATTATTATTGACTATTGAACTAATATTCCTGCTAATAAATTTACTTGTTTGAAAAATGCCGTCGTAATGGGCGCTTGACACGCACGCCGACCGCGTTGGCGGACAGTCTAATTCGGGCGAACTTTATCTAACCCGAATTTTAGTAGTGTCAAAATTTGCCCGTACCTTGCCTATGATAATCTTCAACTTCGGTTTTCTTCACGACTCTTTAACATTAGCCAACACGGCAGCTCACGCTAAACCGGTGAGTTTCACAGGTCTTTGTCGGGTTGAGTCATTGACATGAAGGTTCTCAGTAGGGTTCATTCAACGTGCTGCATCTACTGCAACATCTGCGAACGCTACCGAAGAGGTTCGACACATCCAACGGAGAAGAGCAAGCCACGGAACACGGAGGAGGAAGTCAGAGGCCCAAGCAAGCTGGAGCACACCAGTTGTACCACATGGAAACGCTCGCCTTCGCACGTAACAGTTGGTTACAGTTACAGTGCGTACTTTGCAGGCTTTCAGGTACAGCAACAATGGAACCCAAGAGGGGGGAAGGCAACGCCTGATGAGGTTAGGCCGGAGCTGAAGTGAGGACAGGGGCCGCATGCAAGAACTCGCCGGCTGGGGCAGGGCAGTGCAGCCGGCACCTTTGAAGATCCCCGTTGCTCACAAGACAGGACACGTCTATCGTGGTTGGTCACAAGTCAAGACACGTATGTCGTGCCCCAGCAGCCTTTCTCGCTGCCCCCAGCCGCTCCAGTCTCCCAGATGGGGCGGCTAGGGCACAGCGATAAGGCACGACATACGCGTTTTTAATTGTGACCAACTACGAGAAACATGTCCTGTCTTGTAAGCATAGGCGATCTTCAAAGGCGCCGACTGCACTGCACCTGCCCCAGCCGGTGCGTTCTTGCATGCGGCCCCAGGAAAATCAATGGAACAGTGCAGCTCTTTGTGGAACGCCGCTTGTAGTCGCGTGAAAGTGTGAACGCGTATCGTTTATCCTTAAACAGTGATTTCTGTCGGTAAGAAAAGAGGCGAGAAAATTCAAAAGGGATCCTTGAATTTCTAAAAATTTAGCTTCCTGGCAAAAGTAACGTTTTGGTAATGCCATTTATTAGTTGAAAAAAAGTTCCAAAAATATGTTGAAATATCCTAAAGAACGATTCAGCGTAAAATGGCCTGTAGTATTAAAAAAGCTAGGAAATGAAGTGAAATAACTAAAGATACGATTCGGTGGTCAATGGCAGAGGAAGGATTGAAGTTTACAAGCTTCTCCGCTGAACTTATCAAAACGGCGCTTGATTTCGTTTTGATAAGTTTAACGGAGAAGCTTGTAAAATCCGATCCCTTGTCTGTCATTGATCACCAAATCGAATTTTTTTGTTATTTCACTTCATTTCCCAGTTTTTTTATTCCTCCAGGCCATTCTACGCCGAATCGTTATTTAGGATATTTGAAGATATTTTTGAAATTTACTTATGAATGGCATTACCAAATCGTTAGTTTTGCCAGGAAGCTAAATTTTCAGAAATTCCACTTATTTTTCTTGAAGTCAGATTTTGCCCCACGATTTCCATTTTGGAATGATGAAACATCTATATATTGCCGTATGAGTACAACTTTTGAAACTTATGACCCACAACCAAAAAAACCACTCATTGCCGCATTTTGTGTACCATGGGAAAAATCGATATTATTGATCAGTGATATTCGATTTTGCATGATTAGAAAAAACTTCCCAAACAAGCGACTTAGGCCCCCGTCATAGTCGGCTGAAAAACCGGCCGTCCTAGTCCCACCCGGTTGATATTTATGAGACACACGCAGAACAGGAAGAAATGAAATGATAAAAATCTACCTCAACTGATAAAATTCCACCTTCTCTATGTCGTCCTTGGTCGTATCAGGTGGATTTTTATCATTCTAGACGGTATTTATCAGTTGGGGTCAAACTTTATCATATCAAAGGACGATTTTTATCACTCGAGGATGATTTGTATCACTTCATTTCTTCCCGTTTTGCGTGCTTCTCATACCTATCGACCGGGTGGGACTAGGACGGCCGCTCTTGGCTGACTATGACGGGGGCCTTAGAGCCATCAACAATCGAGAATCATTGCGGCATTGTGTGCAACAGACGAAAAAATCGGTATTATTGATTGGTATTTATTGATGACTGATGAGCAAAATTCCCCAACTAAGAAAACCACTCAGAACGTCGGAGGGCCGTGTGCCCTGAAGTTTCCGACCAAGGGCGAGCGGCGGGGGCCATGTTTTGCGAGCGGAGAATCATTAGGCGCGAGGCGGGGGCGCCACCGAATTTCGTTAGCTCGGTCCTGCAGGGAAAATTCGAAACAGAGTAAAACATGTGGACCAGAGCCAAGGCGACCTCGATGTATCCAAGGAGTGATGTTTATTTCCTGGGGAGATGGGAGGGCAAGTTTAGGTGGGAGCATCAGAGGAATCATGTGACAATCACGGGAAGATCCCATGAACCTATTATAAAGACCTAAAAAATGAGGAACTTAGCGGCGCACTACCCCTACACCAGCGGCACCAACGGAGATCGCCAGTAGAGTTCGTCGAACTATCGTGGAAGGTGCAGGTTGAGCCCTTAAAGGCACAGTCCAAGCTCAGGGACGAAATCTGAGATTTCCACATTATTGTGAAGTAAACCCACCCCATGTGACACCTGCCAATGGAGGAAGCCACCCTGGGGCGCTCACATCAGGAAGCCACTTTGGCACGCCCTTTTTACAATCTTGCGAGCTCAACAGTGGCCAAATGAGCGTTTATTTCCGATCAATGACCCCTTTCTTCCCTTCATTCTCAGCTTCTCTCTTTGCTCAGGTCAGCACGTATCCATCGGTTGCAAACGAAAGAAGTTACAAGCCTCGGACAACTCGTTCACCCTGCTTTCGCAGCTCAATTTTTGAGGGGTCATACCTCCGTTCCTAGGGGGTCTTGTACGATTTCAGAGACATAATTGGAATCAACGTGGAACCGTTATCAAGATAGGCAGGAGAACCGAAAAAAGAATCTGAGGTTGTACTGTGCCTTTGAAACGAAAGGGCTCACGACCCGCTGCCTTGGTCTGTTAGTAGTTCAAACAGCGTTAAGCAGTCACACATAACTCAGACATTCGGGGGGAAGTTCCCCCAAGAACGACAGCAGAACTTCCCTCAAAAAACTGGGGAACTTCCCCCGAGTTGGGGGAGGCGAAGGGGATCTCCCGACAGCAGAGTAGTAGGGGATCTCCCGACAGCAGAGTAGTAGGGGAAGTTCCCACTGCAAAAGTTCTCTTGTTCTCCCGACTGCAGGTCTTCCCACAACCTCCCGACTGCAGGTCTTCCCTCAACCTCCCGACGGCACTTCTTCCCTCGACCTCCCTACTGCGGGTCTTTCCTCGAACTCCCGACTGCAGGTCTTTCCTCGACCTAACAACTGCAGGTTTCTTCTTTTTTGCCCCTCAACGACTGTGATTTCACGATGTCACAACAGATTTATTGTCGTCATATCACCATAATTGTGGCAATGACTAGATGTTTCCTCCATCAGTAGTTCTTCCCAGCTTACAACGCTCCAAAAAAAGCTCATGGTTCCGCGCTGCATAGACGCTTCTGATTGTGGGAGAAAAAGAAAACTCTGAATCGTTATCACAAGATCTCACAAGGTTGCTGAGTTGAATACAAAATTTAGGTGTCAGGCAGGAATCTAACCCGCATTGCATCGCTCACCGGGAGAGAGTGTTACCATTACACTACCGACACCCGGTGCATACGCGATTGAGTATCAACATCACCCCTGGTATCCACGCATTATCATGTACGTTAATAACGGAAGGGGAGCGCAACGAGACGCCCCCTCAGAGTTTTCATTTGAGAGTACGATCTTTCAATTACCGGTGCCCGGTGCATCGTAGCGAATAATCAAAAGGGAGGGTAGCGCGACGTCCCCTTCCGGGGGACCGCTCGCCCCTCTCCACTCGATTGAGTGGTGACGACCAAATCAGGTCTATTGTCCTCGGGATGTTCCCCCCGAATGTCTGATTAAGGAAGACGTTTGCAAACTCTGCGGTTATTCTCATCTGAAATGGCCATCCAAAGTTCAGCTAATTGAGGTATTAAGAAAGTCAATGCTTGTAGCCCGCTGATCCATGTCGCGACGGACCCTCGCTACTTAGACGGCTGGCGAGCTATTCTTTAACGTTGCGGCACGCTGATCGAACTATTTAGACGAGATACCTTAGCGCTCTTCGCTGAAGGAAGGTTTGTTTGCCGCTGGCTTCCACAGCTCCCACCCCCTAATGAGTTTTTGCTTCAATCGTCTACCTCTCCTATGGGTTCCTCCTCTTCCCCGCCCCAAGTGGCTACCGTCGCTCCCCAAGCACAGCTAGGTGGTACTTGCCATAGTTCGCGCCGATGAGGTGTGCCTCATCGTGGACCATTGGGGAAATCCCTTCAACAGTCAGGAATGGACCGATTCCCAATAGGGTGGCTTAAGATTATCTTCCTCATTCGGTGAGATCAGTTAAGCCTCACATACCAGCCTTCCGAGTGCGATTAGTGATACTGGTATCTGAAAGAACTGTGGCATGACAGCCACTGGTATCTACCTCGCTTTCCGCTATATTATTTGCGCTCGTACTCGCCATTCGCTATATCCTTAATGACTCGCAAGCACGGGTCGATAGCAGTGTCTTCTGGAATACTTCTTGAGTGATGCAGTCCACCCAGTCTATATAGGGCTATTGATTATAAACAAAATAACGCAAACTTCTGCGGCTGACTGCGGCCGTGCGACTTCCACTTCATTCTATGCCTCCCATAGCCTACGCTCTGCCCCGTGTTTCGATAGCTGTTGACGTCAGTACATTCCCCTGCGTCATTCGAGTTTTCGATTGAATTTTTTGCAGAGTGACTGAAAAAAAGACGCTCAGACGGAGGCAGACGGCCACGAAGGAGCCGAACGGTCTCGGTTGATTTGTCACGCAACTCTGAATGAGCTCAAAATTTGTAGCAAACCACGTCGGTCGGCCGGTGCGAGAAATTATCTGCACTTCAGCTGTTACCAAGTCGCGAACACACCCTATGCGCCGTATCTTTCACTTCCTTTAACCCTCAAGGTGACGCCGTGTCGCACTACTTACCCTGAAAAGGCAAGTCAAGGTGGATTCTATTCTGCTCAAGATTTCTAAGATAGATAATGGTGTAACAGGCGCATGATCGTCTTGTTATATTGTTACAGTTATCTCACATGAAAGTTCAAGTTACTCATGGTTTGTTCAGACCTAACGATGTTTTGCAACGCATTGGCGACGATCGTCCTTAGTTTGACACTGTGGAATTGCTGTCTTGGCTATGAGTCGGAAGCTGAAGAGGACGGCGACACATATGAGCCAAAACCTGGAGTGAAATGGTCAGGCTGGAAGTCTTTCAAAAGGAGAGAGTACGCGGTAAAATGCATCTTTCTGACCGTTCGAAATATCCCAAAACTCAAAACTTGCTCACGATTTCACCAGTGTACAGGAAAGCTAAACAACGGTTTACAACAGTTGTTTCACTGAGTCTGTTCTACTCCGCCGATCTGATATGTTTGAAAAGATTACCACCAACCGCGATCACCTTCAGCTAAGATTTAAACGTGTCGGAAGCAGCAGACCCGAGTAACCGGACTGCAACGACTAATGTCAAGCATAGTGTAACTCCGTACATCGTAATGTGCTGTTCACTCGGGAATTACTATAGAATGTAACCTACGCGATCAGAGTTGATGCATCCAGCCTCTGAGTTGCTGCGATCAAATAGGTGTGCCTGATCGCAACTCAGTGAAAGGGCAAAAAACATGCTCAGGAGAAATTGGAATAAAAGCTATTAGCAAGTCCTGCGCTGCCGGTAGCAAGTGGCCGTGCCTAATGACAACACTCTACAATCCCTATATAAAAGCGCCTCAGAGAAGAAATCAAGGCTCATTAACGACGAAATCATCAAATTAGACGGATTATTCGTGCGGGCTGCAGACGACGGTCTTGAGCGTCGCAACTACTTCTTTAGTAATGTTGACAATCACAAGGAACCACATGAACCACTTGTAGAACCGCCACCACTTGGAGAACCGCAGGAAGTTGCTTCTGACTCGAAGCTCAGCTTGGAGTGACTGAGGGCGGCAATCGAGTCGCTGGGGAATGGCAGAGCGGCGGGGGTGGAAAAAGTTACAGCTGAGGCGAAAAAAGCTAGTGTAGAAGTTCTACACAGACAACTCTATAACCTGTTCAAGCATGACTGGAAGTCTGAGAATTCACCAGCTACTGGGCGGTGTAGAATCATCGCGTCTATCTACGAGAGCAGGTGACACGAGGGACTGTTATAACTATCTCATGAAGAAGAGTCTCACAGATTGTTGGGAAAGTCTTCACAAGGATTATTCCGACGACACTTTAGCGATACCGAGAACAATTTTTCTATCAAGAGTAAGCAGGATTTCGGCAGCGCCTTAGCTGCAGTGGTCAAATTCTGATTCTCCACCAGCTTTTGGAAGACACTATTTGCTGTGAGCAACGTCTAGTCGCTGCTTTCGTACACTTCAATTCAGTTCTCGGCTGGGGTCGGGCTCTATCCTAGATGGGGGGGGGCACCCAAGATTTACTCATAAAAATGATACCTTGATACCTTGATGATCCATCTTCACTGCGCGTCGCCGCCGTGTGGACCACATCTCAACCAGCTCGACCGATCCCGAGCAAGGGACATCCAGTGATGGTGATTTTCAGGAAGCCCTCGCTCGGTGCAGAACGTCTTGACTCTGCCTGAAAATACAGAGTTCCATCTTGTGGGAGGACGGCCTAAAGGCCGGCGGCAATCACGTGTTAACCAGACTGTTTTACGGAGGCTCCATCGGTCATCCATGCGGCGCAACACGTGTCCTGCCCATAGGTGTTTAGACTGGGCCATGAACAGAAGAGGGTTCATTAACTGCGACTGCTTTCGAAGATCAGCACTGCGTAGGCCACCAGCTCGCTGGGCACGACGATTAGTCTTCAGTAGTGTGCGTTCCAAGGCCCTGTGAGCTGTCCTTGTGGCCTGCGTGGTCGCCTTCGTTTCCGCCCATGTCTCGGTTCCATAGCACAACGCAGGTAGCACCGTGGTGTCGAACAAACGTGCTCGTGTCTTCACATCCCGAAATTTGTCTGTCACTTCCACTATCGATCCAAGTGCAGACCAGGCAGCTCGTCGTCTCCGTCCGATCTCCGTAGACAAGTCTTTTTGCATGTCCACTTCTCTTCCGAGATAGACGTAGCTGTTCGTAGTGGGTAGGGGAGTGCCAGAGATACGAATGGGGCTGTCGTCACACCACTGGTTGCGCATCACTTGGGTTTTCCTCAGAATCATTGTAAGGCCGATCGCTTTTCCTGCAGCGTCCAGTTCGTTAAGCATTCCTTCGACTTCTGCGGAAGACAAACCCAGCAGCACAATGTCGTCAGCGAAGCGCAAGTTGGATAGTCTGCACCCGTCTGTGAGGATACCTTTGCCGCCCCAGTCGATGTGGCGCATCACGTCTTGTAACGCTGTCGTGAACAGCTTCGGCGAGATGGTATCTCCCTGTCTGAAAAATGATAAAAATGAATAAAAAAATTATAAAAAATGCTTGATATTGCTGTCAAGCATTGTCGCTATTGAGATTCTATGGAAATACTCAGATTGGTAGCGCTACCGATCGGTGGATCAATTGATATCTGACTTGAATCCTGAGTGGCCCCCAGCCCGTCTAAGATAGTATTCTCGGTTGTTCAATACGGCTGGCTCTAAGGAGATCGCTGAAAAGAGTGCACACACCCGAGCGAATAGTGCAGCTTTCTGAGAAAGTTTTCCTTGGACCAGCTAGCTCTGTTCGCATTGGAGGTATACTGTCTAAACTGTTCACGGTTAATGCTAGTGTTCGCTAAAGAGATGTGATCTCTCCGCTGTTGTCCAATACCTTGCTCGATGCTTTCATGAGGAAGACTTTTGAAAACAGAAGAGATGACCACAACTATGACATGACGTATGACAAGAACTAATTTGTCAATGTCGGCGAACGATAGTACTGCGTTTGCGAATACCGACTCCGAGGCAACGTGTTAACTGAGGAACACAACACATTTCGCGAACTCTTACGGCTTACATATCAACAAGAATAGAACAAAAGTCATGGCTTCAGACGGGTAGCATGGCTCTAGGCATTTTTAAGGAGCTAAGCTCGAACAAGTGAAGGACTTCAAGATTTGAAATCAGCAGTGACAAAGTAGCAGCCACGGCGGAGATGCACAGCAGGACCGGATAGGTTTCTACGGAATTTGCTTTGCTTTGCTGGTGTCTGTGAAAGAAAGCTATCGTATCGCCAAAGACCTAAGTCTCGATATTCCGAGCACTATTAATCCTTATACGTTCGGATGCGTGGACGTTGCTGGAATCGGATATTGTGAAAGTGGAGTCCTTACAAATGCGGTGCTTGTTCGAAATCCTCGAGGCTGCAACTCATGATCGCATCTACAATACCGCTATTGGAGAGAACTGTCATCACCAGCTAGCCAAAAGTCGAGGATCAGATACAGAAAAGAAGGTTGATGTGGCTCGATTATTACATATTAAAAATGAACGCTAGCCGCCTCCCGTGCATCATGCTGTGGAGGAAACGATCAGTGCTGCAGAAGAGCTATCAAACGGCTTGTAAAAACACATGGCCTAGACAAATTGAAGATGATCTCAAAACATAACCGCGCAGTGGCTCCGTTGCCAAGACAATTGCTACGCGTCTTCTGATCGGAAGCGTGTCTTTCAGGCCGCACGAGCTCCCATGGCACTAACAGCAGTGTACTGGTTGAGAGGGTATGACACTTCTCCCGTTACCAGCCAACGGGATAAGGAAAAGGACATCAGGAAAAGTTTAATTTTTTATGTTTGGTGTAGCAGGGAAGCATCCCTAAGTGAGCCGCACTCTTTACGCCATTTTCGCTGCGGCCTACGAGAGGAAACCACCCTCAATGCGGAACGCTGCGACAACCCTCTACCCCACTCCAGCAGTAGAGAGACCCTTCTCCAGGCAGTCAAAATTCATCCTTTATTTTGTTGAGGATGCTCTGATGGAAGACCAGAGGTGACATTATAGAGTTCAGATCCAAGTGCCGAAAGAGGGCACAGTGAGTCTGAGCCGTATTTCATACCGACTGTGCACAAAACTTGTTTGCGACCCCGCGAGAGTTAGAAGAAATTATGGTCACTATATTTTCAACATAAGTATGGGAGGGTCACCGGGAAACAGTAGGCGGTGCTAAACTCAGACATGGATTTATTCAGTAATTAGGGGCTATTCATACTTCCAACCTCTGCTCCGCCAGAGCCGCCCGCTCGGAAAAATAGATGAGTATGAATGAGAATAAGACCTCCCGCTCCACCGCTCAGCCAGTGAAGTATGAATGATCCAGAGACATCGCCATGGGAGAGCGAGAGAGGCGAAAATCGGTGGGTTTGTTTTTAGAAATGAAGCGATGCGGGTGGTCTTTGATAAGTCTGATAAAATATGTTGGTTTTGCTGCATGTGAAGGCTATCCAGGGGTGGATTCTACAGATTTTCTAACTAGACAATGACTGATAACACTATCGGAAAACTCATATCAGAGGCAGTCGATTTCTTGCGTCCCTTCCGCGTGGAGGCGTGCATTTTGATCCTTGTATTGCACATTCAAACCTAGCTGCAACTTTCCTGAACATCTGCAAACGCGATCTCCCAGTTTAATTCTGTATACATTCTACGACGTCCTGCGCGCTCCCACTTGGGTCCCACCTATTTTCTGCGGCGTCCCCTGCACCCCCACTTAGGTCCCACAAATTTTTCCCGGCGTCCTATGCACTCCCACTGCGGGGTGAATACTTTTCGCTGCGTCCGGCGCACTTCCACATGGGTCCCACACGCTTTCTACTGCGTCTTGCACACTCCCACTGAGGCCCCGCGCACTTTCTATGGCGTATTGCGCGCTTTCAGTGTGGCCCCACTACACTTATACGACGTAATTTAGTGCATTTAATAATGCAACCAACAAATACCTCGGCGGTGCGAGAGGGGAGTATGAATGCTCCAGAGACACCGCTGTGGCGGGGCAGGAGGCAAGGGAGAGGCGGGAGGCGCGGGAGGTCGTGTCTTTATTTATACTCACCTCTTTTTCTGAGCGGGCCGCTCTGGCAGAGCGAGAGGTTGAAAGTATGAATAGCCCTAAAAGTGGTAACTGAGAAATAGTCTATTCAAATACACGAGACAATTATCTAACTGTTTTGCTTTGCTACAAAAGGGTTATGGTTTGGCAGTGTAGTATTTGTGAGAAACTCGTTATAAGAAATGAAATCTCTCACGCTACTGATTTGTCATGGAAATAAACTCGCAAGAAGGACAAAAAACTCTGTGAAATGATTCATCGTTGATTTGACTGTGCACTTGTTTACTAAACAACAGAAACTGAGTGTGATATTGGAAAACCAAATCACGCACATCTTACTAAGCACACACATCTGATCGTGTGACTGCAATACTCTTACTCAGAGAAACTCACGACCCATCCGCGGCGCTTTTTCAGGATCGTCGGCGGCCGACGACCGGACGATCCTTCACCGAAGCCGGTAAAGCGCAGGCAGAGCGCCGCGGACCATCTTGCAGGCGCCGCGGATCGTCCTGCAGGCGCCGCGGATCTTCCTGAGAGCCGCCGCGGACCGTCCTGAGAGCCGCCACGGACCGTCCTCCCCGAAACAGTCATGACCAAGGGATTATAATTTGCCACCGGCACAAAATTCTCACGGAAGTGAAGTAGTTTTTCTTGCCAGAGAGTAGGCCCCAATATCGTGTTATCTTTATCACCGGTGAGGCTGTTTCCCTAATCCCTAGTGTGTTCAGCTTCAGCCGCTCACTTCCGGAGAATGACGGTGTGTGAATGAAAACAGACCGCTCTCAATTTCTTTTATACCCTACCCTTTATCAATGGGGTATCATCAATTTTGTTTACCGTGAGAATTTTGTGCCGGTGGCAATTTATAATCGTCTGCCATGACCAGTCCGCCTCTTGTTGAGAGGTGCGTTAATGTCGCGGTCATGGGCAGAGAAAGCCCCGCCTCGGTCCGGACAATGGCGTAGCCTTTGCCGAGGTCTGCGGTGAGGAGCCACCCTCCCTGCGGACCGCGGCAAAACCGCCCCCCCCCCAGCTGTGAGGATATCCCTATCCCCCAGCGACCAAAGTGCACTACATCACTACAAACCTGACCGATCTGCTAGTTTATATGTGAACTTCCGTGTTTGCAATAGTAGCTTAGGATTGCGAAAACGTGGATGTTAACGTCCTCTTAACATCGTTTCTGCTTGAAGATGGAATGTTTGACCAGCCAAGGAAATTCCAACTTCCAAACTGCACCTTCAGCAACATACGAGGAGGAGTTATAGAACGCCAGCGGTGTTCACAACAAGATACAAATAGAAGTTCCAGATACTACAGTTAGGGGTCACAGCAAACCTCAAGGTTAACTTCGAGGTTAATGGCCTTGTCTAACATCGAGGTTTCGTTAGATCACTACCACCCCAGCATTGTACGTGCACTCACCTCAAAATTCCGCGTACATTGCGTTCAAGATTATTTAAAATTGGAACGAATTGTATGTCTCTTTATCAAAGAATGGAGCTGTTGACCGATTCATTGGTCGATTGATTGATTATTTTCAGTTGTTTTCAAGGATCACTATAATAGGGATGATATACCTGATCTTGCTGCGTGGATTGGAGTGTCACGTGTATACGAAGGTGCTGATTGGAAGTGGAGTGATGGTTCAGCGTTCCAAAACGAAGTTATGATCGAAGATGACAACGACGATCGTGAAAATTGCGGAGCAGTAGGTTTCCGTATTTTTTGGACCCGCACTAGAAATTTCGGGATTACTGGATTCTGAATCATTTCTGACAGATCGCTAAGTTTCCATTCTTCCGGGCGGAAGGACGATATTGGAAGAATAAATGAAGAGTTGATCACACATTATACTGTATTTTTCTAATTGGCCGGCCTTTTAGTCATGGGTACTTTACGCATTTCCAGACATTCTGGAAGAGATTTTATTTTATTTGGAAAGTCATCCTCAGGATTTCCAGTTTTCTAGCTTCTCTGTCATCAAAATCTGATTCTTTCGTGCGAAAATCCGAAGACAAGGCGTTTTCCAATGTAGAAGTTAACATCAAATCATACTCCTATTATCCAGAAAAGTGCTTTGGTTGATTCCACAAGTTCATAATTTGCCACCGGCACAAAATTCTCACCAAAGTGTAGATGATTTTCTTTTCAAAGTTTTCCATGTCATGGGCTCGATATCGTGATAACGTTATCGCCGCCACTTCCCTCTTGAGAAAGACGGTGTGTGAATGAAAACACACCGCTCTCAATTTCTTTTATACCCTACCCTTTATCAACTGGGTATCATCAATTTTGTTTACCGTGCGAATTTTGTGCCGATGGCAATTTATAACTCTGCCAATTCGAGACTTGATACTTTGGGGTAAGCGGGCTTTATCACACTATTATCATTAGGCATCAAATTCACTTTTAGCGCCGTCATCAAAGCTTATTCGCGCGAAGGGTGAATTTGCTCAGCGGCTGGATATCAATCAGCGCAAAGAGTGAATTTGCCGCGAGTGATAGTGACCTATCATTATCAGTCTTGACCGAGGAGTGCGGTCTGTTTTTGCATGTGATAAAGGATCTCAGAAAACCCGAGCCGGATACGCTGCAGGCAAAAATGAAGTGATCTGCTTGCTATCGCGATCAAATTCTAGAGCTCACAGAGGCTCCTGAAATATCTACCCCAAGAGGGGGTTGATTTTGTCTCCACTGCGAGGCCGACCACCTCGCAGTGGGCCGTGGCGGCTCCGGCCCGCTAAAGATCCGTGGCTAGAAAGGATCACCGAAATCTTGTAACGCATTCACCCCAATTTCGCAGTAAACTCACATTCTTTCGCACAACATTCACCCACAAGCACGCTCATGCCGATCATTTTTTCCGCAGGGCTACCGTAACCCTCCTTTAAAATTTTTCCAAGTGTCAGCACATCTCAATAGCCAACAAACATGTTTGCACAATTTCGACCTCCTCAGCCACTCCCCAGTGGCTTCTCGAGGAGAGCGGTGTGTGAATGAATGCATACCGCTCCTCCGCTCTTTTATACCCCGCATGTTATGAGCGTGTGTTTACATTCGTTATCATGTTTTGTTCAAGAATGGTTACGGTAGCCCTGCGGAAAAAATGATCGGCATGGGCGTGCTTTTCATTCACCCTATTTTCGCGGCATATTCACCCCATTCTCACCTTTCCTAGCGACAAATTCACCCGTCCAGTGAATTTAGCGCGGCAAATTAAGACGTCATGCTCACTGGTACATGAGCATCAAGTCTAGTTGCTGAGGCATCAAATCTCGAATTGGCAGAGAATCGTCTGATTACTTTATTTACATTGTGAACACTCCAGCAGGAGGTGAGGAAATGCTGTTTGCCTGTGTAGCCTTTGAAGGCACGGTCCAGCCTCAGAATCGTCCTTCTGTTTTTCTTCCCATTTTGAAAGTAGTCTCACGCCAGTTCCAATGATGCCTCTGGGATCGTACAAGGCCCCCCAGGTACGGAGTTATGATCCCTCGAAAATTGAGCTGCGTAAGCATTGTGGACGAGTTGTCCGAGGCTTCTATCTTCCTTCATCTGCAACCGATGTATTCTAGCCGACCTGAGCGAAGGGAGAGGTTGCAAATGAAGGGAAGAACGGGGTTATTGATCAAAAGTCATCGCTCATCTTGCCACTGTGGAGCTCGAAAGATTGTAAAAGGGGCGTGCCAAAATGGCTTCCGCATTTGATCGCCCCAGGGTGGCTTCCTCCTATATCTCGCTGATTCGGAGGAATTGAGAGCTGGCACTTGGCAGGTGCTATCTAGGGTGGGCCTACTTCACAATTATACGGAAATCTCAGATTTCGTCCCTGAGCTTGGACTGTGTATTTAGGCCAAGGGTGCGAAAACAAGCTCAAACTCTGCTGGTTGTCTTCGTCAAGTTGAGAACGAAACTACCAGGACTACAAATTCTCGAGTGACCGCCTTATCTACTCTCTCGGTTTTTCTTTCCATTCTTACGTATCTTCAATCTCTGGAAGGGGGAAGCCGCAACGCTCCTTTGCGGGAAGAATTGCGTGCGGGAAAACGAAGGAAGGATGGCTATTGATGGAATGGTTTTGCTCCCGATTGCTGAGCGTGGCTTCCTACTTGATAGACACGGACGATACTTGACTTTGTCGACTGGCTACCGTCTGACGCGCTCATTCCGCACCTTCACCGAGGTGTTCTGTCCTAGCAGTGAGTTGTGTTCATTTGCAACAGTCCTAAGTCCCAACTTGAAACAAATTTATCCATCGATCCTTACTCCAATTCTGTCTTAGTAAATGCACAGACTGTCGAAGTCGACCTCCCGTTTCCGTCTGAGATGGTCTTGGAAGATGTTGGCACCTTCCTCGTGTAACGCGCCTATTTCGGCACCTACTTCGTTGTAGAGATCTTCGTTATGGCACATCCGCGGTCAGAATTATTCGAACAAACGTCTAGAGAGCTTTCTGTCCGTTCAATGCCACAATTCCGTCTGAATCTCAGATGCTGCCCATGTCTCTGGTCTGTAGATCATCATAGACCGATTAGCGGATAGGTAGATGCCCAACTTGACTACCTCTGCGATGGGGTAGGTAATCCCTTTCCCGAATTTTTCTGCTTCAACGCCTTCTCGAACTCCATAGCTCCACACTCGTTCGCGGTCATTTTGAAGCTGCCAACGCAACTTCCTCATCAGACACTTCTCCTTCACAAAGTTCCCTGCAGCTTGGAGAGCACATACCTTGTTGTGAGTCGGCGTTGTTTCCGCTGAGACGTAGGAGTACTTCTTCTCAGGCTGTAAACACGGGAGTGTCTTTTTCGGAGAGCCCTGGATGCACTTCACGGAAGAAACCGCGTCGCAAAGTGTCTTCTTTGTCCGTACTCCGATGTGAATAGAAACGCACTGTCTAAACTTCCTTCTGCATTCTCCATCTCTTAAACTTGTCATGTCAATCCTTTAGAGAGGCCTATCCCTTCGCTCCCTCTTATAAATTCTCGCAGTAAAGTTCAACAGAGTTGAGTGGTGATCCCAATCAAATGCGACATCTTCGAACGTCCGATACTGGAATACTCCTCGTGAGAACGTAGTCGACCTGAAGTCTCAAAATTGTCATTCTCCGCTTCCGCTGCTCCGCTGTTTGCTGCATTGGGTAGAACCATTTACCGAGTACCTCGAATTTCTGATCGAGTCCCATCTTTGTATTTATGACGATTCCCACGACAGTAGCATGTTGAGGTCCTCGCTGACCTCATCCTTCGATTTGTCTCCGGTAGTTGCGGTATGCGCATGAGTGCCCACTATCCAAAAATTCACCGCGCGTGTTTCTTGCAGAGCAGAAATTGCGTTGGTAGCGAATGGCTGTCTTTCAAAAACGACAGAGCTCAATGATTTCCGTTGGATCATGCATGTACCGCTTACCGCAAGTAATTGGACTTGTTTGGTTTTGGACGAGCAGGGGGGGCACAGGCATTCGAATCGTGGTTATGAGTACCTGTCCTGCTCACAAGATAGGTCAACAAGAAAACTTTTTTGAGAAAAATTAGTCAATCTCCCATTTCTAAATACTAATTTATACCTTTGAAAACGCATGATTTGAATATCAAAGCCAAATTAAGTTATTTGGTTCACAGTTGAAATGTAGCAGACCAGAAATTTATGGCGCAGAGTTTTGTAGTAGTTCGGTCTTCATTTAAAAATTTCATCCTAACCGATATGAGAACGTTAGTGGATGCATCTATGTTTTGGTAACGCACTGTAGTCAGCTTAGGCCGAATGAGTGCTACTTGAACTCTCTACTTCAGTGAAAATCTACTCCGACAACCATCATTGACTGTATTAATCGAAAAAAAATCGCCTTTTCAGTTCCATGTTTTTTCCACGTCGTATGATAAGTACAGAGACGTTATTCTCTCCGAATCATGCGAGGCGCATTTCCCGTTTTTCTGCACCAAGAAGTGAAGAAGATCACCGGATGCAGGACACGTGTTCCGCAATAATGCGTTGGGGGCGGGTTGGTGTAATAAACCATTATTTTTGATTGTCTTATGCCGTAGAACAGTTCTGTTCTAAAATTGTGATGGTGACTTTCTGAATATAGCTCTTCAGTCGTTGGCGGCTGAATTGTTGTGTTGTAGAGCTGCTGCTTGTAGACGAGAGAGGACCGGCTACCGAATTCATAAAAAAATTAGTGCCGAATCCGACGAGTTTTTGTTTTTAATACGTAAAAATCCAGAACAATTTCTCGGCTGATTCCGACGAATTCACGGTGAGTTCTTGACAACTTTTCACCGCTTTCTCAAAAACTCTCAGCATTCAGAAGAAGTATTGCTGAGTTCTCGACAACAATTCATCGTTTCCTGTATCTTTGAAGGGTCGTGGGAACGTCTAACTGAGGGGAAACGTTCCTAGTAGATCTCCCTACCCGGAACCTTTTTAGGGAGGTTATCCCAGCTGCCTCGCAATTAAGGACATAATCTTTTCCACGGTCTCCGGGCGCGGAACCACTTCCCGATCCGTGGGGACCATCCCCTCAGTTGCCTTCGGCCTTTGGGAGCTGTTGAACAGCTAACGCTTTCGCGCTATAAATAAAGAGGAAGAATACGACGCATTTTCCAGGCATGCTTCAGATGAAAGTGCAGCCGGTTCAACTACCAAAAAATTGCGGTACATTGGCCCCGCTTAGCATCTAGAGACCCTGTGTATCCGGATCCCGCCCCACTGGAGGCTGGGCAATCCAGCCGCGACGCGTGGGTGTACCGAACGCGACGCGTGTCGGTGTGCCGACCGTAACGCGAGTTTGTGTGCCGACCGCGACGCGTGTCGGTATGAGACAGTCCTGCAGAATGCGAACTGCTGCTAAATAGGCCGCTAAACGTGACACATCGAAATATCAACAGCCCGAAAAAAGGCGGATGTCGCTGGGCAACGGGCTGGTCTCTGGCTAACAATGCGGGCGATTTGAGTTGTCAACAAGGAGCTCGTAGTGAAGCCGGCGAGATTTCCAGTTTAGCCTAACTGAATCCATGTTCTGAAAAGAAATCGGACGAGCCGCACATATCTCGAACGTACGTGTTGTAAGATAGCGACCTAGGCGGAGTAAAGAAAGTCAGCAAAAAAACAAGATAAGCTGAATCACCCAGTCAGATCTGACTGAGTAGTTTCAGTCAGCTCTGACTAACATCTTGGCTAGAGAGAAGAGAAACAGCGCGATAGGTCAGGAGTGCGCTCGAGACTTTCTTAGAGAGCAAAGGAGCAACTTAAATAATTCAGCAGAGATATCGGCTTGTCTATGTATCAGTATCAATATCAGCTTCCACGAAACAAACAGAATTTCATTTATTGGCAAACGAAGGACGGAGTTGGTCAATTAGTGAACGACCACGTAGAGAATAACGGCCGGTTGTTCTCATCAACACAGGTATCATCATGCCCCCATCATTATGGCTTTGCAAGACCGACCGCTTGAATGCAATCTACCGCTCGATACAAATTCGGACTCGCCTGGCAGGACTGCTCCGCGATCCGGGACCGTGCCGGACCGATGTAGCAGCGGCAGAGCGATCCGGATCCGTGCCGTGACACTGTAGCAAAGGCTCCGAATCTTGGAAGATTCCTTTTTATCCGCAACAGTACAGCAACGGGACCGCAATCATGAACAGTAAGCGATAGCGAAGCGTGAACCTCGCAAACGTTTTGGGCCGGCTTAAGCATCTTTCATAGTTCGCCGACCGACGTCGAGCGACGCGTTATCAAATTTGATAAGTGAAGATAGATAAGATGGGTAGGGTAGGATAGATAGATATTACACATTCGATAACGAGTCGTCCGACGTCGGTCGGGCAAGTGTGAAAGAGGCTTTAGCGATATCGCCGCCACGCCACCGCTACAGTGGCAGACATGAAAAAATGGTAAAGCGAATGATCACGTCCTGATGTGTTTAATGCATGCACAGCCGGTATAAAAGGAGCCTCATCTCACTCGAGTGCTCATTCGGCCTTCTGATGCCGGCCCTGGGGGGTGACTTCGAGTCTCTCTCCAGAGGCCAGCATATTTTTGACCGCTGGGGGATAGGGGATCCCACGGCTGGGGGTGGGGCTGTTTTCGCCGTTGTCCGCAGTGAGGGTGGTTCCTCACTGCAGACCTGGGCGAAGGTGAAGCCCTTGTCCGGAACTAGGCGGCGCTTTCTCTGGGATGGGGGCAGCCAGATTCAGGCACCGTCGCGGCCCGAATCATGCACCATCGAGATAAGGTTGAGGAGATTCCAGACCGGGTTTGGGAGACGTCGCGTCCTGGTTGAGACATTGGCGCGGAGTTGATAAAATGGCATAGCTGGTGGAGGGACTCTGGATATACACTACCCTGCAGACACCGATTAGAAGCCTTGAAGGCAGGGTTGGTCTGCCGCCTGGTCGAATTTCTCAGAGTCACCCGCTCAGATTATCCTGACAGAGTGGTGGGTTTACTAAGGGCTAATGTCCCGCACAGCAGTTTTCGAGCGCTGCTCGCTCTGCACGATGTCCTGCTCATTTCTGCTCAAATCCTGTGCGAGTTCCTACCAAAATTTTGCTCTCTCTATCCAAAAACTCGTGCAGGACAACTGGAGCCTTGCATGCAATTTTCTGAGTTCTCTGGGAAAACATGCTGCGCTAGAGCCGGGAGGGCGCCGCGACCCTCGATTGTGCCGCATATCCTCCGCGGTAGTACTGCAGCGGTTCCGCTATCATTACTGTGCCAAAACGATTTCGCAGCAGTGCCTCAAGGCTCTACAAGGTCGCAACATCGTCGCGATAATAAAGCAGCAGTTCGGCGTTAGATCCGCTTCGGCTCAGCGGGGAACCACTACCAAACCCGCTTTGACTACGCTTACTGTACACTGTATTGTCAAAGATAGAACATTTGACGAGAAATAGTCGTGAATTCGGCTGAACACAAACAGTGGCCGTAAGCATACCTCCACCGCCGGGGGGGGGGGGGAATAGTCGATACGTATTAAATGATCGTCTACTCTCTACGAGACTTTTCCCCGGTGGCAGACCAATCCTGCCTTGAAGGCTCCTAATCAGTGCCTGCAGGATAGTGTCTATCCAGAGTCCCTCCACCATCTATGCTATTGCATCAACCCCGCGTCGGCGTCTCAACCAGGATGCGACGGCTCCCAAACCCGGTCTGGAATTACCTCAACCCTATCTCGACGGTGCCTGATTCGCGCCGCGACGATGCTGCCCCCCCCCAAAGAAAGCCCCGCCTAGGTCCGGAAAAAAGGCTTAGCCTTCGCCGAGGTCTGCGGACCGCGGCGAACACCGCCCAGCCTGTGGTATCCCCTATCCTCCAGCGATAAAAAAAATTGCTGGCCTCGGGAGAGGCAAGAATCACACTAAAGCCGTATTCCAGCAAAGGCGGGAAAATAGAGATTCAAATCGTGATCAGCGCGGCAAATCTAGACTCGAAGGCCTCTTTCAGAATTCGATCACCGCGCGACGCGATGGCATGTTTGGAATACGTATCGACGTGCTACGCGATCTCGATCGATGCTCATGATTATCATCCCATCGCGTCGCGCGGCGATCGAACTCTGAAAGAGGCCGAACGCTAACGTCGGACAGGGAACGAAATTCTCATGCCGTAAAATAGCGTGTTTTAGTGTGTCGATTGCGTCCAACACTACTCATTCTACGACATCATGGAAAAAAATTCACAGCAACGTTCTTTCAATTTGCCTGTATACACCGAAACTCAGCCTAAATTGGAAATGCTTTGCCGTTTCAATCTCCTTATACGTGAATTATCATATAAATTCTGTTCTTTTCTAAAATAAAACAAGGAAGTCCAGGAATGCATACTCCAAGGTAGCAAAAATTTCCATGGTGTCGTACAATGAGTAGTGTTGGACGCAATCGACACAACAAAACACGCTATTTTACGGCATGAGAATCTCGTTTCCTGTCCGACGTTAGCGTTTGAGTCAAATCTAGATGAGGGAATAATCATAGCATGGTTAGAGTGCAGAACTGCATTCGTGATCCGCCCTTCAATGGAACAAGGGGGAGAAGGAAAGAGAAAATGTGGAACTCCAGTGGGCTCTTTTTCAAAAAATCTGCCAGGATTTGAGCGTCATTGCAACACTCGATGATCGGATCAGTTTAGTTTTCCGGAACTGTGACATTAATACGGCGTGGAAGTGCATTTTCTGATTATAATAATAATAATTTATTACGTTGTATAAGACAAACGTGAGATAACTAGAGAGAGAGAGAGAAAATAATAATACTGTCAACCGCAATCTTATTCAAAAAGAATTTGGCCTTAGCGAAGCGCTTAAACTGTGCTAAAAAGGGAGGGATAGGTTGTATTCCATGTGTTAAGGCGACGTATGCGGAGCCCGCTCGACAAGTAAAACTAAAGGCTCTAATGTTCGATCTTGGTTAACGATACGAAATTTTTACGGATTCGCCTCGTGTCCGTGATTTTAAAAGAGTGAAGAACGGTGAAACATCAACTTTCACGACTCTGGATATCATTTTGAATACCATGCACATGATCAAAAGAGTTGACAAAAACTCAAAATCGCTGCAATTTCCAGTCGCTGGGCTGCGCTGTCAGCTACTCTGAGACTTTTAGCCGAGAAATAGCCGCGAAATAGCCGAGAAATGCCGGCTTGTCGCGTAATAGCCGCTAAATAACCGCCAAAAAATGCTTGCCGGGAAATAGCCGCGAAATAGCCGAGAATAAGCCGCTAAATAATGCTCGCCGCAAAATAGCCGCCAAATAATGCTCACCGCGAAATAGCCGAGAATTAGCCGGGAAATGATGCTCTCTCGGTAGATATACGGAGCATTCCAGAGGCATAATTCAGATGTCCTCACCTCCGTCGGTTCAATTACCCAAGTTTAAGGTACTGGGACTTCGTTCAGCCTCTGTAGGCCCCGCCCAAGCGCTGGCGGCCTCAGATGGTGGCTCGGCGAGCCGGCAACGGTTGCGTCTTGGTCAATTTTGTTCACTTCTGAGTATTTCTCGGTTATATCTCAGCCATGTCTCGGCTACTTCTTGTCCGTACCATGAAAAGCCGAGAAATAGCCGGGGAAATAGCCCACCAGGAGCCGCAGCGGAGCCTGGTGGGCTATTTCCCGGCTATTTCGTGGCCAAAACTCTCAGAGTAGGACATATATCATGTACTTCATCAGGAGAGGGCGATTTGAAGGTTCAGCGTGGCTAGCGGTCGGCGGATAATTTATGCGAAAAAGAGCGTTCATTCGTGTGTGCTAATGCGACAGTTATGTGCATAAACATATATTTTTGATTGTAGTCATTGCATACGTCAAACAATTGCATACGTCAAACAATAAGTCTCTGAGAGTTCTCAGCTACTCTGAGAGTTTTGGCAGCGCAATAGCCGGGAATTAGCCCACCAGGCTCCTTAGCGGCTCCTGGTGGGCTATTTCGCGGCTATTTCTCGGCTTTTCACGGAACGGACAAGAAGTAGCCGAGAAATAGCCGAGATATTACCGATAAATACTCAGAAGTGAACAAAATTGACCAAGACTCAACCGTCGCCGGCACGCCGAGCCACCATCTGGGGCCGCGTGCGCTTGGGCGGGGCCTCCAAAGGCTCAAAGAGGTCCAAGTACCTCAAACTTGAGTAATTGAACCGACGGAGGTGCTGACATCTGAATCATGCCTCTAGAATGCTCCGTATATTTACCGGGAGAGCATTATTTCTTGGCTATTCCGCGGCGAGCATCATTTGCCGGCTATTTTGCGGCGAGCATTATTTAGCGGCTATTTCTTGGCTATTTAGCGGCTATTACGCGGCAAGCAGGCATTTCGCGGCTATTTCGCGGCTATTTCTCGGCCAAAACTCTCAGAGCAGCAGCTTGGCGGTTGCATACGAATGCTGACGAGGAGACATCTTTGCTGATTATCCTCGAAGATGAAGTACTGCTGCCAACGATACTGGTCGCTCTCACTTTCATTCAATAAATCGTCCTTAACAATACACCGGACAGCGACTCTGTGAAACGTTGCTTGCAGCTAAAGTGTGTCCGAACAAGACTGGCCAAGCATGCGGCCGCCAAGCGTGGTAGGTGGCCGCCACATTTGCCGCTCTCGGGCTAGTGTTCGAACGACTGCCCCTCGTCTGCGGAACTGATTGATTGCTTGCTGACAGCCGCTGCCGGCCCCGTCCCTAGTGAGTGGCTGCGGGGGAAGGCTCGCTGCCTTCTTCGCTGCCAAGAAAGGCTTCGCATGCTCGTCCGAGAGCGGCGCACGCGACAGCCTTCTGCCACGTACGACGGTCGCATGGTCGGCCATCCTCATTCGGATGCACCTCAGCTATGGACGCTTCTTAACGCTAACAAACACGACAGACCACGCTCAACATGTGAGTTCCACAGGTCACTGTCGAGTTGAGTCATTGATATGGAGTTATAGTCGTATCATCCCTTCTTCCATATCAGAGAGGGTATATAAGCGGTTTTCTTTTGAGTAGGATTCATTCGACGAGCTGCATCTACTGCAACATCTACGAAGGCTACCGGAGGTTCGACACATCCAAAGAAGAGAAGCTAGCAACGGACCACGGAGGTGGAAGCCAGAGGCCCAAGCAAGTTGGAGCAGACCAGTTGTACCAAATGGAAACGCTCGCCTTCGCACGTAACAGTTATAGTCACAATGTTCACATTGCAGGTGCAACAGCGGAAGCCAAGAGGGGAAAAACCTCGACAATGGTGAACCGGGACGTAAAGAGAGGAGGGATTCGATCAAAACTGAGATTGAGTCGGGGGGATCCACATAATGGTGGCATATCGAGGAGTCACAGTGACTGAGAATAGGACTGGTGTATTCGCACAACGATGATCCCTGACAGGAGCCAACTGAAACCGCAAAGCACAGCATCTGAGGTGCTTGGAGAAATGACACGCGCCCCAGTGAGACACAAATGATAGCTCACGTCTACATTTCGAGAGTGCCGGCCAGCTGCGGCTCAGACAATCTGAGCGCAGAATCTTTTGATTCGCCGGCCAGCTTCATGCCGATGGCCCGCCGACCTTTCTCAGCTGGCTCGCAGTCCTTTTCCGTGGATGGCCCGCGCATGGTTCGCAAGCCAGCCGCATGTCGACAGCCCGCCGACCTTTACCAGGTGGACCGCGATTATCATTTGTATTATTATTTACCTCACGTATGTCACCCCAGGTCAATGACAGAGAAACGCCCCTCTTCGATCCGCCGCTGCCTGCGGTGAGGAACCACTCTCCCCGCGGATTGCGGCGAAAGCCGCCCCCCCCCAGCCGTGGAGATACCCCTATCCCCTCAACGGTCAAAAATATGCTGGCCCCCGGGGAGTGACTGGAATTCACATCCCAGGGCCGGCATTAGAATGTCGGCTGAGGACTCCAGTGAGGTGAGGAGCCTTTTATACCGGCTGTGCACGTGTTAAGCACGTTACGACGTGATCGTTCGTGATCATTATCAATCGTCTTTCCAACAGGCCGAAATGAAGATGGCGTGGCGTGTTTTGTGGTTCGCGAGCGAGCCAATATCCGCGCTGCGTGTGCGTCGCATGCAGCATGGTTCGCCGCTGGCCGATACCCTCGAAATGTGGGACGCCGGTCGTCGTTTTCGGCATAGAGGTCCGCCGGCCGTCGCTCTGAGTACCTGAGTTTATGAAGGGCGCAGGTTTTGATTATTATCAGCAGCAAACAGTGTTTTTGCGGTTGATTATCCTTATCATCATTTTTAGTTCATCGACACCCAAAGTTGGAATGGAGGTCTCCGAGAATGTTTCAGAGATCACGCTCAGAATGGGTGTGAGATTCCGGCCGGAGTGTCTGGTTGACTCATCCCACTTTCTCCGCATCTGGTACGTGGCAAAGTGGTGATTATCTGGAGCTACACACACACTATGTGACTTGACACAGCTCGGAACCAAAGTAGGCGAACCCGATCATTACCGGTACTGTAGTGGGCAATTTCAGCTATGGTTATCTAAGTTCGCGACGAAATGGGCTGACCTCATAATGGCTGAAACTGGAGGCTATTCTGAGCTCGTTCAAAAACTTGAATTGTGGATTACTCAATCATGCCTTTCAATCTGAAGTCAGGTGCGATGGCGAGTGTTTCCAAACTGTAGAACTGAAGCCTCATCCTAAGGGCTACTCTTCCTTCTCTCAGTCTCGTTGTATCTAAACTCTTAAAAGCAGTTCTTGCTAGGTGGCAGCAGCTATTCTACGTCCGATAAGGTATGGCGGGTGACGAACACGAGTGCTGATGTTTCAGCGGGTCGCGTGTAAAGAAACTTAGCCTTCTAGCTATCTTGGTGAGGACCGGAGCCAAGCCCACCTTGCTGTGACCGAAAAGTGATGCTCATGCTCAAGACCCGCGATCTTGGTTCGTTACTCGTTCGAGCAGCGGGGAGCAGTTGCACTCAAAGGCAAGGTCCGGTCAGATTTAGACACCACCGAAATTCGGGTTAGATAGATTGAGCTGGTTTAGCTGGACACCGTTCAGAATTTTCACAAACTCCAAGTCCGTATTTCTGGAGAAAACAGCCTCAGAGTCAGGGATTACGGTATTCACAGCATGATAATCATGGCTGGAATGACCGATAATTACACAGCACTTAACGAATGCGTGGACAACCGCTAAAATATGGACGATGGCCACACTTTTCTGAATCATCGGCTCCCGGAAGTGGCTGGAATAACTTGAAGAATACCGATTTTAACGCAGTTTTCGCATGTTCCTTTGGACTACCTGTACCATGAGCACAGACTCAGCGGAAAATTTCAGAATCGAAATTCTGCCCGGACCCTGCCTTTAAGGAAGCCGGTCGCGAGCTCTGCGGTCATTTTTATCTAAGATAGCCATTCTAAAATCAACTCTTCGAGGTAGCAGTGGACGAGCTATTCCTTACCGTTGTGACACGCTGACCCAACTATTTCAACGAGATACCCTAGCGCTCATCGTTGAAGGAAGGGTTGTTTGTTGCTAGCTCCCACAGCTCCTCCACTCTCTTGAGATTTTGTTTTGATCGTCTACCTGTCCTATGGATTCCTTCTACCCTTCCCCAGTGGCTACCGCCGCTCCTCAACCACATCAAGGTGGTATTCGCAATAGGGTATGACACCGCTAGGGGGGGGGGCACTCAGGATTCAGTTGGAGAATGAATGATACAGCTTTCAGAAGTCGAAGTATTTCCATGGAGTCTAAACGAAAACATTGACTGATAACGCTATCAGGCATATGACATCAGCCCAAACTTTCATTTTCATGGATGAATCATTTCATTTGCTTGGGTGCCCCCCCCAAACGGTTTCAATCCCGCAATAGTCCGCGCCGACGTGGCGTCCCTCTTTGTGGACCATTGTGGAAATCTCTTCAGTAGTCAAGAATGAACGAAAACCTTGAAGGGTGACTCTAGGTTATTTCCCTTCGTCGATGAGATTAGAAGCCTCACATATTTGCCTCCCAATACAACTGTCTGGAAAAACTGTGGCATGAGAACCGCTGACATCCACCCCGCCATCCGCTTCATTCTTTGCGCTCGTCCTCGCCACTCGCTATATCCTTAGAAGCTCGCGAACCCAGCCCAATGAGCAACGACTGAGAGCACTGACTTTTTGCGTAGCTATAAAAATCCTAAGCGCGGTACGCAACTAGCTGGAGGGGGAGGGGGGAAGGCACTCAGTATTGCCAGTAGTGAAAAATGAATAATACTGCATCAAGAAGTCGAAGTATATGAACAGAAAGTCTTTAAAAACAATCACTGATAACGCAATGGTATATAAGCTGTGGTACATCCCTAGTGACCTGTTGATTTCGATTATCACCAGCAGAGGAGCGGTGGGCCTTGGTGAAATATAACTAGTGATAAGGAGGTTTCGACGAAAAAGCCACCGCTCCGCGCTGGTATAACCGAAAACATGAGTTCACTTGCATTGAGCCAGAGTTTACATATGATCTAGGGCACTCTTTCGGAATAGACGACCCACTCTGGTAAAAAAAGTGTTCGCATGCTGGGACAGGATCATTTTCTCATGTTCTTCTTTCTAAACATGTAGAATCATAGAGCAGCATGCAAAATTTATGCAAAGAACATATATAAAACACCACGAAAGTCCAATTATTTCAGGTGGGTCGTCTATTCCGAAAGAGTACCTGATCTAGTTCCGCAATAGCGTTCAGTCCGCAAAGTCTCATTATCACAATTGTAGAAGCGAAGCGGTCGTTTTGAGAATGATTTCTTCATTTCCATAGCTGATTTTTTTAAAAACAACCGCATCGCTTGTATGATTGTGATAATGAGGACTAAACGTGATTGCGGTATTGAACTATACGTTATCTTCAAAAATCTTCATTTTCATAGCTAAATATTGAGTGCCCCCTCTCACTAGTTTTGCATCCAGAGCTCTATTATTTGTGTTTCATAATAGAAGGATCGGAACAATCCCGTTAGAGTTTTCATTTACGGACTACGGTATCAGATTCCTTCTATCAGAAAACATAATTTTTGCGAGTGTCTCATGGGACCTCATTGAAATTTGGCTAGCGCGACTAATCCTGCACAATTGTGTCCTTTCGAAACTCATTTCTTCATTTTTTCGACTTTTAAATTCAAAACACAACCACACCATGGTTCACAACCAGGTGTGAACCATGGGACCTCATTGATTTCACCCGAAAGCCTGAATGCACATCATAATCAGCTGCAAGTTGCTATCGGTTTTGGAGCCTAATTCCGGTTCGCAATTGCGGATCATAGCTGTTGTATCAAGCGACACGTGATAACCGTGCTGGAAGAATGGTGGATCGTGCCGGGACTAAGTGGTCCCAGCACGATTATCACGAGTCGCATTATAAATTATCCAGAGTCCGCAAATTCAAACCGGAATTTGGCCCCGAGAACGACAGTAAAAGTCGCCTACGCTCTGCCCGGTGTTCAATAACCGATGCGGCATACAATTTGCGGGTGTTACGAAGGGGTTGGGGCAGGGTTCGGGGCTTCGGCTCGTTTTATGATGGCTGTCGCGGAAGAGCGATGCTCCCCTCCGACGAGGGCCCGGGCGCGGTCGGTCACACAGCGAAAACCGCCAGTACAGTACGCGATCGCCGACCACGCCGTATTGGTTCGAGCGGCCAGATATTCTTATTCGTCTCTCCTGCCACGGCTCAAAGCGGCCGCTCTATGTTTCGTTGTATCATTCCCTTTTCAGTTACTAGTACAGTGCTACGCTGTGGGGCCTTAGAGCCTTTAGAACACTAATATCCATCTCCATAATGCTCGCGATGAGCATTATTCATGGACAGGATATCGGTCGAATCCCTTGTTCATCAATTATAGCTAGTTCTGTGGCATTCTCCGGTCATGCTTGGTCCTATTCTATGACCTGATAATCATCGTATAATCCTCCTTTTATCCTCTTCATAATAATCACCTTAGAGTATAAAACAATCTAATTTGTTTGTGTTCTGTCGTGTAAGCAAGAGGGTTGTGTTTCGCAATAATACTACGTTCGGGATACATATTGGTTAGTACAGAAGTTCCAAGATGGAGATATCGAGTGTAAATTCTAGAATGCGGTATTGTTGCAGTACCATCATCGTTATTACAGTATGTTGCTTGCCCGGGTAATAAGTTTATGATCCTCCTTGTAAGTGCACGGTACTGACGTCATCGTGACGTCGGACCCGGGTCAAACAACCACCGATTCCCAATATTGGCTGTGCGGGATCTGGAGATCACTCCAAGAATCGTTCCCTAGCCAACCCTACTTATGAGAGTAGGACAGCCGAGACCCCGCTGAGACACCATTGTTTGGTTATCTTCAGCCCTCGCACTGCGATCATCAAACGCTCCGGCGCCCCGAACCCTGCCGCAACCTCTTCGTAACACTCGCGTACTACGTGCATACCGCACTTGTCGACTTCGATGCATTTCCATGTGTCACCCCTGTTATCGATTAAGTGTTTCGCAGAGTGTGTAAAAAAAACAGCCGGTCTCAGACGGAGCCAGACGGCCACGAAAGAGCCGGACGGACGTGGTTGGTTTGTCTTACAACTTTGACGGAGCTAAAAAGGATTAGAAAAACCTGTAAACCGGCATAGAAGTATTTTTGCGTTGGAGCTGTTACCAAGTCGCGAACGCGACCTATACGCCGTTACTCTCTTTCTCTCTCACCTCGGTTAGCTCTCAAGGTGACGACGGTTCACATTCTCTACCCTAAAAGGGCATGTCAAGGTGGATTCTATCGTGCTCGAATTTTCAATTGTTGTAGAATATGAAGTAACAGGCGCACGATTGTCTTCTAATATTGTAATCTCAAATCACTGTTCATGATTTTTCCAGACCTACCATGTTTTGCAACGCATTTGCGACGATCGTCGTTAGCTTGGCACTGTGGCACTGCTGTCTTGGCAATGGGTCGGAAGGTGTAGAGGGCGGCGACACAATAGAACCAGACTCTGACGTGCAATGGACCGGCTGGGAGTCTTTCAATGGGAAGAAATACACGGTAAGCTGCATCTTCTTTTTGAAAACCCGAAATTTCCCAAAACGGTAACTTTCTCGCAATTTCAGCAGGGTACACTACAGCTAAATAACGGTTAACAACAGTCGTTTCACTAGGATAGTTCTACTCTGCCCCTTTTGACACGTTTTTGAAGGATTTGCATCACCCGTGACTACATTGACCTGTGATGTCAACGCGCCGGAAACAGCAGACCAGACTAAACGGGCTGCAACACCTGTTGTTGACTGTGGTGTAACTCTGCTGTTCATTCGGAAGCCATTTCCGAATGAAGCCTACGAGATCAGCGTTTATTCATCCGACCCCTCAACTGATGTCTTCAGATAGTTATGCTTAGGAAAAATAAAGATAAAAAGCTAATAGTTAATCCGGCGCTACCGGTAGGCCCCGGTCAGAGTTGGTGCTATTTGCATCTGTAACCCACCGACTCCCCCCAACACCCACCCGGTCGATACGTACGTTTAAAATGATGGAGCGAGGTTGAGAAAATCACTCGGTGTATCCAACTAGATATGACCAACAGGATTGCACCTGTTCAGAGGAATAGTGAAGGAGAGCATAGTGAAGAAACAGAGGTAGCAGTAAGGCTAGCTTTCTAGTGATACGCAATGTTTTATCTTCGATCCGCCCCCCGGTGATTTTCTAATCCGCCGTCATCCACGTATTGCATGGATATCGACCGCGTCAGATACATCGAGTGATTTTCTCAACCTCACTCCATCATTTTAAACATACGTATCGACCGGGTGGGTGTTGGGGGGTGTTGGGGGGTGCGGGGGGGGTTACACCGAGTGATTTTCTCAACTTCACTCCATCATTTTAAACATACGTATCGACCGGGTGGGTGTTGGGGGTGCGGGGGGGATACACCGAGTGATTTTTGCATCCCATTTCCATTGCATTCTGTGTGTATCGACCGGGCTGGAGACGTCGGCTCATCCAACTATGGCCGGGGCCGTAGCAAGCAGTAATACTCAATGAGCACACTCTGCAACCCCTTTATAGCACGATGAAGCGTCTCAGGAGAAAAATCAAGGGCACAAAATCAGTGATTCAATCGAAACGTTTGTGCGTGCTACTGACGAGGGTCTAGAGCGTCGTGAACAGTCATTCTGAAGACTTAAAGACACCGTCTAAGCCCAGGAACGAAACTGTGATTCTCGCATAAGTGTGAAGTAGACCTAACCCATATAACGCCTGCCAAGTGCTAGCTCTCCATTCCTTCGAATAAACGAGATATAAGAGGCAGCCACCCTGGGGCGCCCACGCGAAGGAGCTACATTGGCACAACACTTTCACGACAGCTCGAGCTCAACGGTGGCAAGATGAGCGATGATTTTCGATCAATAGCCTTGTTCTTCCCTTCATTCTTATCCTCTCTCCTCACTTAAGTCCGCTCGCATACATCGATTGCAAATGACGGAAGTTTTAAGCCTCAAACAACTGGTCCACCATGCTTCCGAAGCTCAGTTCTCAAGGCTCATAAGTTAGTTCCAAGGAAGTCGTGTACGATTCCAGAGACTATTGTAATCAGCACAGAACCGTTTCCAAGATTGTAGAGAAACGATTCTAAGGTTCGGTTGTGCCTTTAGCAATAACGAGGGGCCACGTGGACCAAATGAAGAGTTGCCACCAGTTGAATCACCGCAGAAAGTTGCTTCCGACTCAGAGCTCAGCTTGGAATGAGTGAGGGTGGAAATCGAGTTACTTGAGAGTGGTAGAGCGGCGGGTGTGAACCAAGTTACAGTTGAGGCGATCAAATCTGGTAGAGCAGGAGAGAACTGCCATCACCAGCCAGCCGAAGGTCGAGGATCAGGTACGGACAAGAAGGTTGACGTGGCTCGGTTAGATACGCGAAATGGACGAGAGCCGGCTACCGTACAGCATGCCATGGAGAAAACTATCAGAACTGCAAAAGAGGTACCAAACGGCACGTAAAAACACGTGGCTGAGACAAATCGAAGACGATATCAAAACAACACGGTGCAAGATATTACGAGGTTGCTGAGTTGAATACAAAACTTAGGTGTCAGGCAGGAATCGAACCCGCCTTGGATCGCTTACCGGGCGAGAGTGTTATCATTTAACCACCGACACCCCGAACTGCATTCCTCAACTATTCACACATGAACTGTGTAGGCACAACAGCAATCACCCGATGACGGGTATGATTGGATTAGCACAAACCGGCATTGAATCCAGTCAAGCTGAGGCCTTTTCAAAAACAGGTTTTGCTGTTTTTGAATATCTAATGCCTTTTCATGCATGGTATGTAATCACCAGATATCACAAGGTGCAGTGTCTTCGATATCAATACTACTGCTACGCATCGTTGTGATTGGAAACGTGCCCTTCAGTCCGCACGAGCTCCCGTAGCACTAACATCAGTGTACTAATGGTGGGGTGATCCCGGTCCTTCATGAAGCCGGCGAAAATGTCAGTTTAGCCTAGACGAATCCATGTTTAAAAAGAAATCAGTCAGTTCCAGCTGACTGAGTAAACTGAGTCGGCTGGGACCGACTTCTTGGCTGGAGAGAAGAGAAACAGCGTGCCAGGTCAGGAGTGCGCTCGTGACTTTTTTAAAGAGCAAAGGAATAACTCATAGTGCAGTCCACGAAGAGTGTCTCATTTCATTATCAATAAGAAGCGGTCAGCTGGAGATCAATGTGCATGAATCCCATCCCAGCACGCTTGATACCGATTGAGCGAGAGCGGTTGTGCTGCAACGAGTTTGATGTTCATTGATCTCCAATCGACCGCTTCTCATTGATGAATAAAAATTAGACACTCTTGGTGGACTCCACTATAAATAATCCAGCAGAGATAACGGCTTATCAAAGTATCAATTCTTATCAATATCGAAATGAGCTTCCACGAAACAACCAGCAGTTCATTTATAGAGAAACGTAGCATAGAGTTGGTCGATTACTCAACGACCACGTAGAGAATGAGGGAAGGTCGTTCTTATCATCGCAAAGTTTCAAAATGTCCTCACCATATCTTGGATTTGCGAGACCGACCGCTTGAATGCAATCTATTGCTAGATACTATTTCGAACTCGTCTGAGGCCTGTCTGAATCATTTTGGGCTCGTCTTATCACCTACTCAGATGGTGCTGAGCGGTGGGTTCACTACGGGCCTTGGAAATGCTGGGCGATGGTATGTTATAGGGTGCTATGTGGGAAGGGGGGGGGGCACTGTTGTTTCGCACTTGGCCACGCCCATTTTTCCGTGCCGCAATGACTCTTCTGATTTTGGCAGAGGAGGGAAATCCCGGGTAGGTGCTCAAAATTAGTGCGGCACAGCAAAATGGGCGTGGCCAAGTCCATCGCGCCATAGTGCCCCCCCTTCCCACATAGCACCTGTTGTAGCATGCCATTCAAACTAGTTCTGTACCCTGCTCTGCTTGTTTGCGTGAGCAAATGAGGAGGGTGTGCGTCTACAAGAGCACCTCTCATCATTCCGCTCGAACCGATCAAGTCTTCGGGCTGAAAGCGTTTTTAGCCTGCGTTGAATGTGGCGAATGCGAGTGTGCTACACTATTAGTTTGCGTTAGCGAAAAAAATTATGTGCCTCTTCAGCAGCACATCTTCAAGAGACACGACAAGAGTCTTCGAGCGTCTCAAGCTAGCATTACCGTATTTCCTTTCGTTTAGTTAGTCAAGGATTCCATGAAATGGCATGAAGCCGAATTGTTCTGCCAGTTCTTCGACGCGGAGCTCCCCTTTCACATTTCGAAAGAAGAAGGGAATTTTCTCCGCGGTAGGCTCCATTGATTGACTTTATTCAGCATAAACACTTTCCGTCCTAGACGAGGAAGCATTCATGTCACCGTGAACAGTTATGATTAGCGCCCATAGCTTCGTTGCGATGGAAAAAGCGGAAGGCGAATGCTGTTTTCTCACTCCGATTTGAAAAAGGAACATCATTTTTACCACCTCACGTTTCCGATCTTTTCGTCTTTTCTGTGCCTCAAACTTCATGAGGTAACCTGACCTTTACCAAGAAATTACAGGCTTCCCGCCGGTTATATTTTTATCTTCGGGGAAAGATATTTACCGAACCAAATGAAAGTTGTTTCCAGAATCACCATGAAATTCTGCATCGAATAGCGTTTTCAGCTTCAAAAAACACGTTCTCACCCTTTCAGCCCATTTCGGTTTTTAAAGTGCACTTTTGTGCCTGAAAGTATCGGCTTTCGTTCATAACTTATCTACGGCAAGAGATGGACCTTTGGTGAAGCTTGTTTTAGAAATCCCCATAGATTTCTACGTCGATTAGTGTTTCCAGGTTGGAAAAATATTTTCTCGATCCTTCAGCCTAATTCGTTTTACAAAACACCGGTTTTTTGCCTGTCACTCTTTACCCGTTGAAGATAGGGTTATAGTAAAAGCCGGTTTTGAAATCGACGTAAAATTCTGCGTCGATATGATATATCGAGTTCCTAATTTTGCTTGCCCCATAAGCCAGCCAGGTCGGTGGAGCCGAGCCCCGTTGTTGACTCCAGCAGTACTCTGCGTCTCTCAATTATATCATACAGGTGAGAGCACCCTATGGAGATTACTATGGAGCTCGGCTCCGCCGACCTGGCTGGCTCACGCAACAAGCAAAATTAGGAACCCGATATACCATTCGACGCAGAATTTTACCAAGATTTCAAAACAGGCCTTTACTATAGCCCTATCTCTGATGGTTAAAGAGTTATAGGCGAAAAAACAGTGTTTCGTAAAAAGAATTAGACTGAAGGATCTAAAAAACTCTTTTCTAACCCGGAAACCCTAATCGACGTCAAAATCTATGGGAATTCCGAAAACACGTTGTGCCGAGGGTCCATCTCTAACCGTAGATAGGTTATGAACGAAAAACCGATAACTTCAGGCACAAAAAATGCACTCCATAAACCAAAAATGGTTGGAAGAGTGAGAACGAAACAGCCCTCACCAAAGGGCTATCTCTGAGCCCAAAAAGTTATGAACAAAAAAAGGCAATCCACTCGGGAAAATGTTTCTTTACTGAAAACGAAGTAGTTGAACGATTGATTGATTGATTGAATGAATTGAGGGTGATCGCAGGAACACATGTGTCGCCAGCTGCCAGCGTGATTTCGTCGTCTGCACGAATAAATTGTGGTGAGCGCGAAGCGCTCACCAGATTTGGCTTTGATTCGCCATCGCGCAACCCCCTGATCTCAGTATCAGGGTCCAGAGTAAACGTAGGAAGACCGTTCTTTTTGCATTTAATATACTTTAGAAAGCTGAATAACTGTTCAAAAAATGGTCCGGAATGGTTACCTGAGATTCGAGAAAAAGTGTCAAAACCACGTCATTTTGGTCGAAAAAATGTTCATCTCCTTTTTTTTCAGTTGGCGTTCACGATCTTGTTGGAACACTTATCGTTGAGCTAGACAGCTCATTTTTGGCCAGGGAGCTGGTTATGTTTGCACCTAGCTCCTGTCAAATTTTGAAGTTGGTAGCTCAATCTTTGCGGAACCTTAAAATTGAGGGTCAAGAAAGACAAAAACACGTAAACATGTTATTATAAACCATCCGACGTTTACTCATTCGTAAAAATGAACTAGTGAAATAAACACCGTTCTCAGACATTCACCGGGTCCGACCCCAGCTCGAACGGGGTTCATCCCCAGATTTCTGTCGGGTCGGACCCTTTAGCATTGTTCCTCCACGTAGTCCCAAGTGAGAAGACGTGGGGGGAGAATAAATTTTATTTCTCCCCCACGTCGTCTCAGTTGGACGAAGTGAGGGGCAAAAACGGAAGGGGTTCGACCCGACAGAAATCTGCGGTCGGACCCGTTGAGTTTCTGAGTTACTGATAGGCTTTTGCTCAGGATTTGACGGGGCAACGCTTCAATCAATACGGCGGGATCCCGGAATTACTTTTTGGAACGCCTCACGGTGTGACTCAGAGGTGCGCCATAGAACGCCGTAGAAACCGTGTGGGACCCAAATGGGCGTGCGCAGAACGCCGTAGAAACTGTGTGGAACTCAAATGAGAGTGCGCCGGACGCCATGGAATGTGTGCGGGACCCAAGTGGGAGCGCGCCGGACGCCGTAGAAAGTGCACGGGACCCAAATGGGCGTGCGCAGAACGCCGTAGAAACTGTGTGGGACCCATACGAGAGTGCGCAGGACGCCGTAGAAAGTGTGCGGGACCCAAATGGGCGTGCGCAGAACGCAGTAGAAACTGTGTGGAACCCAAATGAGAGTGCGCAGGACGCAGTAGAAACTGTGTGGAACCCAAATGAGAGTGCGCAGGACGCCATGGAAAGTGTGCGGGACCCAAGTGGGAGTGCGCCGGACGCCGTAGAAACTGTGCGGTGACCAAGTGAAGTGCGCAAGACGCCGTAAAACGTGTGTGGAACCTAAATACAAGTACGCCCATGCCGATCATTTGCTACCGTAACCTTCTTGAACAAAACATGATAACGAACGATAACACACGCTCATAACATGCGTGGTATGAAAGGGCAGAGGAGCGGTATGCATTCATTCACTAACCGCTCTCTTCGAGAAGCCGCTTGGAAGTGGCTGAGGAGGTCGAAATTGTGCAAACATGGTTGCTGGCTATTATTACGATGTATTTATATCCAAGCTGAGACTCGCAAAATTTTTAAAGGAGGGTTAAGGTAGCACTGCGGAAAAAATGATTGGCATGAGCGTGCTTGTGACCCAAATGGGTGTGCGCAGAACGCCGTAGAAAGTGTGCGGGACCCAAATGAGAGTGCGCAGGACGCAGTAGAAACTGTGTGGAACCCAAATGAGAGTGCGCAAGACGTCATAGAAGGGGGGAGGGGCGGGGCAGGGCATCAGTGGGTTTACTTTGAATTACACACCACCAGGCATAAATCATGTTAGAAAGGAAACCTTTAGGAAAATTAAATGAAATTCCTGAAAGTTTAGGTTCCTGGAAAAAGTAAAGATTTGGCATGGCCATTTTTTCGAAAACTTAGAAATATACTCCATTAAAAAGGGAAGGTAAAAAATGGAAAAAAGTTCTGAAAAATTCCTGAGAACGATTTGGCGTAGAATAATTCGATTTTTGGGAAATGTAGTGAAATAGTTGAAAGTATGATTTGTCAGTCAAGTTTGAACCAACTATTCACAAGAGTTGTGCAAAACGAGAGTTCGCATTGTATGAGCTTATCCGTAGAACATATCGAAGCTAAATCACGCGTGGTATGGAACAAACAGTTCATTTTACTTCACTTAATACGTGAAGACCGCGGCAGTCCACCTCCTGAAGGTGCTTTTACTGCTTGCCTTATCACGCGTGATTTAGCTTCGATATGTTCTACGGATAAGCTCATACAATGCGAACTCTCGTTTTGCACAACTCTTATCAATAGTTGGTCCAAACTCGACTGCCAAATCATACTTTCAACTATTTCACTACATTTCCCAAAAATCAAATTATTCTACGCCAAATCGTTCTCAGGAATATTTCAAAACTTTTTCCATTTTTTTACCTTCCCTTTTTAATGGAGTATATTTCTAAGTTTTCGAAAAAATGGCCATGCCAAATCTTTACTTTTTCCAGGAACCTAAACTTTCAGGAATTTAGACCCTGGAATTGAGTGTATGTACGAAAGTGTACTTAAATGTTTGTTTTGCAGGTATTCTGGCGGATAATAGAAACGCATACGGTGACATTTCCGCGTGGATCGGACTGAAACGCGCGACATCATCTCGTATTTGGAGGTGGACTGATGCTTCAGAGTTCAATAACGAAATCACAATGCTTGGTCCCAATGACGATCAAAAAAATTGCGGAGCAGTAGGTTTACGTATTCTTCGAATCCGCACCAGGAATTTTCGTGTCACCGGATTTGGGATCATTTCTAGCAGTTCGCAAAATTTCTGTTCTTTCGGACTGATGGGCTATAGTGGCGGAATTAAGGAATTGAGAGCTTCTCACACCGTTGCGTGCGTGTTTAGCTGGAATTTTTGTCACGGGTACTTTGATGCATTTCCAGACATTCTGACAGAAATTTTACTTTTCCTAGAAAGTCATCAGGAAGTTTCCGTTTTCTGGCTTCTGAATCATTACAATCATAGTCTTTAGTGCAAAATTTAAAAAAAGACGTTTCCCATCATAAAAGGTAACATCAAATCATACTTCTATGAATCAATCCAGACAAGGATTTTTGGGTGATTTCCACCATGGGTGTCGAAAAAAGAGTCAGGTTTTGTGGATCGTGAATCGATGATGAATGAAATTAATTTATTCATTATATCTGTCCGGTTAAACACACCAACTCAGAAGTTATAGAAAGGAACTGTAGAAAATCCAGGAAGATTAGGCCAACACAAGAGGAAAAACACAGTTAAACTTTCCCTGAAGGAGAATAACCAAACATGACAATTAGGCAGGGAAGCGGGGAGTAAACATGCGTAACTAGTAACTATGCATGAACAGATGAAGATATGAAATGGGTGTGAATATCTTATATCGAGCCACTAACAACCACATTCAGCTTAGAGATGCCCAGCTAGGGTCCAGCAGCCCGTTGGCAGAGATCGAGAGATACTTACGACCCCCCCTTCGGTGGTCAGTCCGCACCCAAAAATTTTTAAAATTGTAACAACCCCCCCCTAGAAACGTTTCTACGACAAGAACATCAAAACTTTGCTAATCTTCCCATAGTGATCTTGCCGCGACGGAAGTCCACCTCGCATTGGGCTTTGTGAAGAAACACATCCCCAGGCCAAAGCCAAGGTCCTGACATTAACGAGTGGCTGAGACCCGCAGAGTGCTAGTTAGTCACACATTTTATGATGATCAATTTTTCGTTGTATCTTGTATTTCACGCATGCGTAATCAGCTGTCTTATAAATACAAGGTTATAATTACTATGTTGAGATTTTGCTTTATTTATTAGGGTGAGTCAGAAGTTCTTGGAATTTTTCAAAAATTCATATTAATTCGCGCGCGAATAGATGAAATGCCACTCGTGCGAGGTTGTTTGCTAGGTAGATCAAACCTCGTTAATCAGTACCTGCCAGCCCTCAAAACGCCATTCGTGGCTCAGTAAAATGTCGGAAAAAGAGCACGCTCGCGTACTGATTCTTCACTACTTCGAAAGAGGTTTCACAGCTGCTCAAACTGTTAAGGAAATAAGGGCCAACGAAGGAAGGTATCGAATTGCTGCCAGTACTGTGTACAACTGGTATCAAAAGTTTCGCTCCGGCAGCTGCTCTCTGAAGGACAAGCCGAGATGTGGAAGGCCACGAATTCACGACCTCACGTTGGCGGCGATAGAGCTGGAGAAAAACCCGCATCTTCACAGCAGAGGTCTCGCCCAGCTTACAGGGAGTTCGCAGTCGACCGCAGTTCGCCAGCTACACAATATGGGACTGAGACCGAAAAAACCGTCCGTGATTCCTCACACTTTATCCGACACCGACAGGAATCGCAGGATGGCCATTTGTCAAGAACTACTGAAACGGCACCACAAAGGAAGTTTTTTTGGTTGCATCATTACATGTGATGAGACGTGGTGCTACTATAACAATCCTGACCTGTCTGTGCATTGGATTAAGCCCTTTGAGTCGCCAGATCCTGTGCAACGTCGGGATATCCACGGAAAAATGAGTCTACTGACCGTTTTTTGGTCCACTGATGGAGTTGTGTTCTGGAAATTACTTCCGCCAGGAAAGACTAGAGATGCTGACTACGCCTGCCAAGAACTAGAGGAAATGGTCACCAACGCGGAGAAAAATGGACGAAAACGTGACCAGATCCTACTGCTCTGAAACAACTGCCGTCCACACATAGCGAAAAAAACTCAAGAAAAATTGAAGGAGCTGCAGTTGGAAACTCTCCCTCATCCAGCCTACAGTCCAGATATTGCTTCATCGGACTACCATTTATTCAGAAGCCTCGAACACTAGTTGAGGGGAAAGCAGCTAAGGACCGAAGAGCACTTGAGGACCGAGTTGGACGCTTTTTTGCATCGAAGCAGCGCTCATTCTACGACTACGGTATTCGAAGTCTCGCTCGTCGTTGGCAGAAAGTTGTTCGTTGTAATGGCTCTTACTTTGAATAAATTTGTTACCTTGTGTTTAAGAAAAAAATAAAAATAAAAAATTTCAAGAACTTATGACTCATCCCAATATATTTTATCGTCATTTTCGAGTAATAATCTACAAAAGGAATCCAAAAAATACGGTTTTGCCTCCACTCAAGCAAAGAATAAGCGAGAATGAGTAAAGGTGATACAGCAATAATGTGAAGCGTCCTGGCCTTGCGCCCTTCTCGCTAGAGTTGTGACTACCTGTCTCGCCCACTAGAGACTTCTCCAACAAAACTCCTTTGAAAGAGAATTGGATAAATTCCACATTTCTAAACGTGCGTATATATTTTTTAGAACGCATGATTTGATTTTCAGAGCCATAATAACTTATTTTTACACAGTTGGGATGTTGCAGATCAGAGTTTTATGACGTAGAGTTTGATGGTAGTTAGGCTTTCCTTATAAACTCCCGACCGGACCTGGGAACGTTAGTGGATGCATCTATGCTTTGGTGACGCACTGTAGCCACCATCTTGGGGCAAATGAGGGTTACTCGAACTCTATACTTAAGTGAAAATCAACTCCCACAACTATCATGGACAACACTATTAGAAAATACTATATTTTCAGTTCGTTCCGGAGCCAGTCTCTTCCGAGGAGCATCAAGCTATTGTCGCCCGATATTGCAATGCGCTTGACCAGTTTTTCTGCACCAAGTACTGAAGGAGATCATCTAATGCACGACATGTGTTCCGCGTTGATGCGGTGTGGGGGGATGGTGATAAATTGTTTATAGATTGTCTAGTGCCATAGAGCATTTTTTCTAATCTTACATTTTATTGTCACTCAACACAATGATTCAGCAGTCAACGACTCTAGAATTAGCCGAAAAATTGCCCTGCATTCGTGCAAACCCAAATAACTTCTAGGCTGATTCTGGAGAAGTCACTGTGAGTTCTCGACAACTTCTCACCGTTTTCTCGAGAAATCTCAGTGCATTCAGGAGAAGTCCTGTTGAATTTCCAACAAATTTTAACAGTTTTCAGTATCACTGAAGAGTTCTAGAAAGGTCTAACTGAAGGAATACGTTCCCAGTAGGTCTCCCTACTAGGATCCTTTCTGGTAACGTTGTACCAGCTGCCTCAGCAATTGGAGCATGGTCCTTCCCACAGTCTCCGGGAGCGGAATCACTTGCCGAGCCGTGGGGTTCATTCCCTCAACTGCCAAAAATTTTACTTCGCAATCTGAGTGATCCTTCTGAGGTGACTTGAAGTCACCGCCTATGACCGGCCCCGAAATGCTGAGTGAGCATTCAGTGAGATAAAACGCCTTTTGAATCCTTCGGTTTGTTTACTCTGACATGAGCATGACTTTGATACTAGAAAGGAACTAGATTCTCAACAAGTTTTTGACATGTTCTCCTCAACTGGTTCTGCCTGAAGTCACATGTATAGTGTAAGGCCCCCGTCATTGTCGGCCCATGGGCTGCAGCCACCCCGGTCGATACGTATGCATTGCATCACTCACTCAGGTCAAAAAACCTCCCCGATGTGTCCGAACTGATCCCGCCTGCCCCCTCCGTGGCCGTCCCGGTCGACACGTATGCGCACTGAGGTGAGGAATGTCCCGTTGTGGCCGGGTCAGCGCCGTCCACAGTGTGCTCGAGTGCTCCAGCATAATCGGTTAAGATGGGAGAGGACGGCGCAGGATCACTAGGAACGGGAGAGGACTGTGCACTCCGGCTTTCGACCGACTATGACGAAACGTAAGGTCCTGGTCACAGGTGGATGCGCTAGGTACGACTCCCCAAGGATCAGGAGACAGATCTGGTCGCTTCACAAGTAAATGCAGTGTTCATAGAAAACCGACATGACAAATTCAGCCAGTTACCACGTATTTCACACACCATATATAACATTGTCCACTTTACACGATACCCTGCACAGCAGTTTCAAATGTTGTGAGCGAGAAGAACTCATTGGCCAACCAGTTCAAGCACTCAAATCCTCCAAACTCTCTGAATGTCCGACCCGGCTGATCAACAAGTAGCAGTAGTGTAGCATATCTAGAAGAACTTGTAGACCAACCGGTTTGAACACTCAAAATATTCGAAGAATTTGAGTGTACGGTTGGCCAGCAAGTTCTTCTTGGTGAGCCCAAAGCGCTCACCAGATTTGGCTTTGATCTCTTACAGCGCGTATGCCCCATACCGAGGTCACCTATTCATACTGTCACTAGAAAAATAAGCTCTACGTCATTCGAAGAGCATAATCAATATACATATCTGAGCCAGAATTCATCGCAATTGGTTACCGCTTTTAAAAGGTATGGCGCCTCAGAGGAAGCGAAAACTGCTTGAAACTTGGAAACCAAAGGTTGTCGGGCACGAGGATGCCGAAAATATTTCGCAGAACTTTTTATGACTTCTGAGCCCCTAACAGGTGGTTCAAGCTTGGAAACCGGTCTCTCAAGAGAAGTTCATAAAAATGACGGGATTTTTCGTAATCAGTCATTGTTTTCTCCGAGACCCCATACAAATACCTTGCTCTCTAGGGTGGTGCACTCTGAATGTCCGAATCGGATGAAGACGACTGTGCGGAAGGGATGTTTTTGAGCGAGGCGCGTGTTCGTACCATGCGCCCCATGGATAAGAAGGCATTGCATGGTGTGCTGAAGTGTCAGTTAGGTAGCTATTCGAGACTGCAACAGAACAGTAGTATGCAGAACGTCATGGAACTACATCAGGACCTCAGTACGGGTGTGCAGGACATCATGGAACGTATGCAACGACCTTGGCAGGGGTGTGCAGAACGTCTTAGAATGTGCGTGTAGGACCTCAGAAGAAGTGTTCAGGACATCATGGAATGTGTGCACGACCTCAGTATGGGTGTGCAGGACATAATGGAATGTGTGCAGGACCTCATGAAATGTGTGCACTACTTCAGTGTGGGTGTGCAGGACATAATGGAATGTGTGCAGGACCTCATGAAATGTGTGCACTACTTCAGTGTGGGTGTGCAGGACGTCGTAGAATGTGTAGAGGACTTCAGTAGGACTGTGCAGGACATCATGGGACGTGTGCAAGACCCAGTAGGGGTGTGAAGAACGTCATGGAACGTGTGCAGGATCCCAGTAGGGATGAGCAGGACGTCATGGAATGTGTGCAGGACCTCAGTAAAAGTGTGCAGAACATTATGGAACCTGTGCAGGACCCCAGTAAGGATGTGCAGGACGTTGTAGAATGTGTGCAGGACCTCAGTAGTAGCGTGCAGGTCATCATGGACACCATTACCAGTAACAAAAGGTTCACAAAACTTATTCTGACTTCATTATAAAGTACCGGAGAACTAGTGAACGATTATTATCAATCGACTGTTACTACTGATTTCGAAGTATCTGTGTCATTGAAAATGAGCCATATTTCAGAAAACAGTGTTTTTCCATTTCCGCTGTACCGTCCGTAGTTGTCCGTCTTTATTAGTCACAATTGAGTCCGCCCAAGCGATTTTAAATCGCTGGACGAAACGATCTCACGTCGCGGCACCAAGCGATTCAATATTGCAGCAGTATATACAACTAGGGGGCCTAAGAACAAAAATACGCACCGTGCAGTTGTTACGTGCTGTGTCTGATAAGGACAGAGGTTACCGCCGTTGTTACGCCCAAGAAAAGACGGAATGTACCTCAAACTTGTGTAATTGAACCGACGACGATTTTGTTTCACGACACAGGACAGTACATCGTACTCCACGCGGGTTCGCTGCTGCATCCTCGCGAAGCCGTCGCGGTTCTAACGCGGAGCCGCTGCGGTACTATGCCGGTGACGTCGAGGCTTAAAACACGGCGACAGAATCGTCTGATCACGGAGCCGCTGCGGTATCATCGCGGAGCTATCGCGGCATAGTCGAGAGTTGTGGTGCTTTCTCGGCACTGACGCGGCAAATTCTCTCAGAGGTGCAACTCATTTTTCGAATTTTAGTTCAAAGTAGTGCGCAGCCAAATCAGTCGTACATCATGGTGTTCAACCCCATGCCAGATCCAATGCACGAACTATTTCACTTCTTATAACGAGATTCTCACGAATACTACCACTCCAAATCATAACCAGATCATAGCCAAGCAGGGCAGTCGAAAAACCATAATGTTTTCCGTTTAGCACTGATCCCATGCGTTATCAATACCGGATCTGTCGTAAAACTGGGAGCGGCGGTGTGGTTCATTTTGAAACATCAGCGCTCGCTTCTGATCAGGTTCGATGCAACCTAAAACAAGAGGAAGAAATGGACAACGGAGGAGAAAGGCACTGCCCCAAACAAATTGGAGCAAGACAGACGATTTGAAGTGAAACGCTCGCCGTAGCATCAAGCAGTTAGTGAAATTTGCACTGTTCAGATTGCAGTTGCGGTTCGAAAAGAATGAAGGCTTCAACTTCTGCCCAAAATCCAGGAGCAACACATGCGTTTGGACGAGTTACACCCCGTAGCCACCATTGGGGGTTAAAGGCAGTGTTCACGATGGAAATCGCACTCGAGTTCGACCTAAAAATGGGAATGTTGGGTGGTGAGGTAAGTAATAGTGAAGAAACAACGGAGAAAAGCGTTCAGAATAAGCTAAAATAATGGTTTCTAACGTTCAGGGCATGGACGAGAATCATGGGCCCTGCTGATTTGCGCAAGCTCGCGCTAATCGCGAAATCTGCGCGAGCCGATCTGGTTGGACGCGGCAGATTTGCTCGGCAATCCGCCATCGAAACAAGGGCGGCGCCTCAAGATCGTCCGAATGGGGGTCGGACCGGGATAGGTTGGCGCCCTGGGATAACTCTCAAAGTCGTTTTCATCAATTTCTGACCCGTTTTCAATGCTTTCTTCGACCCTATCCTCTCCAGAATTTGCCAATCGTGAACACTTCCCTTAACTCCGCGTGTTAGGGCGCACTTTCGGATTAGACGACGAATAATGTTATACAGCCCACCCCCCCCCATTCGACTCTCGTAAACAAAATTGATGATACACAATTGATAAAGGGTAGGGAATAAAAGAAGCAGAGAGCGATGTGTCTTCATTCGCGCGCCATTTCTCTCCACGGGTCAGCAGTTGAAGATCTGCTGTGACTAAAATGTAGGAAAACAACACCACTGGTGGGCAAAGTATAACAAAAGTAGAGTCAAAAACTTAGAAAATGTTAGTGAGTCGATTGGGGGGGGGGTGGGCTGGATAAGAGTACTCTTAGACGACCCACTAGAGCATGATACCCTGATACGAGCCACTGTTTATGCTACTTGCCTCGAACCATCATACGCAGCATGGTCCAGGGAGCGGTGATAGATGAGAGATTACCTCACGTCCAGGGAGCGGTGATAGAAGCTCAAAGTTCTCGGTAGGGCTGATGAACATTGATCGGAAATCTGGATTCCCTTCCAGGGGTATTCCAACCTAAGAACATGATTATGTTGGAAAACATGTTCGAAATTCTGTACACAAGAGAACCCAATTATGGTACTAACCTAGACGAGGAGGGGGAGCTCAGAATTCAGAGGTCGTATTCGCCAACAACCCACCCAGAAGTCGAAGGGAAAATGAGGTAAACATCCAGTACAAAACGCGCGTTCCACGGCCTCACCTCGCCTCTCTTGGCTTCACTCGCGACCGCCGGATTTGTTCGCATCGCTAGAAGAACTTATTGGCCAACCAGTTCGGACACTCAAATCCTTCGAATAAGTTGAGTGTTCGAACCGGTTGGTCTATAAGTTGTTCTGGATATGCTACACTACTATTACTTATTGACCAACCGGGTCGGATATTCAAGGGTTCGAAGGATTTGAGTGTCCGAACCGGTTGGCCAATAAGTTCTTCTCGCATCGCTTTGCTAAAAAATGGCCGTTCCGCGATAGAATTTTCATATTTTCGTAGTGATTTCGATACGTAACACAATATGCACTTCCATCTCACGAAGTGTAAGATGAGTCGATCTGTTCCTTTGCTGCGCGCGCTCTGAGAGAAATCGCTCTGAGAGCCTACAGGCACCGAAGCGGCACTATCGCGGAGCCGCGCCGGCAATACCGTGGAGCCGTGGCGGAACTACCACGAAGCCGTAGCGGTGATGCGGCAGTACCGCTTCGGCTCCGCGATCGTGCCGCAGCGGCTACGGGAGAGGATTTGATATGAAGTTTTTCAAGAATGATAGTACAGCTAGGGTGCCTAAGAACGAAAATACGCACCTGCGCTTATTACGTCATCTGTCTAGTGGGGACAGAGATCACCGCCGCTATTGCGCCCAAGGAAATATGGAATGAACCTCAAACTTGGATAATTGAACCGGCGAAGACTTAGTTTCACTGCACAGGATAGTACATCGTACTACACGCGGGTTGACAGCTGCATCCTCGCAGAGCCGGCGCGGTTCTAAGGCGGAGCCGCTGCGGTACTATCGCGGAACTATCGCGGTACAGTCGAGGGTGGCGGTACTTTCCCGGCACTGACGCGGCAAATTTTCTGAGAGCGGTATGATCCCTTCTGCTTCCCCACAACTTCCTTCGGCGGGTTGTTCGCGAATACAACCCCATGACAAGAATGAGATGAACTACCGATTGCAAAAGCCATCAATCTGAGTATTTCTCCTGAGTTTTCAGAGCAACAATGATTGATATCAGTATCAAGCATCATTCATCAGAATTTTTGCTCGTTTCCATGCATAATTCTTGCGTGCTCCCCCCCCTCCGTCTGCAAAAGAGCCAACAAGGGTTTTCAGTAAAACTTTATAAAAATGCAGAAAATGGAATTGGAGAATGAATCAAAACCACGGGCGACGCGGCCTGCTGTCTCATTAACCGCTACTGGCAAGCTGAACGCAACTCAATGTTGCGAAGTGCGATGGCGGGCGTTTCCACCTAAGACCTTATCGCTTGCACGTTTCTTCGTCTGTGTTCTTTAACATTTTGAAATATTGATAATTGACAGGTAAACTCCGAATACCGAGCGGTGCCGATTGCCAAAATGGCATGAAATGATGATATCAGTTGCATTTCTATACCAGACCAACCGAGTCAAACTCTCAAATGGAAGTTGAAAAGCATTTTATGGCTTTGTAACAATCGGCACCGCACGAAATTTCGCGTCCACTTGATTGCTTAGGTGAATACACTCGGAATTCATCTATGCAAAAGCAGAATTTCTCTAGAATATTTTACAAGATAGCAGGGGCCGTATGCAGGAACGTGCCGGTTGAGGCAGGCGTGGTGCAGTCGGCGACTTTGAGGTCCGATACAGCAACGATAGGATTTCTAATCGGATACCTAGTCGAGTGTAACGGAACCTTCACAGCAGCATGTGCTGCTCCGAGGAGCAGGTGGTCATTTGGATAGGACTTCGTGGCCCAGAGAGACTAAACCCTTGCCGCAACCCCGTTTAACACGCTGGAGCACGTAGCCTGTTCGATAGGACTATGTGGCGTAGACAGGCAAAACTTTTCCCACACCCCGTTTCCCACGCGGCAGCGCGTCGTCCTATAATGGAAGCACGTGGCACTAAGGGCGGGGTCCCACCCCTCCGATGAGAGCGGGTCTTCTCCAACAAGGATACACCACAAATCACTCGTAGTCACCTTCCAGGAGCGGCCCCAAAAGGCCGACTGCGCCCTCTATGGGATGGTGTCCCTTATATACGTGCTGTGCGGCTGATAGGCGCCTGGCCAATTGTGGAGCGATCGATCAACGTGTTCAATTATGGGCATCGTGGCTCGTTCGTCGTCCAAACTGCATCGCAGTCGAATCGGAAGCGTGTCGTGGCCGAGTGGAACGGGTATAATTGGCGGCACGTGCTTCTCAATTCGACGACGATAAGGCAACGTGGCGCACGGAAAGTACGCGGCCGTATCGTCGTCCACACCACTTTGTATTTGAATCGAAAGCTCATCGTGGTCGAATCGGACCCCTGGCTGTCTGAGTATGCGCCTTGACTAGTGACCTGTCCTGTCTTATAAGCATAGTCGATCTTCAAAGGCGCCAACTGCACTGCCCCTGCTGCAGCAGACGCGTTCTTGCATAAGGCCCTAGAATCTGATATCGCTAACACTGAATCCTATCTTGAGTCCTCAGTGCCCTGCCTTCCCACTAGGATAGCGCGCTTCTATCCTTCTACCAAATATTTTCAGGAGCAATCCTCTTCATCAACGAACTTTAGGGTCTCCAGAGAATATCTGGTACCAATTAGTACATATAAATCTACACAGGAAACAGAATCGGTCGATAGGAAACCAATAAACATCGACCGCGTTGAAATTTGACCGCTCTCGCTCAACCGATTGCGAGCGTGCGGCATTGAGTTTTGTACATATTAATCTTCTGCTTTGCCTGTAGATGTATACGTTTTAATAAACTAGACCATATTCTTCCACCTACCCCGACCTCGCCAAGCCAGCCCTGAATTTACACAATTTGCATTGTCGGTCGATTTACCATGTAGTCGGTTAGCTTCAAAATTCACATAAACCCATTACAGTGGTGAATGGGCCGAAAATGCAGGTTGTTGTCACTCGAAGGTAGGATACATACTAGTGCATTGGAGGACATCACTCTGGATTGCAGATATTAGATGTACAGTAGTCACGGGTAGCACTGATACCCTGCATTCCCTATTGGAGATTTTCGCAAACTGGGTGCCCCTTTATTCCTTGTACGTGCATTGAGTTTGCGACTAGCTTCACGCCAAGATCACAAACTACTAGTGCTATCCGTACCGACAGTACATACGAGCGCGTTGAACACCATAATCCGCGACTAGGTACATCAGATTATGAGAGTTGCAAGTATTGTGGGCAGAAAACTGCATTCAGACGATTGTGACCAGCAACTGTTGATTTCAGAGGGCAGGGAATAAGCTGCAGCTGTTGACCCACCCAAGCACAACCAGACAAAATTGAGATTTCAGGGTGGGATGCGCTTTGCCCTACCCCCAATAGGTCCACGAACGTCTTTAGCGCTCGTCGCTAGTCAGCAGATATCTTGCTACGGGACGCCTCACTCTTTTCCGCTCTACATGTTCAGGCGCCAATCTTCCAGTCACCGCCGGCTCTTCTAGGACCCACTCATCTCAGAGAAGCTGCCGCCAATTCTCACCCACATCAAGGGGTTATTATCGCCAAGTTTCAAACCAAGGTTGTCAGCTTTTTTGGGAGCCAAACGACGAGGTCCCTTCCGTAGTCAAAATAAGGCAATGCCCTCATGAGAGTGACTTCTCAATTTCTTAGTCAACTACAAGTTGCTTGATGAAATGAGGAACATCAGATACTAGTCTTAACGTCTGTACGTCTTTGGTAATGGTGATATCGACCAGAACTGTAGTCTACGAGCCGATCGTACCTAGCTGCTCACCTGCTGACCCCTCGCAACCCGCTATTTGCATCGCGTTTGTGCTCGCCACCCGCCTAAAGTCTAGCTTTCGGGCGCACTGCCCTGGGAAAAGCGGATGACGAGTACTTTCAGAAGATGGGGCTGCACGTGACGAACACTGGGCTATGAGAAAGGTAAACTCAACTGAGCACCTGAACCAGTTCGCAGCTACATGCCGATTTCTGCGATTCCATTCGAAAACGTGTTAGGCAAATTGGAGCTTCTTTCAGCTGAGTCCGACACAATAATGACGTCAGCTCCAGAGGAACTAGCCGACAAATTACCCAATCTAGATTGCACGACCTAAGCTGATTGCTCCGGCAAGCTATATACTGTAATAAAAAAGATTCATACCATTGTAATGGCACTACAAGATAGGCATCGAGAATCTGATACTACCAACTTGAACTTCTCTGTACTAATCAAAACACATTCCAGATGTGTTATAAGGGTATTTTAGAATACAAGAACCTTCCTGCATGCATACCAGAACACCAATAATTGACAATATTGCATGCCTATGTTCAAGAGAGATGAGGAGAGATCCCGAAGAGAGTGACGGGTGAGAATAAGAAGGATAGAGAACGCTAGAAAGAAGGAAGGCATCAATAAATTAACACGAATCGATTGACGAAGCTCTCGACTTAAGAATTATCATCAACAGCGCTCATTTTGAGCCAACTGTGTTATGAAGTAGGACCGTAAGGTTCCTTAAGGCTACCGGCCCCGAAACGAAGCGCATCCGGATCATGGCAGAATCGGAGACTAACGCCGCGGCTCGATCCATTCATCCAAGCGCGCGCATGCGCGCGAGACGTGCACTGTTAGACCCACCGCGCTAAGAAGTTCCAGGAACAGCGATAGCAATCTGCTGCAGCAGCAACGCGAACAGAATGCGATTTTGTATTTGGTACATGGATTTCGCCCAGCCTCCGAACCTTCAAGGAACCTGGGCGCAGTAGCATCCACATAATTATCCCGACGTGGATTACAGTGTGCATCGTGCTCGCTTGTATTGCAATACCGCTAGACCCACCCACATTAGTGTTTGAAATTTCATAGATTTATTCAGATCTGCAATGTTTCTCAGCAAAGTCGCTACGATCGTCATTTTCTTGACAATGTGTCATTATTGCTGCAGCGTAATAATGTTTCCTGTTGGTTCGACTGGATGGTTGTCCTTCAACAGGAAGCAATACAATGTAAGCTATAAATGATTTCAAGTTGGGTAACTCAGAGAGTCGGGGGTCCTAATTGGCCACGATAGGCTTTCTATTCGGGTACCTAGTCGAGTTGAAAGGAAGTTTTGCAGCAGCACGTGCTGCTCCGAGGAGCACGTGGCCTGTTCGATAGGACTACGTGGCGCAGAGAGACAAACCCCTTGCTGCAACCCCCTTTCCCACGCGGCTGCACGTGGCCTGTTCGATAGCACTACGTGGCGCAGCGAGGCAAAACTTCTGCCGCACCCTATTTCCCAACCTAAAGCACATGGCTTGTTCGATAGGAGCACGTGGCCCAGACATGCAAAACCTTCTACGAACCCCGTTTCCCACGCAGCAGCACGTGGCGCTGGGGGCGGGCTCCTACACCTTCGATGGGAGCGGGTTTCCCCCTAACAAGGATAACAAGGATACGTTCCAAGCCACGGTCCGCAGTAGGGGATCACCCCCCACAGCAGTCCGCGACAGAGACGTCACCCTCGCCACGGTCGACAGCGAGGTAGCTCCCCTCGCTGAGGACCGTGGGGGAGACTCCTTAGCGGTTCAAAATTCGTCCAGAAAGTGACTCGCAGTCACCTTCCAGGAGCGGCCCGGAAGGCGCACTGCGCTCTCTTTGAGATCGAGCCCCTTATATACGTGCTGTGCGTCTGATATGCGCCGAGTCACTTCTGAAGCGATCGATCAACGCGTTCAACCATGGGCATTGTGGCTCGTTCGTCTTCCAAACCCATCGTAGTCGAATCGAAAGCGTATCGTGGTCGAGTGGAACGGCTATGATTGGCGCCATGTGCTTCTCACTTGGACGACGATTAGGCCACGTGGCGCAAGGAAATTACGTGGCCATATCGTCGTCCAACCGCTTTGTTGTCGAGTCGAAAGCCAATCGTGGCCGAATAGAACCCCCGACTCCATGAGGAGGTACATGCGGTGGGACAGTAAATCAGAAACTTTCAACCACAACCCAGGTTGATCACACGAACCGAAACCGAAGTCAAAGTATGCTCCCCTCCGCAACTTCTCTGTCTTTTTGAAGCACTATTGCCTAAACACCGGAATTGGCTGCAAGTATTCTAGTTGGGCGCAGCAATTTGGTCCACACAAGACTGAAAGAGTGGTTTTCGACATGTCTCGCAGGCCAGTTCAGCATATATGGTGTGCAAACTAGCACACTTCTGATAATCTACGGGAAACTTGGAATCGAAAATCATTGTGAACGCTACCTCCAAAGATTGTCTCTTACACTTTAACTCTTCGTTCAGCTAATCAGCAAATTGGCGAATTGGGAAGAAGCTAAAGGATACTGTCAGTCCGTCCTGAACGCAAAGCTCGCATCAATCCATTCGCGTGCCGAAGAACAGTTTCTTCTTGGTAGGCTACTTTACTCTAGCTTATTATTACTACCAGCTGTCATGCCGACCTGCCGGCCGTCCTGACGACTGGCTGTGGACTTCGCCCCAGACTTCCGCATCTCCTCTCCGGCGGAAATTATAAAATTGTAGTAGCACTTATACAGTCCGCGTCAACATTTTTCAACCCCAAAATATTTTGCCGCAGACGAGACTGTAAGCTGCACACATTGACCCATAAAAATGCTGACTGCTGCAAATTTTACCCAAAAAACAACAAATCTGCTCCAGTTGTGCACGCACAAAGAATCGATCCGAATTGAGCCAAATCCTGTAGATTAGAGTTCTCAAGCTCGTCTCGAAGATACTTCATTTTCTGCGACGTCCGGCGCACTCCCACATGAGTCCGGCACATTTTCTACTGCGTCCGATGCTTTTTTAATGGGGTCCTGCACACTTTCTACGGCGTCTGGCGCGCTCCCAATGGAGTCGTGCGCACTTTTTACAGCGTCCGACGCTTTCTCACGTGCCTCCCACAAACTTTCTCTGACGTCCAACGCACTCCAACATGGGTCCCGCACCTTTTTCTACTCTATGGGTCCCGCATTCCTACTGGGAGTCCCGCACACTTCCTACGGCGCCCGGCACACTCCCAGTGGGGTCCTGCACACTACTACGGCGTCCGGCGCACCCTTACATGCCTCCCACACACTTTCAATGGCAACCAACGCACTCCCACATGAGACCTGCGGCGGACTGTTAGGTAGCCGGGTGTGGAAAATTTCTTGGCTCTTTCCTAGACGGAAGGGGGCCACTCAAGATCTGTTCCTAGAAATGAAGAAAAAGTCTGATAGAAGATGCCTAATACTGCTATCAGTCATTGTTGTTTTTAAAATTCATTAGAAAGATTTCGACTGATAGCGCTTTCAATAAGTGGTCCATTTCATTTCTTTTCTTAATCCTGTGTGCCCCCCCCTCCGTCCAGGATGGTGCCAGTTTCTTTTCGCAAACTGTAGGCTCGCTGAACGGCCGACGGCGATACATCAACAAAGAATCTTTTTTAACGTTTATGAATTACAGACAAATTGAACATGCAGAAAAATCCAAACGAGGGCGCTGCTTGGATAGGCTTGTCACGCAATAACCCAAAAGCTGACTGGAAGTGGGCCGATGGATCTACGTACGATTATAAGCACATTGAGGATCAACATCGTGGCAAATGCGCAGTGGTAAGTTTATGCAAAATCACAATTTTCCCAAGGAATGGCGAGAGAGTACGCGAACCATATACGAAGGTTAGCGCATGCTCCTAGGAAGAGCACTATGTCGGTTTTCTGCCACCTCCACGATAGTGCTCGACCACACCAGTTTGAATTCATCCAGGACACCTCGTTGGCGTGTCGCTGGGAATTTCAGCCTCATCTATAATATATTGTTAGGCTAGCCGCGGACACCTCAGCTGCCTGCGCTGCGTCGTGTGTGCCCACGAGAAATTTCGTGATCGATCGACGCACGCGACAGGCGCGCGAGCTGCTGGGTGGTCCGCAGCTACCCCTTTCGCGGATACACCCACCATACCTCGGATCTACTGCACGCATGCTCTTCTCGGAAACTTCTGCAAGGATAAGCACTCTTCAAAGCAGAGTAAAGTCAAAAACAAGCTAGAACAGTCATTCGCTCAGCAGTCTCCTAAGTTCTGAACGAATGCAATAGGTAGACTACCGGATACGTGGTAAGGTGATGCAGATAATGATAGTAAACTATGATACCGCCTTAGTGAACCACGCGATCGAGACTCACCGGCTGCGTTGGTCGCACCACGCGTTCATTTCTGCTAGAAAGCTGAGATAGCTTAAATAATCAGAGATTAAGGAATACTAGGGATAGTCGCAGAATGATTCCGAGATGGAATATAACATCAGTGTCATGAGGTTTCGTACGACTTCAGCTATAAAGGTTTGCCAAAGCCACTTCAGCACTGGTCCCGCAGTGGAATTCTAAAAAACGCAGTTTCTAGAACGTCGCGCCAATCGACTCGGCGTCTTCCCTGCCAGTCTCTTCTCCTGCCTGCCTCCGCAAGTGGTCGTCTCTCCTTTGACTCCTGTTGGGCCTTGGCCCCGCGCGCAGTGGCGTCCTGCCTGCGCCCTGGACAAACACCACGAGCCGCCAGCAGCTGCAACAGCCAGTGCGTCCCCTAGTTTAGAATGTATATTTGTTATGTTTCTTGTTTGACCACAAGTCGGGAGTATCGTAAAATATGCGCATAATGATGTTCTGTTGTGTACGAAGTATCTTGCTGCGCCATGCGCATTGATTATCGATCGTCAGAGTATTGTTTGAACCGCGGAAGGCGGAATTGCAAGGTGTGTGTTATAAACTGTATCAATGTTTACCCCGCATGTGAGTATGGCGTCACCCCACCACAGTTGTTGTAGAGCCTGTAGGGTCATCGCACCGCAGGTTACCACATACCCTCCTAGGTTAGGCCTGGTATTCTCAACCGCCTGGCGGTCTTCGGCGAGCTAGGGAACGTGTGCGTAAGTCCTCTGATAATACCCTAAGCGCGGCCCCGGGACCCAGACCCCTTGTCCACCGATGTTACTAAGCCGTAGCTTTGGGCGAGGGTCCCGCGTCGCGACAATCGGCATGAATCGTGAAAAGACTTCGCGTTTACTGCTGAAGGTTAGCGCAAACTCGGTGCAGCTTTGTTGTAGCATAAGGCACCAAGTTTGCGCCGACCTTCAACAGGGAACGCGAAGTCTCTTCACGATCCATGCCGACGTTATATCCTAACGCATGCCGTCTAGCAGAGAAGCAGCGCGACCGCAGGCACCCGGTGGGTCTCGATGGCATAGCCCGCTACGGCGGTTCACGATAGCCCTATACCAGTTTCAGAAAATGTCAAGGAAAGTGTACTACTGTTCTTGCTGCTGTATTACAACCAAGTTACCTTTCTAGGTGTGGCGTGCGAAGCAGAAAAATTTGATGGTTGATTACGAATGCTCTCGCCCCTCTCCTTTCTTCTGCATGAAGCCCTGAGCAAAAGAGCCAAATTGAGGAGACTCGCCTGAAGCGATTGATAGAATAAATCTTTCTGTGTTGTATTTCAGTGAAGCAATCGATCTATCCTGCCTAACCTTTACGGTACCTCACGATAAGTCCTTAAAGTTCAGCTTCCTATAAATCGAAACACAGATCTTGCAGATTCTTACAGATTACAGGTGCTTGAAAAAATTTTTGGATTTGGCCCAAAACTTTCAGGTGGAGGTTATTTGGGGCGCTGAACCCGAATACGGGGCTTTCTACGGCGTCCGGTGCACTCTCCCTCGGGTGCCACACACTTTCTACGGCGTCGGGCGCACTTTCACTTGGGTCCAACACATTTTTTACAGCGTCCTGCGCACTCCCACATGGATCCCGTGCACTTTCTGCGGCATACAGCGCACTTCCAATTGGATCCCGCACACTATCTACGGGGCTCGGAGCAGATCCACTTGGGTCCAACACACTTTCTACGGTGTTCGGCGCACTCCCACTGGGGTCCCGCACACTTTCTACGGCGTCTGGCGCACTACCATTTGGGTCCCGTACCCTTCCTATGATGTACTGCGCATCACTTCCAAGGTCCTGCACCCTTACCCTGACATTCTGCTCACTTTCGGAGCCCATCCCTTAGGGTGCCCACCTTGAAAGTCAAGCCGAATAAACGGTCAAACAAACACACAGAGAAACGCACACATACCCACGTACACACACGCACACACAAATTTACCAAAATATATATCGTAGGATAAGCACCAAGTGTGCGCCAAGGCACAGTAAGAAATGCAAAGTATCAGCACGCACGATCCGTGCCGACTGTACGTCAGAACGTCTGGAAGTATGCGCGTGTGCTTGCGTATATGTATACAATTGTGTCTGCGTATGTATAAAAACGGCGTTACGGAGGTGTACGGAGCTGGGCCGTTGTGTGTGTACAGGCTACACAACACCGAAATTCGCTTGGTTCCTACGCGTGCTGGTGGGGAGCGGAGGGTAGAGAAAGTGAGAGAGCGTAGGGCAGACAGAGGCCGAGGCGGCGCGCGCGCCGCTCGCGCCTCGAGTGATGTGAATTTCGACGTTATATAGAGGGTATGCACATATGAAAATGCGAGTGAGTGTGCGTGTATACACTGCGCGCACCAGCGCAAACTTGTACAAATAAGAGCGCAAGGATCTGATCTCTTCCTGCATGCGTGCGGACCACTGTACATGCGCGCGCACTCGCGTTCATGAGCAGAAACGAGCGCGCGCAGATGTGCGCGGATTTGTGCGTGCAGGCGTGTATACAGGAGCCAGGCATGTGCATACATACATAGATGCGCGTAAGTGCGTACATGTGTCTTTGCAAACATGCGTAAGTGTGCGCGAGGTGCGCGCCTGCAGGTGAGTGTGCACCCATTCGGTAGCGTCCATGCATCCCGCGACGCGTGATAATTGAGGCCGGGATCATACTTCCAGCGACGAGCCACGCGACGCAATGTTTCCCCACCATACTGACCAAAAATTGACATGCCTCATGTACACTGTCGCAGTGGTTGGTTGCAGGAACTGCACATGAGGCACCTCGATTTTCGATCGATATGGATGGGAGACATTGTGGCGCGTCGCTCGTCGCTGCAAGTATAATCCCCGCCTTAGGACCTGAGTAGTAAGAACTTCCACCCTCTGTATTCGCCGGGATCGCTCCCGTTGCCACCTCCACGCCACGATGAGGCCACGGGTAGGATTTGTGATGGGCCCCGTCACCTAATCGTCACCCGGAACCCTTTCCCAACCCCCACCCATTCTTTACCTACTGCTCAACCCCGGCTACTGATCCAGCCCACGATCTCGAAAAACGAACGAACGGCGAAAAAACGAACGAAAACAAATCACGAAATCAAACGAACGAGAACAATAAGAAACGGAAGAAAAAATCAGAGATTCAAGATTTTCTACCTATCAGGTGACGATCAAGAAACGCGAACAGAAAAACAACGACGAGAAACGAAACAACGACAATAAACACGAAAAACGGATGAAACAAAAATGAATGACAACAGAAAAGAATAAAAAGTGGAGAGCAAAATCAGGATCTCCCTGTTTCTGCTTAGTAGAATCGCGCGCCTCAGCATTTTCCTTATTGTTAACCTTTCCTCTTTTTGAATTTTATCCTTTGTCTTACCGGACCTTACACTTTTAAAATGTTTTGAATTTTGAATTACGCCTTATTTTCTCTCGACGCCTTTACTTTTTTTTCAATTTCTTACCAATATTTTTTCAACCATTTTACACTTTTAAATTTTTTTTCGATTCCAACTTTCGCCCAATTTTTTTACATCTTCACTTTTTCCAATTTTTCTCCATTTTAATTTATTACCCATAATTTTTGCAAAGCAGGTTACCCTTATTTTCCTTCATTTTTTTTTTGATTTTTTCATTCCTTTTCCTGGACCACACACTTTATACTTTTTCCGTTTTTCATCTTTCCAATTTTTCCTAATTTTTACGCAATTTCCACTTTTGAAGAGTCTTGATGATTTTTCAACGCGCTTACTTTCCCATCTTTCCCTTTGTTCTACAGTTTCAACCATATTTTTAAGCAATTTACACTCTTGAATTTTCTTCAATTTTGATTTTCCCTCATTTTTTTCGCAACTATTTTTTCCCAATTTTTCTTCTCTCCAGAGATAGAGATTTCTCTCCATATTTTTTGAAACGCACCCCACTTCTCTTCTTTGGTTCCAAGACTTAACCATTGATTCCTTTTTACCAGATTTCTAATACGCATTTTACACCTTCCCTGGACACACTTGCCCAGAGTTTTCATCCTTTTGTTTCATAAATTGTTCCATATTTGCTTAATTTTTTCGTATTTTGAATTTTTTATAGTGATTAATTCTTTGTCACTTTTCAGTGCAATGAGTTTTACTGGTGGGGTCTTAGGGTCTGGGACTTCTTCTGGACCTATTAGGTTTTGATATCCACCTTGGAGCATATCAATTTTTCCCCATCTCATTTTGTAATTTTTGGTCAATGTAGTGACCTTACCTGATTTTCTACCCATTTCATGATAATTGGACGGGACAACGACAGGACAACAAAAACAGCAAAAACGACAAACACAAAGAAAAAAATTTTAAAAAATTTAAAAAATCCGTCGTCATCATGGAGGGTGCGGCCGGTAGTCGTCTTCTTCCTCTTCTTCTTCTTCGGGTGCATTTTGCACCAATAAAAACACACATAAAAGGGTATACCTCCAACCCTTGGGCATCCGGCTCGTATTGGGACGATCTGCTCCACATCACTCCGGACATCGTTTCTTCGGCAGTCGAAGGCCTACCCTAAATTCTCATATTTCAGTCAACGCGAATTTTCTCGGACGCTGCATTGCGAAACGCCGACGCGACATCGGAACGCGACAGATTCGAGCTTGAGGTGAGGCGAAGGGGTGAATATTCATCAGAGGAAGAGACATGGATCGAGACTTACTCTAACAAGGGAACCACAATAAGTCATAGTGACCATTCCAAATAATATGTACTTTACTAGAACCATTTTTGGACGAAAAGTCCGAATATGCCCATCGCAGCTGCCTAGACCCACTCTGAAAAAAGTTATGAGCGTTTTTCAAAGCTTCGCGACAAGGTAAGGGTACCCCCCATGGAATTTTCTGGGTGTTTTTTAAATTTTCTACTGATATTGCTAAAAACATTTATGTAGAGGTAATCTGGGGTGCTGATCACGAATCTGGGGTTTGCTTGCATAAATTTTAAGGTTTACTGTAGGTTAAGGTAAGTAACATGCCATTTAGGAGGCTAAACCTACCTCAATATTCCAAAAATCGACAAATGGGCATCAAATTCGTACTCAGCACTCCAAATAACCCCCACATAGAAACTTTGAGACAAATCTGAGACTTTGACCAAACTACCGTATACCCACCGTAATCTACCGTAAATTGCCAGAAATCGATAAAGCGACATCAGATTCGTGTTCAACACTCCAAATAACCCCCAGAAAAACAATTTGAGCATGATCTATTGAAAAACTCCGGAAATCGCCAAAAGTCGCGATTTGCCATGAAATTCTCCCCCGATGGGAATCTGTGAACGAATGCAGTCGAAAACTGCGGAAAATCGATAAATGAATCTAATATTCGTGATCAGCACCCCAAATAACACCCCAGGGCGAATTTTAAGTCAAATCTGAAATATTTTCTAGAACGCTTCGAGATCACTCTAATTGGTATAAATAAACGCCCAACCGAAAATCCGTACAAGTCCAAAACGCTGTTAGTCTCCGCAAAGTTTGGAAAATGTTCCTTCAACCTAACTTTGCTTAGTGGGGTAGTTCTGAGCGCTGAACACGATTATGAGGTCCGTTCCCGGTTTTTCATAAAAAATAATGCGCTTTTTGGAGGGTACAATAAGTACGAAAATTAGAGAAAACATGCCTATAACTTTTTTCAGAGTGGGTCTAGGCAGCTGCGATGGGCATATTTGGACTTTTCGTCCGAAAATGGTTCTAGAAGAGCATATTTCATTCGGAATGGTTACTATGACTTATTGTGGTTCCCTTGTGAGAGTTTGGGCCTCGAAATACCCGAGAAATAGCCAAGAAATAGCCCGCTCCGGAGCCTGGTGGGCTATTCCTCGGCTTTTTCTCAGCTATTTCTCAGCCGAAATTTTCTGGGTAAGGCTGAGAAAAATAGGAAAAGTTATGAACAGATGTGAGTAAGGTTAGAGAGATGTAAAGTTACAGAGGCTCATAGATGTGGTTTCAGTGACAGGATATAGTAGATGCAGAGAGATAGAGCGATGAAAAAAGAAAATGTAGAGGGGCATGAAGCAAAATTGAAGGCAGAGACACAAACAGGACAGAAGGAGAGAGAATTCCAGAGGGAAAGGAGAGAGAGAGAGAAAGCCACAGGAATTTGTCTGAGAAATGAATTCACAGAGAGGTAGGATATAATATTATCCAGAGAGACGGAGATATAGAGAGATCTATACATAGCGACATGACGACACGCAGAAGAAACATAGATAATTATACAGAATCAGAGACACATGAAGTTAGACAGAGAAAGAAAGAGTCAATGAAAAACAAAGGGGCAGAGATACTGTGCTTATCTGGGCCAAATTCCGGTCCGCTATTGCGTCTCGACACGCTTTGCGGCCGCACGCGCTCGAATCAGTCGAGTTTCCAGCGCCAACACCGACTCGATATGGCTTTTTTAGACAGTTCTCTCCAATTTCGTTTATTTCCAGTTTCTAAAACCCACCTAAAGTCAACAGATTGGCGGCTGCGGCGCTGGAAACTCTTCCGACTGGAATGCGCGCGGCCGCAAAGCGTGTCGAGACGCAACTGCGGACCGGAATTTGGCCCAGAGAAGCACAGTAGAGATAGGGTGAGAGAGATAAGGCTAATTATAGAGAAAGACACAAATGGCAGAAGAAGAGTTAGAGTTCGAGATACATAGAGCGATAGAGATAATGATAGATTAAGGGATATGGGAAGAAAGTTTGAGACAGTTATGGAGATAGAGATAGTGATGGAGGACAGAGATTGGGGCAGAATCGGAGGTATACACAGTGGTAGAGGTTAAGGCAAAGCCAGAGATGCAGAGATAGAAATGGAGGTAGAGATAGAGATCGAGACAAAGCTAGACACAATGTCGAAATAGTGAGATGGAAACAGAGATATAAGTACAGATAGAAGTTTAGGGATGAAGATAGAGATATATGTAGGGCAGAGATAGGTAAGCAGAGAAACGGAAACTGATACGAGTATTATCAAATAGTCCTAGAATCAGTCAGTCAATTAGAAGAATGTTTACTCATCGAAATTTCCAGTCTTGATTCTCAAAGAGATCAAAAATCTGTCTTTTAGGTACAGGAGGAGATGGGAGTACGGGGCGGGGTCTATCCTTTTGCGGGCCAACTAGCGGAGATCTCTCCGTCTTTCAATTCGTTACCGACTGGCCTAAAGAGGTATAAACCCCGCCCCGTACTTTAACCTCCACCTGTACCAATCTCTACATATAACAGAAACTCGAATGCTATTTTGCTTGGAAAAGATTCAGCCATTTCTTTGAATGAAAATAAACACGGCAAAGAGTGGATGGGTGAAGTTGGTCCTCTATCAGCACAGCAGAATAATCTCACTAATGTTAGTACTTTCACAAAATCATCCTAAATTCGAGAAATTTATTTCAATTTATTTCGCAAAAAAAAAGAGGTGAATTAAAACCTTGTGAATAAACTGCTGATGATCTGAAGAACAGCAAAACGAAAAGAGTAAAACAAGCGATCGGAATTTCTGAATCAGCCACCTCGGGAGAAAACAATGCAGAAAATTATTTCAATAACTGCATACTCGGGAATAAAGTTGAGATTTCTTTTCAAAAAAATTGTATATTGCATGAAAAAGCTGGGCAAATTTGGCTCCCTGAATAGAGCAAAGTTTCGAGAAACAAAGAGAATGGAAAAAAATTGAAAAACCAGGATTGAAGATGGGTGGCAGGTCACAGTGAAGGAAAAGGTAAGTTTTTAGGCCACCGTGGTGGCAGTTCCCCGCCAGTGGTCAACCGGCTGTCGATGGTTGATTAGTGGTCGGTCACAGCGGAAAAAAAGGACACTTGGTTATTGAGAACCCAACTCAGAAGCCCCAAAACTGAAATTGAAAAGTTTAGGAAAAGTTGCAGTCAAGAATCAAGAGTTGTATTGGCTTGAAATGCACATTTTTATATATTCAAATATTTCTCGAAATTTTTTCCCTAACAATCAACTTTATAACTTTTCTTTTCTGTATTTGTTCTATTTTCCTGACTTGTCTAGAGCGCAACAACTATTGTTGGAAATTTCACATATTTTTCCCAATTCTCTAGCGTTTTTCGGACATTTCTATCCCGTGTAACGATTTTTCCGGATTTTCCGATTTTTCTGTCAGTTATTTGCAAAATGAATGAGAGATCATCGAATGAAAGCGAAAACGCTTTAGAGCAAAAAAATTATATTTGCAAAAAATACGTTAAGAAATTATTATAATTATAATCATTGGAAACGGAAGACAAAATTTTTTTGGCAAATTTGTAAAAGCGAATTAAGAATAATTTAATGAAGGAACAAATGCGTCCTGACAAGCAAATAATTCATAAAAAAATGCTACAAATTATAAAAAATTGATCACTTGCTTCAACCACTCAATACCACAAATGATAGAAAAAATAATGTTTGAAGGTGCAAATTTACGTTTTTTTTTCTTCTGAGAAAGAAATAAAAATTTATTAATTAAAGGTAAAAAACTCGACGTGTTGGAGAAAAATTGAAACAAAATTATAAATTCGGAGAACGATTCGTCTAATTGTGTGTATTCTGCAGAATGAGGTGTGTAAAAAGGAAAAAAACTCTGGAAAGGGTTCAAGAAAAATGAACAACTGAATGATAATCACAGTTGTTAATGCACTTTAATTTGAATGCTTTCATTACCTTTTAAACTTCTGAGAGTTTTCTGTTTGCTACTCTTTCAATTAATGGATTTTAGCCGATTTTTCAAATGATTTTTTGTCTAACAAGGTGTACACCCGCGCCGCTTCGCGACGCAATGGAGGGCGTGTATACTCATAGAATAATCCAATCACTGCAAAAAGAGAAGTTAATTGTTATCGTTCCAAGAAACCCAGTTAGGCCCCTTGATTCCCCTGGCGCGTGGCACACTCCCAGCTGAGTCCCGCACACTTTACACGGTGCGTGGCGCACTTCCAGTTGGGTCCCGCACACTTTACACGGCGCGTGGGGAACTTCCAGTCAGGTCCCGCACGGATCCCTCACAACTTTTACGGCGCGTAGCGCACTTTTATTCGGGTCCCGCACACTTCTCGCGGTGCGTGGCGCACCTCCAGTTGGGTCCCGTACACCCTCCCCGGCGTTTGGCGCACTCCTAACTGGATCCCACACATTCTCCGGTCAACGGTCAACTCTTAGCCGTTTATTATCAAGTATGATAGGATCCCGCGCACTTCCCGCGGCGTGTGGCGCACTTCCAGTCGGGTCCCACACACTTTCCACGGCGCGTTGCGCACTTCCAGTTGGGTCCCGCACACTTTACACGGCGCGTGGCGCATCTCCGTTTGGGTCGCGCACACTTTACACGGAGCGTAGCGCACTCCCAGTTGGGTCCCGTACAACCTCCCCGGCGTTTGGCGTACTCCTAACTGGATCCCACAGATTCTCCGGTCCACGGTCAACGGTCAACTCTTAGCCGTCTATTATCACGTATGATTGGATCCCGCACACTTCCCGCGGCGCGTGGCGCACTTCCAGTTCGGTCCCGCACACTTCCCGCAGCGCGTAGCGCACTTCCAGTCGGATCCTCACAACTTTCACGGCGCGTAGCGCACTTTTAGTCGGGTCCCGCACACTTCTCGCGGTGCGTGGCGCACCTCCAGTTGGGTCCCGTACACCCTACCCGGCGTTTGGCGCACTCCTAACTGGATCCCACACATTCTCCGTTCAACGGTCTACGGTCAACTCTTAGCCGTTTATTATTATGTATGATTGGATTCCGCACACTTCCCGCGGCGCGTGGTGCACTTCCAGTTCGGTCCCGCACACTTCCCGCAGCGCGTAGCGCACTTCCAGTCGGATCCCTCACAACTTTCAAGGCGCGTAGCGCACTTTTAGTCGGGTCCCGCACACTTCTCGCGGTGCGTGGCGCACCTCCAGTTGGGTCCCGTACACCCTTCCCGGCGTTTGGCGCACTCCTAACTGGATCCCACACATTCTCCGGTCAACGGTCAACTCTTAGCCGTTTATTATCAAGTATGATAGGATCCCGCGCACTTCCCGCGGAGCGTGGCGCACTTCCAGTCGGGTCCCGCACACTTTCCACGGCGCGTTGCGCACTTCCAGTTGGGTCCCGCACACTTTACACGGCGCGTGGCGCATCTCCGTTTGGGTCGCGCACACTTTACACGAAGCGTAGCGCACTCCCAGTTGGGTCCCGTACAACCCCCCGGCGTTTGGCGTACTCCTAACTGGATCCCACAGATTCTCCGGCCCACGGTCAACGGTCAACTCTTAGCCGTTTATTATCACGTATGATTGGATTCCGCACACTTTACACGGCGCGTGGCGCATTTCCAGTCGGGTCCCGCACATTTCCCGCAGCGCGTAGTGCACTTCCAGCCGGATCCCTCACAACTTTCACGGCGCGTAGCGCACTTTTAGTCGGGTCCCGCGCACTTCCCGCGGTGCGTGGCGCACCTCCAGTTGGGTCCCGTACACCCTCCCCGGCGTTTGGCGCACTCCTAGCTGGATCCCACACATTCTCCTGTCAACGGTCAACGGTCAACTCTTAGCCGTTTATTATTATGTATGACAGTTGGGTCCCGCACACTTTCCACGGCGCATGGCGCCCTTCCAATCGGGTCCCGCACGCCACCCGCGGTGCGTGGCGCACTTTCAGTTGAGTGCCGCACACCTTCCATGGCGCGTGGCGCATCTCCATTTGGGTCGCGCACACTTTACACGAAGCGTAGCGCACTCCCAGTTGGGTCCCGTACAACCCCCCGGCGTTTGGCGTACTCCTAACTGGATCCCACAGATTCTCCGGTCCACGGTCAACGGTCAACTCTTAGCCGTTTATTATCACGTATGATTGGATCCCGCACACTTCCCGCGGCGCGTGGTGCACTTCCAGTTCGGTCCCGCACACTTCCCGCAGCGCGTAACGCACTTCCAGTCGGATCCCTCACAACTTTCACGGCGCGTAGCGCACTTTTAGTCGGATCCCGCACACTTCTCGCGGTGCGTGGCGCACCTCCAGTTATGTCCCGTACACCCTACCCGGCGTTTGGCGCACTCCTAACTGGATCCCACACATTCTCCGGTCAAAGTTCCACGGTCAACTCTTAGCCGTTTATTATTATGTATGAAATTTCCCGTTCCAAAATTACTATTTAAAAGGGCTGAAATCTTCCCTGTGTTACATGACTCATCTTCGAGAGCTTTAAAAATGACCGATTAGATCGAAGGTCCAAACATCAAAAGTACGAAGAATCTAATTTGCAAATCATTCATGTTTAATTCCAACCCCGACTTTCTGTCTGACCGGATCGAACATATTAAACACTGATATTTAGGTTTTCAAGTAGATCGATTCTTCGGGAAAAACAACGAATAAATCAATTTAAAGGCAGCATACACGCTCGTAAACGTAATTGAGATAACTACGGAATTAGAATGTTATTGCTCAGAACACAACGCTCACGCATTTTGAAGCTTCAAAAACGACCCACAATAACGCTACAGGAGTTAGAAGTTGGCCCCGCCCCTGTATCTGCCCGCCCCCTGTATTTGCGTCCTCTTCGGAAACAGGGGTGCTGGGCCATTTCCAACGTCATCGATGTGTGTGGTTTACTTATTGTACCTATTCCACCGCCTACAAACGTCGCCGACGGTGGGAATGGCCCAGAAGCCCTGTTTTGGGGGAGGACGCAAATACAGGGGGCGGGCAGATACAGAGGCGGAGCTAACTTCCCACTCCTGTAGCGTCATTGTGGGTCGTTTTGAAGCTTCAAAATTGCGTAGGCGTTGTGTTCTGTGCTATACGATTCTATTTCCGTAGTTATCTCAAACACGTTTTTCGAGCGTGTATGCTGCCTTTAATGTGGGAATAGAATATTGAAAAAATTAAATCTTGCGTAGGGGGAAAATTAATCTTCAATAAATCTCATATCCGGAAAAAATTTTATTTTCAATTTTCGAGCAAGGCCATTCAGAAAAAAAGGAATAACCCCGAATTCTGAACAAAATGGAGATGGAACTGAATTATTAAATGAAGAAAATTCCTTATAAATAAATTGGATTTCGCAGAAAATTTCACAGTTTCGTTTAAGGATGAATCGAATTATCGAGAAAAACGGATAAGACATTTCGCCGAATGAATGAAATTTTTAAAAGAAGCGAATTGTTTCAGAAAAATCGATCATCCAAAAATTCGAATACTATTCAAGAACCTATTCACGTTAATTTACGACTATTTTCGTCTACTTTATATTTCAGACTGATTTTTACTCAGGTCGACCGCGTGCGTGTATGCGTCCATGCTGCGTCTCCTTATTCCCCTAAACTCTTTCGTTGTCTCTCGCCTCGCTCCGCACACGCACGCGATGGAGCAATGTGAAATCCGCTACGTAATAGAGGGTATGTAACCCAAAAGCTAGAGAAATGGAATTTCTCTTTTTTTCCACTAAAGCATTTTTGAAGATGTGATTTTCTCAAATTCATCCCGTCATATTTCGTAATGCCGGTTTGGAACTTACAGTAGCACCATGATAGCCACACCAGTTCCTCACAAAAACCGGATTGTCTCCACCCTCACCCCGAAACGTCTGCTGTCTATTCCGAAACATAGCAGATCGGCAGTTGCTTGAAGGTCTGGTTCTGCACGGAACACCCTCCTTTCCATCCGAAAGATCTCTCGTTCGTCCCGACAAGACCGAGCCGGCTGAGCCATCTCTGCTGCTGCACTACGGCGCCGTCCTTGCATCTATGGCCGTGTTATCGCGGTATTTATTCGGCAATTTCGCGGGAGACAACTCTTGGCGAAATCGCGATATTTTCGCTTCGGATTCTCGAGAGAATCTAGTTTCGCGGTGAATTCTCGGTTAATTCCAGGCGAATAATCCCTTCAGAGAATAACTTCAAAGTTATTTTGCCGTCAAATTTTATACTTTTCAAACTTCACAGACAGCATGTAGCCCACCGAATTTCAAACCTAATAGACGACATCTGATGAACAACCCAATAGGTATAGATGAAGATATCATGGGAACACCCATGAATTTTATCCATCTCGACCTGACAGCACAGTTGATATCGTAGAAGCCACAATGTATGCAATCAAGAAATCACCCATGACGTTTAGATGACGCTTATTCATTCCCTGAAAGCTTTCAACCTGGTGACCACCCATGACATTTGATACTTCCCGATGAAAAGGTACGGCTGATATTTCAGGGACCACCCACGAAGTTGAGTTGAAGTGCATAATCTCCAACTAACGCAATCTGTTGATTTGCTGTGAACCAACCACGGAAATCAGTTAGAGCGTTTTCTCCCAGCAGCTATTCACAGGGTTAACACCGTACAGATCACCCATGAAGTATAGTTGATGTACATTATCCTTCAAAACGGTTCCAGTGGTTGATATTCTAAGGACCACCCATAGAATTCAGTACTCCTCAACAAAAGTTGCACACCTGAAATCTCAGGGACCACCCGTGTAGTTTAGTTGGAGCCTCTTATTACGTTTCAGTAGGTTACCGCAGTAGGTATCAGAAAGACGCCCATGAGTTTTACCCTTTTCAATCAGACAGCTGGGCCGCTAACACAGAAATCACCCATGGGGTTTTGAGGTATCGGATGACACTCCGCGAGCCGGCCGCGTCGCGTGTCAGTTTCAAGGTACATGCAACAACATTGCAAGTCACTGGCAATGTAGTGTAAGTTAAGTGGCGCAATACTGAGGCAAGATACGCGTGACTTCAATCGAAAATCATGTCAAGTTACACGCAACATTGTTTCAGGTTACATGCTAATTCAAAGTAAGTAGCCTCACGACATCAGGGTCCTAGCGTTAATGTCACAGGTAACTTGTTCAAAAGTTTCAGAGAAGTGCTTGACAGGTAAGGGTAAAGAAGTTGCATACAAGGTAAGCAGAGTAAGTTGCGCGAGGGCTTCAAGCAACGTTCGCTAAAGTTGCAGGTACTGTGCTTCTCTGGGCCAAATTCCGGTCCGTAATCTACACGCTTTGCGGCCGCACGCTCCCGAGTCGGAAGAGCTAACAGCGCCGCAGCCGCCGATCTTTTGACTCTAGATGAGTTTTGGAAACTGGAATTAAGAAAAATTGGAAAAAAACTGTATGGAAAAGCCATATCGGGTTGCTTTGGCGCTGTAAACTCGACTGACTCGAGCGCATGCTGCAGCAAAGCGCGTCGAGACGCAATTGCGGACCGGAATCGGGCCCAGAGAAGCACAGTAACTCGCCTTTGAATAATTAAGTGTTACAACGTACCAACGCAGAAAATTATGACAAATACGTGACATTTCTGCACACACTTCAACTACTTCATGAAACATGGCTTTTAGGTTTTATATACAGTCACACGGAAACATTATTTATTTATTTATTTATTTATTTATTTATTTATTTATTTATTTATTTATTTATTTATTTAACTGCCAATCTAACGTGGACATGGATCCTGAAGAGACTTTGCGTTCACTATTGAAGGTTGGCGCAAACTCGGTGTCATATGCTATAACGTAGGCCCACCGAGTTTGCGCCTATCTCCAGTGAGGAACGCATAGTCTCTCCATGATCCATGCCGATGTTATATTGTTACAATATGTGGTGCCTCCTTCTTGAAATCCACTCCCTTTTCGTCATTTCTCTTGCCAGTCTTTGCCACTTCCGTGTCGTCAGATATGTCTGGAAAACATCCCGCCATCTTTTTTTAGGTCTACCTACCGGCCGCGTCAGAAACGGTCGCCACTCCATCAGATTTTTCGACCACTTCTGGGGCGGCATGCACGTACGCGGCGGATTAGGTTGGGGTTAGGCAGGGTTTGGGGCGTCGGCGTGTTTCGTGATTGCTGTGCGAGTACTGGGGATAATCAATAGTTGGGGTCTCAACCGGGTTTCGGCTGCCCCCCCCCCCTCCTAGGTAGGGTTTGGGGGGGGGAGAGATTTTTCAGTGCTAGCCTAACCCCCTTTTAGCCCTCGCGCTGCTATCATCAAACGCGCCGACGCTCCAAACCCTGCCTAACCCCGACCTAACCCGCCGCGTACGTGCATGCCGCCCCTGGTTTCTTGATGTGGCGAGTTCCCAAGCATAGGACCATTTTTTCTCTTCTGCACAGTCCACTGCATCTCTGACCTTCGTAACTCCTCGCAACCACACGTTCGATTTTCTGTCTTGCAGACGCACTCCGGCCATGCGTCGTTCCATACGTCGCTGGGCTGAGCCGAGTTGTCGTTCAGTCGATTTCGTGAGTTTCCATGTCTCGGCTCCATAAAGCGTCGCCGGCGGTATGCACAGGTTGAAAAGTCGAAGTTTCCATTTCATATCTACTGTTCTAGACGTCAGGAAGTCTCTATACTGACGGAAGCAATTCTATCCAGCACGAATTCGTCTCGAGATCTCCCTGCTGTGGTCACGATCGAGCGATATCTCTTGTCCGAGGTAGATAAACGAATTCACGTGGTCAAGTCGAGTCTCTTGAAGCACAACTGTGGCCGCCACACTGCTCATGATCTATGTTTTCGAAGTGTTGATCTTCAAGCCACACTTTCTTGAGCATTCGTCGAACTCACCAAACATTGTCTGTAGTTCCTCGATTCCTCGAATTAAAACCACATCATCCGCGAAACGGAGGTTGGTTAGGTGATCTCCATTGATTTTGAGCCCGTACAGGTTCCATTGTAGTCTGCGGAATATGTGCTCAAGGGTCGCAGTGAATAGTTTCGGCGAAATCGCATCCCCTTGACGGACTCCTCGGCAAACGTTGACAGGGATTTCCGCACCTTGGATCGGAAACATTAACTATATGCTATTTTGAGGTTGAAATAGTGAAAAGGTCAAGAAAAAATCAAAACGTTGGACACAGGAGATATACAGGATAGTGAATAAAAAAGTGGTGGAGGAGTTCCTGTTAGGGGCGATTTATCTACGGTGTAAAGCGAAGCAACCAAGCGGTCAGCAGCCTGATGGAATCACTAGATGAGGCCCTTCCTGTAGCCCTAAATACGCATAGAGGGAATAGCAATATGTTTAAACTGACGGCTCAGGATATTCCTAGACACATCCCTCCCAATGGAAAAACCAGGTTTACAAATGTATAGAATCTACATATGAATATAGGGAAAAGATAGAAACCAAACAAAAACGGACTCTTCAGAGGAGAACGTCTATTTGTGTTTCTGGAGAGGAAAATCATAGTTAGGCACATGGAGCGACATGCAAATGGCAAAAAAGTCGTTCCCACTCCCGGCAGTTGCCTGACAAGAGCAGGAGATCATCAATAAATCGTTTACCCTGTCACTACAATCAGACAAATATGAGGTCCTTTTCAGTTTTTAGATTGCGGTAAGGTAAGGTCACTTACTTTAAAACTCCGTTTAGAGAGACGGAGCGCGGTCAGAAAAGTCAAGAAAAATTTTTTTCGTCAGAAATTGATAAGCATTTCCTTCGGAATGGCCACTTTCTTCAAGTGGCCTTGCCTTGTCAGAGGAAATGTGGGCAGATCTGAGGGGCCATTCCCGGATTCTACGTCCAAAAATAGTTCTAGAAATGGTAAATTCTCAAAGTTTAAACAGCCTCCCATTGTTAGACGCAGTCCACCCACAGCACCTACAGAAGAGGAGAAAAACAATACATATAGAGGGATCAGCTCACTTTCTGCAGGTTCCAAGAAGTGATAAGCGTTTTTCAAGGTTCGCGGAAAAACCAGGGTACCCATCAGGAATCTTTTGGGCGACTTGAAGAAGTTTTTTGAATTTTGCTCAAAACTCATATGTAAAGTTTAAATAAGGTGCTGAAAACGGATTTGGGGTCGAGATTCCAAAACTTTTGGGTTTACTGTGGGTTACGGTAGAGGCAATGTCATTTAGGGAGCAAAGCCGCCTACCTTAGCATGCGCAAATTGACAATTGAGCATTGAAATCATATTCAGCACCTCTAATAAACCCTGCAGAGAAATTCTGATTCAATTCTGGGATTGTGACCAAACTACCGTATAGCCACCGTAATCTACCGTGAGCTGTTGGAAATCGATAAGTAGACTTCAGAATCGTGTTTAGGAATCCAAGTCAAAGTCTAGAGAAACATTTTGAACCATTTCTATCGTAGCGTTCAGGAAATCGTCGAAAATCGCGTTTTGCACTCAAATTCTCCCCGATTGGAGGCTTTAAACAAATTTAGTAGGCTTAGGAAAATTGACAGACAAATCTCAAAATCGTGACCCCCAAACAACCCACCTAGGAGGATTCCAAGTCAAATATGAAACATTCTCTTAAAACGCTTCCAGAGCCCTCTAATTAATATAAATGTACGCCCAAACGGAAATCCGTAAAAGTCCAAAACACCATCAGCCTCTACAATGTATGAAAAATATGCCTTCACTGAAACTTTGCTTAGGTGGGTAGTGAACACACTTGTGAGGTCCGCTTTTAGATTTTACAACCAATGCGCATTCTGGATTGTACAAAAAGGACCGAGAACCACCGCCCAAGTTTGTAACTTTTTGGAACCCGAAGCTCGGAGCCGGGATGCAGCGCAGTTTTACTATGGAGGTCTAACAAGGGAAGTATGCAAAGCGTATGTCGGATCTGCGGAAACGAATAGTATTGCTAGTATCTCTTGGGCATATTCAGTAAAATTGCGAAGTACCCCGTCCCGAGCCGAAGATTCAGAGAAGTTAAAAGCTCAAAACGGTCGATTTTCGCGATTTTTGTACCTTTCAAAACGCGCATTAGTCTTTGAAAAATTCGGAAGCAGATCTCATAATGTACGGATTTTCAGTTGGGCGGTTAATTATATCAATTAGGGGCTCTGAAAGCGCTTCAGAAAAAATTTTCCAGATTTGACTTGAAATTCTTCCAGAGTGGTTTTTTGGGGCGCTGATCATGAATCAGTGGTTTATTAGTTGATTGTACAAAGCTTTCGGCCTAATTCGCTCGAAACTTCCCAACCGGGGAAAATTTCGAGGAAAAAACGCCACTTTCGAGATTTCCGGATTTCTACGATAGATGTGTCTCGAAATCATTCTCTGAAGCTTATTTGGAGTGCTGAACACGAATCCGGAGTCTGTTTATCGATTTTTTTGCAGATTACGGTAGATTACGGTGGGTGTACGGTAGTTTTGTCAAAATCTCAAATTTTATTCAAAATTTGTATACGGGGGTTGGTCGTGGTGGAGAATACGAATTTCATGTCCATTTGCCGATTTTCGAACATTTAAGTTAGGTTTTGCCCCCTGAATGGCATATTACCTACCATAATCTACAGTAAACCTTCGAACTTCGACAAACAGGCCCCAAATTCGCTTTCAGCACCCTAGGTCACCCCTCCATGCAAGTTTTCAGCTGAAACCGAGAAAATTTTTTGAAACTCCCAAAAAAATGCCTGATCGGGTACCATTGTCTTTTTGCGAGGCTTGAAAAATGCTCATACCTTTTTTGAACCTGCAGCTCGGGGCTGTATACTGCACATTTTTACTATTGAGCCAGAAGTGATACTAACAATACAAGTCGCTTTTGCAGAAGCGTTTACCGGCACTAACACTTCCCTTGCAAATCCTCCCGTTTTTACGCCAACGGTCTCATTCAATGCAGAAATTTCAGAATGCAGGACAGACTAAAAGTAAAATACAACAGACACTGCACTTGACAAGTTTACTGAAATAGCTATATATGGTGAAATAATATATGAGAATGTACTGTGCTTATCTGGGTCAAATTCCGGTTCGCAGTTGCGTCTCGACACGCTTTGCGGCCGCGCGCTTTCTAGTCGGAACAGTTTCCAGCGCCGCAGCTGGCGATCTGTTGACTCTAGGTGGGTTTTAGAAACTGGAAACTAAACAAAATGGAAGAAAATTGTATAAAAAAGCCATATCGAGTCGGCTTTGGAGCTGGAAACTCGATTGACTCGAGCGAGTGCGGCCGCAAAGCGTGTCGAGACGCAATTGCGGACCGGAATTTGACCCATATAAGCACAGTAATGCGGTATGCAACTGCTCTCGAGTACGCTGACAGAAATGGGCATCGCGCAGATCACATGTCAACCTGGATTATGAAATTTCAACATGCCGATGAACGGATCAACCGGCGACGGCTGTTTCTTGGTTACTTTTGGTTAGTTCTCGTTATTTCGCGGTTGTTTCTCGGCTGTTTCCCGACCATTTTCCGTTTCATGAAAAACCGAGAAATAGCCGCTAAATAGCCCACCAGTAACTAAGAATAGCTTTGTTGGATTTTAAAAAACTGAGAATAGCTCTGACTAAGACTCTAGCTCTACACCAAAATGTGTAATATCTGAAAAAAATGTAAAAGGTGTGGACTTGCAATGGAAAGGAACAAATGCACCAATCAAACCAATTTTCGAATGTTGTAAAAGTAAATCAAGAAAACAAGAACACGAACAGATTAATTGAAGCGATTCCAAGGAGGCCAGGTTGGGTTTGGTCCCGTCCAATTGATTCTGTCTCGGGTTCGATACAGCTGATCAACTTTGATACCCACTATCGATGAATCGTCCGCCATGCCATCATATACAGGAGGAGGACGCGTCCACAGGCAGAAACTGCTCAAGATTGAGCTGCTGATTTTGCTCAGAGACGGGGTTTTTGCGTGGTTCTTTCGAACAGGTTTCACTACACTGCACCCATAGAAGGGTTTTCTGAAGGAAACTCGACACTCATAGTTTAGCGTGAACGCTGCCTTTAATTGAAGGGGACTGAATTTTCTTCCCGACCGGATCGAACATATTGAAGACAGATATTTTTTTTGGATTTTCGAATAGACCGATTTCTTGACAAAAAAAATCGACAAATCAATTTACCGTGGGAATAAAATATTGAAAGAAAACCCAATCACGCTTTCGAGGTAAAACCAATTCTCAAGAAAACGCATATCCGAAAAAAAACCAAACTTTTTTTCATTTCCGAGTGAGCCGAATATTTGAAAAAAAACGAATACTTAATATATCACCTTACATGTTCACTATAATTGAAAATTTTATTTAAGAAATATTCGAACTAATGGAATATTCGATTTATTTGAAAACCACAATTTCTAATTTTTTTATTTGATTCGTTTGCGAACTTGGACTTTCAGTTTCCTCGGGTATTCGGCTCATTCCCAGAAATAAATTATTTGTTTTATCCAGTGACCGATTCTTTCGGAGTTCCGCATTGATCGGCGTTTCGGATATTCGAGTCATTCAGGATTTCAAATTAATTGGTTTTCGAATAATCGCTTTTTTTTTGGCAAACTGAAATACTCAGTTTTCCGAATATTCGGACAAGTTTGGGTCACGGCATTCAAATCCTCTCTGCCACTGAAGAAAATCGGAGAGTATCCGTTAATCAGTCGGGAATAATTCAAAAATTCTATTTTTTTCATAAGAACACGGACGAATCCTCCGATAATTCTAATCGAACAGAGGACAATTTCTCAACAAAATTTTCATTTGTTTGAAAAAAAATTGAGAGGCCTCCTTCAAATTTATCAATTTGTTCAATATTTTTGAGAATGTTTTATTCGACAAAATTCATTTGTTGGGAAATTGAAAAAATGTCTCATTAAAATACATTTAATCATTCGGTAATTATATAACAAAAGCGGTTTATTCAAAAAACTCATTAACCCGAGTTTTTTGCAAAAGTGGTCTTTCGAATTATTCATTCATTCAGCGTATTCTAACAACATGATCAAATTTAAAAAAATTAAATAAAAATCAAATTAATAATTCATTCGAAATCTAACGTCTAATGTCCTTGTCTTGTGCACAATATTACTTATCAAGGTAAGTCTTCCTTCTCAAAAATTAGTTATTCATAGAAGATTGGCTTCCAGCGGAGAATACGTTTTTCAAACGGAATTATAGAAGGGAGTTACGCGGGAATTCAAGAATTCAAAGGTTAGATGAAAATGAGCACTTGAATTGGTGTTAAAGTCCTCAAAACTCTTCTTAAATTTACGACTTGAAGCGATTTTAATGTGATTTCACAAAGGAAAGGAGCAGGAATGAAGATGTGGAGTGTCGAGACGATGGTGGAGGAAGTGGGAGCTCTTTAGGTCACCGTGGTGGCCATTTTTGGACGAGCCTTCCTCCACGCGGCTGTAGACAGCTGACTGAGATACTACTCAATACTTGTCTAATATTCCTGTCAGCTGGCTTGCAGACCTGAAAATGCCTACGCCGCGATCGCTCAACAGCACGCCGACCGCGTGGGCGGACAGTCTCATTCGGACAGACTTTGAAAAAAAGCTTTGAAAATACACATATATTCCCTCACAGCAATCCTATGCAACTCTGGAGGGCACATTTAGATTCCAAGTCCGTCAATAATTCTAGAGAATTACATTTCCATTAAAATTATCACTTTCGCCAGGAACACTTTCATTGTGAGTAAATATACCCGATATATTCCAGAGGAGAAGATGACTGCCAGAAAAAAATAATTCAGACAAAAATATTGTTCAGAAAAAGGACCTATCTGTAATCAGTAAGGATTTCAATACGTACTCTGACACTTGTTTGGGCAACTCCTCTCAAATCGAGCTCGCCCCATTATGCTGGGGTTTCCGCCCTACCAAGAGTGAAAATGTGAGTCGACTTTATGGTAAGGTTATGTTTAATCACGATAGTCACAGATATGTCGACATAGTCGGCGTTTTCACGCGGTCCTTTCGATGGTATACCTAAAACTTGGGTAACTAAACCTTTATGGTTTTAACATATACAACAAACAACAAATTAAGATACATTTCTTACCCACAAATCCTAGAAAGAAGGATCTCGTGCGGTTAGGCTCAGATCAGATTTACTCTACTAATCGTGCATGAGAATTCTAAGTATCTCTAACACTATAAAGAATATAGAGAAAAGCCAATGGTTAACAATATCACATACCGTTTATCGTGCCCTAAATAGAGCCAGCTCTGAGAGGAAATCTCAGCAAATGGCGATCGCTGTCGATCGCCGTTCAGATAGAGTGCATGTTGTGACATTTGACATGAGAAGCTACCAAGCGGGAAATATAACATGAATCTCGTGCAACAACATACATACATTACTAAACATTGCAGGAATTAAACGAGTAGTGAGATCATGGAGTTCATTATACTCCCGGCCGGCCATATCACGATTCGGGCATCGGTTGTTGAACCTATTGGAAGTTCCAGCTTCACGTTCGTCCATTGATCGTATTTCTCTTTTCAGGTGTTCCACTTGTCTTTCCAGTTCAGCCATACGCTCTTTCCGACGATTTTGTTCTTCCGGTCTCGTGCATATGCTCGAATGATGGTTTCTATCGCGTACGTTCGGATTGGTGCTGTTGCGGCAGTAGAAACACTGAAACGGTTTGTGACAGCTAATCGTGCGGTGTCCAATCTCCACGCAGGCAAGACAGCGATGCTCGTTCTCCAGAAGCTGAATGCGTTCCGATACGGTTCGTACGTCTGGGCAAGCATCGTAATAATGCTGTCCTCGTCTTTTGCAGTAGACGCATAACATGTTAGTCTCGTCCTGTTTCATGTTCCGTGATCCGAAGAATCTGTCTCTGATACGATTCACGCGTAAAGCCTCATCCAGTTCAGCGAATTCTCGTTCACATTGTTGTAGGAGTCTTTCCGCATCATTCTTTCTCTCTGTTCAGGACCAGTGTCACCGTAATACGGCAGGTTTCTCATAAAGTTAGCGTACTCGTATCGTACATTGCGGACGCTATCGGCCTAATCGTGCACCTTGCATCCGAAATGCTGGATCTTTTGCTGAATCATCTCTTTCGTTGGTCTAGCAGGAGCGGATTCCACAAAAGCAATCTTTTCGCTCAGCTCACGTTGAAGGCCTTTTTCCAAGTCGCTCGAGATCGGCATCCTGAAAGCTTGAAGTAAATCCCTTCCGATAAGATGAGAACTCATTCATTCAAAGACCAGGTTTGAGCTCCATGCAAGCTAGTGCAAAGCGTATAACGTGAAATCTAACAATAGTGTGCTGTGCTGTCAAAGCAGTTTTTCGTGAGATTTTGGAGTACATTGCTTCGTTGAAAGCTTGAAAAGTACTGTTGGGATACGTAGTATAGCAAGAATAAGGTGCCAATATAGGAGTAGAATACCATGCAGGAATTAAAAGAGTAGTGAGATCAGGTTGCCTTTTAAAGGTTGCTCCATATAATTGAGGCAAGCTCGATTTGGAATTAGCTGAGTCCTTGTTACGAGGCAGCTAAACAAGTGTTCGAATAAGAGTTTTACAAAGGGATAATCAACTTGTTCATAAGGACTTAACTTAATGTTATGAGAGAATGAACAGCGCGAGGGCAGGACTGCTCAGACAATGGACACACACACACACATCGAAAAATCGAGTTGAAGATCAAGTTTTGCGGTTTATCAGATCGTTCTCAATCGATCAAGTGGACATTTCAGCCACACCAATTGGACACTAATCGAAATTTTCCTTCTTAAACTCAGTAATAGCTTAACAGCCTCCCGGTGCTCTCGTCGTCCCTCGTCCCTTGCTCCTCGCGCAGTGGAAGCGCGCTGGGCCCATAACCCAGAGGTCGGTGGATCAAAACCACTTGCTGCTACCAGTAATAGCTTCTGCATTCCACATATAACTACTAATAGTTTATTGCAGCTAATGGCATCATGATAGATCAGTCCACTCGCTTCAGTCTCCCGGTGCTCTCGTCGTCCCTCGTCCCCTTGCTCCTCGCGTTTCATCCCTTTTATCCGCCGTCTCCGCCTCGGCTGATCGGTACCATTGATCTGAAACACGTTAGCACAACGTGCTATCATGCCAGAACTTAGACACACTTACAACTCTGCCCTTTTATTTAACCTTGGTATGAAATCTCCTCATAGATTATGGGTCAAGAAGGGGCGAGAATGGGGTTTCCTGTCGATATTTGCCAACTTTTTAACAATTTTCGGTCTGGAAACATGGAATTAAACATAATTCCGGGTACAGTTGTAGAGTTCTTATTCAGAAGCCGATCGGCGAAGGTCTCTCCTTCCGTGACGGTTGCCGATTGGCCTAAGGAGAGAATAATTGCGCCTCGTGCTCCTGTCATCCCATGTACCGAATTTCGTTCACGGTTGGTGAAATTCCAGTTCGGAAAAATTACTAGGCCCGAAAAAACTGATGAGATCAGTATGAGCGCGCACATCACATAGTCCCGGCGCATAGGTATTTCCGGCGATTTCTAACGCATTTTTTCGAGTATATTTTCTAATATTGACGCAAAAAATAAAATAATAATAGGTCTGTAATAAGGATACTTTAGAATGGAAAAAATCGATCCATTCATGAATAACTGGAATTCCAGATACCTTCATTGGATGTGTGCACATCATGAACCTTGGTGGTGGAAAGAAGGGTGGCAGCAAGTTGCGGAAGAAGAAGCAACTTGATGTCTCCACACTCGACGTCTATGGCGACGTCAACAAGCAGGAGTGTCCTTTGGACTACTCTTTAGGGCGCATTCAGACTTCAAGACCAGCGATTGTTCTAGAAAATCGCACTTCCTTCAAAATGATCATTTTCGCTAGAAACATTTTTTCCTTGTAAGGATATTCATGTTCTCTATGCCAGAGGAGAAGCCGACTTCCGGAAAAATTATTCGGGCAAAGAATAGTACACAGAAATAGGATCACGTACAGAGTTAAGATTTCAATACGGTGAGATTTCCGCCCTACCAAGAGTGAAATGTGAGTCGACTTTATGCTAAGCTTGCCCCACATTTTCACCAGGTAGAGCGACAATTTCCATATAATGAGGCACGCTCGATTTGGAATTAGTTGCCTCCTTGATACGAGGCAACTAAACAAGTGTTTGAATAAGAGAGTCCCACAAAGAGATAACCAATCCATTCATAAGAACTTAACTTTTTTCTAGGAGAAAATGAACAGCGCGAGGACAGGACTGCCCAGACAATGGGCACACACATCGAAAAATCGAGTTATAGATCAAATTTTCTTCGGTTTATCATATTGTTCTCAATCGATCAGGTGAACATTTCACACACACACACACACACACACTAATCGGACACTAATTGAAATTTCAGTTCTTGAATTCTGCCCTTTTTCTTTAACCTTGTTATGAAATGTCCCCTAGATTATGAGTCAAGAAGGGGCAAGAATAGGGTTTCCCCGTCGACATTTGACAACTTTTTTTCCAATTTTGGGTCCGAGAACATATCGTCGATCACTGGATGAGGGATCACCGCGACGCTGCTAGGCGGGAAAAATTGCGCGATCAATAGCCACTCTCCCTTCGTTTTCCAGCGCGCAATTTTTCCCGCCAAGCAGCGTCGCGGCGATCCCTCATCCAGTGATGGACGATAGGCTTGAATAAAATCCCAGGTACACTGGTAGCGGACTGAAGTTTGGGGACGGGTTTCTTCCTCAGTGGCCAATCGGTAGAGGTCTCTCCTTCTGCCAATTAGTCGACGTAGTGGATAGCTCCGCCCAGTACTCCTACCTCTCGATGTACCCGATTCCGTGCACGATTGCAGAAGGTTGAGTCCGGAAAAATTACTAGGACCGAAAATACTGATAAGATCAGCTATGGGTCTGCCTCAGCAAATTTCAGGACACGAATCGATTCGGCCACTTTATAGGGATCGAATCGAAAATGTACGTACATCTGTTCAAATTTTCAAAACGCAGATTTTCTAAAAGTAAGAATTCTTCAGTTTTTTTAACTATTCTGTTCATTCGGGCAATCAAATTATCGAGTTTGCATAATCTATTTATTGAGTAAACTATACAAAACAAACTCAAAAGACAAAATGAAAACGTTCGCTATTTCAAATCCATATTTAGTCGATTCCTGGTGTCCGATTAGTCCAAAGGGCACTCCTGTTTGTTGACGTCGCCATAGATGCCGAGTGTGAAGACGTCAAGTTGCTTCTTCTTCCGCAGCTTGCTGCCACCCTTCTTTCCACCTCCAAGATTCATGACGCGCACACATCCGATGAAGGGATCTGAAAATTACAATTATCCATAGGTGAATTAATTTTTTTTAATTTTTGAAATATCATTGTTACAAACATTATTATTTTTTCTATTTTTTTATCAATATCAGTAAGTATACCCGAAAAATTGCATGGAGCGCTAAAAGTTCTGTGCGACGGGACTTTGCGGTGTGCGCGCTCATACTGATCTTATCAGTGTTTTCGGGTCTAGTAATCTTTCCGAGCTCAACCTTCTGCAATCGTGCACGGAATCGGGTACATTGAGAGGTAGGAGTACTGGGCGGAGCTATCCACTCCGTCTACTAATTGGCAGAAGGAGAGACCTCTACCGATTGGCCACTGAGGAAGAAACCCGTCCCCAAACTTCAGTCCGCTACCAGTGTACCTGGGATTTTGTTCAAGCCTATGTGCTCGGACCCAAAATCGGAAAAAAGAAAGTTGTCAAATGTCGACGGGGAAACCCTACTCTTGCCCCTTCTTGACTCATAATCTAGGGGACATTTCATAACAAGGTTAAAGAAAAAGGGCAGAATTCAAGAACTGAAATTTCAATTAGTGTCCGATTAGAGTGTGTGTGTGTGTGTGTGTGTGTGTGTGTGTGTGTGTGTGTGTGTGTGTGTGTGTGTGTGTGTGTGTGTGTGTGTGTGTGTGTGTGTGTGTGTGTGTGTGTGTGTGTGTGTGTGTGTGTGTGTGTGTGTGTGTGTGTGTGTGTGTGTGTGTGTGTGTGTGTGTGTGTGTGTGTGTGTGTGTGTGTGTGTGTGTGTGTGTGTGTGTGTGTGTGTGTGTGTGTGTGTGTGTGTGTGTGTGTGTGTGTGTGTGTGTGTGTGTGTGTGTGTGTGTGTGTGTGAAATGTTCACCTGATCGATTGAGAACAATATGATAAACCGAAAAAAATTTGATCTATAACTCGATTTTTCGATGTGTGTGCCCATTGTCTGGGCAGTCCTGTCCTCGCGCTGTTCATTTTCTCCTAGAAAAAAGTTAAGTTCTTATGAATGGATTGGTTATCTCTTTGTGGGACTCTCTTATCCAAACACTTGTTTAGTTGCCTCGTATCAAGGAGGCAACTAATTCCAAATCGAGCGTGCCTCATTATATGGAAATTGTCGCTCTACCTGGTGAAAATGTGGAGCAAGCTTAGCATAAAGTCGACTCACATTTCACTCTTGGTAGGGCGGAAATCTCACCGTATTGGAATTTTAACTCAGTACCTGGTCCTTTTTCTGTGTACTATTCTTTGCCCGAACAATTTTTCCGGAAGTCATCTTCTTCTCTGGCATAGAGAACATAAATTAACTTACAAGGAAAAATGTTTCTAGCAAAAGTGATCATTTTGAAGGAAGTGTGGTTTTCTAGAACTATTGCTGATCTTGAAGTCTGAATGTGCCCTAAAGAGTAGTCCAAAGGACACTCCTGCTTGTTGACGTCGCCATAGACGTCGAGTGTGGAGACATCAAGTTGCTTCTTCTTCCGCAACTTGCTGCCACCCTTCTTTCCACCACCAAGGTTCATGATGTGCACACATCCAATGAAGGTATCTGGAATTCCAGTTATTCATGAATGGATCGATTTTTTTCCATTCTAAAGTATCCTTATTACAGACCTATTATTATTTTATTTTTTGCGTCAATATTAGAAAATATACTCGAAAAAATGCGTTAGAAATCGCCCGAAATTCCTATGCGCCGGGACTATGTGATGTGCGCGCTCATACTGATCTCATCAGTTTTTTCGGGCCTAGTAATTTTTCCGGACTGGAATTTCACCAACCGTGAACGAAATTCGGTACATGGGATGACAGGAGCACGGGGCGCAATTATTCTCTCCTTAGGCCAATCGGCAACCGTGACGGAAGGAGAGAGCTTCGCCGATCGGCTTCTGAATAAGAACTCTACAACTGTACCCGGAATTATGTTTAATTCCATGTTTCCAGACCGAAAATCGTTAAAAAGTTGGCAAATATCGACAGGGAAACCCCATTCTTGCCCCATCTTGACCAATAATCTATGAGGACATTTCATACCAAGGTTGAAGAGAAGGGCAGAGTTGTAAGTGTGTCAGAGTTCTGGCATGATAGCACGTTGTGCTGACGTGTTTCAGATCAATGGTACCGATCAGCCGAGGCGGACATGGCGGATAAAAGGGATGAAACGCGAGGAGCAAGGGGACGAGGGACGACGAGAGCACCGGGAGACTGAAGCGAGTGGACTGATCTATCATGATGCCATTAGCTGCAATAAACTATTAGTAGTTATATGTGGAATGCAGAAGCTATTACTGGTAGCAGCAAGTGGTTTTGATCCACCGACCTCTGGGTTATGGGCCCAGCGCGCTTCCACTGCGCGAGGAGCAAGGGACGAGGGACGACGAGAGCACCGGGAGGCTGTTAAGCTATCACTGAGTTTAAGAGGAAAAATTTCGATTAGCGTCCAGTTGGTGTGGCTGAAATGTTCACCTGATCGATTGAGAACAATCTGATAAACCGCAAAACTTGATCGTCAACTCGATTTTTCGATGTGTGTGTCCATTGTCCGGGCAGTCCTGTCCTCGCGCTGTTCATTGTCTCATAACATTAAGTTAAGTCCTTATGAACAAATCGATTATCCCTTTGTAAAACTCTTATTCGAACACTTGTTTAGTTGCCTCGTAACAAGGACTCAGCTAACTCCAAATCGAGCTTGCCTCATTATATGGAGCAACCTTTAGAAGGTAACCTGATCTCACTGCTCTTTTAATTCCTGCATGGTATTCTACTCCTATATTGGCACCTTATTCTTGCTATACTACGTATCCCAACAGTACTTTTCAAGCTTTCAACGAAGCAATGTTCCTAACATTCCCTTGACACTTGAAGCAACAATTACGCGCATCACTCCTCACGTCCTGCGAATGTTTCTCGGTTCGTTGGCCTGAGTGATCTCCTTTTATGTCTCTAGGCTTCTCATTCGCAGTGCCCTTGTCCTTTTCCACCCTTTCCCAACGCATCCTATTGGGTTTCGGAAAAGAATGTTTCATTCCGTTTACATTGCTGGTCTGGGCTGCTTCCCTAGCATTTTCCATGGTCAGTTTCCGCCTCTCTATTCTCATAGCTGCTTCCTTCAGCTTCGCATGGCTTTCACATCCTGGAATTTCCATAGCTTCCAGCAGATTATACGACTCAGGCCAGTGTACCAACTGCTCATACAATTGCTGCGCCCTAGTCGTAGCCAGCGATGCCTCGCCCAACTCTGGATAAGCCATCACGGGAAGCCTCTCCAACTCAACGCAAAACTCAGCGACTGATTGCGCTTCAACCTTGCGCAGCCTTCTCAGCTTACCTAACGCTACCACCCTTTTGGTTTGCGCCTCAGTCTTATACGCTGCTGTCATAGCCGCTACCACCCCATCGTAAGAACCGCGCCTCACATCACTTGGTAGTGCCTCATATTGCGCCTTGGCTCTATCCGTGAGCTTAGCCTTGAGCAACGCCTTCATCTCCCTCTCCGACCAGGTGTCTTTCGGGTATTTCAAGGCAAACGCTTCCAAGAAACTTTCCCATGTATAGTTCCTGTCCCTCCCGGAAAACTCTCTTACGTCCGGCAACGCGATATACTTCAAGTGCATAGTCATGTTATTCGCATCAGAAACCGAGCTGCTAAAATCTACCGTGGGCTGACAACCCGACTAGATCGCTCTCCTCTTCACTCCCATCACTCTCACTAATCAATGCAGGTAACTGACCTGGGAGGCTCTGGTTCGCTCTCCTCGCACACGGCTCGAATCCGTCCGCCCTCCAGCTGCTCAATCTCTGCGGCTCCTCTCGCCCAGTCTGAAATAGCTCATTATTACCACTTGACACATTTCTGCGAAGTCTCAATAACTTCAAGCCATTTTCTAACTTCATACTTTTAGGCTTACCCGGAACAGTGCTGCGCTCTCCTGCATTGCGCAGTTCCATTCCAACTACCGGCTCGCCTCGTTGGGCTCGAGTTTTCCAATCGTCAAGCTCCTTTTCTTTTGCCGCCAGTTGCGCCTGCAATTGAGATAGATGATGTTTGTTGCAAATAAACTCAGCATGAAGTGATTGGAAATTTTCAATAACATTCTGATGTTTCCATCCTGCTATGGTTTTGACCTTATCCACTATTAGGGAACCCTCTAGCAGCTCTTCCAATTTGGCCAACACCTCATCGCCACTGCTGCACCCCAGGGTAGCTGCCACTACATCAAAACATTGGCGTCCCTTCAGTTCCTCTACATATGCCTTCTTCAGGTTTGAGATCAACCCCATTGCGTTTTGAGTTGTCCCCCTGACCACGTTTTCAAAAGCCTCCCGCTTGGGCTCGTTCGTGCGCCATTGTTTTGCGACTTCAGCGACAAGTGTTATTTTTAGCTCCTTCAAACTTCTTAACACTTGATCACAAACCTTCAGCAGGTCTATTTCTCGCTTGCCGTCGACATCTGCAGACTCCTGCACTTCCATATCGACATCGTGCGCCGTCATGTCTGCAATAGAAACCTGATGAGTACTATTCTGTACCACCTCATCAACAACTGCAAATGAGGACGGCTGAGCCATAATGTACCCGCCGGACCGTGACGCCAAGTTCCTCTGTGCAGAGCAATCGATAGTCTGACAACCTTCCCAAAAAAATTTGGGCAGAGGTTACCCTATAGAAAAGGGTATGTGCACCTATCGAATACTCTACAAATGAGGCACTCGACACCACACGCACAAATAGAATCGTGTTTTCCGCAGAAAACCAGTGATCCTACGTGCGTGCGCCTAACCAGATTCCACCAATGGCTTGCGAGCGCCAAGGAGTCTCCAGCTGCAACGCGGTAAGATAAATACAGACAACAATCAGAGGATGATGAATCAAAAAGGTGAAATGTGGAAAAAAAAATTTTTAAAGTTTGGCCTGGCATAAAAAACCCACACCCTAAAACCTGTATCGATTTCCCGCGTATTCTCGAATCAAACGGCGGCTTGGCCCCCAAGTTGTACAAGCTCACTTGCCCGGAACCGCTTGAGAAGAAAATATGCAGTAAATCAATGCAAGATATAGGGATTCAACCCTTTTGGAGGACACGAAAACAGTTAGAAATAATTAATTTATGCGGAGACACAAATTCACAAATTTGTGGCCTTTCAGCCAGGAGTTTCAACAAATAGACAATACAAAAGAATACGATCAGTTAGCCTAATAGTGCCTCTTAACCCGGAAACCCACTAGGAACTTATGAGTGAGAATAGAAAACAAAAACAGCGCACAGGCGCTGACCCGGAGAGCTGGAACCACACTAATCACCCGTCGACGGACATCCTGGGCCTGCCCTTCCTTCTCTTATACCGACAACTCATTCATCTGAAGTGTTCTAAAAACGCGATATTTGAATTATTCCTTCATTCAACACCTAACAACGATTGTCCGTGTCTATTATGTAATCACATCATCAAAACTAGATCTAATGAGAAATGAGGAGAATTTCTCGATTGTGATTTTCAGAAAGTCTCCCATTGATTTCAAAACCTTTTGTGAGTTCTTTAGAATTTCTTAAATAAACCACTAAGTTCAAAAATAGATCACATACTAGATTCAATTGTTTTACGTGTGAACATTTGTACAAAATTGAAGCAATTAATCGATTTCGAAGCCCAAATCATTTTCAAGTAATATACTTGTACAAATGAACATTTTTTGATGGGTTTTTATGATGTAAGCTGAATTGAGACAATTATTCGAAAAACGAAAACATGACCTAAACGAAAGCAAAGAGTTTTTCAATGACCCGGATTAACGGAATACACGAGAGGCAAAAAATATGAAACCTCCAATGAAGCGAGAAGCAAAACAGTAAAAAATCACGACGGAATCGAATTTTCAAAAAAAGAATGTTTCAAGACTCCAAACATACCTGGTATTCAAAAAAAATACGTGTAACAAAATCCCAAGAGTCGATAAAATAGTTGAATACTACATAAATCCCTAGAACACTGTTCGCGTAATAATTCCATTCAATACAAGGCCTGATTTGCGCGGTATAGCACAAAAACAGGTGTGCTTCACGAAAGACAAAAAAACAAAAGCAGGTTCTTCAATTGCGCAACCGACTGAATATTTGGTTGAGTATTCGGAGGTTTGGACGATCAATCGTCACCGGCGGTAAGATTTGTTGCCTTGTCAACCTGCTGTGAACCTGCTATCGACAGGTCGATAGCAGGTCGATAACAGGTCCATGTTATTCTCCCGAAAGAACCTGCTGTCGCTGGTTGCTCGAGAAACAGGTGGTTCAACCTGCTGTCGACATTTAAGATTGCCTGAGCACTTCAAAATGGGATCGATAAAGTCAGACCATGTCGGTATTCAAACAAATGGTTGTATGGGGAAGGAATCGGAATCAAGATTAGAGTGTAGCTATCTCTAACGCTCATATCATAAAATCGCAGCAAGAACTTTTTTAATGTTATTCTGATCATCTGGCAGAAGAAAATTTATATGAAACTTTTTTGTTGCGATAGATACATTTGACTATGTTGACAGTAATGAATTCAGAAGAGTATCCATTTTGCAAAAGTGAGTTTTCCTACTCTTTTAATTTATCAATAAAAAATCCCACCTCAGAACAGACATTGGCTATCCTCAAGGTCTCCGTGTGTATGGTTGAGGCCTTGACGATAACAGAAACTGCTGAATCTGACTGCGGGAGTTTCTTAACGACAAAATCTAAGTCGTCCGTTTCACTGTATAAGTCAGTCGAAATTTCGTTACTATCTATTTTCATATTGATATCTAAGTAGTTGGTGTGAGAATTGCCTCTATGGGTTCCTTTGATCTCTAACAAATTATTGTTAAAGGCAGTGGTCGCGATCAAATATGTTTGTTGTCTTTTTCTCTCTAAACCCTATTCTGGGTCTCGAGTAGTAGGACCTATAAGAAAAAATCGCGAAAAAAACGCTGGTCTGGGCCACACTTAAAGCCTGAACTTCCTTGTCTTTTGATGGTGGACGAGCCCACCCCACATCATCGGCATCGATGATCTCTAATATCGAGAACATTAGCTGGCTTGAAATCGAATTTCAATCAATGAACCTCCGAATTTTTGTACACATCTAAACGAAAACATTGACTGAAGTGCTTGCTTTCATTGCTCAACTGTTTTATTAGGTAAATTTGCATTTATTTCTTCCTCAGAGTGTCGATGATTTTCGAATGCTTGGCATGAGACTGTGATCTTTCTGTGCACGTGTGCACGAGCTGGAAGTTTAGGGTCTTAATAACTCTAATTCTAGCCCGTTTTTGACCGCGCTACCTTCATAGTTTTTGAGCTGTTTTTGATCCAAGCTAATTTTTGTAGTTTTTTCGATAACGTTTTCCATCGTGACCACTGCCTTTAACAACAGCTAACTGGTCTTCTATACATTTGTTTGTTTTGTTATGAATGATTAATAGGTCATACATATACAATACCCGCGCTAAGTTTTGTAAAAAACGGTGACATCTGGCAAACTTGGCAAAAAAGGCGTCCGATGCATGTATGGTTCACGTTTTCGTTCTAGTCTGACCTATGGACCAGGCGCCTGGCCGCGCGGGGTTGGCGGCCTCACTGGAGAATGGAGTTTCGATTCGCGCGGGGTGATCTACCGTCGCAGCCCCGTCCATTCATCAGACTAAAATGATTGGGCGCACTCTAACTTTTTTGAACGAAGACCTTTCTGGGTTCTGAGAACGCTATCATGTTCACAGCTCAAATTCCTACATAATAATGTTCAGTGTGGACCGAAGTTCCCTAAAATGGCTTTGTTTTTGAAGGAAATTGGTTTTTGCAATCGTTTTTCAAAAATGTCGCGCGCGGCGAAATGCGGCGAAACTTTGAGCGGTATTTGTACAAGTAATGGAAGAGACGTCCGTATGCTTCCTTCATAAAATAGGAGCAAGAGATTCTCAACGTTGGTTTAGGTTGAATTTTCGAAAGCCTTCAACTCAGAGTTCGGGGATTTCACAACAAAACTCCTGTTTTTCATCTCAAGCGTGTTTAATGAAGGATTTTAAAAATCCAACCAATATACACCTTTAGATTCTCTCACCTGCACCTAATTTATGAAGAAAGCATTCAGATTGCTTCTCCATTACTTGCGCAAATACTGCTCAAAGTTTCGCCGCAGTTCGTCGCGCGCGACGTTTTCGATGAACGATTGCAAAAACTATTTCCTTCAAGAGCAAAGCGATTTTAGGAAAAAAAAAACTTTGGCACCCGAGTCACATAATTAGGTAGCGATTTGATCAGTGAATGTGATAGCGTTTTCATAATTCAAAAAAGTCCTCATTCAAAAAAGTTATATGCATCGGACGCTTTTTTGCCAAGTTTGCCAGATGCTCCCCGTTTTTACAAAACTTAGCGCGGTTATTGTACCTATATGGCTCAAACAAATTATTACGCTGAGAAGACAAAGTTTCGGAGAATTTCAACTCCATCACTGATAAAACCAAGTCTGCTAGGATGGGGCTGAAATTAGCGCCTTGTGGGACCCCTTGTTTCTGTTTGAAAACGACCCTACCGAATACACAGTAGCTATTATTGAGAAGGTAGTCAATGTAGTAAATTAAGTCATGTTTAGTATAAAATCTGTAACTACAGTTTTTCGATTGGTTGTCCGTGCAGAAAGACTTGAAACCATTACTTGCGATAAGCTTTTTATTAGCATTTTTAGAGCATATGTTGACCAAGTAACTCACACAGCAAATAATAGTAGGAATAATGTTATCCAGTATACTTGTTCCAGATGGAATTTATTTCGAATATCCGACTTTTCGACTATAGTCGGATATTACACATTTTCGAATATTCGACTTTTCGGCTGTAGTCGGATATCACACCTTTTCGAATATTCGACTTTTCGACTGTAGTCGGATATCACACCTTTTCGAATATTCGACTTTTCGACTGTAGTCGGATATCGCCCTTTTCCGAATATTCGACTTTTCGACTGTAGTCGGATATCGCACTTTTTCGAATATTCGACTTTTCGACTATAGTCGGATATTACACATTTTCGAATATTCGACTTTTCGACTGTAGTCGGATATCACACCTTTTCGAATATTCGACTTTTCGACTGTAGTCGGATATCACACCTTTTCGAATATTCGACTTTTCGACTGTAGTCGGATATCGCCCTTTCCGAATATTCGACTTTTCGACTGTAGTCGGATATCGCACTTTTTCGAATATTCGACTTTTCGACTATAGTCGGATATTACACATTTTCGAATATTCGACTTTTCGACTGTAGTCGGATATCACACCTTTTCGAATATTCGACTTTTCGACTGTAGTCGGATATCACACCTTTTCGAATATTCGACTTTTCGACTGTAGTCGGATATCGCCCTTTTCCGAATATTCGACTTTTCGACTGTAGTCGGATATCGCATTTTCGAATATTCGACTTTTCGACTGTCGTCGGATATCGCCCTTTTTCGAATATTTGACTTTTCGACTGTAGTCGGATATCGCACTTTTTCGAATATTCGACTTTTCGACTGTAGTCGGATATCGCACTTTTTCGAATATTCGACTTTTCGAATAAAAAAAAAGTCGACTTTTTTATCCGACTGAAACGGTCGGATATTCGTCCGATTATTCGATTCGGAACATGTAAACTATGCAGTACATATACTTGTTCCAGATGGAATTTATTTCGAATATCCGACTTTTCGACTATAGTCGGATATTACACATTTTCGAATATTCGGCTTTTCGACTGTAGTCGGATATCACACCTTTTCGAATATTCGACTTTTCGACTGTAGTCGGATATCGCCATTTTTCGAATATTCGACTTTTCGACTGTTGTCGGATATCGCACTTTTTCGAATATTCGACTTTTCGACTGTAGTCGGATATCGCCCTTTTTCGAATATCCGACTTTTCGACTGTAGTCGGATATCGCACTTTTTCGAATATTCGACTTTTCGACTGTAGTCGGATATCGCACTTTTTCGAATAACCGACTTGTCGAATAAAAAGTCGACTTTTTATCCGACTGAAATAGTCGGATACTCATCCGATTATTCGATTCGGAACAAGTATATTATCCAGCCCACCCCCCCCAATCGACTCATTGGCCGTGGGACAGATTTTTGCATTGGAGCACGCTTTTCGCGCTAGCCTTCCAATCTGCTCAGAAAGTATCAGTATCACAATTTCGCACGATTTCTATATCGTACGAGCTAATTTCAAGGATAGAACGGCTCAGTTAGCATGTATAACTGATTTAGACATAGTTCGACTGTACAACAGCGAAATGTATCGCTGAATAATTATAATGAAAACATCATATTTTATCACCATGTTTTAGGCATAAGTGACGTATATAATTATGATTATGAGTGTACCATTCTAGAACCGTTTTAGACGTAGAATCCGATTACCGTCTTCGCATCTGCGTAAAATCACTCTGCAAAAAGTTATACGCGTTTTTCAACGCCTAGCGGCAAGGTAAGGGTACCCCCTGTGAAATTTTTTGGGTGTTTTGACAAAAAATCGGATTCGGCTCAAAACTTCTATGTAGGGGTAATCTAGGGTACTGAAAACGAATCTGGAGTCCTTTCGTCAAAATTCTGAAGTTTACTGTAGGTTACGGTAGGTACCATACCATTCAGGGAGCAAAACGCACCTCAATAATTCGGAAATTGACGAGTGGACCCTGAAATCATGTTCACCGCCCCGAATAACGCCCGCATACAAACTTTGAGTCAAATCTAGGACTCTGACCAAACTTCCGTATACCCACCGTAATCTACCGTAGCCTGTCGAAAATCGACAAACAGACTCCAGATTCGTGTTTAGCACTCCAAATAACCTACATAGCACAGTTTGGGCCATATCTGTCGTAGCACTCCGTAAATCGCCAAAAGTCGCGATTTGCCATCAAATTTTTCACTGATGGGAAGCTTCGAACGAATCAAGTCGAAAACTCTGAAAAATCGGAAATTAAATCCTAGATTCGTGATCAGCACCCCAAATACCCATCTGGGAGGATTTTAAGTCAAATCTGAAACATTTTTTTTTCGAATACCCTAAAAGCCCTATTAATCGGTATAATGATCAAATGTAAGCGATGTGTCTTTTTTTGGATTAATGGCAGATGAAGCACACAACTGGACTTTTATTCAACTTTATTTCATCAACATTCAGCACTAAAACCAGATCCACATTTCATTGAAGTTCTTCTTGAAGTTCTTCTAGTCTTCAAAATCAGAAGAAATCTCCATGGCGAAGTCTGTCAAAGTCAGAATATATCGAAATCAGTTATACATGTTAACTGAGCCGTTCTATCCTTGAAGTTTGCTCGTACGATAGGGAAATCCTGCGAAATTCTGATATTGATACTTTGTGAGGAGATTTGAAGGCTAGCGCGAAAAGCGTGCTCCAATGCAAAAATCTGTCCCACGGCCAATGAGTCGATTGGGGGGGGGGTCGGCTGGATAACATTATTCTAATAGTAGCATGAAGTAGCATGAGGTAAGCCAAGTGAGGTGAAGTAAAGAATAGACGACTGTGTATGATGCTGCTGAGGTTTCCTCAGTCATTAACATTGCAGGTATAACAAGGATTGCAGTGAGTCCTGAGGATACAATCATCACGGGATAGAGTAAGTGTACGCCGCCTTCCACCTAGCCTCGGTTGCCAACGGCAAACCTTATACTAACCCTCTGCAAGAGACCAGAGTCAACATATCACCCTCCCCGGTAGTTAACGGATTACTAGGCACTATACACTGGATCCTAATCAAACAATACTTGCTCTATACTATGATGATTGCATCCTGAAGACTCACTCCCATCCTTGTTAAGGTGTGTTCGAATGAATCTGTCCGCCTAAGCAGTCGGCGTGCGTGTCGAGCAGCATTTTGGCATTTTTTTTTTAATTTTTTTTAAATTTTTTTTTTTCATTTTTTTTGAAGGCATTTTTTGGACAAGGCTTCTCACGGCTGCGGACAGCTTACTGGTATATTATTCACTTTTCGTCCAATATTCCTAATGATCGGTTTACAGCCTCGAAAAAACGCTTTTGCGGAGGATGCTCGACACGCACGCCGACCGCTTGGGCGTTCTGCCTCGTTTGGACGGGATTTATATCCACCCTGTTAATGACTAAGGAAACCTCAGCAGTCACTCGTCGGATGCACTGATTTAAGGTCATCATCTCGAGCACCGAAAATGACTTATCGTTCACACACACAGTTGTCTATTCTCTACTATTTTGTTTTAATTGCTTTCATTTTATTTATTTATTTTTCAAATTTACTTCTTTTGTATTTTCTTGGTTTGATATGAATTTTTTCGCTACAATCTTCAGACTAATCATATCCCTAGCTACCCCGGGAATCTTCAGTGAAAAGGGCAACTAGGACAGACCGCAACATTTTTTTGGAAACTTCTTTCCAATGATTTTTTTTAAATTAAAATTTCCATTAATTTTTAAATACATGGTTACTTCTATAAAAAGACTTAGAATCTATATGAAATTCGCTACAAGCTGACACCTAACACCCCTCCCCATACCCTCAAAGTCACGTAGAAAATCGCCTAATACCCGTTCTCTCGTTGTCCAATACCACTGCCTGGAAACGCACCTTTGGCTCCAACGGGACAACGCAGGTTTTTTTAGAAAGGAAAAGTCCTTGAGGTCCCGAAGACTATCATCTACAAACTGATGTAAAATTGCCCGTGAACTCCGCAACTTAAGGTATTTGAGAGCAATATACCAAATTCCACTGTCAAAAAATACCTTGCTCCAAAGCTAAACCGAGCTATCTCGTTTTGGCTTTAGAGCGCAGAAACTGCAGAAACGCCAGAAAGAGTACGTCAAGACTACACTTCCCGAGAATCATCAGTAGGATAGGGAGTGCAGTAGTAATTCAATAAAAAATTAGTAATTTAGAACTTTTTTTTGGAAATTTTCACGGCACAGAACCTGGGAGGACGTAAAAGTTTTGGACGTTTGAATAAAGTTTTGATATCGAAGTGAGAAAAAGTCGCTCCGTCGAGTTCCTGAACAACGATCTGCCGGTCCCTTTCGCGGTGCCGGCGCGGTTCTAACCTGGAACCGTTGCGGTACTATCGCGGCATCCTCGCGGCGTTGTTTCACTGCCCACTGGCGATTCGTTTCGACACAGTGATGATCGCGGATCCGCCGCGGTAATAGCACGGAGCTATCACGGCACAGTCGAGGGTCTCGAAACATTCTCGGCACCGTCGCGGCAGATTATATCAAAGTTTTGCCCAATGTGAATGCTAAAATACAGTCATTTTCTCTTGTTTTTCAAGCTTCCAACGACCTAGGGGTTCTAGTATAGGCAGTGAGAGCCTATTGGCTTCGCTATCCCAACCATTATTTCACTAGCTTCGCAACTCTATCCGGGGTGTATGCTGCGGTGTAACTCGTCCACTTCCAGCGCGCTTTTTTTGTCGCCTTTTTTGTCGTTTTTTTTTCATTTCTACTAGCTCCAGTCCTTCGACTTTCGTCACAAACCCTGTTGACCTTCAGAAAAATCACAAGAAATACACTTTATTGGACACTACAAACAAGGGAAACGAGATCATCATCAACAAACAAAGCATAGAGGAGAGAGATCTCATCCAAATTTTAAAAAAAATCTTCGGAATCTGAGAAGATCCACCGACTTCGAGACTAGTACTCGTCACGCACAAATGTGTAATATTTCACACTGTTGCACAGTATCAGCGATATAGCCATGCCAATCACCTGAAAGTTTCGTTTTCAACAGTCCTCGCAGAGTTCAATCGATTATTGATCCGAAAAGGTGCAACAATCAATAATCGATCACTCCAGAAAAAAAAATAAACCAACCATTAAGGCAGCAAAGCCGAAACCGACACCAGCAAAAATGTAGGTCTGCTCGTCCAGCCATCGCAGGAGCTTCTCATGACATCCCTGAAAATTTTTCTCTGAATGTTTTTCCCTCGACCACGCCCACATTCGTGACTATCGTGTAGAAGCACGCACGTCAAAAAGGCGCTTAGGGTCAATTTTTTCATTTCGAATATTTGGAAAAAAGAGGGACCATCTAAACCACGCCCACTTCCGTAAGTTTCGGGCACGTCACGCCCACTTTATTTATTTATCTATTTTACAGGACTCGAAACAGGCGGAGGCAGAACCAGAAAGTGGGTGGAGCAGCGACTGACAATAATGAAGTGGGCGAGAGAGGATCACAAAGAGAGGGGAGCAGCGATTGACAACAATAAAGTGGGCGGAGAGAGAACTACAAAGTGGGCGGAGAGAGAACCACAAAGTGGGCGGATTAGGCTATGTAGATTCATCTATGTAATTTCCTTATAAACCCTACGCTGCTAGCACAGAAAAAAGAACCAGAAAAAGCGGGCGGAGCTGCGTTGACCATGGCCATACGTGTCTACGTAACCACTTAAAGTCTGTCCGAGACTGTCCGCCCATGCGGTCGGCGTGCGTGTCCAGCGCCGGTAGCGAAAACATTTTTGGACGGGTCTTCCCGCCGGTGCATACAGTGGACAGAGATATTATTGATTGCCCGTCTAGTATACTTGCTATTCGTTTAACACTTCCGAAAAATAAGTTCGCAGGGACTGCCCGACACGCACGCCGGCCGCATAGGCGGACATACTTATTCGGACGGGCTCTACAAATAGGCATACAAATCTGGACATCTGTAGGTGAGAGAACAAATGCATTGAACTTCGATACTATCAAAGGTTATTTTAACACCGGACAAAAAGACCTGAAGATGGGCGGAGCAACACGCTGTTACTCGCCACGCCTACTTTCACAAAAGCTTGTTGTACTGAATATATATGTGGGAGACTGTCTGCATATTTTTGAACACATTGGTCCGATCACTGATTATTCCCTTAGTGAGACATCTTTTAAAAAGCGGGCGGAGCTGACATTGGCCACGCCCATTCCCGTACCCACCCGCCCCACTGACCTCGAATCCATGTTAGTACTGACACATTGACAAGTAGTTAGTAATACAAGTAGTACATCACTCACAACATTGTACACAGAACTGTCAAACGCCTGCGATTCGTATCGATAGGTGGTGCACATCGGATCGATAGGGATCGGAGCCCAGGCGCGACCCAGCTGCGACTGACGGCAGCACGACGACGGTACAAACGACCTTGTGCCGCGATCCGTGTTCGTGATGAACCAGAACGAGTTGTAGTAGTCGCGCGGTCCCTCGCCACCACAACATTGTTGCTGCAAATTTTTAGTATACCACTCACGGTTAATTCACACACAAATATAAAAAAAACATGAACTAAAATGCGGTCCGATCGCGGGCCACCCGCGGACGCATTCAAAGCCTTGAGCGGTCTATCTGTGGACACAGAGCAATTTAGTGCGGTTATTGTGAGACTGCTGAGCAGTAGTGGCTCATAGCCAAAAACTAGTTTGAGAATGCGAAAATGATGGGAGTAAAGCTGGCATGATACACAACCGAGAAAAGGCGGTCTAAACGCGGACCAAAACAACGCGTATTGACCGCGGACCAAACAAACGCGCATTGACCGCGGACCAAACCAACTGTGAAGCTTGATGCGGGTTTCGGCCTAATGAGCTGTCATCTGTCAGGCTTCAGTGGCGCTCGAGCTTACTGCGATACGCGCCTGGAACTGTCTAAGGCGCTCTTCATACTACTCAACGCCCGCGCGTGCCGCGCTGGCGTGGCGTTTGCGTATGAATCGCTTGACACCCCGCCAGCGCGGCACGCGCGTCACGCTCCGCCCGCTCCGCCATAGCGTTGCCGCTGCAGTATTCGTACTGCCACCCAGAACGCCTTGGCGTTCTCATTCACTGATAGTATTTATCGATCGTCTCATTCATTCCAGCTTCACCGCTCCGCCATGGTGTCGCCGCTGGAGTATTCATAGTCTCCGCAAGCGCGGCACGCGCGTCACGCGCTGGCGTTGAGTAGTACGAATAGCGCCTGACTGCTATTCGACCGCGGCCTAGCACCGGTGACGCGCGTGAGAATGTCGCCGGGAGGCCGCTTCACCTGGCAATCGATCCGGTTGCGGGCATAACGCGGACTGACCCAGCGCGATAATTGCCGACTCTAGAAGGAATTGTCCGGAATTCACCAAGGAATCGACGCGAACCTGGATTTCACAGAATTTCATGCGAAAATACTGCGAGCCGCGAAAATACCGCTAAGCTACCGCTAAAGCGCCGCAAATTACCGGGAAATCACCACGAAAATGAAGCGAAATTTATAGAAGTCTGTCGCGAAGTTACCGCGAAATCGCCGCTATAGCACAGCATTGCGCTCTAGTGCAGTAGCGGAAACGGCTCAATCGATAACGCGCTGGATTACGAAGAGATGAATATGTAAGGGTTTATGGTTCCAATCTTGGTATAGCAAGGCGAAGTCACGGCATATCCGCGGCGGAATCCCGACATTGCCCATATTTTCCCGCGAATCTGCCGCAGATCTGTCGCTTTGGCTCAGCGGACCAACTACGAACTTGCTGTGTAATTTCTGAGTTTTAATTTGAAAATGAAGCGATCCAGTAGCGGACCGATGGCGTGCCTAAACAAGCTACCATAATTGATAAAAATTGTCGGTTGGTAGACTTGCCTAACAGCGTTTTATGCAAGGGCTCATTGGGAAGAGGATGCAAATCGAACCCTGAAGTGAATTTTGTGATCTTTCCCCGTTCTGGCCGCGCTTCAGCCGCAGTTGAATCGCGGCCATTCAACATCGTCCGTGACTCTGAACCGATTGTTTTCTTTGTAAGTAGCAAAGAAGTGAGCACAATCAAAGTACAGAGTGGGCATTTCGAGGAGCAACCAATGGAATCAGGGACCGGTCCAAACGCGGATTTAAATCTACCACACTACGGGCTCAAAGCGGACCGAAGGTGAATCATCCACGGGCTCGCCACGCACTAATTACGAAGAAATGTGGGGACACAGAAAACGTCTAACTAAGCGAATTCGACAGAAATGCGGACTAAAAGCGGACGGACTCTTGCAATCTGGCAATCAGACTGATTGCGGGCCATATGCGGCCGCAGCGCGGACTGTCCGCCCATTCACACAGCGAGCACAATACGCATCGCATCGCGAAATTTTTTTATTACCCAGTTAAGTGAAACAAGAGGAATGCAACCGCTTACGTCCGCGGTTCGGCCGGTTGCAAGATTGCGAGCGTGGTAGGAACGCGGTTGAGACGCAGTCTTACTGCGGCAATGTTCAAAACTATTTGAGAAACAGAGACTGACTTTGAAAATTGTTATATAAGGGTTAACCCCACTGGAATACACTGAATGAATGACAAAAAAAAAGATTTCATTCCGACAAGGACAACAAATTCACACACGGAAAGGTTAGTGGTAATAAGCAGATAACCTCAGGCGTAAAAAATTTGGATTAGGAGGCAAGCAGGCTCCGCCCACTGGTGTCTCCTAACTCCGCCCGCCAGTGGGATTCACATGGTAAGCACTTTCAATGGCGTCTGGCGACAAACTGGTCTACTATGAGTGGTGAATTTAGCTTCTGATTGCAGCGTCCAGTCACACCACGTGACTCACTGCTATATGTCTCCAGGTCCGGTTCGGATTTGTCTGCTGGCATCGGGCTAGACTTCGCGCCACTGGATTCAGTGCGGATGCGCCGAGAATCTGACGGCAGCACGATAGCGGCACAAGAGGTGGGTCGTCGTTCTCATACAGCGGGTCTGAGGCCACTACAGCCATCCATCGACTGGCCAGGTAGTCATCAGCTGACGCCACGCCACAGCATTCTTCCTGAAAATAGTTTTTATGCACTTTTTATATTTTTTAAAACATTCATAGTAATCACTTTTGCTTTCTTCCAGCATATAACTCACACTACTGGTACACCAAAACGAAGAATAAAATCGAAATAAAACAAAACAAGAGAAAAACGGAAAATTTCAAATGTATCGATGAACCAAAATAAGATTGCAATCTAAAACTATTATATAAAAATTAACGCATAATTTAGGACTGTGAACCTTATGATGATATTCTGAGTAACATTTGAACGAAGTGAGTGCTGTTTTATACGATTTAATTTAGAGTGACTGTTTTGTTATCTATTCGATTTGAGCCATGTCTTTTGTCGGATTAAATGGCGACTTAACATGAACTGACCGCGGACTAAATGCGGACTAGTGACGGACTGATCGCGGACCTAACTTCATCAGCGTATGCATCGGTAAAAAACAGTAGCGGGCCAGTTACGAGCTAACCGGGGACCTAACACTAGCCGCACGCGGATACTTCAGCTTCCTTCCCAGCGTCATTTTTCAGAGCAGTGGGTGCGAATAATTGCTATACTAGGCTGTCTTCGCGACCAGTTTAGCAGGAAAGCTACCTGCGGGCTAGATGGACAAGCAGGCTGAACGCGGACCAAACGAGTACTCATTTCGAGCTCATTTCAAACTCATTTCAACACAACTATGCCCATAGCTAACCAACGATATACACAGCTTTACGCAATCATAACACGATCTGTGAACCGAAATCGCCCTGCGGACTGAATGCGCGCCAAAAACGGGTCAGCCACGCATAATCACTCTAGTACCGCCAACTCATTCCAGTGCAATAGTTTCCCGCTATCAAGGAGCCAAAGTAAGACATTTCAGTGATCTGTGCTGGTGTAAGACGAGCGCGGACTGACTGCGGACCTGTGACAGACACGACGCGGACCCTGGATGTACTGGCCGCGGAAAGGACCCAACTCGCAATTTTTCCAGCCCTTTTTATTCACAATAAACGGGTCACCACAGCTTTTTTAAAACCGCCTGTCACGCGGTTTTACACTATTCTGACCGCAGTTCTAGAAGAAAAAAAGCGCAAAGTGGGAACGGAGGCGCGGATAGCCCGCGGACCTAGCGAAGACTCAAGATGAACTATTTTTCATCGCTTCCCTTCTGTCACATTTGCCAGTCAAAGTGAGCACGAGTTGAACTGACTGCGTTACATGAAAATAATCGAGGACTTTTGGCGGACTCACCGCGGACCTTGGTTCGCACTTTTTAGCTAGGTGGAACTTATGCACAACAAGCGTGGTTTTACTCGATTTCTGCGCGCTTCACACTGTTCTGCGAAGAACCGATTTTGAATGCATCTTGAGTTTCATCTGTGGTCTAGACCACAGAGGTCTGATCGCGAACTTTTCGCGGACTAAGTTCGAGCTCCCAGACGCGGGAGACACTAGCTCCATCACAACATATCATTTTTTCAGATATCGCTGATCACAATGAGCGCGATTCCGCGGGATGTCTATCAGAAATCATCATTTTTATGATCTGCTATGAAAAAAAATGGACCGCGGGCGTCTTTCTTGCCAAGCGCGGACCTTGGCGCAGAACTTCTCTCTCATGCGGCCCTTGAGAACGAGGGCAGTTCGATTCAAGTTTGAGGGCATTTTGCATTAATTTTCGCTCAGATCTACAGATCCCACAATGATTTTCACATTTCTCCAAACCTTTTCTCATCCTTTTAAAAACTATGATTAATAAATAAGATCAAACTCACATAAAACTGCAATTTATCGATCAGGGTGGTGATCTTTCGATTCTCCTCCATCTCCATTGACACGCCATATGAAAATGAGATAAGATTCTTCAGATGCTCATCGAAATTCGAATTCGGAGAGGACAACTGTCACAAAAAAACCGAGATGAAAAACTGCGAAAAAGAGAATTGACATCTAGCACGAGACACAAAGCCACGGTTATAGATGGAGCTTCAGGATCAAAAAAACTGTCTCTTGATTAGATCGAATTAAATACCAAAGGGATAGACCTTACACGCACAAAAACGTGCATAAAGTTATCACACACTACAAGGTGAGTATTAGTGGCCAGTAAAAAGTTTCAAGCTTGTGGCGAATACGAGAACGAATAACCGTTAACCGGGACTGGCCCCGGTCAGTGTACGGAACAGTTGAATTTGTACCACTTTTTTCGCTTAACTGGCGTTTTCAAGGCGTGGAACTTCATTTATATGTGCTAATTGAGGGTCTATATCGATCTGCACACGCTTCACCAACTTTTCTCAGAAATCGATGAAAATCTGTCGATTATCAATTTCCTTGACAATCAATGAGAAGCGCACAAATCGATGGAGAATAGCCGACTGCACTATTCCGGTTGTATATATGTCCTCAAGGAATGCCAAAACTAACAAAAATAAAGGGTGTCCAAAAATTGAAAGGGGCCGGTGATGGCTTATAGTTAGGTCCGTGGCTTGCTTCCTCAAGAAAAAAAACATTTATATCTCACTCGCGGCTGGCGCGGCAGTCGCGTGCGGCGTCTCGCTAATCGATTCAGGCCGAGAGAAGAGCGCAGCTGATCACTCAGACAAATCAAAACAAGTTACTTGTAATATGAATGTAACTTACTTGAATGTCTCAAGCAACTTACATTTATATTACATGTAATTCACACTTATTTTACATGTAACTTACATTTGAATTTCCACTATGGGTGACCGTTACATGACTTAGACGACACGCGACGCAGAGGGCGCATCCCAGACCACACACTACGCAACAAAATGCTGCGCAGGGACTTCTCTGCTGGTGTGGGGTCAAGTACCTCAACCTTGGGTAATTGAACCAACAATCGTAAGCCTGACCCCGCGCTCATTGGACGATTTAAGTTACTCGAGACTTATATTGTGGCATTTAGGTTACATGTAACATATCGGATGCGCACTGTACGCAGTATCCTCTCAGAAATCAAAAACAAGTTACTTGTAACATCTCTGAGCCGATGTAAGTTACTTGCAACTTATCTCAAGTCATTTGAGTTACATGTAACATGTCAGCGGCGCACCGCACTCAGAAACCCGCCGATATGCTACATGTAACTCAAATAACCTGAGATAAGTCGCATGTAACTTACATCGGCTCAGATATGTTACAAGTAACTTGTTTTCGAGCTTTTTTGATACAAGTAACTTGTTTTCACTTTTCTGAGCAGCTCACCATACCGCCAGCCGCGGGTGGGATTTGAATGTTTTTTTTTCTTGAGGAAGCAAGCCACGGACGTAACTGTACAGTATTTTGCTCTCGCATTCTTCCAATAGAGGCCCAAAGGACTTCCGTCAAATAGGTTAGGTAGCTGGCAACCTCTGATCCGAAATGGCCTTATCAGAGTACGTTCACTTGCAAAAAGGGATGGACAAACACCAATGCAAAAAACATCATTCCATCCCGCGAGTTTCGGTAAATTTCGAGTAAGAAAGGCTCAGTGAAGAAAACGGACCATACGAAGTGTGTAGAAGCGGCAAATACTAGCACCACAAGAACAGAAACTTTTCACGCACCATGCATGACTATCGATAAGAAATCGATATAGCCTATATGCATCACCTTTGCTGCCATTTACGTTAAGTATACACGAGGCCTCGGAGAGATTGAAGAGCGCATGAAAGCTAGAGGCTACACCAAAGAAAAGCGGTTATTCAAAGGACACATATCAGGCGATTCTTGGCCCGAAGCCGCCAGACACTTCGGCTCTCCCAATCTGTGGGTCGGCTTCTGTTGTTGTACGAGCCACTGTTGTTGCATTCCAGGCCACTGCTGTTGCTGTCCGAGCGCCTCCACTTCGCTCAAACAAAAGCAGCAGTGGCCTTGAGATTGGGAAAATGAGCCGAAGAGGAATGGGAGGCGGCTCCGATTCCTGTTCGGCACGGCTCGTCGCCGAAAAACGCATGAAGAGAGTTATTGAAACGAAGAACAATATACAACATATGGAGACAATATGTATAAGGACAATATATGTAGTTAATAAAACGAAACGACGTATGAGAACAAAAAAAGAAACATCGAAAACTTCCACGTCATCATTATTCTATTATTAATATTCACATTTAATGCAGTTCATGCGGCGCGCGGGTTGCATTCTTGTCGCATATGTATTGATCGGCAAAGCGTTGCGATCGATAAATATCAGCGCCGCGCAGATTTCACCGCATTTTCACACTGATAAGATTCACTGAGATGAATTTATAAGTACATGCCTGGCATCCTATTTAGCATAAATTAAATTCAGGATTCATTTTTCTGGAGCCGGTATTACAAAAG